>JARHVA010000319.1:187500-1387500 GCA_037957365.1 Torreya grandis | reverse complement strand
ATATTATAAATGATGAAAATGTCAATAACTTGAATGATAATGTTATGAGTAATTAGAATAACATTGTTTTGCAAATATATTTTACAATATCCCAATGAAATAGATGCAATGATATATGTGCTGAAAGATGAACTAAAAAAACCCTACCGAAAGAGACCACACCCAGGGAAATACTTTTTGCAACTAATCATGAATATTTTAAAGTTTTTAATATTCTACCTTCGAGAGATCCCCCTCCCATGCCAACTAATGTGCATATAGTTCGGTTACTTCTACTTTTGTTCTTCCTATTGTTGTTTATACTTAGATTGTTATGTCTTTCCCTTCTCAGATTGGTCTTAATGCTTTTTTTATTGCTCCTCAAGTTGATTAACCATTTCACCATATTTTTCAATCTTATCCCTTCATCCATAGTATTTATCAAGTTCCTAATATCTCTATTTCTACTTATGCTCCTATTAATTATTTAATTTCAACACCTAAAGCCACATTCCTTCAATAAAATATGTAAACCATGCAAGTTATGTAACAATATATTCATTTGCCTTCCCAAGGGTATAAAAAATAGAGTCATATGGCCAATTCACATGTTATATTAATTAATATTTTGTCTCGTGAGATCCTTGCCTATCTTTTACCTACTAGTTTTATAGCTCCTAATTTTGAGTTATTCAACAATAAGGGTGATCCTCCTCACCATATCAAATATTAATATGTTTCAAGTCTCGATTTTCACATAATGATAAACTATTAACAAACTCTTTCCTACAAGACTCAAGATCAACTATGTTCTTGATTGGTTTTATACTTTTAACATCTAGATTTGTACACTCTTTCAATTCTTTGGTCAATAATTTTTTAGTTCATTTTTTGAGCAACACTAGTATGGATGTCACATTTTCACATATTTCCCAACTTAAACGAGGACCTAATGAGAATGTTAGTGAGTATGTGCTTAGATTCAAAATTAAGGTTGCTAAGATTGCTCACCAATTACCTTATAGTGAATTGCAAAGTATATTTTCTCAGAGTTTACTCCAGCCAATTAAAGATAAAGCGGTCTTTAACTCTTATGAATATTTCGATGAACTTTGTAATGTAGTTAGGAACTATGAGATTAATATTTTAGAGGCCAACATATTCAAATATCAGAATAATACCCCTGCCTCTATTAGAGTCAAATATCAAGTTAAATCAACATGTAAAACTAAATTTATTGATAATACTTTCCAACCTAAGACCGAGGTCAAGAATGTAGTCAATATGGTAGATCAACACCATATGAGACAATCCTTTCCCAACAAAAAATATAATACAATTTGCAAGGTTAAGTGAGTTCTCAAAATGTGCTTAAATGTTTTCTTGAATGCAATATAATATATTTACCTCAGAGAGAATGGGACTCATCATAGCATTTGCCTAAAATCTATGATGTTCATGCATACTATGATTATCATAGACTCTTTGGACATCATAAAAATAGATTCATAACTTTGAAGCATAAGATTCAAGACATTATAGACAACCACCAAATCCAAGTAGAAGTTCACAATAGTACTTTGAGTGAATTTGTTTCCAAACCTAATTAATACAAGAAGATCTTTACCTACCCTCTACCAAATCATGCTACCCAATCTAACAGTACTTGAAGTTGGTTTTGAGCTACGATGTCCATATCATAGCTCAAAAGCAACTTTCACGAGTTTATAATGTTTATATCCTTGATGGATTCATAGGTGTAGTCAATGACACGTAACAATCATCCTCTGCTTATGTTTCACGACCAAGAGATTCCAAATAATGATTCTAACAATGGTCTAATATTTATTCAAGGTTTCATAGATACACATTTGAGGTTCACAAATGGATTTATGGTAGACAACAGTTCATGCATCAATTTTGTGCAATGCAATTTATTATGAATCTTGGATATACGCAAAGATTTAACTGGTACAACTACATTTTTTAGAGGATAAAATGGCATAACTAGGATGCATCTTGGCAACATTCTTTACCTATCACCATTGTTCTTAAGAAATGTTATCATAGTTTTATGTATTGTCAGATAATGGGCCATATGATGTATTTTTTGAACAACCCTAGTTTCAATCAAATGAAAGCAATTACATCAAACCTACACTAGTGTTTGAAGTTTGTCAAAGTAATTACTATTCAAAGCACTACCTGTGAACCTCTTACACAAGTGCAACATGTGTTACCTAAATAGCTAACAAAAAAGATGCACATACGACCTCAACCACATGCACCTAAAGTACTAGTGGCTACTCATCCACACCAAAGTCATATTATTGTAGCCTTTTAAGCCTACTCAAAATAAATCACCTACCAAAGATCTAATCATTAAACAAGCTACCATTTAGGGAAATGAAAATGCAACTTTACAAAAAAAATCATACAACCATTTGCAATAAAGACGATTACAATGGCAATGATTTTAATAGCGATACATATTACAATGTCGATGATTATATTATTATTACAGTGACGGTGACGATTCATTATCCTTCTTGGACTCATGGGCTCCAAGACACTTATATGTAAACCTTAAGGACATGACAACATCTATTTATACATAGTATGGTAAGAAAAACAAATTTATTGATTAGCCTTATCTGGTACCCCATGTGTTTGAACTGAACAATCTATTATGTACATAGTTTGATTTTATTTTCACTTGATTGTCTTTGATTTTGCCTTATTCCTCATATTTTTTATGGCTTTTTGATTTCATTCTTAGACTTTCTTCTATATTGTGCCCTTTTGGATTTCATTCTTCGACTTTCTTCTTTATTGTGCCCTCCTAGATATTTCATTGCTTCCATATTTTCTATTTTCAATGTGTATCTTGTTTGAATTTTGAAGTGACTTTCTTCTTTCTCTGATTTCATGTTCTAGTTGTCTCTTGGCTTCTTTCTCCAGTTTCACGTCTTTATCTAGTTTCGCTATGATTTATATAGCATTATTCTAACATTTTTGTTACGTTGATTGTGTTGTTTCTTTGCTTTGATCCCGTGATTTTGATTGGTGCTTCCCATCCCAAAATCCTTACTTGATCTTCCCTATGATGACAACACTATACATATCAAGGCCTTCCACCCCAGTGCATGCCCAGTTCTAAAGGGAGTTGTAAGTTAATATATCCATCCCTTCTTTCTTATTCCCACTTTTGTTCTTTGGCTTGTTTTTCTTCCCGATTAATTTCCTTTGATTCTTTCTTCAAGTCATCTAAATATAACTAAACAAAAACATAAAAAAATATTTACTTTATCTTTGTCTACTACATAATTACACATCTTAGTATATCATGATTACTTGTCTATTGCTAAGGTTTTATATATACATTATTTACACACATGTTAGTGGTGGTATTATTGAGATATACATGTTTTACATATGATTATGGATTCACAATTACTTAGGCCCAGTCTCATGTTCACATTGGGAGAATCCATGTGTCGATTTTGGGATCATCCCGAATAGTACTTCAAGTTCTATCTTTGTTTGTTTTCATATCATATTGAGCATTATAATCGATTATACGTAACATGGTCTAGCATATATCTTATGTGCTTTGTTTTAGTATTGCTTTGTGCTTTGTTATATGAGTGATTGGCATAAGTTCTAGATTGCTTCACATTACTTGTTATAGTGTTTCTTGTTTTTTCCCTCTATCTGCCATGTTTGTATGTGTGTTTTTATTGGCATGTATCTAGTCTTCCCTATGGTGGATACTCTAGTTGTATATTATGTCACATGTTTGTTTTTGTACTTAGATTGTCTTGTTTTTTCTACATGACACTACTTAACTTGTTTGCTCTACATGACATTGTTTACTCTATGTGACATTTCTCGACTTTTATATCTTGTGTGTAATATTGTTTTGCTCGCTTACTCCAATTATAATATGATTACTCTACCATGAGTGGTTATATGGTCTATATCATGCACGTTAGCTCTTGTTTATCTATATGTTTCTTGTTTATCTTGTCATAGTCTCTACCATGCATCTATTTGTGCATCCCATAGTTGTGCTTCGTTGATTATATATTGTCTACTAGGGACAAGGTAAGCCATGCTTACATTGATTATGCATTGCTTACAATGAGGCATATTATTGTGTGTGCCTTCATTGTTTATATATTGTCCACATTTGGGCATACTACTACATTTGCCTTCACTACTTACATCTATACATTAGGGCATTATAATTTGCATCATCCTTGTTTACTCCATGCGTCTTGTTGCTACCTTTTATTTTATAAATTAGACTCCCAATGGTCATACTCGCTTGAGTTATATATGTACTCTAATGATGATATATTTATATACTTAGATGTGAGAAATGTGTGTTACATGATTACATTAGCGTATAATTTTATATAATCTACATATGGTAAGTGTGGTTCCTCCTGTTGAGACAAGTTATATGAAAGTTATCCCAAACCTCAAAGGGGGGATCAGCGTATTCTACTTCAAATATATCATAATTTACACACAAGATTTACAAGACATTTGCCCCTGCATAAATTGAAAGCCATCATTGGATATTATTCTATTTTTCTCCAATGGCAATCAGGGCACACATTACATTTGCTTCTTCAACTCATATGGGGACACTAAAGAGTCATAAGGTGCATTACGCAACACAAACAGTCATAAGTCACCTTCCCACATTCATAGATTCTATAAAGATGTAAACACTATTCACATACCACTAGGGTTAATCATTCCTACTCTTTTATTTTACTCAGTTATTTCATCACTTATTTTATCAATTTATATAGATATTGATCTATTTGCAAATATTTCATTTGTTTGTAGCTACACCAAATATTTGCATGCCAAACACACAAGAATTGATGTTTGTTCACTGACCCTTACTACCAGTAAGGCCATTCATGCAGGGTTACAAGGAGACAAAGCTTTTTTTGTTTTGCAAGTCATGGAGTTGGATTTTGTGGTAAGGTACTATGATGCAATTACAACTAAGGGTCTCAATTAAGAGATACATTCCACCACACATCCCACAATTTCACAACAAAAATCCACACAACACTAATAAAATTTTATTGCTTCAAAAAAAGATTACATAACGTCAGAACAATCACTAATGATACAGCGTTATAAACAATACAACTCCACAAATGCTCATATGCTTACAAATAGCAAACTAACACTGCAATGTTATCCAAGTGACTCAACTCCAATAACCCTTCATAGATTTGCACACCAAAAAAAATTCTCAATATTCCCTCTAACCGCTTTTCGAACCATTTTCCAATTTAGAATCAAATGTCTTCTTCAGTGTAGGGGATGTGTTTATATAGACACAATCCACCCAATTAAATTAATGATCAATAACCCACTAACAATGATTAAAGTAAACACAAGTCCCATGGTAATACATCAAAAGATAACATGTTACATTACACCACCATTTGATGCACAAAAATGCATTGCTAGTCCCTTTCACCTATTCCCAATGTTATCTATCCACAAGTAATAAATTGACCATTAAAAAATAGTCCCTTTTTCAAACTGTTAACTATGACTGTTGTGGAACTCCACAAGCTATGTGGTTCAACTAAAAGTTAATAGAACCATCAACCAACATGTTATCTTATTGAAAACCTTCTCTCAGACAGGGATCTTACCACAAATTTTTGCAAGGTGTCCAAATAACCAATGTTTTTAAGATGTATCAAGAGCGAAAGAATTATATTGAGAGTTGAGTGCCAAAATTAGGTCTAAAGATGCTACAACACTCACTAAGATCAACTCCAGAAAAAGAGTCAATGATGATTACCACAGTGCTTACAAACATGCCACAAAGCATCAAAACAACAAAGGACTACACAATTTATTACTAACAAACTACTCGTGTTTTTTTGTTGATGCAAGATCGCATGTGAACCCAAATGCCCTTGCATTATAACCTCTCCTCTCTCATTTTGACTTTTAAATTATCATCATATCTTGGTTTAACTTCAAGCCTTCTAAGTGTACTTGTTTGTTTTATTGTGATATGCACGTGCACGTACACATCAAAGTGAGGCATTACATAAACAATAAATTTTAAGATATAACTAATTATTCACTCTAATTTTAAAATATGGCTAACTATTTATTAAGGTATTAATGTGTTTTTATGTATATGAATCATAAACACTTATAAGCACATTTTCCCCTATGTTGGGTTTCATTTGTCTTTCTTTGTTGTGTTGTCCTTAAAACTTTTCTTTGACTTCACTTTTGGCCTATGATAATATCACCATCCAATTTTAAACACTTGAAAACCTACATATTGACTATTCACTTGCCTTGGCACAACTCCCAAAAAATTAAAAACTTTGTTTTTAAATTACCCTAAAAAATTAATGTCAATCTTGGTTGTTGCCAAAATCGAGCCGTACAATTTTGGTTGTAACCAAGATTCATACAAACTTGGTCACTTGTGCCTTGTGGGTCCTTTGACCCATGTCTCATGTCAATCTTGGTTGTTGCCGAAATCAAGCCGTACGTTTTGGTTGTGACCAAGATTCATACAAACTGGGTCACTTGTTCCTTGTGGGTCCTTTGACCCATGTCTCTAGTTTTGTTGGTATTTTGTACTTGTCAGCACCTCGACTTTTTTATTGTTAGCTTGTGCACCAATAAGGCTTAATTTAAATTCAAAAAAATTATACATACACAAGAATGTTAAAGCATTTAACACAAAAAATAAATATGCACAACAGAATTGAGAGAGATATCTTAAGTTATATTGTTTCCATCACTCGTTGACGATAGACGACAAAGAGCATTTAGAACCTACAAATTGCTTACAGCGTATACATGCACCACACCCAATTTTAATGCCTTTGCAAGGTTTCTTGAAGTGGACTAAGTTGTTTTGTTTGTTTTTATAAATCAAAAAAATTTGCACATCAATTTGGCAATTTGAAAGAGGTTTCTAATCAAACGACTCAAAGGCTCTCTCAAAATCTCAAGCTCTGACATTGTCAAAACTCACTGCCAAAACCAAGCCTAGTCATCAAAATCAAACCATACAAACGTGGTCACCATCGAAATCAAGCCTTTCAATTTTTGATATTTTTCTGTGTTGCCCTCATGTGCTCTAAATTTCTAAATTTGCTTCAGCACTACTTTCAAATCAATTTTCAGTCACTTTCAAGTTTCAACAATACAGCAAGAGTTGGCATTCAAGTTGTTGTCTAAAAACTCTTTGTTGTCTATTTCAAACATTTTTAACTCTCCACTTTTTGATTTAAAATTGTCTCATGCAACCTCTTTTGATGATTAATGTATGACCATTTTGCACTTACCATCAAAGAGAAAATCTCTGTTTGGATTCTTGTCCATATTCAAAGAAAACCTCTGTTTGGATTCATGTCCATATTCAAAGAAAATCTCTGTTTGGATTCATGTCCATACTCATAGGGGAACACTGTAATTCTTATCCTTATTAGGACCATGCCCATGAGATCTTTAGTAGCATCAAAAAAGAGGTATTTGTGTTTCATTAAAAAATACAGTTCCACCCCCAAGGCTTGTCTTTCTCTCGTTGAGTTTAATATGGCCATGAAGTATTCATGACCTAAACGACTTGTCTTTCTTGCATTGAGTTATATGACCATGAAGTATTCTTTGGCATCATAAAGATGTCCAAAGACCATGAGCGTCTTCAATTATCTTCTAACCATATCGTTTTGGGCCCTAGGTGAGCTTCCATGAACCTTCACGCAAGGGTTTTATCCTATGCCAAAATCTATTTTCCATTTCATCAATGGCAAAGTAGACCTTTGATAGGATCTCCTTTTGTCATAGCTGCCATTAGTTTTTTCGTTGAGAAGGTTGGCAGCCTTTAGTTTTTTTGTTGAATGGTTAGAACAGTTGGCAAGGAAAGGAAGGGACCGAGGCAGCCATGGCCTCTAGATGAAGCCCAGCAATGAGTTGGAGATGTCAGATCTGCCATAGGTTACAATGGAGTTCAGGGCTAATGTCAGATCTGCCAAAGGTTAAGATGGAGTTCATGTTTGTAGCTTAGATGAAATTTTGATTCATTCAAGACGAGAACTCTGCTTCTACTAATCAGATGCCGATCGAGCATGATGCCACTTCTTTTGACCTTTTCTCTAAATTTCAGCATAGAAGAAGCAATTTTGGAATAAGGCACTCTTGTTTTAATGAACACGCAACATTAAAAATTCCCATATTGAAACTTCGAAAAGCAGTACTACCAAAACAACGAACTCATGCTACGTAATTCTTCACATTGTTTGTTCTCAAAGATTATTTATGTATATGTCATTAAACACAATGGCACACAAATACAAACACCAACAGCTTGTAGTGTTCTTTAAATTGTTTTTGTTCTAAAAGATTATTTATGTAAAGTTCATTAAACACAATGGCACATAAATGCAAAGCCAGTCTCAATAAAAAGCCTTTAGTATGTACACAGAAAATAAAACCCTTTGGAAGGAAAGGGTATAAAATTGAAGCTTTAGAGATGAATAGAATTTCACTTCTTCAAATTCTTTCTAGAGTAGTCAGTTTTGCTTTTTTGTGCTCGTACACTGACTAGATGATACAAGAGGTGATCTTCTTTGAGCTATATTCATTTTCAAGGCCATTCGCCATGGGATGCAGCCAAAACATAACAACAAAGAAAGAAATCAAACAAAAACACAGGCCTAATCCTAAAACAGAACCCTGCACATCATGAGACTTAAAAAATAATAATGTCAAAATAAAGCTGTAAATTTCACTTGAGAACAATTGGGTCCCCAAAGAATATGAGCAAACACTTATTTCTTTAAGTTTCATTGCCATCTTCCAGAATGTGTTACAATCAAAACTAAAACATAAATTACAAATACCAAAGCATCCAAACGAGTAACAAAGAAGTAAAAGGAAAACGTGGAAGTGAGCTTACTAAAACATAAAAATGGAAGCACCATAAGACCATTAAATGAGATGAAATGAGTAACAGATTTCAACCAAAAACAATTAGATCTTGGCGAATAATGACACTGAGACGCAGTAACACTTATCAAGCCTTGTTTTTCCTTCTAAATCAAAAAACACAAAACAATTGCATTGAGAAACTTCATTTCTCTAGCACTAAAAATCGCGTTGAGAACATTCATTTTTCTAGTACTAACAATAGCGTTGACAACCTTCATTTCTCTAGTACTAACATCATTTATAAATCAAGGTTTAAAAACCATACCATCGACCAGAAGTTTAAACAATTCAAATGCAAGCTCGAGGTCACAAGTTCCTGGCACCACCAAGTGGTGCCTCGGCCCATGTCCTGTTTGTTTCCCTCCTAAGTTTCTTTGGCTTTTACTAAATCACATGTCCATTGTTGAAAAATAGGGATTCCCCTAATAAATCTTCCGATATTCCTGCCAAACCTCAGGAGCTGATACATTCAACGGAAAACATAGCTAATCATAGGTTCCAACAAACCCAAGAAGTTCACGACAAAAGTGAGAGTAACTAATCTCTGAAGTTTTATCATGAGATCAATTCCTTATCTTTAAAGGTCTGAAGAAAAGAGTCAACTAACATCCTGGTAACTAGAGTTTTTCTAGAATCGTAAAACAGATCTCAGTACACCAAATGACATTCACCACTTGTCCATGACTGTCAACAGAACAGGATAAATCAGAATACTAATTTGAAACTTCGTTAAAGAACCAGTCTCTCATTACAACAAGACCTGCATATTTTAAATATCTCCTCTCTTGAAGAACTCGATCCCCAGAATGTTCTTTCAACAAGGCCTACCCACATTACAAACCTGAAAGTAACTGATCTCTATCAGTTCCTCAACATTAGAGATCAAAGGAAAGATGCAAGCAACTAATAATCCTGTTAACTAATTTGATACCACTCGATTCTATTCATGTTACAAGAACAGTGTATTCAGGATACTAATTAGAAATTATGTTTATGTTTAAACAACCCAGTCAGTAAAACAAGACATTCATATTTCAATTATCTTCTCCCTTGGAGACTCAATCCTTGGAAAGATATTTTGGCAAAGCCTACCCACAAATGTTTTAATCTGCAGCTCATGGTAATATTTGAGTGTTTATTTTCCAAATACACCAAAGCTGCCAAAACCCATACACCCGACCCATTATTTGCTTCATGTTTAACCTCTACAGAATCATGTCTTATTTCTGCCTTCCTCAAATCAATCTGTTAGGGTACCAATTGGAATAGCGTTTTTAATATTACATAACAGTGTCCCCAAGACACCTTCATAAGGCACAGACATCAAATTATCAGCTAAAACAATTTCAACCACTATCATATAAAAACTAAAACTGCAGAAATCTTACAAAAACAGATTATCAGCTAAAACAAATTCATCCACAGTATCATATAAAAACTAAAACTAAGACCCCTTCATAAGGCATAGACATCATACAAAAACAAATTATCAGCTAAAACAATTTCATCCATAGTATCATATAAAAACTAAAAACAATTTCATCCACAGTATCATATAAAAACTAAAAATCGTATAAAAACTAAAACAGTGTCATTTTCCAATACACCAAAGCTGCCAAAAACCAAATAAACACCAGGCCCACTATTTGCTTCACGTTAAAACTACAACTGCAGAAACATGTCTTATTTCTGCCTTCCTCGAATCAATCTGTTAGTGTACCAATTCGAATAGCGTTTTTAATATTACATAACAGTGTCCCCAAGACCGCTTCATAAGGTATAGACATCATACAAAAACAGATTATCAGCTAAAACAATTTCATCCACAGTATCATATAAAAACTAAAACTGCAGAAATATGTCTTAAAAATAGTCTGACACGTGTTTTTCCAATTGATACAAGCCCAAACGCTAAAAGATTATCAGCTAACACAATTTCATCCACAGTATCATATAAAAACTAAAACTGCAGAAATATGTCATAAAAATAGTCTGACACGTGTTTTTTCAATTGATACAAGCCCAAAGGCTTAAAGCAAAAAAACATCGAATCATTTTGTTAGGATAACAATTGGAAAAGCATTATTACTGTCACATCATACTTCCCCAGGAAAGCCCACTGGCAAGAACACTTGGATGCACACATCATAAAAAATGTAAATTACTAGCTGCTCGAATTTCATCTGCATTATCATATTAAAACATATTCATCATCTGAAAGGATTTCATCCAGAATTCCTACATAATAGATTTCAGAGTTCAAATCTATGGAGGAAATATACAGATTTGGGATTATAAGAGGCTAGTAAATGAACCATGATAACAAATAGCTTTCTAGATCAGAAGTATGAAAACGAAAACAGGATAGAAGTCATGTTCCTATTAACTGCTAATTATATATAATTGCCTATGCAGGGCCTTCTGCGTAGAATCCGGTCAGGAGATAGGCCCTCACAAAGAAAAAGACAAAAATAAAGAGCATTTGGCCCTCACAACAGTTGAGTAACAAGCACACCCGAATCACCTAATGAAATTTTGATATGCAAAACAATCCTGAACAATTATAACAGGATTGTCTACTGTTACATAATTAGGTCTCACTGATGAAAAAGAAGGCAGAGAGTGCTGGGATACACTGTCACCAGAAGGACATTAAATCAACTACCAGAATTCCTTCCAAACTTCCTAAATCTATTAGTGCAGAAATTGCTAACACACACTCTATAGGGAAAAGTCTCGAAAGTTTTTAAGAATTACATAGAAACTAAACTCAGTTCCTCCAATTTGGGCAGAGATATTCATAATAACAGATTAAAAAATCATGTAGACACTCACTTCAAAGTCACTCCTGCACAACCCATTGACACTCATCATCGTACTTGCACAATGCCTGCACTGACAAGCTTCTGAATCTTATGCATTACATCAGGATTCTTCAAATGGCTCTGTGCTGCCCCTGGATTCTCTTGGAAATCTACCAGTATCTGTAAAAGTAAACATTTGTATTAATAGAAGTAACATAACAGAACTAATTATCTCAAAAGCCAGATACTTAAAGTTCGCTTTACCTGTCTCATGATAGGATCTGTTAGGATATTTTGAATTTCAGGATCTTGCATTGCTTTTGCCTGTAAATAAAATAAAGCGTACTCGTTAAAAAACATCGTTCATTATTTCCAACCATTTAAATATAGCTCATTTCCACCTTATTGCACCAGAATGTTAGACAAAAATAAAATACACTAGAACTTTAAAGAGTCAAATGTTATGTAACCTGTCTCTCCTTCATATCTTCGGGACTTATGTCACCCCTGTTTGTCTTATTGATTTGCTGAACACATCTGCACAAGGTTTACAACAAAACTGAGTGAAACCGTCTATAATAAGAATTTTATATACGCTTAAAATTTTACAAAATCCACCTTGGACAGAGACTCAGAAACAATTGTCTGAGGAATTTATCTTAAATTATTCATCGTACCTTCTGATACCATCCAGTAATTCCTGGTTGTTTTCATCATTTTTGAGACCTTCCTGTTACCAGAAAATTTGTTTTTCAGTCAAGTTAAACAATAACAGGAACAACCTCAAAGAAAGCAAAAGAGATGTTAAACGCCCCCAAAAGTTCACAATTAGCATACAAAGAACTTGACATCTATAGGCTGTGCACCTGATAAGTTTCCAAGGCTTTATCATATTCCTTCATGAACTCCTGGATAGCACCTTTCCTTGAATAACCTTTGGTAAAGGTTGGATCCAGTTCAATGCATTTATTTGCATCCTTTAATCCTTCTGGCAAAGCTCCAAGCTTTGTGTAACATGCTGCTCTGTTACTATAAACCTGCATCATCAAAATTCGGGTCACAAGTCAATGAATAACGCAGGCACAAGAAAGCTCCCTTAGTGGATATAAACAGCTTTAAAAACTATGATAACTTACCCTTGGATCATTAGGATTTCTTCTCAGGGCTTCAGTGTAATGCCTTATAGCTTCAGGATACTGCTGCTTCTTAAAGTATTCATTACCTGCAATACATGGGGATTTTATAATGAGGCACAAGACAAAATCTAGCAAAGACCTCAGCACTCAAATTTTAACAGAATTTCTTAACAGAACCCTACACCAAACCAATGGGTTACTCGGCTGAATTAATGAGCTGTAAAGTAACAGTTAACACGGCATTTTGCTCTCCAGAAGAACCAAATTCAAATAAAAAAGATCTACCAGTCACATCCCGAACAACTATAATTTTTAACTCTTATTGCAAATTACCAACCTTGTAATTCTCTATGAATCTTGCCATCATATCAAGCATTCCGCAGTTACGTCTATAGTTGTTAAGAAAAACCCTATGGCAGATTAATAATTAATTCCCATTTTCTCCCATACCTTCATTACACAGGGAAGGAGATGCACCATCCCACAGAAATGGAGCTAACAATTATAAAATTGCCACTTTTTGCTACATTCATCCATTGTTTGCTAATCAAATTTCAAACCCTCCCCAACTTACCAGGGTTTTTTAATATTAAAAATTTAAACAAAATTTTAAATCCTTAAAAGATTGATTCTTTATATGACCCTTATTTCTCTACATCCAATAGCAACAAATACCTTTTTCCCTCTCTTCATCTGCCAACTTTGGATCAAAATACTCCTGCTGCTCCAAATCCTTCTTTGCCTTCTCAGCATCATTAAGCTTTTTCAATGTATCTGGATTACGATGTTCTGTAAGCGCTTTCTGGAATGTTTCAATAGCTGGCTCATAGTCTTTGGCAGTTTTAGCCATCTTAACATAGGCAGTTCCTTTTCTAGTCAGTGCCCGAGCAACCATTTTATAATCTGATCGTAGTTCTCTCCCTCTTTCAACAGCCTTATCACAGTCTTTGATGCATTCATCATACTGCAAAATCAACATAACATTTTTTGACTTTAAATTCAACAACTGGAAGGAATAACCTAATTACACCATAATTCCTATGAACAATACAAAGAAGTCACCATATTGAACATTATAAATGACTAATTCATCCATATTCAACTCTTCACATTTTTTATGTGCTCCTCTTATCTCTCTCTCTTGAGAAATACCCATCCTTTCCAGCACCTAACACACTACAATCCTTGAGGTGCTTAATTTTAGAAGTACAATGCACCGTCTCTACAATGTTTAGATGTGGAAATTACTAGATGCATGGACAACTTTCAAAATTTACAACCTTTTTATTTTGATTTGTACCCTAGACAGACTCAGATTGTAAATCGCTCAGCATCTCCATTTCAATGCATAACCATGACATTTTTTACATTGATAAAATTATCAAACTTGATTTGCCAATTTGTGTTTCCTATAATTGCACAAACCTTTCAGACTTCCTCACCAGCCATCATCCAAGACATCAGTAAGTGAAATTTTTAGATCTACCTATCCATCCCCATTGACTTGAAATGCAGCTATAAATGCTACATAAACTGCCTCTTAAATAAATGCTACATTTGGTCAATAGTATCACACCGAAGCAAAAGAAAAAGTATCCTACTCCATGTCATTGCAGAGATTCAAAAAATAATAATCCAGATCATATGTCAGTACACTCATTCATGATCAGCCTATCTAGGAAAAAAAACAGTAAAGTGCACAGATAACCACTCTTACCATTCCCAACTCTAAGTAAACAGCTGCTCTGTTAGTGAGGTAGGAAATGTCCTCGTCATCAAGCTCCATCGCTTTTGTATAGTGATGAATGGCAGTCTCAAAATCTTTCTTCTTGTAAGCTGCATTTCCTGCTTCTTTTTCCTTCTGTGCATCAGCCTTCCGGACTTGCTTTTCTTTCTCTTCATCAGGAATGTCCATTGGTTCAGGCTCTGGCTCCGGTACTGGCCGAGGCTCCGGTTCTCGCTTTGACTGTGATTTAGGTGTTGGTTTGTCGGATTCCATACCACTAAGTTCAGAAGCATCTTCATCAGAGGGGGCAGTGTGCAAGTTTACTTTTAATAACACAGCCAATGCCTGCATCATCCGTGGGTCACTAAGATACAAATTGATGTTGTTGGGATTTTTCTGAAGATCCTGTATCATCTTGACAAAATCCGGTTGTTGCAAAAACAATCTTGTTTTTGGGTCTGCTGTTAGTTTTGCCCACAACTCCGGTCCTTGAAATATGTTTCCAAATGGTGAAGGTATAGCCCGGCTTCGACTGGTTGCCTGTGCATCAGCAAGGCCTGATTTCAATCCTTCATTAGTAGGATCAAGCTCCAAGCCCTGTTTGTAAGCAGAAATAGCATCATCATACTTTCCAAGACCAACATATGCTGCACCAAGTCTGCTGTAACCCTTAGACCAATCAGCCTTAATTTCAACAGTTTTTTTTGCATCCTGAAGAGCCTCATCATACTTGTGCAATGAGGCATATGCTGCAGACCGATTTGAATACAAAACATGATTACTAGGAGCCAGAACAATGGCTTCAGAGAAATGCTTTATAGCTTCCTCATACTTCCCTGCAGAAAATGCAGAGTTTCCTTTTGCTTTAGCCTCGTCAGCCATCCCAAGGAGACAACTTTCTGCACTAGACAGATTAGACCAGAAATATCAATATCATTTAAAAAACAAATTTGACATGCCTTATTCAGGGAAGGCAATACAATTAAAACACCAAACAGCCAAAAATAAAGTGGGGGAAGCCTGTAACTCAATGGAATGCTACAACTCTGAATAGATAAACAAAACAGGAACAGAATTTACTAATAACCATTAAATGCTAATATCAAACAGCCAGAATTTTGAAGACATTTGATGTTGCTGTCATACGTCTCATTTTAAAGCATGCTACTCGAGTCAAGCAATTAATCATTGGTTGTCCACAAACATTCAAAGATCGATACTAGCAAATTATCAACAGACAAAAGTTGAATACAATTCTACTAGCAAATACATGACAACAGAGGCTGCTCAAGTGCAACAAACGAATATACATTACCATACAGGACTGGTGACTAAAACATCAACCAAGGTTTCAGGATTAGACCACAAAATGGTTGCATATATAGTTCCCCTGATGAAATGATCAATTTTCACTGCAAGCCTACTTCTAATGATCAGCTACTTCCTTTCTCAGTGTATCCAAACGCAATTGTGCATATGTGCATCCCCCAATTGTTAGCCGTAATTTAGTCCCTTTAAAAAGCTGTCTCCAACAGGTGGCCTCCATAACTCGGCCATATCCAGAAATTGCCATTAAATTATCTCTAAAAGCTGTATCTGGACTTCAAGATTTGCCTCAATTAAAATCCCTTGATGTAAAATGCTAGTGTGAATAAAACAGAGATTTGTTTGAACTTCAAGTGTAGCAAAGAGAAGTTAAAAAGACGGACCATACCATCACAGAGCTGACCCATGGCCTGTCAGCTGACCTTCGCATCAATTTAGATTGTAAAACAATCTGAAGTGGCTTAAATTTAGGATTCCCAGCTCTGTTAAAGATCTAACCAGCTCAAAATGTTCCAATGTTAATAAGGAAGAAAGCAACCAAGCATGCAACCTTTAAAATACACGTCTGGTTAGAAATGTTAAAATAATAAAAGTTGCCTCAAGCGGCACCCACTAATGAAACATGTTTCCAAAACTAGAACCCGAAAGATACAAATGTATCCAACCATACTGCCCGGACATTTCACAATTGCCCGCACATCCATGAAAATTGTTTCAAGACATGGAACATCACAAGATACCTACAATGAATCCCTTCCCAATCTTAATGATCTACCTGATGATGGTTTTCTTAATATAATTGTGAAAATCAGTAAGGAGCACTTCATGAAAATGACTTAAGGTGTTTCCTTCAATCAGTAAGGAGACAACACCAATTTAATGAAATGTGTTTGCTAACCATTTATAGACATATAATTAATCTGGCATATAAAAATTCAGATATTTAAGATTTCTTGCAGATTTTACTGGGAAACAACTACCGTACATAATTAAGGAGTTCAGAACAATTCTAAAATTTAAATGAACGGTCACTCATGGAAATTTAAATCAAACAAGGAACTCTAAAACGGATAATATAAATTTATGTATATCAATATACATAAATATATAATTGAAATGGGACAAGCTCAAGTGGTAAATCATTGGGGCTTTCATAGTGGAGACGCGTGTTCAAATTCCCAGGAGACATGTTACATGCTGAAATGTACAAATGTTGATTGATGAAATTGAGCAAACAACCATATCCAATTCTGCGTGTGGCATACCCTAACAGACGAGGCCAGGTGCAAGTCCCGGATGAATTTGACAAAAAAAAAACCACTAAGTTGTGGCATCTAAGGCGCAGGGCGCAGGACATCCAATTGGGGAAATTTACCAAATCCATAAAATAGATGTATACATACATACACACACATTTAGGGGGAGAGAGATGATCATAAATCTATGTGTGTATAAACACATAACAGAAAATCTGATGTATATGTTAAATGTAGTAAGAAAACATAACCTTTCCTTAAAATAGAAAATCAAATCTGTCATTAAGGACACCTACCTAACACCAAAAGTCATATGACATTCAAATGACATGTATACAACAATGAAGTGATACCCTTGTACCTACAAGTTACAACCTATGTTGTTTGGAAGTGGAACATTTCCAAAACACGGAAACACAGATTTTCAAAAACCCTTGATTTGGAAGCATCATAGGCATGCCTGTACTATATATATATATGAACAATGCATAATATACATAGTACATTCAAATATATGATAAATCATCTAGATTGTCCTCAAAATCATGAATGCCACTCCCACTACTTTTCAACTTTATCATTTACAAAACACTTTATCTCGCAGGTGCTCACCAGAGCATTGAATCTCCGAGTGCATGCCTTAAAAAGGTGCACAGGGAACGGGGTGGGATTGGCTCGTGGAAATTTGTGAGAGATGTTCTCATACTATTCTATCATACCTACATCCCATCATGCAGCTTTCATACCTCCTATGAAGTCTCCTTAAAAATATTGAAACCCTGAAATATGCCCAAGTCTGAAACCCTGAAGTCTAAATAAGTCTGAAATATGATGGGATCCTCCAGAACCTAAAATTAGCATTATAGCTCCTAGAGGTGTGAAACCACTCTCAAATATGATGGGATCCTCCAAAACCTAAAATTAGCATTATAGCTCCTAGAGGTGTGAAACCACTCTCAAACATCCTGAAAGTATATATATAAAATATAACTTATTCTTCAATGTTTATTTTTATATATATACTGCATGGTTCGAGCTGGTTATACATTTTTATTTTTATTTTTTATTTTTGTTTGGCTTGAATTGTTGTCTGGCCTATGGAAATGTCCCAAAAACACCCGTACACATTTGGCACGTGTCCGGATGCTTCCGTACCATAACCATTTCTTGGCCTGGTACAAAGAGGAGGGGTGGAGGCGGGGGGGAACGTTTCAGTGCAACACAGATTGCAACTACCACAGCAATGAGGAAAAGCATCAACTTGTGCAGTAATACAATGTAATCACAGATTACAGGTAAATGGTACTTTTTGTTTTTGTTAAAGAGTGAACTTCAATTACCAACTTAGTTCATCAATGCGCCTGTTCCTTTTGTCTTATATTGAAACAGGAAAACTAATACATGTACCACTAATACATACCTGCTCCTTTAATCTCAGATAACAGAGGCAGTCTAAATCATAAACCACTAATACACCTAACACTAGAACCAAGAACAACTACGTACATATCAAAAGCCTTCAACATCTCAATTGTGACTAGAAGTTATATCATAAGCAGTTCTTGAATACGGAGCATAGGAAACATCCCACTTCATATGATCTCATCAGAGGTGTTTTATCTTGATCCATACCCCACTATAATCATTCATTATACTAGATTATAAACACATCCAAATCATTTGCATTAAGAGGCATAAAGCTGAAAATGCTCTCACCAAATGTAGGCCCACATTTTAAACATTCTGCAGGCTGCTTACACTTCTAAACAAGAGGTCTTAGCCTTATCTAGGTAAAAGAGGACATAAGTTTCAAAAAACTAATTCAAATATAATTCAATTAACATTGCCAGCACCCCATTTAAAGAGTGATTAATGCATGATGCAAGATGTTCTTTTTATTAAAATATAGCACATATTTTAGAAATTGACTCTCCCTGTGATGGACAAAATTGGAAGGTGACATTTAAACAATAAACTCCTACCTTAATTGGGCTAGAATGGCCACTTCTTTAATATTAATACAGATACCTGCAAAATCTTTGGAGAGGGTGTTAACTGCTCTTGCCAGTTTATTTTCTTTATTAGAGAGATGGAGGACAAGCAGCTGTGTGTTAAAGGACATGGTTTGGCTACCTAATTCTAATCGCCACAAACTTGAAACACATGTTCATTAGCAAGAAAGATAAGCAGCATTAGATGGAGGACAAGCAGCTGTTTGTTAAAGGGCATGGTTTTGGCTACCTAATTCTAATCGCCACAAACTTGAAACACATGTTCATTAGCAAGAACGATAAGCAGCATTATTAAGCTGTGTTCTGAAGATTTAAACATGAAGAAAATTCAAGTAAATCCTATTAAATATTTATCACATTATAAACATATTTTTTTTATCTGGGGCTAGCCAAGAAATTCAGGATATTTTAATCAGTGTGGAACTAACAAAATAACTCAGGTCAGGTAACCTAATGCTAATTTATGCCCCAAAACCCACCTAAACACCTAGTAGAACAAATTTACCATGAAAACCTAACAGAAGCAATGGCCCGAATTGCAGCCTACCAATGGTCCTGTCCCGTTAAAGAACGCTGTGACCACAAAACAAGTAAACAAATGTTTCTAACTGACCATCACATATTGACCCTCTAGTCAAATATAAAAGACAACTATCAAGCAGATGGGAAACTGAACCAAGCAAACAGAATCTCAATTACTACTTTCAACCAGGTGGTCCTCTAAATGCATAGAAAACAGTTTCAACTGGATTTCCTTACTTGGGCCACTCTCACATGGACCATTCAACTACTAAAATAATATATACATAGCAATAGTAACGGGAATTCTTATCAATCAGAAGCCCATATTTGCAAAAAGCATATAAAAACAAGGATTATGTCCAAGATGTCATAGTAGTGTCGTGATCCTGCAAGTCATTTGACTACTCCTATAATGCATTGGGGCCAATCAAGGTGTTTGACAGAAAATAAAATCAAGGCTAATCATTCAACAGCACATGATTGCCAAAGTGAGAGAATAAAAATACAAATATACAAGGGATTGTCCTGCATCATGAATTTCGACATCTAAGGACAACAGAAAAATTAATCAATCAAAAGCACTATTTGTCAAAATAAGAAAAAATAAATAAATATAGTCTATGGAGTTGTGGATTTAACCAC
Source organism: Torreya grandis (assembly GCA_037957365.1). Taxonomy (NCBI): domain Eukaryota; kingdom Viridiplantae; phylum Streptophyta; class Pinopsida; order Cupressales; family Taxaceae; genus Torreya; species Torreya grandis. Next base: position 1,367,085 of record JARHVA010000319.1, on the reverse strand, counting down.
GACACAGTGTGCTCATTAGAGTGTGACCCAAAAGTTCAAATACCCCATAGACACACATCAAGGCAGTTCGTAAGAACAGCAGGCAAGATAAAAGGTTAAATCAAATGATTATAGCATATATTTGTGCATAATCCAAGTTTGCAAATATTTAAAAAATAACCTCGGACACAATTTAAGAAAACATGAATCCAGGCTACAAAATCACATCTTTTCACTTCTGATGAATAATAAAAAATCACATCTTTGCAGTTTTTTAACAGGATCATCACAACCGCTCTAACTTCCAATAACCAACCAACAACTCGCATAGTCAAACCCATGTTTTGTAGGCATCAGGACTTTGATAACAAACACCTATATTCAAAACTCCAGAGACATGATAGTGTCCACATTAAAACATAAAAATAAAGAGTCGACCTTGGCCAAAATACGACATCCAACTAGCTAGGCACGGCTTATGGTTACTGTATCCTCCTACAGTAATTCAAATTGAGTAAAGTACTGCATCCAACTCATTAAATAATGCATAGCCCTACCAAGTGTTTGCAATTAGGTATAAAATAGCATTTTGCTACCAAAAGAGATGACGGTAAAGTGTTTACAATTGGATATAAAATCCTGCATCCAAACTTGATAATAAAGCCATAGCAATGTTGAAATTGAATAAAAAACGGCATATGGTTACAGTAATTCAAATTGAGTAAACTACTGATTCATAGCCCTGCCAAGTGTTTGAAATTGAATATAATACAGCATACTACTACCAAAAGAGATGATAGTAAAGTGTTTACAATTCGATAACATACTGCATCCAACGTGGTAGATAAGGCATAGCCCCACCCCAAGAGAGATAAATTAAAATTGAGTAAAATACTGCATCCAACTCCATAGATAAGGCATATCCCTGATAGTTTGAAACTGGGTAAAATACTACATCCAACTTGCTAGATAAGGCATAGCGTTACCTAAAAAGACATGATAGTAAAGTATTTGTAATATGAAAAATACGCTGCATCCAACTGTTGAATACATACTTGCATACCTATACCAAAGGATACAGTATAACAAAGTGTTGAAATTGGATTAAATACTGCATTCAAATTGGTAGACGAGGCATTCCCCTACGAAAGGATACATGAGAACCACATGCGCTCCCACCGCCCCGTTGCCCCCTCTCCTCGCCCCCCCCCCCGACACACACACATATATCAGTGGGTGTAGTATAGCCTAACAGACGCAGTTTTGTCTAATTTTGACGGAAGAAATACCCTTCGTCTAAGTCGCAAGCTGCCTTAAAAACCTTAAATTTTCCATAACCCTAACCCTAATTATTAAAAAACAAAAAAATGAATCTCAATACATCAGAAACATTTCACTTGCTGTAACACAGTGACATACAGATAACAACAAAGCCAAAGGAGAAAATAAAGGCCTGCGAAAACAGGCGAAAAAAAACCCTAAAAAAAAAGGGTTTAATGCTTTTACAAAGACAGGTTTGAGAAAGCAAGCACCTTGCGTATATGCCGAGAATGGAATTGTGCCTCACACAATAATACCTGCAAATTTTCCGAAGGCAAAGAAGAGTATGAATATAGTTGATGGAAGAGAGTTCTGGATATTAATTGCCTTTTATTTTGGTTTTGGCGTCCATTAACAAAAACTTTTTTTTTTCTCTTCTCGAACGTTCTTTCATAGGAAGTAAATTGCGATTCGCCTTAATATAGTCTTGAGTTCGTTGCTTTGTTTAGTTGTGTTTTATTTTTATTTTTTCGGTTTCCATTCTTTTAAATAGGCTAAACTTAATTAAAAGAATAAAATTAGTAGAACTTAAAAAATTATTTCTTCATAAATTCTTCATTATGGGATGATAAATTATCTCAATGTAGTTATATTAATGTATCAAGTTTAGCTGATGGGATGTGGGTGCATTGATTAAAGCGGTTTGGTTGTGACCAGTCCTACCCAAGTTCAAATCTCGATGTGGCATGGTAGGCCGGTAGTGGTCATTGGTTATTTAGGTTGGCCCGTGGTCGCTGATGATAGGGATGGTAGGCCAGTGGTGGTCGTTGGTGATTTAGGTTGGCCCGTGGTGGTTAATGATGATTTAAGTAATGTTGGTATTCGAAGTAAGGGAGCCTTGGGCCTCTCATTTGTGTCCCATGCTGGTTTCGTTGGCTCCAATCAAAAAATTGACTCGTATGGTTTGGGGCCACACTTCGGTTGTTTAATGTCGAAATTAAAAACGAACACACTCACGAACATTACAACCCACCATGACATCCCAACTAACATTATAAAATACCTCTTGTTGTAATTAGTAAGACAGCTTAAGTGATTGTGTGGGTTATCATTTCGAAGGTAAAATTTCTTTTGACTCAAGTGATTTGTGGGTTATTTTTTCTTTTTTAATATATATATTTTTTCTTATTACCTAGGCGATAGTTAAATGATAAATCTAATTGTGTCTATAGTTACTTGGGTTGTAGTTGTAGATGTTTAATGGGAATACGGTTTTACATCAAATTGCAATACGTTTATCATAGACATTGTAATAAAATCTAATCAGACTTAAAAGTTGTATTATCATATTTAATTTTACAAATAATTTATTGTTGCAATAATGACTAGTATATATATATATATATATATATATATATATATATATATATATATATATATATATATGAAAAAATATCAAGAGATATCAATCTCGAGGCGCCTATCTTGGATTTGTTACAAACTATATTTACTAATGAATACATTACCTTTTATGTGAGTTTCTAACTAACTATGACAAAGGGTCTCAATCTAGTTGTACCATTGTGTCGAGCTCAAAAAATCTTTCCAATAATAAGCAAATAAGCTCTAAACTCCACTATGTGCCTAGTATATTACAATTTTTCGATCAAATTCTTCAAGAAAGAAGAAAAAATTCCATATGATGGTCAAGTGGATGTCAAACTTAAGGCCAGTCGTTAATTGTTAACAACTCGAATACAATATAATCCATGACCACCCGTTGTTACCATTGTAGGGTATGCATATGTGTGTAACAAGAGGGGATTATAGAAGAATATTTGATTGTGTGTCAATCTATAAATAAACATCAAAATTAGATAGTATAGGGCACTGCCATATAGCCAAGCGAAAAAATATATAATCAAACAAAGATTGCTCCCAAAACTATCGAAACGCTTCCAAAGAGTAGTGTCATTCCCAAAAATATTAGGTCAGCCCTGGGAAATGACATGCGTACATAAATGGATTTGACGATCATGTTTATCACCTTCATGGCTCTGAAAGCCTCTCTTACTTTCCTGAAAATCTACACGAATCTCTATGAAGTTGATCTATTTCTTCAAAATGTTAATAAGGCAACCATATCTAGAAAACCTTGAAAAATGGGGGATGTATTTCAAGGCTTATGTTCTCCTTACCTTAATTATTATCATGCCCTTATAATGCTTATATAAAATTGAAAACAATGCACTGAGTATAATGCATGTTTGACCAAGCAATTTAGTGATGGAAAGCCTTTTCAATAAGACTTTTCAGTATAGAATGAATGCATGATAGAGCAATAAATCATTTAAATTTGCTTGTATTATGATCTAAATGCTTGAATTAATTGTTTTGACACATTCACAATTGATTGTCGTAATGGATGGATTCATATCATATATACACTAATGCATTTGCATGATTATTGACTTCTCAAATTCATATGAAGACCTATTTATGCACGAGTTAAAACACAGTGAAAGGGAAAGGTCAAAAAATAAAAAACACATGACATGGTAGACCCAAAATAAGGGTCAGAGGGGTCCACCCCATAACCATACACTACATTTCTAGGACCCCACAACCATTTAGTGCATGTTTCTAGGGAAAATCTCATAAACCCAAAGAACAAGAGGGGAGGGAGAGAGAAAGAGAGAGAGGGAAAATCCACCAATAAAATCCTATTCTAACCCAATAATCAAGAATTCACGCAAGTACATGAGAATAATGCAATTTTATAACTTATAACTACCCCTATACCAAAATTATGTATTTACATAATGCCCCACTTTAATGTGTGTGTAAAAGGGGATGGGATACAAATTTTTGTGCTCCCAAAGCTCTTGTAGCAACTCTAATTTTCCCATAAAAACTCAATTCCTCGTGTAGACTTGCAAATAATATGTTTATGCAAATAAGTGCCCAATCAATTTATTATCTATTGAAATCTAGTAAAAGAACAACTATAACTAATAAACCTAATTTTGTTGGTACTTTGATAGTGCCCCAATATGAGTCCCCAATATTGCTAGATTTGTGAGGATGTCCATATGAAACCTACGAGATCAAATATATGTAGATAAATGATCATGACAATAATCTACTGAAATCTATAAACTATAATTTGGAAATGATACACTTGGTTTCGCTGGAAAATGTGAGGGATCCCCTATAAGAGTTCCTTACATCTCCAAATATGTGCCAAATAAGGATTCCCATGTAGATGTCCAAGTCTTGGATCACGCGTTGAATCATGCATCCATCTTTGAGTACATTTTTTAGTGACCAAAAATCAAACCTAAATAAATCTAATGTAATATAAAAGAGATTAGGATTAGGAAATGTCCTGGATGTATCATGTTCTAGGAACAAGTGTCATATGGTGGGTATGTCTTGGAAACATCAACTTGTAATTGCCGCCATCTAGAAGAGGAAAGTAATATAGAGTTATTTTAGGTCTTGTAGTTTGGAAATGAGATATGAGTGGAATTTATGCCTCCCTTTTGAGATTTGGGATAAACACGTGAAGCACATATCTCAAAATAAAAGAATTATGTGCATCATGTGTAAAACAAGGAATAAAATCACTTGTGTCTAACCTAGAGAGAGAACATTTTGGGATCATTTATGTCATATATAAATTATCCCATGCAGGCATGTGATGAAGTTTATATTAGTACGAGTGTCAATTTCCACATATAGATAGGATATAAATAATGTAACCACATGGGTAATGTGCCCTGAGTGGGAAACATGTACTCAGTGCAACATAAAGATAAATGCATCGAGTAGGCAACATTTAAGCAAACAAGCATAAAGTTAATATGCTCCACACGGTCTAAATATATATAATGTAAATGTCACATAAATACAAATATGTTATGCCCCAATAATATGACATGTAAGAAATATGTGAGCACATGGATGATATGCCACTCACATGTGAAATGTAATCAATGAAGCAACAAGGTAGCATGACCCAATACAAGTAATGTAGTAGCAAATATAGCAATGTCAAGTACAAATATGGAACCTTGCACCTAATATATGCATAATAAGAATCATGGAAACGTAGACAAATAATGAGAATTGTCTACATGATATAGATCATGGAAAATGAGGGTAACACACATGATATGAATTATGGTATTTAAACACATAGTAGCCAAAGAAGACAATGAAACACGCTTAGCATAGAGTAAGCAATATCATGTTAATATTATACAAAGACAAGTAAATGAAAACACGTCATACATAAAGTTAATGATATCACACACACACATTAGAAAAATATATCTTGCAAACATTTCAAATATAAAAGTAAACATAGAAATTAGGGAAGGCACACGGAGTAAACAAGGAAAACATATCAAACACAAGGTAAAACATAGAAAGTATATAGAAGTAGGCGAGAAAGGCACCATATCAAACATAAGCATGTGCAACACATAGTATACATGGACATCATATCAAACACAAGCATGTGACACAATAGACAAGGACATCATGTCAAACATAAGCATGTGACACACAAAGTAGATAGAGATGAGTAAAAAGAAACACATCAAACATAAAGCAAGCAATATAATGATATGGTCGGGCACTAAGTAATATATAATGAAAAACCTAACAAGAATGGCACGAACATGAAGGTACTAAGTGTAGAACAACACATGTAGCAAGTGACATAGACTAGAATATATAATATCACATGAAAGCTCAATATGGAAAATGAAATCATCTAACCTAAAATGATGTCAGGAGATGCCACACACAATGCCCCCATATTGTGCTTCTAACCTATTGTGAATCAATAATCATGTGTATGTACCTTTTGCATATAAATCTTGCATCTATCTTGATAATTTCATCAGTAGCATGCATAAAAGTGATCTCAATGGTATTACCTACACTAATAGGCAAATAATCAAGAACATACAGGGTGTACTATAAAATAGTTATAATATGTCAATCTTGTGCAAATCAGAACTAAACAAGGTAAAGGAAAAGGAATTTCAAAATACATGAAACGAGCAACCAAATCAACCATTCACATAAAGGAAAATAAGATCTAGAAGCAAAAAGATAAAAGAGTGGGGATCCCTACTAACCTGCAACTTCCATTAAAAATCTTTATGCTTAGAGGCATGTTTCCAAAATATATGTTCTAATGTCGTGTGGAAGTTGGCACAATATTTTGGGATGGGACAAAACAAGCAAAGGCAAGGGTGGGAAACAAAGTGGAAAGGGAAACACAAAGAGGTGCTTAGCAAAAGCAAGAAAATGAATGTGTACAAGTAGAAGGAAATTATAGGAGGATAAGATACAAAATCATAATAGAAAAGAAACTGGAGGGTCTAAAGCAAAGAAATAATCAAAAGTAAGGTAAAGAAAGAAAATCAATAAAGCATAATCAACATATGAAGAAAAGGGAAGAAGAAGGTAAATTTAAAATTCAAGCAAGACAAAAAGAAAAAAACATAGTAAAGCATTCAGAGTTGAGAATGAATAATAAGAGAGTAAAGGAGGACCCAAGGGGTAACTATTTTATCATAATTTAGAATTAATTAGTGTATTAACTCTAATTAATATAAAATGAATAACAAGACAATAAATGTTGTAAATGACTTGTAACTATCATAATTAAAGTAAAAGTACTAAAATAGATAAAGAACGAATGAATGAAAGAAACGAACTATGAAAAACATAATAAGACTTAGTTGGCGTATGTCTATAGGTTGATTGTGCACAACTAGAAGAAGGTTGAAGATGATTAACTCAAACTGATTATGCATGTAAAATTAAAATAATAGTTATCACTACTCTAGGTCAAGATCAACTAGAATGAGTCAAGATCGACTGCCACTACTATCCTCTATGGGTCGATTCTTAACCTCTACGAAAAACTAGGAAACTAAGGACTCAATCACTTACACCTACTTGAAATATGTATGTGTGTGGAAATTTGAACTTCAGTTGTTCGCAAATGACCTACAAATGACTTCTTCAAAGTTGAAACTCTAATAGGAATTACAATAGCTGAAAACTTGTAAAAGAAAGGGGGAGTGTAATGCGCTGAGCTAACCCCAATCACCCCCACAATGATTAATCATTGTTGTTTACACTATAATTAATTATGAATTACAATTAAATCTAATTGGAAATATAAACTATTGAAATATGATCTAGGAAGTTAAAAAAGACAAAATTCCATAAATACATAGATCTACAAAAGCTGTGAATTACTAAAAATATAAACTAGGGCTAGGTTAGAGAATTATCATTATAAACATATTAATTTAGAGCGTGTTAACTTTCTATGAGCCATGACTATTTTAAATAACCTACAAACACAAATGCATCATAAAATAGTGCTTCACTATAGACTTGGACAAGACTACAAAAGGTGGAAAAGGTCATAGTGCGTTGTTGTCTTCTACTATAGCTTTGTTAAGGCAGATTATGTGCTAAATCTAAAAATTTGGGCTTGTTCGCCTTTGTTTGTAGGTGACATGTTTATGTGTGGATGCTCAATTTAGTGTGCATTAACCTTATTAATTTAATTCTCTAGTCTTACACAAGCACACAAGAGATATCAAATGAAAAGGGGGGAAGGGGGATGTGGGAATGGTTGAGCTATCCTTGTAAAACCTCTTGTTGACTGAGTGTTTCCTACATAGCCCGAAGGCCTCAGGTTGTGTAGTTCTCCCTTTAGGGAAGATCATATGAATGCAACTAGTTATGTTTTGATTATAATTTTTTTACAAATGATGCCCTTAAATAAAATAATGTTAGAGTTAGTAAAGGATCATGGTATTGAAGTTTAATTTAAATAATAGTATTTACTTAGAAGATAAATTCTTTTAAAATCATAAAAGATATATTTTTGTTAGTGAGAGCTAGGTAGGTTTAGGTGTGACTCTTGATGTGCTTTTATATGATAATATTTCATTTTTTTTCAAATAACTAACCTATTGGTTTGCGCAAGAAAGTCGTTATGAAGTGCAATGTTTTGAAAAGATGACTGTTAGAGCACTTTGGACAAGGTTGCACCACTGGAGAAGCGCCCTTGTTTGCCTAGTGCATTGTTGTTCAATAGGGACAGAGGATTATGAAACCAAAGTGACAGTGAATTATATGTTGAATAGGGATGAATAGAGATAGAATAAGGAAGTTTAGGATTTATGCATAACAATTATGAGACTTTGAAGGCTTTCTTAGATATTATGGGTTATCATAATGGTGACCAAGCAAGGTAAAGATACTACGGACAAGCATTGTCAAACATCTATTGATTAAATTTTAGTTCTACATTTGCCCTTTGTATTTTAGTGATGCATAAGATTATTAAAGTAAAGAAAATGTGATACCTAAGTGTGTACACACACTTTATCTTTGTCATGGAGATGTGCATGCCCCCTTGTTGAGGCATGTGGAGAAGTGTTGAACATGTGGCGAATTGAGAGTGATCAAGTCTCAATTCTGAAGAATCGGTGATGATGCTTGAGTTGGAAATATTATGTGCTCCAACCCTTGTAGAGTACTATGTAATGTTATTAAAGAGGTGGAAACCAACAAAGTGGTTTGTTAAAGTGAAACTAAGATGTGGAGTGTCACTAAGTTTAAACATAGCTCACTTACTAAACTGAAAAGAAAAGGTGGAAACCAAAACATGGATCATTAAAGTGCAACCAAGATGTGGAGCATCACTAAGCTCAAATGTGGTCCACTTGCAAAAAATGAATCGCATTATTGCAAATAAATTTAGATTCAAAATATAAATTCTTAAAACTTTGATACTAGAAAAAATGAATATTGAATCTTTTAGAGTAGCAACTTGGACATGAATGCATATCATGCCCCATGTATTGTATAAAGTGCTAATTTGATCTTTTGAAAACTGTTTGAAATATTGTAATTGTCTTTGCATAAGTGTATATGTGCTCAAGTAGCTATAAGAGCGAAGTCCATAAGCAAACTGAATGCCCCCAAAATCTTTAAAAAAATAAAAATTGCATATTGTAAACTATAAAATCTGAAATGTATTTCTTGTGAAAGCTTGGAGATAAGCCCATTATGATGCCCCCCTTTTGAGACGAGGGAAATTTCATACAAGTCACTTGTCTTAAAAGAAAAAGTGAGGGCATTTGTAAAAAATATAATCAAGTAATAACATGTCGATATTTGAATTTTATTAGAATCTAAAATATGTAACTTTGAAGCATATGAATATTTTGGCTATTGCATTGAATCATTGTAAGTGAATATAGCATCGAAGTAGGGTATGAAGCATGTAAAGAACTTGTAGGTCTTATATATGTATTATAAGCATAATGTTGAAAAGATTAAGCATTTGAAGCACATATGTAATATGTGCATGATATGTATCATGTCACCATAAATGTATGTAATTAGATAATTAGTAGCGCTTGATAGGCATCATGTCACCATAGTAGCAAGTAACAAACATGTAAGCAAAATTACACAATGTCATGCAAGAAGGCACATGCCACATAGAAGGGACATGTAAGATGTCGCATAAAGTTAGAAAACTTACATAAATGTCACACACAATGCTCAAATGTTGACTATAAGGTACATGTGAATGTCACACAAATATAGATGACCAAGGGCCACATACATAAGGAATGATGATGTCATACAAGCAAGAGGGTGTGTGTTGAACATACACAAGGCCAAGAGCAGCATACAAGAAGAAAACAAGTTGAAACATGTTATATATTGAAACAAGAATATGAAAGAAACATAGAAAAACTGAAATTAGCATATTTTTATCATAAGTATCTATGTATAATGTTAATAAATAACATATTCCTCATGTGACATGTTAAGTATGAGTGAAAAAGAGACGTATGTTTTCATTATAACTCAATCATGGAAAAAAAGGTTATGGATAAATGAAACTTGTAAGATATTTTGTATGGAGCAAGGAGATGACCCTAACTAACGGTGTTGGGTAAAAGGCTAGCCTAACATAGAAACCATGTACAAATATGTCTTGAGCTTGAAACCCAATTGATATCTGAGTATGATTTCTTCTTTGTAATAAAAATATGTAGAATACGTTCATGTGACTACGTTGTATTTGAAATCAAATATGTAAAATGCATAGGGACATGACCGCAATATAGGACAAGGTTGTTGTGCATTGTTGTCTGACTGGTGCGGCTCTGTCCTAGTTGACCGTATGCAATCTTTTGTGATCAAGACAACTTCTTTTGTTATGAATAGTTTATGTTTATGTAGAAATGTGTCCAATTGCACACTCAGATACCTTATGAGAAGCATTATGTATTAATAATGTAATGAAATATGTTATATATTGAACAAAAAAATGGATGACATATGAAATATGTTTTTGTAGTTTTTAGCACATATGAATGTTTTTGTGTTTTTACCATATTTGGAAAGTAAAACATGCATAAGTGAAGTGTGCAAAATCTTGGACAAAGCATAGTAAACAACAAAGTTTTGAAATGGAAGGAGGGGGAGATTTGAACAACCCTCAACAAAGTGTTAAATAATGGCAAGGTAAAAAGGAAAGCAAACAAGGTGCCCCAAGTGTAAAAGTATATGTCATGTAGTGAAGATGACAAACATGGCCATGTAACCTCATATAAAAGTAGATAGATGTGAACATGAAAGTATAAATGAGAGATAAAACATGTATAGGTGTGTAAAAATGATCAAATAAATTATCATGAAGGATGTGCATTAAAAACTCAGTACGATAGTTATCTTGGATTGTTCAAATTGGGTTGAAACAAATAAGGGAGCAAGTGCCCCAAAATGAAATAGAGACAAGGGATAAAAGATAATGGATTCGATGTCGAACAATATTTAACAAAATCAAGAAGCAAAGAAGTTGTGTACAATTAGGTATTAGGAAAGTATTCTAACCGATTATTTGGTTTGAAGAGAGATTCCATGGAGTGTGTGCACAAAGAGTATATGTACCTACTTTACCTTCTAAAAACCCACCTATTTAAATAGATTTCCCATGTGTAAAACTTTTTGATTCCTTATAGTGTGTCATATGTGCCATATTTACATTAAATCCTTCCAATGAGATATGCTTATCAATGTTACATTGGATTGTAATTGTGATCTCCTTAAAAGTTGTAACCATTATATGATTAGAAGTGTTTGAATTGGTAGAATATGCAATGCTTTATGAGATGGTATTGCAAGTAATTTGTTTGTTCAAACATTATTGCTTCACCATTATGTTGTAAATGAGACACAACCTTATATTCACCTACTCCAACTGATGTTAGCAGTGAATAAGATAGGTTTTCATCTTCATTAATAGGATTAATAGACAATTTGTACATTTGTTCATCTATTAATTCCTACATAGTTTCATCATCACTAGTGTAGTAATCCTCTATTTTACAATAAGAATATTTTATATTGACTAATAGTGGTAACTTTTTAATGGACTTTGTGACATCTATAAAAGGTACCTCTTACTTGTGTTCATTTGTGATAGGCTCTTCAAGCTATGTCTGATGTGCTTTTGTGGCAAGAGTTCGTGCATAGGTTCCTCTCTATATTGAGGACTAGGAAAAGTGTGTTTACTCTCAACTAATTTACTAGATTCACCCACCTCAAAAGTATGCATTTATGAAATTGGATCTGGTTGCTTGGGGGCTATGAAGGAACCCTTATCTGATTGTGAGACTTTACATTACCAAAAATTTGTATTATCAGATGGAATTGTATACTTGTGTGAATCATGTAGAAACTATTAAGCATAGGCTTATACTAAGAGGGGGGGGGGGGGGTGAATTAGTATAAGATAATATTTTAATATTTTAAATTTAATCAACCATAAACATCCAAGATCTAGAAATTAATAACATGAGAGAACACATGCTTATATTGCTTATATATATTGAAATATAAGCAATATTTTGTCATGGTTTTCTCCCAAAAGGGTTTCCATGTAAATCATGTGTTCTCTCATGTTATTAATTTCATATATGTGTGTGTGCATGTGTGTGTGTGTGTGTGTGTGCATGCATGTGTGTGTGTGTGTGTGTGTGTGTGTGTGTGTGTGTGTGTGTGTGTGTGTAACTATTTTACAATATATCTAGGTACCAACCTACTGGAGACACCAATCCCCAAACTAAGCACCAACTCAGTCAATTTGTGAGCACCCACCCACTGGAGACACTAATCCCCTTCGCCAAGCACCAAACCCTAGACTACAAGGCACCGACCCCAAGCCAAGTCGATTCCATCATCTGTGATTGATTTTTCAATCGAATGATGGCTTTGCTTCTCTTACACTTTCTCTCTCACTAATTTTATTATATATTTTCTACTTTCCTCTCTTTCACAATTCTCAAATTATATTCTTCATTAAAATATATATATCCTTCACACTTCTTTTCTCGATAGATATTATATTTCTTTTTTTGTTCTTCTCTTCTTCTTTGCTCAAATGATATGCATAAATAAAATTATGCCCTTCCTCTCTTCCTTCTCTCTCATGCTTATATGATCTTCAATAAAATCAAAATGCTTGTAATAACTCCACATCTATTCTCCCTTATATAGCTTTTAAGGGATGCATCCCATCCAAGAGGCACCTCTTCACCAAAAGATGTGACTGTTGACAATTCTGTTAACATTTATGTTCACTTTTGACAACAATTTCATTCACTTCTGACAACAATTATGTTTGACATTTCCATTATTATTCCTTTGACATCAATGACAATTACTCCAACAATATCCCCCTTTGTCATTGATGGCAATCCCGATGAATTAGTATATGAACTCTCCCTTATTGTGGTTCTCTTCTTTTGCTCCCCCTGTCTTCAATTCTCCCCCTCTGACATCAATGGCAAAGGGTTGTCCATGGTTCTCCTCTTTCTGTAGTGTTCCCCTTTTATTTTCTCTCTCCCCCTTTGACATCAATGGCAAAGGGTTATACACCCTACTCCCCCTGAGTTGATGCTTCCTCTCATAGTCACTAGGAAAAAAAATATTATCTTCTTCTGTTGTCTTTGTTGCAATCTTGTATTTCTTTTATACCACTTATTGTAATATCTTATTTTACTGTTCCTCTTCGTAGCATCTTTCTAGTATACACATCATATCTCTCTTGCTTCAACACGGTGCTTACTGCTATTTCTCTTTGTGCTTTGTGCTCCATCATGTCCTCTCTACCATTTCTCCTTGTGTCTTTTGCACAAGCACAATTAATCCTTTTAATTGTCTAGCTGCTACATGTTAGGTTGTGGAGCTAAAAGCTTCACTATTATGCAAATTAGAGGAGGTTTCTGAGTGCTAAAGCAATCTATGTCAGCATGATCAACCGACATCAGTCATATCCAGTTACAAAGATATCGACATCGATCAGGAATCGATCGATGTCAGTCATCTCGAGACAGACAGGGACCGACATTGGTTGCCTGTGCGTTCCAAAACTATTAGTTACATGAACAGTTAGTTTGTTGAACGGTCAGTTTGCATGTAAAGACTAATTTTAGTCTTGAGTTGCATTTCTAATTATTGTAATTATGAAGTCTAATTATTGTTTGCATGGGATCTATATAATAGACTCATGGGGCTGTATTGTAATCAAGGACAAGGAAGAGATCCTTCCAATTGTAAGATCTAAGTTTGCAGGTGTGCAAGACCAGGTTGATCTACAGGTTGTGCAAGATCAGGGGAGATCTACATGGTAAGTAAGGTCAGTTGATTTGCAGGTGTGTGTGTGTGTGTGTGTGTGTGTGTGTGTGCGCGCGCAAGGTCAAAGGAGATCTGCGGGGTGGCAAGGTCAAAGGAGATCTGCAACACATCAAGGAGCAAGATCAGGGAGATCTACTTGGAGTACTTTGAGTACTTGTTGGACTGGCAGTATTGTTACTGACTGGTGGAGGGTACAACTTTGTGTTTGAATTGTGGTTGTAATTAGTTGTGTGAGAGAGAACTCTTGAGGGAGAATTACTAGTACGCCCAAGAGGTGTGGGAAGAGTGTAATTTTTTTATTGTATTTCCTTCTGGATGAGTTGAATACAAAATTGTATTGTCTCTCAAATTCTGTGTTGTTTCTGATTTCTAGTTACTTATAACTTCTAGTTAAATTCTGTGTTTAGTTGCTTATACAAGGTAATCAATTGTGCTCCTAGATCCTATCAAGTGGTATCAGAGTGAGGTTGCAGGGAGCAGGTTAGTGTTTGATTACAGGTCACTCTCAGGAGTTTCTGATTGAGTGGGAGTAAAGCAATGGCAGAAGAAAGTAAGCTAAGAATGGAGAAATTCAATGGCAAGAATTATCAATTATGGAAGATGCAGATAGAGGATTATCTGTATCAGAAAGATCTATACTTACCGTTGGGTGGGGTTGCAAGCAAGCCCATGGATATGAAAGATGAAGAATGGAATGTTCTTGATCAGAAGGCTCTGGGATCTATAAGGTTGAGCCTGGCATCGTTTGTGATTTCCAACTTATCACAGGCTAAGACAATGATAGAGTTAACGAAATCTTTGGCCAATTTATATAAAAAACCCTCAGCTTCGAATAAGGTATTTCTTATGAAGAAATTATTTAATTTGCAAATGTTGGAAGGTGGATCAGTACATAGTCATCTTAGTGATTTCCATGGATTAGTAAATCAGTTAGTTTCAGTCAATATAGCTTTTGATGATGAAATTAAGGCTCTCTTAATCTTATGCTCATTACCTGAAAGTTGGGATAGTTTGGTAATGGTAGTTAGTAATACTGCATCTGCTTTAAATATCTTAAAAGTTGATGATGTTGTTAGTGTAATCTTGAATGAAAAATTTTGCAAGAAAAACACAGGTGAATCATCAGGGAATGCTTTAAGTGTTGAAAGCAGGGGAAGACAAAGAGAGAAGATCGAGCAAGGGAAATCAAGGTCAAAGATAGGTAGGAGATCCAAATCCAGGTATGGCAGAATAATTTGCTGGAATTGTGGAAAGGTAGGGCATGTAAAGAAAAATTGTTGGTTGGTTGAATATCAACATGAAGAAAATAAAGAAGCAGATGTTACAGATATTGTTGCACAGGATGCTCTTGTATGTTCCTTGGATAAAGTGGAATCTTGGGTTTTAGATTCTGGTGCCTCTTTCCATGCAACTCTAAATAGAGAATTTTTCATGAATATGTCCAAAGAGACTTTGGAAAGATTTATTTAGGGGATGGTAAGCCTTGTCAAATGGTTGGCAAAGGGAAAGTGCAGTTAAAATTGTAGACGGGCAACACATGGGTGTTGAAAGAGGCCATGCATGTCCCAATCTTGAAGTAGAATTTAATTTCTGTAGGAAAGTTGGGTGATGAGGGATGCACAGTAACTCTCACACCAGATTCTTGGAAAGTTTTCAAGGGTGCACTTGTTTTAGCACGAGGTAAGAAAGTAGGTACTCTTTATCTATCTACTTGTATTACTGATTCTCCTTGTTTATCTACTTCAGATGTAGATGCAAAGATGTGGCTCCGTAGGCTTGGTCACATGAATAAGAAGGGGATGCATGTTCTTGAGTCAAAAGATAAGAGTTCAGATTTGGAAAGCATAGATCGAGATTTCTGTAAGTAATAGAAGAATGTGAGGTTTCTTGAAACTCATGCTACAAGAAAGGATCGGGGTTATTGCATAAAGAGGAAATCTGATGTTTTTGACAAGAACAGGAAAGCCTTGGTGTTTATAGAGAAGATGATGGATAGAGATCAGCTCAAGGGGCTAAATAATTTTGTGTAGGGTAGTTTGGACAGGGTTATGATCTAAAGAGAGAAGATCGAGCAAGGGAAATCAAGGTCAAAGATAGGCAGGAGATCCAAATCTAGATATGGCAGAATAATTTGCTGGAATTGTGGAAAGGTAGGGCATGTAAAGAAAAATTGTTGGTTGGTTGAAGATCAACATGAAGAAAATGAAGAAGCAGATGTTGCAGATATTGTTGCATAAGATGCTCTTGTATGTTCCTTGGATAAAGTGGAATCTTGGGTTTTAGATTTTGGTGCCTCTTTCCATGCAACTCCAAATAGAGATTTTTTTCATGAATATGTCCAAAGAGACTTTGGAAAGATTTATTTAGGGGATGGTAAGCCTTGTCAAATGGTTGGCAAAGGGAAAGTGCTGCTAAAATTGTAGACGGGCAACACATGGGTGTTGAAAGAGGTCATGCATGTCCCAATCTTGAAGTAGAATTTAATTTCTATAGGAAAGTTGGGTGATGAGGGATGCACAGTAACTCTCACACCAGATTCTTGAAAAGTTTTCAAGGGTGCACTTGTTTTAGCATGAGGTAAGAAAGTAGGTACTCTTTATCTATCTACTTGTATTACTAATTCTCCTGGTTTATCTACTTCAGATGTAGATGCAAAGATGTGGCTCCGTAGGCTTGGTCACATGAATAAGAAGGGGATGCATGTTCTTGAGTCAAAAGATAAGAGTTCAGATTTGGAAAGCATAGATCGAGATTTCTGTAAGTAATAGAAGAATGTGAGGTTTCTTGAAACTCATGCTACAAGAAAGGATCGGGGTTATTGCATAAAGAGGAAATCTGATGTTTTTGACAAGAACAGGAAAGCCTTGGTGTTTATAGAGAAGATTATGGATAGAGATCAGCTCAAGGGGCTAAATAATTTTGAGTAGGGCAGTTTGGACATGGTTATGATCTAAAGAGAGAAGATCGAGCAAGGAAAATCAAGGTTAAAGATAGGTAGGAGATCCAAATCCAGATATGGCAGAATAATTTGTTAGAATTATGGAAAGGTAGGGCATGTAAAGAAAAATTGTTGGTTGGTTGAAGATCAACATGAAGAAAATGAAGAAGCAGATGTTGCAGATATTGTTGCATAGGATGCTCTTGTATGTTCCTTGGATAAAGTGGAATCTTGGGTTTTAGATTCTTGTGCCTCTTTCCATGCAACTCCAAATAGAGAATTTTTTCATGAATATGTCCAAGGAGACTTTGGAAAGATTTATTTAGGGGATGGTAAGCCTTGTCAAATGGTTGACAAAGGGAAAGTGCAACTAAAATTGTAGACGGGCAACACATGGGTGTTGAAGGAGGTCATGCATATCCCAATCCTAAAGTAGAATTTAATTTCTGTAGGAAAGTTGGGTGATGAGGGATGCACAGTAACTCTCACACCAGATTCTTGGAAAGTTTCCAAGGGTGCACTTGTTTTAGCAAGAGGTAAGAAAGTAGGTACTCTTTATCTATTTACTTGTATTACTGATTCTCCTTCTGGTTTATCTACTTCAGATGTAGATGCGAAGATTTGGCTCCGTAGGCTTGGTCACATGAATAAGAAGGGGATGCATGTTCTTGAGTCAAAAGATAAGAGTTCAGATTTAGAAAGCATAGATCGAGATTTCTGTAAGTAATAGAAGAATGTGAGGTTTCTTGAAACTCATGCTACAAGAAAGGATCGGGGTTATTGCATAAAGAGGAAATCTGATGTTTTTGACAAGAACAAGAAAGCCTTGGTGTTTATGGAGAAGATGATGGATAGAGATTAGCTCAAGGGGCTGAATAATTTTGAGCAAGGCAGTTTGGACAGGGTTATGATTTAAAGAGAGAAGATCGAGCAAGAGAAATCAAGGTCAAAGATAGGCAAGAGATCTAAATCTAGGTATGGCAAAATAATTTGCTAGAATTATGGAAAGGTAGGGCATGTAAAGAAAAATTGTTGGTTAGTTGAAGATCAACATGAAAGAAATGAAGAAGTAGATGTTGCAGATATTGTTGCACAGGATGCTCCTGTATGTTCCTTGGATAAAGTGGAATCTTGGGTTTTAGATTCTGGTGCCTCTTTCCATGCAACTCCAAATAGAAATTTTTTTCATGAATATGTCCAAGGAGACTTTGGAAAGATTTATTTAGGGGATGGTAAGCCTTGTCAAATGGTTGGCAAAGGGAAAGTGTAGCTAAAATTGTAGACGGGCAACACATGGGTGTTGAAGGAGGTCATGCATGTCCCAATCCTGAAGTAGAATTTAATTTCTGTAGGAAATTTGGGTGATGAGAGATGCACAGTAACTCTCACACCAGATTCTTGGAAAATTTCCAAGGGTGCACTTGTTTTAGCAAGAGGTAAGAAAGTAGGTACTCTTTATCTATCTACTTGTATTACTGATTCTCCTTTTAGTTTATCTACTTCAGATGTAGATGCGAAAATGTGGCTCTGTAGGCTTGGTCACATGAATAAGAAGGGGATGCATGTTCTTGAGTCAAAAGATAAGAGTTCAGATTTGGAAAGCATAGATCGAGATTTCTATAAGCAATAGAAGAATGTGAGGTTTCTTGAAACTCATGCTACAAGAAAGGATTGGGGTTATTGCATAAAGAGGAAATTTGATGTTTTTGACAAGAATAGGAAAGCCTTGGTGTTTATGGAGAAGATGATGGATAGAGATCAGCTCAAGGGGCTGAATAATTTTGAGCAGGGCAGTTTGGACAGGGTTATGATCTAAAGAGAGAAGATCGAGCAAGGGAAATCAAGGTCAAAGATAGGCAGGAGATCCAAATCCAGGTATGGCAAAATAATTTGCTGGAATTGTGGAAAGGTAGGGCATGTAAAAAAAAATTGTTGGTTGGTTGAAGATCAACATGAAGGAAATGAAGAAGCAGATGTTGCAGATATTGTTGCACAGGATGCTCCTGTATGTTCCTTGGATAAAGTGGAATCTTGGGTTTTAGATTCTGGTGCCTCTTTCCATGCAACTCCAAATAGAGAATTTTTTCATGAATATGTCCAAAAAGACTTTGGAAAGATTTATTTAGGGGATGGTAAGCCTTGTCAAATGGTTGGCAAAGGGAAAGTGCAGCTAAAATTGTAGACGGGTAACACATGGGTGTTGAAGGAGGTCATGCATGTCCCAATCTTGAAGTAGAATTTAATTTTTGTAGGAAAGTTGGGTGATGAGGGATGCACAGTAACTCTCACACCAGATTCTTGGAAAATTTTTAAGGGTGCACTTGTTTTAGCAAGAGGTAAGAAAGTAGGTACTCTTTATCTATCTACTTGTATTACTGATTCTCCTTCCGGTTTATCTACTTCAGATGTAGATGTGAAGATGTGGCTCCGTAGGCTTGATCACATGAATAAGAAGGGGATGCATGTTCTTGAGTCAAAAGATAAGAGTTCAGATTTGGAAAGCATAGATCGAGATTTCTGTAAGCAATAGAAGAATGTGAGGTTTCTTGAAACTCATGCTACAAGAAAGGATCGGGGTTATTACATAAAGAGAAAATTTGATGTTTTTGACAAGAACAGGAAAGCCTTGGTGTTTACGGAGAAGATGATGGATAGAGATCAGCTCAAGGGGTTGAATAATTTTGAGCAGGGCAGTTTGGACAGGGTTATGATCTAAAGAGAGAAGATCAAGCAAGGGAAATCAAGGTCAAAGATAGGCAGGAGATCCAAATCCAGGTATGGCAAAATAATTTACTGGAATTGTGGAAAGGTAGGGCATGTAAAAAAAAATTGTTGGTTGGTTGAAGATCAATATGAAGGAAATAAAGAAGCAGATGTTGTAGATATTGTTGCACAGGATGTTCTTGTATGTTCCTTAGATAAAGTGGAATCTTGGGTTTTAGATTCTGGTGCCTCTTTCCATGCAACTCCAAATAGAGAATTTTTTCATGAATATGTCCAAGGAGACTTTGGAAACATTTATTTAGGGGATGGTAAGCCTTGTCAAATAGTTGGCAAAGGGAAAGTGTAGCTAAAATTGTAGACGGGTAACACATGGGTGTTGAAGGAGGTCATGCATGTCCCAATCCTGAAGTAAAATTTAATTTTTGTAGAAAAGTTGGGTGATGAGAGATGCATAGTAACTCTCACACCATATTCTTGGAAAATTTTCAAGGGTGCACTTGTTTTAGCAAGAGGTAAGAAAGTAGGTACTCTTTATCTATCTACTTGTATTACTGATTCTCTTTTTGGTTTATCTACTTCAGATGTAGATACGAAGATGTGGCTCCATAGGCTTGGTCACATGAATAAGAAGGGGATGCATGTTCTTGAGTCAAAAGATAAGAGTTTAGATTTAGAAAGCATAGATCAAGATTTCTGTAAGCAATAGAAGAATGTGAGGTTTCTTGAAACTCATGCTACAAGAAAGGATCGGGGTTATTGCATAAAGAGGAAATCTAATGTTTTTGACAAGAACATGAAAGCCTTGATGTTTATGGAGAAGATGATGGATAGAGATTAGCTCAAGGGGCTGAATAATTTTGAGCAGGGCAGATTGGACAGGGTTATGATCTAAAGTGAGCTCGCGAGTAAAAAGTCACCACTCACAGGAAAACACAATTACCGACATCAATCAGGTAGAACCAACGTCAAACAGGCAGATACTGACATTGGTCATGTGCAAACTAGAGTCAGTGGTGTCGGGTAGGTGGAGACCAACGTCAGTCAGGGAACCAATGTTGGCAACCAAGTGGACACCGACATCGGTCAGGGAACCAGTGTCGGCAATCAGGTGGAATCGACATCAGTCAGGTGCAGACTAGGGTCAGTCAGAGAATGGATTTTAGGTGGACAATAAGCTGTCAAAGAATCTCAAATGCCCATGCAGAGGACTGAAAGGGTAAGTAAGCCTCAAATTTGTTATTCACCTTCTTTATACTACTTGTTTCTCACTGATGGTCAAGAACCAGGAAGTTTTGAAGAGACAGAGCAGGTAAAATCTAGGAAACAGTGGGAGCATGGCATGAATGAGGAAGTTGATTCCTTGGAAGAGAACCAAATAGGAGATTTGGTAGAGTTGTCAGCTGGAAACAAAGCACTGAAAGATGAACGGATTCCTAGGTTAAAGAAAGGAGAGAATGGACACGTGAGATGGAAGGCCAGGTTATATGGTCTTGAGCAGGCTGTAGGACAATGGAGGTTTGATAGGTGTATGACAAAGCATGGCTTTAGTCAATGTCAATGTAACCATTGTGTTTTCTTTACCAGGTTGGATAATATTAGCTACATTATCCTGTTACTGTATGTAGTGTGTATGCTTGTTGTAGGGACACACATGCAGGGAGTTACTGAGCTAAAGGTAAAGTTAGTTCAGAGGTTTGCCATGAAGGATTTGGGAGCAGCAAAATTCTTTGGCATGAGTATTGCTAGAGACAGGGAAGATCACACATTGATGTTGTTTCAGGATGATTGTGTGAATAAGGTAGTGGAGAGGTTCAAGATGCAGGATGCAGAATCAGTTAGCACAACTATGGATGGACAGTTCACAAAACAGTGTCCCAAATCACATGATGAGGTTAAGTACATGTGTATTAGACCTGATATTACCCAAGCAGTGGGAGTTGCCAGCAAGTTTGGGGCCAATTCAAAAAAGAAGCACTGAAAAGTAGTTTAGTGGATTCTCAGGTATCTGAGAGGGACTAGCAGCAGGGATTCATGCTATGCAAGGTCAAGGACTTCTCTACATGGGTATGTAGATTCAGATATGGCAGGTTACTTGGATGACAGGAGTAGCATCACAGAGTTCACTGTGGTGGTTGGTCTTCAAGATTGAGCTTGAAGAGGGATACAAGCTAGGAAACAAAATTAGACGATGTACAGGTACAGGTATAGGTGTAGTTGTTTATCTCTAAGTGGGAGATTGTTGGGTTGTGGAGCTAAAAGCTTCACTATTATGCAAATTAGAGGAGGTTGCTGAGTGCTAAAGCAACTGACATCGACATGATCAATCGACGTTGATCATATCCAGTTACAAAGCTACCAACATCGATCAAGAATCAGCCGATGTCAGTCATCTCCAGACATACAGGGACTAACGTCGGTCCCCTGTGCATTCCAAAACTGTTAATTACGTGAACAGTTAGTTTGTTGAACGGTCAGTTTGCATGTAAAGACTAATTTTAGTCTTGAGTTGCGTTTCTAATTATTGTAATTAGGAAGTCTAATTATTGTTTGCATGAGATCTATATAATAGACTCATGGGGCTGTATTGTAATCAAAGACAAGGAAGAGATCCTTCCAATTGTAAGATCTAGGTTTGCAGGTGTGCAAGACTAGGTTGATCTGCAAGTTGTGCAAGATTAGGGGAGATCTACATGGTAAGTAAGGTCAGTTGATTTGAAGGTGTGTGTGTGTGCAAGGTCAAAGGAGATCTGCGGGGTAGCAAGGTCAAAGGAGATCTGCAACACATCAAGGAGCAAGATCAGGGAGATCTACTTGGAGTACTTTGAGTACTTGTTGGACTGGTAGTATTGTTACTGACTGGTGGAGGGTATAACTCTGTGTTTGAGTTGTGGTTGTAATTGGTTGTGTGAGAGAGAACTCTTGAGGGAGAATTACTGGTATGCCCAAGAGGTGTGGGAAGAGTGTAATTTCTTCATTGTATTTCCTTCTGGATGAGTTGAATACAAGATTGTATTGTCTCTCAAATTTTGTGTTGTTTTTGATTTCTAGTTACTTATTACTTCTGGTTAAATTTCGTGTTTAGTTGCTTATACAAGGTAATCAATTGTGCTCCTAAATCCTATCACTACATCCACTTCCAAACTTACAAGAATTCTCTTTTGAGTTTGGTTCGGGCATCCTCTTTCTTTTTTTGGTCTATAGGATTACTTCTACATTGTCTCGCTATATGTCTATACTATTGAAATCATAACATACAATGTCTTTTAACAATGGAGTAAATGAATTTCTACCTAAGAAACCATATGAATCTTTGCTTTCATTCCAACCATGCCCATTCCTCTCACATCCTTCACTTGTGCCATAGTTCCATGCATACTCACTTCTTTCATACCCATTCCTCTTATCTACATTTCTGCCATTGTTCCATGCACATCCTTTCCTTGCATGTCTCTTACACTCCTTTGTTCTATGACCAAAAATGTTGCAATTAAAGCAATAGCCATAAAATGATCCTTGGTACCTGTCAGACTGTTTTAGTAAGAATGATCTTCTATCATGTCAATGGTTCTTTCCTTTATCTTCTACTTACAGAACTTCATTCTTTGGGGAAGTCTTCTCTTCTATCTTCACAGGTTTATCAATTTTAACATCCTCCTTGGTAACCTTTTGTTCATCTCCATGCCAAGACCTGACTTGTCGAATAGTGACCTCTGATGATCTAGAATCTCATCTAGAACCTCGATGCTCTTCTCAAATCTTAAGCTACTTGTCAATTTAACATTCACTTTTTCTAAATCCTTTCACAAGGCAACAATCTCAGATTCTATCTTAGCATAATTTTCCTCTTTTAATTTTAGTTGATCTCTTATTACCTCCTCAATTCTTTTTACCTCTTTTAATTGATTTTTTAGACTAGTGATGATCTTTTCTGACTCTTCGAATCTTTGAGATATGTTCATTTTCAAATTTCCATATTCTTTTTCATATTTTTGAATCTATAATTTTTTATTCATATTCTTTTTCTT
Organism: Torreya grandis; assembly: GCA_037957365.1. NCBI lineage: Eukaryota > Viridiplantae > Streptophyta > Pinopsida > Cupressales > Taxaceae > Torreya > Torreya grandis. Next base: position 1,343,391 of record JARHVA010000319.1, on the reverse strand, counting down.
GAGCCTCTTTTTTTCATTCAAGGCACAAACAAGTTCTTATTCCAGATCCACTTCTCCTTCATCTTCAGGATTTTCTTCCTCTTTTATAAACATTTGGTCTTCATAATTATTTGTCTCTATTTCCATGAAAAGAGTTTCCTCTTTATCACTCTCTGAAGTACTTTCATTACTCTCTTCTTCTAAGCTACTCTCCTTGGTGTAAAGGCTTTTCTTATATCTATTAGAGTTTATCTTTTTTCCTTATTTACTTAGCTTATAGTTCTTTTTGTATGAATGTTTGTTCTTTCCTACCTTAGCATGTTCTTCTTCATCACTATTATCATCTTTTTCACGAGGACACTTAGTAGTGTAATGCCTTATCTCACCACAATTGAAACATTTGAAAGGAAGCTTACCTTCATACTTGTCAAATCCCTTTTTAAGATTTCTCACAAAAAGAACTTCTTCTTCTAATTCATCACTTGACTCAAGTTTTGCATTTTTAATTTCTTTGAAGCTTTGAAGGTTACTTCACACTTTGATGATTTTTCAATTTCTGTCCTCATTTCATATGTTGTGAGGATTCCATGTAATTCATCCATCTTTAATGTGTCCAAGTCCTACATTTCTTCAGTAGCCGAGACTTTCGCATCATACCTCATAGGGAGTGACCTTAGTATTTTTTATACTATTGTTGATTCTTCCATTTTCTCACCTATCCCTTTAATCGTGTTGACTATCTCATCCACATGAAGAAGATAGGTTGTAATGTTTTCTTCATCTTTCATCTCAAGACTTTCAAATTGTCTTCTATGCATATGAAGCTTCGCCCTCTTGACCTTGTCATCACCTTCATAGATATTATGAAGTTTGTCCCATATATCTTTTGTTGACACATAATGCATTACTTTTACAAACTCTAATTCTGATAAGCCACATAAATTACATTAATCACTTTCATATTATTCTCACATGCCTTCTTTCTAGCCTGATCCGTTCACTGATTTGTTGGTGCTATGTACCTCATCACTATTGATAACCAAATATCAAACCATAGAGCCATAAGATATGTTCTCATCCTTATAATCCAAAAAACATAAATTTTTTCATCAAATAATGGTGCTTTGTTTGTAGAGAAACCATCCTGACCTTAACGACTAGCCATGTGTGCTCCTGGGATCTAACTTCAGCGATTACACTGATTTTGAAGGAATTGCTCTGATACCAATTGTTAAGCATAGGCTTATACTAAGAGTGGGGTGAATCAATATAAGATAATACTTTAATCTTTTAAATTTAATCAACCACAATAATTATAAACATTCAAGATGTAGCAATCAATAACACAAGAGAACACAAGATTTATGTGGAAACCCTTTCAAGTGAAAACCATGACAAAATATTATTTTTATATATGTATAACTCTTTTACAATATTTGTAGGCACCAAACTACTGGAGACACAAATCCCCAAAACAAGAATCAACTCAGTCTATTTATGAGCACCCACCCACTGGAGACACTGATCCCCTTTACCAAGCACCAATCGGGCCAATTTGTGAGCCCCAACCCATGGGAGCACCAATCCCTAGACTATGAGGAACTGACCCTAAGCCAAATCAATTCCACCATCTGTGATTACTTTTTTAATTGAATGATGGATTTGCTTCTCTTACACTTTCTCTCTCACTAATTTTCTTATATACTTTCTGCTATTCTCTTTTTCACAATTCTTAAATGATATTCTTCATTAAAATAAATCTACCCTTCACACTTCTTTTCTTAAGAGATATTCTATTTCATTTTTTACTTTTCTCTTCTTCTTCACTCAAATGATATGCATAAATAAAATTCTGCTCTTCCTCTCTTCCTACGCTCTCATGCTTATATGATCTCCAATCAAATCAAAATGCTTGTAATACTTCCACATCTCTTCTCCCTTGTATATATTTTAAGGGATGTGTCCCATCCAAGAGGCACCTCTTCACCAAAAGATGTGATTGTTGATATTTCTATCAACATTTCTATCGATAATTCCATCGACATTTCTGTTCACTTTCGACAACAATTTCATTCACTTTCAATAATAATTCTGTTTGACACTATTGTTCACTTCCAACAATAATTCCCTTTGACATTTCCATTCATATCTATTAAAATTACTTTGACATCAATGATAATTATTCCAACAAAAACTTGATACACTTATGAAATGTAGAAGGTATGAATCCCATATCATGGATCCAAGAGCATTCTAATATAAAATTATACTGTAATTGAGCCTCAAAAACTTGAAAGACAACAGAGAATTATTTAGTACTATTGGGTTTTTATTCTTAATAATGTTTCTAGCATTAAAGTATAGCCCCAATAAGCTAATGCACTAGCCCTTCATGCAAGACTATGGTCTTATGCACTCACCTGAAGTGCACAAATAGAGACCAGCTCCCATGGGTTATGTTGTGCAGTAACATATCAGTCATATTCTTTAGGTTTAAGAGTTATATTTGATTAACAATTGCATATAAAAAGAGATACACCACTTTAATCCTAGTATCATTTTGCTCAACAACCATAATTACACAAATGAATGTCATGAAGTTCAGAGATGTTACTTAGAAAAAGTAAAGATTTGCATATAACTCATATTAAGTTTCAACCACAAGTACTTCAATAATGACAACACTAAGTATTAACCAAGCCACCCGTATTCATATGTGCATAACTATCAACAAATGGAACTTGAACAATAAAACTAACTGAAATATTGTAAACTCTATATTATGCTTCATCAAATTAATATCCAAAAACCATCATGTACAATGCTTTCATACAGGGGTATTTATACTTTTTTTTTTGACTAAGTAGTTACAACATAAATGACATGAGTAATTGGCCAATTGAACTTTCTAGGAACTAAGAGTTATGGTGGTCTATTAACTAGTGTCTCTTAAGGACCCAAGCCTTTATGCCCCCTATATACTCATTTTATGCTAGATCCTTACTGCCATGTGTCTATCTCCTTGCATGTTGGTGTAAAATTCCTGATGGATAAGGTTTGGGTGGCCCTTGAGAATCACTCATTAACCGTCTCTCACTTTCCATCTACTCCCTATGTCTTTCATTATTGTTATGAGTCTTATGCTCTCGAGTCCATCATGGTTAGTTATCCTATTTCACTAGGTCTTCTCGTGTTGGTGATTCTATGCCCTTATGCTTTTATGCCTTATTGGTTCTATGCCACGATGCTTCTGTTCCAGTTTAGTTTCATGCCCTAGTATCTCCTTACTATATTCTTTATGCAGCATGCTAATTTTTCACCAAAATATCAAAATACTTAGCCAAAATTTGGGGTCCAACATCTCACCCCACACTATGCTCTTAGTTCATCCTGAACTAAGTCTTGGTGGCAGCCTCTTCCAAAAATTTAGGCCCCATCTATTCAATCTGCTTCTTGACATTGTCCTAATGTGACAATGTGTCGAGCAGCGTTGGAATTATTTCTTCAATGGTTGTTTTAGCTTTATACATCTCCTCAGGTTGGTTATATGTCTCATTGACCTTTTTGACCAATTCATCCAAGGATGTGCTGACATCCTTCTAGAGTTATTCCAATGTTGAGACTTCACCAATAATCTATCCTCGAAAGGCTAAAAAATTGGCATTCAATTACTGGTGATGTGCATTTATTTTCTCTTCCATTATTTTCACATCTTTGAATGCCTACACGTGCTCAATGCAATCCCTTATTAAGAAGGCAACATCAACGATTTACTACGTCTATGATTCCTCTGCATGGAGTTGAGCCTCCAAGATTTTATTCGATCATGCTAGTCTTTCAAAAATCTTGTCCAAGATGGGGATGACTTCCCCAACTCTTTTGAGAGTGCACTTACATACTTTGAATACCTTAGTGAATTACTCTGCTAGTGTTAATGCCTCATTCCTCAGTGTGGGTTGTTCTTTGTAGTGCTTTAAAAGGAGATTCACTAAGGTCTCTAGTTTATTTATGGCATCTTTGTCTAGAGGCATACCATCCTCTAGTGCTAACTCTTGGCCCAAAATTGACTTGCATAAATTTAGGGTTTTAACCTTCACCTCTATGGTTTCCTTTACTTGTTTCAAAATAACCACTTCTTCTACGAGTGCCTTCTAGGTGGTAACTTATTTCTCATACATACCCACCACCTAGGCATGCTTCTTCTTTGCATCACATGCATCAAAGTTTGACAGTATATTTTGGTACATGAATTCAAAAGCCATCTTCAATAATGTCACATTGGTTTGTAGAGGAGTGATCTTTTAGGGATCAACCCATAGTGGTTTTGGCAGTGCTGGAGCATCAAGACCTAAGAGGAGGTTGTCTTAAAGGAGCTCAAAATGGCATTCCTCATTGTACATGTCTAATAGGAAAGAAATATACCACCTTGTGTCCAAGGTTGCACCCTGGGGAAGGAAGTGTGATCATAAGTAAAGCATCTTATTAAGGATGCCTATTTGATACTAGACATGTAGATTCACATATGCATAAATGGAAGGTTCTTCCTCAAACCCGATTGACTCCTTCCTTTTATTTAGGTCACGCTATAATATCTTGACCTCTATATTGGTAGGTAAAGAAGTGCTATCGATAGCCATTATGATCATCTAATAATCATCACCATCCCCCTCTTTGACACATGGACCCCTAATGTCCAATGGTGAGTCTTTGAAGGTGGTTTCCTCCTCTCGCACTAGGGAGGGTGTCTTCTCAGAGTTAGAGTCAAATTCTTTCTAGATTACAATTCTTCCTACTTTAGTTCTTTCTCTAGGGTTTGTTGTGGTATAGACCTCAATGGTGAAGATGCCTATAAAGTTGTCTTAGGAGGTGAAGGTGGATGTGGAAGAATGTGCAGGGGAGAAGGTGGAGGTGGGGGGACCTGTGGAGGTGGAACTTTGGATGGAGAAGGTCGAGGAGGAGAAGATCAGAGAGGTAAAGGTTGGGGTTGAGAAGGTCAAGAAGGAGAAGGGTTGGGTTATAGTGCTTGGTCAGTCCTCTACCATTTTAGAGGAACTTGCTATGACCTTATGCTAACATCATGCCCAACTCGCTTCTTCTTCGTCAGAGGAGATACTGGTGGGAGCTTTTCTTGTATGTTTTGCACCCTTTATACTCTTATGCCTGGACCACACCATGTAGAATAGATTATGTACCTATTCTCTCACTAATATTGGTTTGACCTTGATGTCCATCTATTCAGTCTCCTTCTTTTCCCTATAGGCCTTCTTGCCTATATAGATGTACATCTTCTAGAGGGTGTGAATCTCTAAGTCGATTTTGTTTGCCTCTAAGGCAATAGGCTATGCATCATATATGCAATTTACTGAGTCAATGAAGTACCACATCAAAAAGGCATAGGGTAGCTTTAACCATGCATAGAGCTCTCTTAAAAGGACAGTCTTGATATGTGTTAGAGAGAAGTGTTGATTCATAGTGAACTCAACTTGGTCACTAGCCAGGGTGGGCAAATATTTTGGAATGCACCATTCATTCCCAAATGCCTCCTTCATTCCATCAAACCAAGACTTAATTTTTATTTGGTATATGGGGGTGTTATGCCCCAGACATGTGAATGCCTTATAGTGCTCAATAGTGGACTTGTTCTTGGGTAGGTGTGCCCACTTCAATGCTTTAGTGGTGTGATCAGGGACAGATCTCATCAAACACCATTAACAACAAAAAAACTTGCCATGGAAACCTATGATCAGGTATTTTATGGGTCTTCTCCACATCCTCAATGATTTTATGGCTAAATTACATAGCCCAATTATACTTCAATCCCTTAGTAACTTGGTGGGTTATATAGAGGTAGGTCATAACTACCTATTTCAAATGATTAATGCCACTGATCTTGGTCATTATAATGCACATTGTAACCTAGAGGGCAAGATCCTGTAGGTTCTTGATGTGCATGGCATGGCCCTGCTTTTGGTACATCAATTTTGTAGCTATCTTTTCAATCTCATTGATGTCTCCCAAGTCATATGCTACATCCAACCCCAAACAATGTATCCTTGACACCTTCCTTATCCTCTTGGGTGTGATCTTCATGTTGTACATGGTGAAGTAGAGGTAGTCCTCATGGATGTGCAAAAGTAGGAACTTGATTGCCTCCATTGGTTTTCCAAATTAATTTAGATTAAACAATTAGAACAACCTCATAATGTCTAAAGCATTAAAGATTTTGAGGTCATACACCAACTAGTTTTTGGTGTTCTAGCACTCAACCTGGTAGTCATTTTGTAACTTAACCTCATTCCTATGTTGATGATGGTTGTAATAAAAAATTGTGCAAGTGGGGACCTTTGAGACCTATTTCTCCACATGTAGCACCGTCTCTGGGTATTACATTTCTTCAATCATCAATGGTAGGGGAAAAGATGATTGTGTCTTCTTTGCCTGACGTGCCATACTAGCTTATTCTCTTTCTATGTACTATGCCTATTCTTCAAGTGTTTCTTCTTTGATGAATACTGCTTCTCCCCCAAGTGCTTCCTCTTCCTCTGGTATAACCAATAATGGATCAGTTCTTAAGGCCTTCTTATTAGGTTGCATCACCCTCTGAGGAGCCCAAAGGTTGAGGCACGACCGTCCAACATTCCCAAAAGAATACATGATTGTTATGTTAGTGACATTGGATTTTCATGTTTCACTTCCTCTAATGGCAAACGTCTACCCCTATAATTTACAGCTACAAGTTTTCCCTATTGTGGTCGTGTTTGTAGAGTTTGCCCTATGTGTGGATTGTGTAGCTTAATATTTGGCTCACTACCTATTTATAGACTCGTGATGCTTGTTTACTCGCTTTGGAATCACTCTAGTTTTTGTCACTCTTAGCTTTGTAATCACAAATGGAAGCAAAGGTAAAATGTGAAAATAATCTAACTTATCTTTTTATAGGCTTGAGGGGTTTAACTCGCATTTACTACCCACTTTCCTTTCATCCATCACTTCTCATCATTAATGCAAATTTAACGACCATCGTTCTTCGACCATCGCTTCTCACTATAAATGGATTTAATGGTATTGTCTTGTCATGATGTTGGCACATTTATTGTAACCACTATTATTTTTGCATTAATGACACATTCCATCATGTGCCTTCTTTTGAAGTGGAGGACAACTGTGTCTCATGATTTTCTTGGAGTGGAAGACAATTGTTCTTATTTATTTCAAATTTTCAAACTATTTGGTGGGAGTACCCTATCCTAAGGCTATGTTATTTTTGTGCTTTAAATAAATTATTCACTTTAAATAACTTACGCACCTAGGCAACTTACGTGCCTATTTTTAATCATGAATTCAGATACCTTTTACCCCACACTAAAACTGTGTCATGGTCCTCCACAAAAATACAACTACAAAACTTAAGCAAAACTACATTAAAGAAATGTTGTGCACCACAAAGGTAGCACTTTTATTGAAAACAAAAAATCCTAAACTAATGGCATAAGTCTTACTGTTACAAAATCAAATTATTCAAAGGCAAAATACAACTAGAGTCAGCTTCCATTGTAATGCCCAAAAAGGAATTGGCCATCTAACCTCTATAATCGACAAGTATCGGTAGGTCAAATGCTATGAATTACAAAAGGACCATCCCAGTGAATTCAATGTTTTCTAAAATGGCATGCAAAATTAGAGTCATATAACAAGACTTTCATTATAGGGGCAAATATTTTATGTTTGATGTGTCGATCATGCCATGCCTTCTATTTACAGTTTTCCACATCCTGACTCTAAATGAGCAAAGAAACACGATTCATCTAGCTATAACATAGCATCCAAGTGTGCCTTTAAGGATGACTCCTCATCCAATTGTCTAACATGCACAATATGAAAAGATGGTACCAAGAACTCAACTGATAGGACTGCTTCTTGCCATATACTAAATTAAATGGTGTGTTATTGTTCAAACACTTATAGGTTGTTCGAGAAGCCCAAAATACCATAGATACTCTATCATCCTAATTAGTTCAGCCATTATTACAAATTTTTGTTAGTATTATTCCTAAGATTTTATTGAAGGCCTCAATATTTTCATTGACTTGTGTATGATATGGTGTTGTTTTATGATGAGCAATCATAAACTTAGCAAGTAAGATGCAAATAGTTTCATTTAGGAAATAGGTACCATGATCACTAGTAAAACTTAGTGGGCATCCCTAAGTTTCCAAATGAAACATGTTTCCAAATGAAACATGCAATAGTAACAATAGTATAATCCCTTACTGGCATAACTTCAGCCCAACACGTGAGATAATCATTTGTTGTGATGATATACTAGAAACTTGTTCATCATCTAGCTAGAGTGATGGGGCCAACCAAATCAATGGCCCACTTTTCAAATGGTTCTTGAAATAAAATTAGATGTAGAGGCATGGCATCTCGATGATTTGGTTTTCCCATGTGCTAAAAAATATCACACTTCCTTTGATATATCTTAGTATCTTAAAAAAGGGTAGACCACCATAATCTGACTAGCAAAACCTTATGCGTGGTAGCCTCTCTAGCATAGTGTCTACTTGCAATGCCCTCATGAACTTCTTGGAGTACCTTAGAATGCTCATGTTTCATGACACAGTGTTAGATAATTTCATCTCAGCCAAGCTTGTAAAGGTCCCCTCTTATGAGTTGAAAGGGAATGACATGGACCACAAATTTTTTATTGGCCTACAAATTTACACAATCGGGTGTTGAGCTAGTAGTTAAAAAGGCTACAATATCTTCCAACTCCTTAGGTACACGAGTAACATGGAAGAGTTGAACATCAAGCAAGTCATCTTCAATAGCATGTGGTGGTTCTCTGAAATCAATTAAAGAGAGGTGATCAAGGCCACAATTAGTTTTTTAGGTTTGACCATAATAGAGAATTGGAACTCTTGAAATAATACTATCCAGTCGTAGATTCATCCATGCATCATAGGTTTTTTTACGAGATACTTTAAAGCTTTATGATCTATATAAAATACAAAGGGAGTTTCCAGCAAGTATTGTAATTTTTTTTGCAAAGCATAGACCATTGATAATACTTCATGCTTCGTTGTGGTATAATGTTGCTCAGATGGAGTAAGTTTTTTACTAGAAAATTAGATTGGGTGATCAAGGTGACCTTCACCTAGTTGTGCAAGGATTGTACCAACTGCCATTCTAGAAACATCAGCATAGACGTGGAATGGGCTCGTCTAGATAGGGAACTAGAGGATTAGAATGGTAACCAGTTTTTCCTTTAAGGCCTCAAAGGCTTCTTAGTAGGAGCAAGTCCATATGAAGTGCTTATTATGTTTTAAGAGTTCATCCATAGGCGCGACAACCTTTGCATATCCATGGATGAATTTCCTATAATAATTTATATGTCCTAGAAAGGTGTAGACTGCGCATTGAGACTTGGGCATTGGAAAGTGAAGAATGATAGATACTTTTGCTATATCCACTAGAAGTCCATCCCTACAAATAATATATCTTATAATAACACCAAAAGGTGTAGCAAATAAACACTTCTTTAGATTTAGTGATATTTGTAGGACTCATTAACGTTTAAGCATGAATCATAGATTCGAGCAATGATCCTTGACCAAGCCATAAACTATCTAGTCATTTAAGTAGACTTGAAGAAACTTAAGGATGAAATCCTTAAAGGCTTCAACAACTATATGTGTAAACACAGGTGGTGTGTTCTTTAACCCAAAAGGCATGATAATATATGTGAAGGATCCCCATTTAATAGCAAACATAGTCTTAGGTTGATCCTCCTTAGTGATCTAGCCCTGATGATACCCCAAAAATCCATCTATGAAAGTATATATTTTGCACCCAATGATGCCTTCAAGTATTTCTTTTGTGAATGGTTTTGGGAAGGGATTAGTGAAGCAAGATGCATTAAGTACCTAGTAATCAATGTAAATTCTAATGCATCCATCTATTAAAATCTGTAAAGTAGATTATAACCCATAATCAATTGAAAGAGTTAGAAACATAATTGTAAATGTAAAAAATAATAACAACGATACCATGAGATTGATGTGAAATGCTTGAATGGCAAAATAGCATCAAATAACTATCTCCAATATTGAATGAAAATACAAGCTAGGTAGCATGCTTATATAGACCAGAGAGAGGGAGGAGGTGGCAACACTGACCAATGAGGAGCAACCATCTATCAGACTAAAGATAGCAAAGTATCTTCTCAAGATTGTTAATGGATGCTCACATGTAGGAAGGTGACACCTCACAACCACTCACATAATAAGACATGCTTTATTAACCTAAGAAAGCTTAAATAAATGTGTAGGAAAAACCTTATAATAAGGAATAAAAAACCCTACACTAACACCCCCCCTTAAGCGTAGCTTAGGTGGGTAAAGAGATGGGTCCCGATAAGTCAAGCCTAATGAGGTACCCATGTACAATAAATTCCCCACCAAAAGAGAAGTATCCCCCCCACAAAAGAGAGTACACCCCCCTAAACAAAGAGAAAAGGAAGGAGCTAAGAAGCCCCCTAAAAGGAGGACACCTGCCACACCCCAAGGAAAGCTCGCAAATGAATGAACTTGCTCTCAGTGAAGGGTTTGGTGAAGATGTCAACTGTTTGATCTGATGTTGAACAATACTAAAGATCAAGAACTTGCTCATGAATTAGCTCTCGAATGTAGTGCATGTGAATCTCAATGTGTTTGGTCCACTAATGATGGACCAGATTGCGAGAGATCTGAATAGCACTCTCGTTGTCACAAAAGATGACCGTAGGCTTCCTGAATGAAATACCAAACTCAGTGAGAATGTGTTGAAACCAAATGGCTTCAATAGCAGCATTAACTCCTTGATACTCAACCTCTGTAGATGAAAGAGAAATAGCAGACTGCTTCTTACTCGACCAAGAAATTAGACCAAAACCAAGAGAGAAGCAATACCCTGAAGTAGACTTGCAATCCTGAGAATCACCTACCCAATCTGAATCTGTGTATCCCACCAAGTCAATATCCATGCCTGCAACATAAAGAATCCCATAACTGTGAGTGCCCTGTACATAGTGAAGAATCTGCTTAGCTACTTTCCAATGCAGCTCATGTGGCTCTTGCATGAACTTGGAGACCAGGCCCATGACATATGAAATATCAAGCCTCGTGTGAGTCAAGTATATGAGACTCCTAACCAATTGGTGATACAAGGTGGCATCTACCAAAGGTGAAGAATAAGAAGCCTCAAGTTTGACTCCTGACAGAAAGGGAGTCGACACAGGCTTACAGTCAACCATGCGAAATCTAGAGAGCATATCAAAGGCATACTTGGGCTGAGAAAGAAAGATACCAGCTGAAAACTATGTGATCTCAATGCCCAAGAAATAGTGAAGAAGACCCAAGTTAGATATCAAAAAAAGATCATGAAGGGTAGTTTTCACTGCTTTGATGGTGGATGAGGAACTCCTTGTAATTAGCAAGTCATCAACATAGATAATAAAGAAAGTGAGAGTATCATCCTGCTGCAAAATATAGACGTTCAGATCAAAATGGCACTGAGTGAACCCAACTGATAGAAGAAAGGAGTCCATCTTGGCATACTAGGCTCGAGGGGCATGTTTAAGGCCATAGAGAGACTTTCAAAGTCGACAGACAAGTGAAGGATCCTAGATGAACTCCTGTGGTTGCTCCATATATATATCCTCCTGAAGGTCACCGTGAAGAAAAACACTCTTCACATCCATCTTATGAACTTCCCAGTGATGGGCTGCAGCAATGGTGAGGACAAGTCATATGGAATTCATCTTAGCAACTGGCATAAAAGTCTCAAAGTAGTCAATCCCAGGAACTTGGGAGAATCCTTTTGTGACTAAGTGAGCCTTATGTTTATCAACTGACCCATCTGCAACAAATTTTGTTCGATAGACCCAATTGCATCGAACAAGTTTTCATCCCTTAGGAAGTGAGACTGAATCCCATGTATGTTTCCATTCCAAGGAACTGAACTCTTCTTGCATAGCAGCATCCCACTCAGGAACACTAGAAGCTTCCCTGAAGGACTATGGATTAGAAGCTGAAGCAAAGAAGAGATGAGGAGCCTGCTCGAACTATGATCGTGTTCTTCTCACATTTGAAGGATCACCAACCCAATCACCTGCTGACTCCAAATTCTAACAAGCCCAAAGAGGCCAAGTGGTAGGAGAATTTGGAGGAGAATCAATATCCTCTGAATGATGACTAAGAGAGGAGGAAGATGAACCCTCATCTTTGCCATCTAAAGTGGAGGAAGATGACTCCTCAGGAGGATCAAGGTCCTTAGAAGAACTATCATCATGAAGTCACAGTGTCTCCATGGGATTGGAAGATGGAGAAGTGGTGTAAGAAGTATCCTCCTCAAACCAAACACTCCTCTCAATAAAGAGCTCATGTGTGGTAGGGTGGAGTAGCCTATAGCCTTTGACACCATCTGGATAACCAAAAAATATGCAAGGCTTACTCTATGGATCCATAGCCTTGCATTTCTTTGTTGAAATGTGGGCCCATGCAGGAGACCCAAATACTCGAAAGTGCTTGATTGTGGGTTTTCGATCGGTCTAAGCTTGAAAAGGAGTTACCCCCTTTATATCTCGGTGAGGAACCCAGTTCTGGATATAACATGTGTAGTTGATGGCCTTTGCCCAATACTAAGGTGCCAATGATTTAGAGTGAATCATGCAATTGGCCTTTTCCTTCAATAACCGATTCTTTCATTCTGCAACTCCATTTTGTTGTGGACTATAGGGAACTGTGTGCTAAAGGTCAATGCCCTCTGAGGCACAAAACTGCTCAAACCTTTGGTTGACATATTCCCCACCATTATTAGTGCATAGAATCTTGACAACCTTCCCAGATTGTTTCTCTAAAAAAGCTTTAAAGTCTTGAAAAGACTCAAAGACTTCAGACTTTTGTTTGAGAAAGTATACAAAGGTGTATCGGGAAAGATCATCAATGAAGGTCAATACATATTTAGCTCTGCTAAATGAAGGATGTTGAAATGGACCAGCCAAATCACTGTGTACTAACTCCAAGAGCTATGTGGCTCTCCGTGCTTTACCTTTGTCAAATTTCTCTTTAGGATACTTGCCAAGAATGCAACCTTGACAAACTCCATCAGAGAATTGAATAGAAGGCAAACCTGTAACCATGTCATGCTGACTGAGCTGCTGCAAGTAGCGATAGTTCAAGTGGCCAAATCGCTGATGCCACAAATGGCTCACCTCATCTGAGTGAGTGAGCAATGCAAGTGAATGAGATTCAAGAATAAAATGAGAAAAGTGATAGAGCCATGAATGGTTATCAACTTTTCCTACAGCAACTATAGACCCACTGTGCAGATCACTAATAATCACTAAGTCAGGTGTAAATTTAACTCTCTTGCTAGAACTTGTATGGGTGATCTAGTAGACAGATAGGAGATTAGTTGACAAAGAAGGCACACAAAAAACATCATGGAATTTCGCATTGCTAACGTCAACAGACCCTCTCCCAAGAACATCCTCTGGTGTATCATTACCCATAAGAATATCAGGCACAAAACATGACTCCAAGGATGAGAAGCTTTCCTTTATATTGGCCATGTGATGAGAAACACCTGAGTCAATTACCTAACTATCTGGTAGTGTAACAACTGCAACAAGGGCCTTGCCCTTCCGCTTACTATTTTTGGTGTCCTTTGAAGATTGTGAAGAATCTTCCTTAGCTGAATCTGACACTTTGATATTATTCTTCTCAAGAAGATAAGTGAGATGAGCTATTTGCTTTTTCAAACACTTATGCTCATCGTGACTAGATTTCTTACAAAAGGCACACTTTATCTTTTCCTTTTTTGACATGTTGTCTTTAGAGGAAGACTCGGGAGCTGCATTGTTTGCAGATTGTTTTAGACCTTATTTCTTCTCTCCTTGATCCTTTTGTTTCTTATTTTGCTTTCCATTGCCTTTCTGATCTTTAGTGCCCTAATTTGTAGCCAAGGCATGAGACTTAGAAGGCTTAATAATGCCCATGTGACCTAATTTATCCTATTCTTTAGTGAGTTCAATAGCAAATTCATCTAAAGAAGGCATTTTGTAGGTAGTCCCAAGAGCACTTTTGGTGGCATAAAATGTAGAAACAAATACTAAGTAGTTAAGACCAAGCTTAGAAAGAATACTTAAGATCAATTGTGGTTCTTTCTTTTCAATCCCACATTGCTTCAACTATAATCTAATGGCCTTTAGCTTTGTGAAGAAGTCTTGTATTATATCAAAATTACATGGATTTAACCCTATTAACTCATTCTCCAATTGATGTCCCCTTAATTCATCTTGTTTACCAAAGAGATTTTCTAAAGTATTCCATACATCATTTGGTGTTGGAGAAGATTCAACATGAAAAAGAAGATCAGGAGATACAGACATGCATAGAGTTCCAAAAGCTCCATCTAGCCTGTTATGAAATTTAGGCCTTTCTGCAATTAAGGTTGGTTTAGTTTTTAGACCCATTGTTACTCTATATAGTCCCAACTTCTTAAGTTGGATAGTCATCTTGGACTTCCACTCATAGTAGTTGTAGGGTGTTAGAACAGGCACTGTTAATTGATCCATCTTAATGTAGAATTAGATTGTTGTTATTGTTGTGAGGAAAGAAAAGATGTAAGAATACTCAAGACAGCCCCCCTTTTCCACTCAATCAAAGAACCCCCCAAAGAAAATTTGATTTGGCACTTTATATTTAGTGGATTTACAATTTCCACTAGCAAGAAATACTGAGTGGACTTGATCTTAATGCTATTACAGATCCTCAAAAAGAGCATACATTGAAAATAATACTTAAGGCCAATCCCTAGTAAAATAAATAATGCCACTACAAACTACACAAAAAAAATCCACTTTCAATGAAAGAATCACCTTGATTTGAGGTTTTATGCAAAATTTATGCCTCTTCAGAGTTCCCAAAATGAAGACTGCGCAGTGTCCTGATTGAGAATCTATAATTTCTAAAAAATATCTGCACTAAAATCAAAAAATGACTGCACTAGTGTATATAGCATGAAAAAATAGCCAAGATCAAAAAAAATCGTGAGAAATGGAGTCTGTATGAGCAAGAACAAAGCATTTGAAAACTGCATTCAAATATGCAATTACCAACGGAGAGGGGGTCTGTTGTAGCTTTTTGAGTTTGTTTTTGTAAAATATACAATCTGCATGCAAAAACTAAAATCTACCCAGATGGTTTTTCTAGGCTTTGAACAAAACCCATAAGGCATTTTTCTTGTTAATGTACATAGGATGTAGATATAGTGTAAAACAGATGCCTTTAGCTAAAAAAATGACCCCAACAACCAAAAAATGGCATGCAAAGGTAGAATCAGCTACCAAGAGATTGCAAAGGCATGTTATAACCTACAATTCTGATTAAAACACAAAATATGCAAGTTGATTGACAGAAACAAGGTTATTGGATCTTCATAAATCCTTTATGATTCTCTAGATCATTCAAAAAATGTAAGAGAAGAGCATACGGGATTTTGCAAGATCTCTACAAAGAATCTAACCTTACAAAACGTACTATGATACCATGTTAAAATTCGTAAAATAAATTATAACCCAGAATCAATTGAAAGAGTTAGAAACATAACTGTAAATGCAAAAAATAATAACAACAATACCATGAGATTGGTGTGAAATGATCGAATGGAAAAATAACATCAGATAACTATCTCTAATATCGAATGAAAATACAAGTTAGGTAACATGCTTATATAGACCAGAGAGAGAGAAGAGGTGGCAACACCAACCAATGAGGAGCAACCATCTATCAGACAAAAGATAGCAAAGTATCTTCCCAAGATAGCTAATGGATGCTCACATGTAGGAAGGTGACACCTCACAACCACTCACATAATAAGACATGCTTTATTAACCTAATCAAGCTTAAATAAATGTGTAGGAAAAACCTTATAATAAGGAATAAAAAAACCTACACTAACACCATCTTTATTTTAACTTATCACCATGGGACTAACCCGCTCAGATTCATCAATTAGGGTGATTACTCTAGCATGCAACATATTGTCAATTTCTTCCTTTACGTATGCCCCTAGATTAATATTCATCTTGTATGGCCTTTTCCTAGCTGGTCGAGCATCATCAATGAGTTTAATATGCATCTTACCTAGCGATGGATGAACTCCTTTCATCTCATTGTAGCTTCTTGGAAAGACATCTTGGTATTCTTTTAACAATTCAAATATCTTTGAAACTTCTGTGTCAGTCTAGTAGTTACCTACAATAGCTAAATTTTGGTTCTTCTTCTATGTTGATGTTGTGTTGAATAGTTTGAATGGGCTCAAAGTAAGGGTGGTCTATGTTAGGACCATTTTCTGAATAGCTCATGTGCCATAGTTCATAGGGACATCAAAGTGATTTGATATAGGGTCAAGTGGGTTGGACCCTTCACCTTCATCTACTTGAAACACTAACTTTTATTTTCCTAAACATATCTCTTCATGTCAATCCTAATCAAGGACTGGTTCTAGTGTAGAAACAAGTTGTGTCAATGGTTTATTGAAGAGAATTAGACCTTCTTCTAAGAAATTATGGATATATCTCAAGAGATCTTTAATGAGACTAGGGTCACCAACAACTGCTTCGTGCATGGCCTGAAGAGTGAGGCACAAATCCATTATTAGAGAAGAATAAGATAGTGGTGAGTTCATGTTCTCCTTCAATAAATTCCAAAATCGAGTACCTATATGTCACTCTTCATGAACATACCATGCCCTTGCCTAGGTTCATAAAGTTCCATAGAAAGCATGTACCCATAGGTACTTTGGTAAATAAGAATCTTCAGCTCTCCATATTGACTCATAGGCCTCTATATGGGGTTTAGGTGTTTGTACTTGCTATAGTTGATTATTCCCCTAACTTAATTATCATGATGGAAATGATGATGCAAAGTAGAGTGTACTTGATCCCACTACAGACATTTCTCATGATGGGTTCACAACCATTTTGTAGTTGTACCATCAAAGAGGTGAACCAAAGATCATAGATGATCACTATTAGAGTTATAAAATTATTCAAGGCACTGGATAAAGCTATGGACTTCTATTTATCTATGAAATTAAGGAACTACATCAAGTCTCTCTAAAGGTGCATCTATCATTCATCCCCTCATGACTTGACTAGTAAGAAGGTGAATGGACCTGTGGCATTTATGATACTAGCACAGATCATTCTCCTGACTACCAATGGCACTACATACTTTTCTAATGAGGTCATAGTCACCGTGCACCCAACAATTACAAGCATTACTTGTAGTATTAGAAAAGTACTGAGTGTCCAGCCATCAGAGGATGACATCAGGAGTAAAATCATGTTGCTCATAATTTTTAGTGACATAGATGTGATTAATATCTTCTTCCACATTAACAGGTTCCATGTATAGGGGCCCATGCGTTTGATCTAGGAGAATAACAATGTGCTGATCAACATTCTCAAAACTGATGTAGCACTTTTTGAAACTGAAGTAGCACTTTTTGAAACTGAAGTCTGCATTATTTTCATAACAACAAGATTGCCCCAATAGAGCTGGGAAGTCATCAGCCTCAACTAACTCGAGAAATTCAAAGTCAACTTTGAAAGGTACTCCAAGTATAACAACCATTGCATTCTTGAGGACACCAATTGGTAATGTATGAGCTTTTTTTAGCCATAAATAATATGTGTGGTGAAGGTTGTAATGTTCTACTAGCCATCTTACACCATGAATCCTTGGTGAGGACAATAACTTCAGCACTAGTGTCAATTAGGATGTTCTGAATTACCTAACCATTGATGGCAACATTGACTACTATTTCTCTATCTTCTGGAGGGGTAGGAGGAATAAGGGTATCTTATCATTGAGCATGATTCAAACAATGATCCTTAGTATGCTGAGTCATTTGAGGTTGAGCATTAGTTGGTGCTTGCACCTAATTCTTAAACCAAATGCTTAGTTATGAGATAATGTCTTTGTCCAACATACCCTTGTAAAGCTCTTAGAAATCTTCTCATGCCATGTTTTGAGGCTTTTCTACCTTTTGCATATCAACACATTACATTGTTTTTTATTCCTTAATAAATTGGATTTCTCCTTGTACTTCTAATACCAACATCATAGTATCATGAAGCACATCCTTTTATTCTTGGGCATCAGGATACTTCCTCGCCTAAGGATCTTCACATTGCACCTTCTTAATAGGAGTATATATAGATTGAGATTGTCCTCCATTACACATAGTGATATTCACTTGTTTAACTATTAGGGTGCTTAAACATACACACTAATGTGGTTTATCAATATGAATCACACCTGCACCTTTATCATTTCTCTCCTTAGTGATGGGCATGTACAAGTCAGAACATTCTTCCAACCAATGGTCTTTTTTACAAAAAGCACACATAGGGTAAACTGGACAATCCCTTTGATAGTGGTCTAGGGATCCACACTTATAACATGTTATTTGTGGGAAATGGTCACCTCCTCATCCTTTCCCCCTACCTCAACCATGATAGCCACCATTATCTTGATTGTTATACATAGTGGTTTGGTGCACATTACATGTGCATGCTTCATGGATATCACTAATCAACTGACAATCATTTATGTTATGGGTGTAGGCATCACATATTTTGAATTATTCAAACACCTTAGAATGTGTGGCTCACTACAAAAGAGGATAGGAGTGTACATCATGCTCTTCATGGCAGATTTCACATGATTGCTTTAGTACAATGTAAATGTTTTTACACGTGCAATTGTTTTGGTTATGTCCTTCAAATTTGTAATCAATGCACTAAAGACCATTACATGTATCATACGTATTGTTTACAACTAGTTTTTTAAGTTGTGATGTGATTGAAGTTATTTGGGCTTCCATGAAGGGATTAATTCTAGTGTCAATACTACTAACAACTTCAGTGTGGAGGGTAGCTTCCAAAGCTTCATGCGGGCTAGTAAAAGTGTTCTAGGATAATGTGTGTCAAAAAGGAAGTAACAAACCTCCCATAAACCACTATGCATGCTGAGAAGCTTTGATTTCAAATGACAGCTTTTATAAAAGTGTTTTGAACCTTGTGTCATATTATCATACACTTTCAGTAAGTTAATTCTTTATATCCTACAACGTGACAATACTTTGTTATTCAAATTTGAGAATGTTGAACTCGTGAAGGAATGTCATTTTAAGATGATCATAGTTAACCACCGCTTGTTGAGGGTTAAGTTTGCAATCACTCTAAAAGTATAGTCACATCTTTGGGCCCTCTAAATAAGTTTGCACTTATGGATGTGTTATGTCACATTCTCCATGCCTTGATATTCAAGTAGGTGAAACATCATTTCATAATACACTATTGGTAGCTAAGGTGATTACAGTGGTGGTTGTTGAGAACCCCCATATCCTATCCTTTAAGTGGGAAGTCCACTTCCTCTTGTGCCACCTCCTATTCTACCAACACCCCCAACAATAATGCCCATACTATAGGGTACAATAGCTAGTTAAATAATAATATTTGGGCACATACTCTATCCACTCTAAATGCTAAGTCCTCCAGGCATACCAAATTATGCCATGAAATTCCCTTGAAGAGGGAAAGGAAGTGTTAATTCTATATGAGTTATAATTGGCTCAGTTACAATATCCCTTATATCATTAGTTTTTGATTTCATGCTAACTATATCCCAATTATGTATACGCAATTTATCTAATTCAAAAGCATGACCGCACACTATGGTTGGGGAACTTGGTTGGTTAAAACTTGGTTCTTCAGTTTGTATTGTTCGACTAGTTTCTCCTTCATATGATAAAAGTGGCATGAGGTAAGGTTAAAAGTGATGGGGTCCTCTTTGTGTGTTTTTGATTCCATGTGGATCCTAACAATACTTCTTGAGTTCTCTTGATCCCTTCTTGTGCTGCTTACTCCTATGATCCTCTATCAAACTTCATCATATTTCCACTTTCACAATGCCCACTAACTGGCTACCATTCCAAGCCTAAAATCCTTTACCAACTCTTCTCTACTTCCCTCCTAACTATGAAACTCATGAAAAGAGGGATTTAGCTCTCCATTGGCATAGTTTCAAGCCCACAGTCAAAAAACAACTTCTTGATTTTTAAAGAGAAATGTCTAATATATCGATCATGTAGTTCTCTAAGGAATTAGAACTTGGCTTCTTTAGGACAAGAATAGGTAGTTACAACATACTTTAGAATGTAGATATTCAACACTCCTCTCCACTAGATGTTAATAGCTTATGTCTATGGTCTTTAGAGTCATGCTAAATCTCTCTATCATTCAAATGTCCAAGACTATCTTCTCTCAAAGTTTTATGATCGACCTTGAGCATATGTAGATAACCAAGTATGTAAATAAACTAGGATTTCAACAAAGAAAGTTTTGTATAATACATTGTAGAGATTTTATTATACACACATGCATAAACTCTTGGTTCAAGGTAAGGAACTACAAAATTATCCTCAACCCCAGTAATCCATTACTCAATACCCTCAAGGGTGATACATTCAAGCATCTTCCATTACTATGTAACAAGCACTGCGGGTCCCGACAATAGAACCAAAATGTTGGGTTTTTATTCTTAATAATATTTCCAACATTGAAGTGTAACCCTAATGATCTAACATGTTAGCCCTTCACATAAGACTATGGTCTTGCATGCTCACCCAAAGTGTGCGGCTAGAGATCAATTCTCATGGGTTATGTTGCATAATAACATATTAGTCATATTATTTGGGTTTAAGACTTATGTTTGATCAATGATTATATATAAAAATAGATACACCACGTTAATCCTAGTATCATTATGCTCAACAACCATAATTACATAAAGGAATGCCATGAAGTTCATATATGTTACTCAAAAAAAGTAAAGTTTTGTAGAAAACTCACATTGAGTTTTAACCATAATTACTTCGACAATGACAACACTAAGTCTTAACCAAGCCACCCATACTCATATATGCATAACTATCAAGAACTAGAACTTGAACAACATAACTAATTAAAATACTATAAACTCTATATTATGCTTCAAAAATTTAATATCCAAAATTTGTCACATACAATGCTTTCATATAGAGGTATTTATACTTGTTTTTCCTTGACCAAGTAGTTACAACATAAATGACATGAGTAATTGTCCAATTGAACTCTCTATGAACTAAGAGTCATGGCGGTCTATTAACTAGTGTTTCCTAAGGACTCGAGCCTTTACACCACCTATATACTCATCCTATGCTAGATCTTTATTTCCATGTGTCTATCTCCTTATGGCCTGGTGCAAAACTCCTGATGGATAAGGTCTGGGTGACCCTTGAGAATCAATCCTTAATCATCTCCCACTTCCCATGTGCTTCCTAATTCTTTCATTGTTGTTATGAGTCTTATAATTTTGGGTTCCTCATGGTTAATTATCCTCTTTGACTGGGTCTTCTCACATTGGTGCTTCCATGCCCTTGTCCTTTCACTCCTTGTTGATTCCATGTCACAGTGCTTCTGCACCAGTCTAGCTCCGTGCCCTAGTATCTCCTTGCTATACTCCTTTCGCATTGTGCCAATTTCATGCCAAAATATCAAAATACTTAGCTAAAATTTAGGGTCCAACAAGGACATACCATGACATCTAATGTGATAATTCCCATTGTGATGTTTGGGTATTATCAAAGCTACATATAGGTTGCTCAAAATTTTGAGGATTATTCTTATTAAATCTTTTTTTTTAATGAAGTTATAACTACAAATATTTATTTTAGAACCAATGTTAACTATCTCTCTCATAATCAATTTTCCATTAATTTGGACCTGAATGAATAATGGGAGACTCTGCTCAATAATGTGTTGCAGAGGTAAATCTTCTTTATAAAAACAAATAGTATTATCAATATGTTCATAATAGAATCAAATGACTTTTGGTTGTGTATCCTTAATATTAAAAGTAATGAGCAACATTGCATATAATATATACTTATAAGCTAGTGCCCTTTTCAATAATTCTAGAATAGAAATCTTGGCTAGTGTGTTACACAATTACTCAATGATATCATACCATTTGGGTTGGGCAGCTTGTCTCAAAGTTTACGGAGGAGGTGGCGGAGGAATATTGATCATAGCTGCTTGGGGTTGGGTAGCTAATGGAGATCATCCTCATCAAGTTTAAATGATATTAACTTGAGAGCCTAAGATAAATTGTGGCCAAATAAGGGGTATGGAATAAATTTTAATAGGGATATATTGAGGGTGAGCAAAAGGAAACACAAAATGTCAGGTAAATGCTCTTTGTTGTCTAGTTATGATAGGAAGTAACTCAGATTGAATATGACAAAAAGTGGTGGAAGCAAAGGGTATGATCTCATCATTTAACCTTGAATTTAAAAGGTGTGGGGATACGGTTAAAAGATAAAATAACCTATACACTAGGATGAATAAAATTGTTGTATAATAGGCCAATTAATTGCAAACTCAGATAAATAAATATTCTAAATTAAAATATTTTTAGAGGTACAATCATTGAGAGTGGGGGTTGAATCAATGATGCAAGCTAATCTAATTCAATTCCCAACTCTTTAAACATTCAGCATACATCAAATTGATCAAGCAACATAAACATGAAAGCACATACATCCAAAGCATACATAAGAGCATACATCACATGAACACATCATATATGTGGGAAACCCTTTTGGGGGATAAAACCCACTGAACCCTGTAAGATGGACTACATTCATATAAAACAAGATCCAAAATTTAGACCATTACCAATTGATCAAGGAACACCCATCCCTTGGTTTAGTGAGACACCAATCCCACAATGAGCTATTGCCCTTATCTAGTTGAGCACCCACAACAACTAGACCTTTAGCAAGCTTTACCTTAAAAGGAGGAACTAACCCCCTAGGAAACCAAACACCAACTCAAATACCTAAATAGATCATTTAACACCTATTATTACTCTTCAATTGATGATGATCATCTTTGTCTACACTCTTCACCTCCAATCTCTCTCAAGCTGCCTCTTGGACTAATTTGCTCAAACTGCCTCTTTTAGGCTCATTAGGTCCAATGACTTGTGTGTCATCTTACATCAACTTAATCAAATAAACATGTCTGATATTTTTTTCACTCTGATGGTCCTAACTGACATATACCTTCTCTTTCAAAGGTTCTCTCCTTTGCTTGAATCCACACATACACAACTAACACAATTAGTCCAAATAGACCTTGTACTTATACCACTCTCTTCATTTAACCCATCTTGGTCAACCAAGATGCTTTACATATTTGAACCACACTTTTAAATATATCCTCATACATGTTATATGTAAGAACCACACATTCCTTAGGCCAGTCATTACCTCATTAGCCCCAAACCACCATTAGGTCTTGGTGAGACCTAAAACAATTAGGCCTTTACACGTGAGACTAATTAGACCACCTTAATCTTTTACCAATGTTTTTAACACATCAAACCTATATCCAATATACCCTTTCTCCTTTCCTCATGGGTCCATGTCACTTGGAACTCAACCTCATACCTTGAACTAAGCCATTCTATACTACTCACCAAAAGGCCTAGAAACAAATAAAAGTTTGTCATATAAAACTGAAGCATAAAAACACTTTTCTCAAACAATTCACTAACCAAAGACATTAATATATCATATATGACATATTCAACATCTCCATGTCCATTTTCTTCTTCAAATCTACTCATAACTCTTCAGCTCACTCCTGCAACATGGTCACTCAATCTGACAATGCATTCAACAAACATAGTCAACTTCTAAGCAATTGTTCACACTAAAAAATGATTGGTCAAACCTCCAAATTTCATAAAAATAGTATTCATAGAATTTACAAAACTCATCAATAGTTATATAATCTTAAAACATCAAAATACTATCAAGATCAACTCAATTATCCTTCTCAAGTCACTTGAAAAACATGGTCAAACACACAATAAACTTTGGAGCTCAATAACTCTGACTATAAAAAAAATCAAAACTTCTAACTAGTGTCTTTGGATGCACCTTAGAGTTATTTAAAAAATTTCCTTTTACACCACCATGAAATTCATCCTGGATCAAAAGTTATATGCAAAATATTGAGCATTAGTTTTTCATTTGTTAAATTCAAATGCCAACAGTCACTATGTAAACATTAAACATTAGACACTTTGACCTCATCTCATACTTCTTGGTAACTTTGAATAAATAAACACTATCAATCTCCTCAAGAGTAGCCTAGAATTTACCTTGTAACACTCACCATTGATCTTTGATCTGAGCTCTTGTGATTGTGCCATTTGGCAACTCTACGTGCCTTCTACACACCCTGTATCGTTCAATCAATGTGATTGTGCCACTTGGTAGTTATGCATGTAATCTGAGTATCCTTTGACTTATTGACTTAATGTGTGTCATTGATCTCTTAGTGCATGATCACATAATCACTATTAGATCTTTGTTTGATAGATTAGACACTCATTGTTAGATCTCTGTATGATCATATGCTCATTGTTGGATCCTTATCTGGTTCGATTAAATGCTCACCATTAGATCTATGATCTGATTAAATGCTCATTTTAGATCTCTTATTACAAATTCGGCTAAGTATGGGAACTTAGTAAACTTCTACCTAAAAGGCCAACTTTGAACCTTAATAACTTTTACTGCGCTCAACCTAATGAATTAAAATTTGAACCATATGATCTCTTCACATAGGGGAATCTATCCACATATCAAACTACTCATGAAAACCTTCACACATGTGAAATATGATGTCATCAATTTGCTTACTCAAATTTATCTTTCAAGATGACTACTTGAGCTTAGACATTCATATGACTATTTTAATGAATTTTGTTCACTTCCATAAGCATTCTAAGCACTCATAACACCCCATAGGAACTATACAACATGTCCATACCATCAATATCATCCATCAATTACCTTACAAAGTCAAACACTAAATAATCATGCAGGAACACTGAAGCATATGGAAGCACACTTTATCATTGTCAATCTAACACACATGACACCTCATCAACAACCTTGGTCACCTTGGAGACATCATAGAGAAACCTCCAAAAAAATAGTGAGATGTGATAAATATATAGAGTACCAAATTTGAAAGATATTTTATTGATTGTAGTGCCAAGGAGAAATGATATTAGTTGGATTTATAATGCCCAAGTACATCTAAGATGTATGTAGGCAAGAGTATGTAGGATTAGGATTCTGAGACAGTTATCAGATTCTATAAATGATGTTTCTAGAGCAATGAACACTACCATTAACCTTGGGATACTATCATCGACATTGTTATTTATAATGTGATGCTATTCGCCTTTATGAAATATGTGCTAGATTGCAATACAACCAACTTCATTGTTCTAGGTTTTTTATTGCCTTTCTACTGATGTATTCAAATCTAAAACAAATTTTTTATATATTAGTTTATTGATCAAGCCCTAGCTCTTCACCCTTCTTCACCATTGGGATGTGTTTGTCAAAAATGGGTTAGTGGGATCATGATGTCAAGTTAAACTCAAATACCCCTTTATCAATGAGCACTGCCTACATAACCAATGCTCCAAGGAGGGCCTCATACTTATGTAGTTATCCCCTATGTGTGGGTGTGTGTGTGAACAATGGTTTAATATGTTATATGTAGATGCATGCAATGATTTAGCTTGTAACTTGAAAAATATCATTCATGGGTTGTTCTTTGGATGCTTCAAACCTTTTGTATGACTAATAAATAAGGATGAATAGTGTAGAATAAATTAGTTGTGTGATTGATTGAATGAGCCTTGGTAGGTTTTTGCTTTGTATTTTCTATATCAATAATGAGAAGGATTAGACTTGTATTTATACCATGCCTTTTGAAAATATCTAATAGTAAGGTTAAATAAGACAAATAGGCTAGCCCATAGGTTTTGAATAGTTTGTAATTTGGGTGACTTTAGGTGACTAGACACTAGTGTCAATGATAGTGTCCCTCTATGGCCAGTAGTGTCTAGGAGGCTAGAAAATAGGTAAGGATTTGTAATTGATAGTGAATGATATATATCAATTTTTTATCTTTATGTAGTGTAAAGTTTGTTTGATTCATCAAGATTATATGCGTCGGACAATAAGATAAGGATTTAGGCATGGGGAGATGGCGAATGTGAGCCTTCTGGCAACAGGAAGGTCCAAAACTGAAGGGAAGAGGCTTGATTGATATTTGTCAAATGTAGAAGATTGAGATGCTATTAATATTTAGTTTTAGTGGCTAAATTTCCCCCTTTAATCTATTAATTCATCAAGATGAAATTACTAGGCCAAAGGAAAAAAATGTGTGCTTGGGTGTGTACAATACACCTTGCCTTTGATTGAGCCCACTTTGAGTGTTTTGATAATGTATACCCTGTAACTAAGAACATGTTATAGCATAAATAAATGCATATAATTTGAAATTTAAAATGATTGAAATGATTGAAAGAAAAGAGAGCAAGAAAGAAGTACATCTATGTGTTGATGCAACCATGTTTCCCCTTTGCATTTTGCTTGGTAAGATGCTTCCTTATGAAGCATTGGAGTTGATAGAGGTTCAAAATTGAACCTTAGAGATTTTAAGAGGGAGATTGTAAGGTATTATTCCCCCCATTTGGTATAAGTATGAGTTGTGACATGACCATTGAGATCACTAAATTTCAATCATAGAATTCAAGTGTGGACATATAAGTTTGTGAGGGTGAGTGATTTAATCAACTCATCCTATAAATCTTGTGAGTTTGGCTAATTAAATCAATCAAAATTATAAATTTGGTGGTTTTGAATGATTTAATCTGTAAATAGAACCAACTATTATATGCATAAAAGGTTTGATAACAATACTTCCTAGTGTAAAATAGTGCTTCTTGGTGATAGTAATTTTGAAATGTAATTGGCAATTTTTGCAATTTTTGGTGTACCAGTATGGCATATGCACTATAATGTGTCTCAAGATAAAGTATATGTCAAAATATAACCTATGATTTGTGACTATGTATAATATATATGCCACAAATATGAAAGTATCTATCCCAAATACATGTAATGTATAGGATTCTGACCCAAGTGTATATTTGAATCATGTAACTATACTAAAGATTGCGAATGTGTGGAGTTCATGTCTTTATGACATGCCCCCACTAAAATCTAAAAATTATGCAAATTTAAAGGTCATGCCTTTATGACATTCCCCCACTAAAATTCCCCCCCTTTGAGGTGAGGGAAATATAATCTAATAGGTACCTTACCTCAAAAGGCTAAGGTAACTATATAAGTTGTGTATGAACCATGTAGCATATAAGAATAATAGGTCTAAGTAAATATATCAATGAAGTGCATAGTATGTTGATCACATCAATCCCTAAGGTGCATGATATGTATCATGTCAACATTTAGAAAGTAACATTATAATCTCATCAGACAACCAAACACACACCCCAGAGTACTCAATGTAATGCAAAAGAATGGTCCAAGGAGACCTCATACAAGGGGCATCTTCAAATGACACACAACTAAAAGTTGGTGACATATTCAAATTTCCAAACAACATACAATGGTACATGGGCCAATAGACAAGGAACATATTCAAATGTTCCATAAGCAAGATAATAACAAGCAATGAAAGACACTCAAGGAAGTGACGATGTGAATAAATGAAGTATAAACAACCAACATAAGCATATCATACTAGTCCCTACATATATGCATTGGTAAAAAATGTCATGTAACATAACATATCAAGTACAACATGAAATATATGATCATGGATGTAGACATGTGTAAGCATTAGTATATAAGCTCAAATGTGATAATGTACAAATGATCATAAATGATATGCAACATATTTCAATCATGATCAATGAAGCAAATGCCCTCAATGTATTATATGACATGGGTACAAGAGAGGTTTAACATCTATATGTGCATATATCATGTCTCTTTGGTATGTTTGTATTGCACTCAAATATGCGTGAAAGATGTACGTGTATAAAAATGAAATTATATGTTATCTACTAACATGAAGCAAACAACATAGGTGTCAAGGACCTAATAAACATGGGAGTGCTGCATATTTTTGTATGTTCTAGGTTATTAGAATGCTTATTGATCTTTGGGTTATTTGATTTTTTTGAAATTTGAATTATGATTAGATTTTAAAATATTCTAGCTCGAGGACTAAGGTGTCAGGAGGTGGGTCCTTTACTTGCCAAAACTTTTTATGTTTTCTCATTACCAATGTTTTAATGTTCTCTAGTAATTTATTGTTGGAAATTGTTGCTATGGGTTTATCATCAAATTCATCATGTGTGATGCAAACTTCGTTATTTTCAAATTGGTGGAGAAGACACATATTTTTTTGATTGATAATTGCTTTCATATCTGCCAACCATTATTGCCCAAACTAGAAAGTTAAATTTGGTCTTTGGTTCATTACTCATATTGGTGTATCAACCACTTTTGGTCTACATGCTATTGGTAGCATAATGTATCCAAGGGATTCTAGGATGGGCAATGTTGTAACTCATGTATATCATGGCCCAACTATCACAAACATGTAATAGTAAAAAATGTTTCCTGATTGTTTATATTAATTGTAAGGTGTGGATAATAAGTTCCATCAATATTTGTAGTAATGATTAAATCTTCATGCCTAAGATGTTTTGAATCATGTCTCATTGTATATTTGTCTTTTGAAATACCTAAAATTAAAGGTCTTTTTCATTGCTCGACTATAATTTGTATACAACCATTATGTTTGTAATTTTGAATTTGGCTTTGTAAGGCCACATAATGATATGTATCATGGCTAATGATCTTATGACAAGCACACTATGGTTATCCTTCATTTAGGACATGTCTGCTCCTTGTCCTATGTCTATTAGGAGGTAGATATATCATCTTATGCTCAAGTAATAGATAAAGTATTGCATGTAGAGCATCTTATTTTTTGTGATCTATAAAATCTATTGTGGAGTCTTATGTAAATATTTCACATTATTGACATGATGTATTTGCATTTGTTCCTTGTAAGGTTGGCTTAAATATTTAAACCAAGAGGGATATGGCATAATAAACAATGACGTGCACATGCATTATTTTTTTTTACATTTGTTTATAGGTGGGTTTGGCCCTTTTGGAGATGGATTTAACTTGTAAGTATCAAGGCCCATAGGTGAAAATAGGTTATGTGATAGATTATTAGGTAGATCAAAACTTAGTTTTCGTAAGTGTTCATCAGTCACACTAGGAGGAATTTCTATCACTATCATTACTTTGAGACCTTGTTGTTTGGTATTAACCAATAAATAAAGCTCAAATGTTTGATTTTATTATTGGATTAGTATTAATGGATCCTTGTATTTGGTAATTTTATCAATATGTGTATCTAGTGGCATCTCATTGGTTGAGGCATTATGAGTATCTTGGGATAAATTATTTATTTGTATTGACTGACCCATGTCATAAGTGGATATATTCTCAAGTGGAATATAGTGTTTTGGTGGAATGAACTTAGGGATGTATTCAATATCAAAATGTATAATTTTACAAAAGTTGAATGGTTCATCATCAACAAGCATTGTCCATAATGTCCCATCATGTATAAATTTGACACACATATGTAATGTAGATGGGACAACTTCCATTGTGTGTATCCAAGGTCTACTCTAGAGTAAAATTTTTTATTGAGGTTAAAGGAGGGGATTTTTTTGAGCCAAGGTCCCAAAAACCTAGGAGAACATCAAAACAAAGAACTTAAGACATATGAAGCATCTAAAAAGGGAAACATAGTCAACAATCCAGAAAATAACTAAAAAATTGCTCTCACACAACCAATCAACTTAGATTAGACCATACTTCCCAAGATGTCTTCCCAACAAGCCTTCATGTTGCTAAGATTTGTGTCTATTTTCTTGATGATGTTTTCATAGTCTAAGTTTGAATTGTGGATTTCACTGCTGCATTGACCCTTTGTCTCCTTTCCCTTACCTGCATAGCTGGGATCAAATAGCTCTTTAAGGTGCTCATGAAGGTTTTCCATATTTTTTAGATCTTCATTCATAGTAGTTTTACTATAGTTTATAATAAAATTGAGTTTGTTTTAGAGATCCTCATTGGCATGCTCGAGTAGATCAACTATGAAACTAAGTATTTAGATTTGCAGGTCCTCTTCTTTATCTATCCAGGCTTTAGATATCTTTTCATTTTCCTATTTTAGGCTACTCATCTTATTTTTGATGTTCGACATTTCCCTCATGAACCATCTTCTGAGGGATTTTTACAACTCAAGTTCTTTAGTCACCATGTCAGTGTTCTCCTTATTCTTGAGCGAATTCTCAATTTGATTAAATTCCTTATTTTAATCTTTTTGACAATGCTCCTCTGCTTCTTTCTTAATGTTATTAGTAATATTATTTTTCTTTTGGTTTTTAATCTCTGTTCTAGTGGTCCTTTGAGGATTAGAGTCATATTTCTTATTGCAGTCCCCTTCCCCTTCTTCACTATCATTGTCCACAATAATAAATTTCCTAGCCCCCTTTTTGTGAAGAGGGGTCTGTTGTTTTTTGGGCTCTTTGGGTTTAGTTTTGTCTTTGGTTTCAAAGTTGCCTTTGGAAGCTCCTCTTAGCTATCTCTTAATACCCTCTAGTTCGATATTCTATTCCTTTCCTGCATTAGTTTTGACTTTTTCAATTTCAATTGGCTTGTTACCAACATCCCTACTTTATTTTCTTGGGTATTTGATGGTGATTTTATTGATATTTATCATATCCATCGAACCTACATTAATTCTAACTTCCTTTTTCTAGGGAAGTTCAGGCATGAATTGGTTCATTCCCTTGAAATATTTATACATGAGAAAAATAACACCCTCATGTCTAGGGATTTTGGTATTTCTATATGGAGTTTTCCATAGATTTAAGAATGAAGAATGGAAGGCTGAAACCCACTCCATGTCGAAAGTAATTTAGCATCCTAAACATAGACCACTTGAAAAGATTAAATGACCTTCTAGAGTAACATATTTAATGAGATGGAAAGCAACCTCAACAAAAGGTTTGGGGAGAGATTCCCTATTGAAGCCATTGTGTAACTTTTCTAAGTGCTCACCCTCTTCCAAGAATGCCTCTTTATCCACTTTGTAGTCCATGGGATTGTAGTATCTCTTGGTTTCTTCTATGCTCAGTCCCATCACATGTGTAATTAGTTTCTCAGTGATTTCTAGCATGACACCATTAATATTTACAACCCTTTCCTCCCAAGCCCTGACAAATTGGATGGATAAATGTTTGTCAGAAACCTCTACTCTTTCTATAAATCTGGCAAGTCCCCCCACCTATAGGGCACTCCAGACTCTTCTATTAGATTTGACTTCAGGCTAAATCTTGGAATAAATTCTGTTGGGCAATCCTATTCTGGTTTTGCTACTCACGTAGGGTTCTAGTGCACTTTTATCATCGCCTATAAAACACCACTTATAAACATCATTGATGCTATCATGGAGCGAATGATGAATCCCAACACATTCTTTATTACTTTATAGATGTTTCTCCCTAGTGAAATTGGGGATAATGGGTCTAAGATCCCACATATTTGCCGATATACTATAGTCTCCCCTAAACACGAGGAAGAGGACCATAAAACTATATATTGGTGAAAGAGTTTCTCCCTTCATTAGTTATTTTTGTTAGTATCTATTTAGGAATATTCTCATGATCAAGCCATGTTTTGAAACCCACATTGCTTGTTCCCTCATTGGCAAACTAATCAACAATTCCATTTCCCTCCCTATAAGTGTGTATAATGCAAACCTATTGAAAGGAGTTTAGGATTTTTTTAGCTTCATCAATGATATGTTTTATAGTCCAACTTGGGGGATGTTTACCAATTAAATAATTGAATATGTTCATGGAGTCCCTTTCCACTTCTAGTTTCTGGATATTACATTGTTTAACTATTCTGATACCCTAAAGGGCAGTTAGAGCCTCTACCCAATGATTGCTCTTAGTACCCATATATCCTGTATAAGCCCTAGTTAACTTTCCTTTAAGATCTATAATGATTCCTCCTCTTCTTGCAATTTCTAGATTTCCTTTTGACACACCATTATAGTTCAAATTCATCCATCCTTCAGCTAGAGCTTTCCATTTGGTTCTCACGAACTTCCTCTTTAGAATTTGGTTTTCCTGTGCTTGATAAATCAATTTGCCATTTTTGTGTAGGTAAGCATTCGAATGAGAGGAATTCCTTGCTTTTTTTGTTTTGATGGAGTTTTAATTCTCCTTAATAGCTTAGCAAATCCTTTCTGAGGTCACCTTGCTAGAATACTTCTTATCCCTGAATATGATATTGTTTCTAGTTCCCCATATCCCCCACCAAATGTGTAGAAGGGTAATGTTCCATATCTACTTAAGATGAGGGTTTTTAAAGGGACAACTCCAAGCTAGCCAAAATTCAATTAAGGTTCCTAGATTATCCAGTGATATGTTAAATTTTCTTAAGAAGAAGTTCCACACTTTTTAAGTATACTTATAGTTAATGAGGAGATGCAAGACAATTTCATTCTCTTCTTTGCATAGTACACATTTGTTAATTATGATGCAACCTTTTTCCTTTAAATTATCAATTATAAATTTTTTCTCTTGAATGGCAACCTAGGAAAATAAATCTATCTTCGAAGTGATGTATTTGTTCTATATACCCCTCCAACTCACCTCGGTGTCTTGGTTTTGGGAGATTATTTCATATCTTATAGTTCCCATAAAAGGAATCAATCCACATCAACTTTTCTTCCCTGTCTATTATTGAGACATGAATGGTTTTGAGGATCCCATTCAAGTCTTTTATTTTTTTTTGTTCATCTTGGTTAACTCCCTCCAAGTTGATTTCAACCAATTATTTATAACCATTTCTTATTTGCCAATAATGTACAATACTCTCTCCATAATTCTATGTTATTTGTTCTTTTGTATGCTATTCAAAGTTCCTCTGGATATGAGCTACTTCAGTATTCCAATTGTCATTCCAAAAGTTTATGTTCCTGTCATTTCCCATTTTCCATATGGATCCTTTGAGAACGATCTCCCTATTTTCAACTAAGAAGTTCCAGATATGTGATCCTCTAGTGAACTGTTCCTCATTTAAAATAATGCTAGGATTCCTCCCTTAAAGGTATTTGTGGGATAATATCTTACTCCAAGTTGAATTGGTATTAATGAGTCTCCACACAAACTTAGAGATCATAGCTTTGTTGATCCTTTATAGATTTCTTATGCCTAGGCCTCCACATCTTCTGTTGTTGCAAATTTTGTTCCAAGATACTAGATGAAATTTGATCCTACCTTCATAGTCATTCCATAAGAAATTTGTTTGGATTTTAGGATTTATTCCACTCTTTTAGGTAATTTGAACAGAGACAATGTGTAAATTGGAAGGCTTTGAAGAACTGATTTAATCAAGACCATTTTACTTGCTTGAGAAAGGAATTTCCCTTTCCACCGTATAAGTCTTTTTTGGAATCTTCCAATTAATGGGTTCCAAGCACTTGCTTGTAATTGATTATTGAACAGAGGCATACTGAGGTAGGTGGATGACAAGTGTTTGATTTGACAACCTAATATACTAGCAATTCTATTTTATCTAGCTTTTGGAGTGTTGAAAAAGTAAATCGAGCTCTTGTCAAAATTGATTTTTTGGTTTGTAGCTTTCTCATACACAACCAAAATTTTCTTCAAGATCCTTGCTTCTTGGATAAAAGTTTCAGCTGTTAGGGTGTGGAGCTAAAAGCTTCACCAAGGAGCATTCATTATCAGGTTCGGGTCTACACAGACACCAGCGTCGGTCAGGAGCCACTGACGTCGGTCACAGGCAGTTGCAGAGACACCAACGTCGGCAGAGGGTCGGCCGACGGTGGTCACAGACAAGCAGCAGGAACCGACGTTGGTTACCTGCGTGTCCAGAGAGCTATTTTCGTGGACAGAAGTGAGTGTTTGCATGATAAGTTTGAGTTGTAGTCTCAAGCTCGCGTCTCTATTATTGGCAATACTATTTTTAGAGCCCTTGTTCAAGTGGCTTAACTGCTTGTTGGGTGTACATGCTCAAGTCTCCTAATTTTATATGTAGAATTAGATCTTCTTAGCTTTGTAAGTAGATTATTGGTAGTTGGGTGAATTATTGTAATTCATTGTATGAGAAGAACAGTACAGAATTGAATCAATCTAGGCTTGTTGGAGTTGATTGTTCTTGAGAGAGAGAGCTCTTGAGGAATAGAGATCTATTGAGAGATCTATACATCTAGGAGAGGTGTGGAAGAAAGAAGCTTTCTTCAATTGTATTCCTTTTGTAAAGAGTTTGTTAATACAAGTTTTCAGGGTGTTTTCTTGTATCTCTTGTTCTTGCTATTATCATTCTAATTACTTGTCAATTTAATTTAATTCCGCGTTTATTGCTGTCACAATTGTAATCTATTATTGGATTGATCCCCCAACAAGTGGTATCAGAGCCTTGGTTACAGGTTCAGAGCTTGATATCCAATAATTGGTATCAAAGTTCAGGTTCACTAACAGGTGGTTCAGATCTGTGTAGTGTGTATTGATTACAGATTCTCACAGGGATTTCTGCAGGGATTTCTATTTGAGTGAGAGAAGCAATGGCAGATGAAAATAAATTGAGAATGGAAAAGTTCAATGGCAAAAATTACCAACACTGGAGAATGCAGATAGAGGATTATCTGTATCAGAAAGATCTCTACTTACCGTTAGGTGGGGTTGCAAAGAAGCCCAAAGACATGGAGGATGAAGAATGGGAAGTTCTTGACAGAAAGGCTCTGGGTTCTATAAGACCGAGTCTAGCATCCACTGTGACATCCAATTTATCACAGGCAAAGTCTACGGTAGAGTTGATGACTATGTTAGCAAATTTGTATGAAAAACCCTCAGCTTCTAATAAGGTATATCTTATGAAGCACTTATTTAATTTGCATATGAATGAAGGTGGATCTGTTTCTACTCATCTGAATGATTTCAATGGAATTGTGAATCAATTAAGTTCAGTGAATATAGTGTTTGATGATGAGATAAAAGCTCTTTTGATATTATGTTCTTTGCCTGAAAGCTGGCATGGCTTAGTAATGGTAGTAAGTAATACTGCATCTGCATCAAATATTTTGAAAGTAGAGGATGTTGTTAGTGTTATCTTGAATGAGGAAATACGCAGGAAAAGCACAGAAGAGACATTCGAGAATGCTTTAAGTTTTGAGAGCAGGGGGAGGCAAAAAGAGAAGAGCAAGAAAGGCAGATCAAGATCCAAATCAAAGGGGAAAGGCAGATCTAAATCCAGAAATGGCAGAAAGCCACAATGCTAGAATTGTGGAAAGATGGGGCACATAAGCAGAGATTGTTGGTCAAAGCCTAAGGAGGACATTCAACATGAAAGAAAGGAAGAAGCCAAGATTGCAGGTATTGCACAAGATGCTTTAATTTTCTCTCTGCATAATAATATATAATCTTGGGTATTAGATTCTGGTGCATCTTTTCATGCTACCCCTAACAGGGAATATTTCAGTGACTATATCCATGGAAATTTTGGAATAGTGTATCTAGGGGATGATGAGCCCTGTAAAATAATTGGCAAAGGTAAAGTGCAGCTGAAGATGCAGAATAACAACACATGGGTGTTGAGAGATGTGATGCATGTTCCTAGCTTGAAGAGAAATTTGATTTCTACAGGAAAGTTAGGGGATGAGGGTTGTACAGTAACTCTCACAACAAAATCTTGGAAGGTGACCAAGGGTGCACTTGTTATGGCCAGAG
Source organism: Torreya grandis (assembly GCA_037957365.1). Lineage (NCBI taxonomy): Eukaryota > Viridiplantae > Streptophyta > Pinopsida > Cupressales > Taxaceae > Torreya > Torreya grandis. The sequence continues at coordinate 1,307,494 of JARHVA010000319.1, read as the reverse complement.
GTAAGAGAGAAGGTAATCTCTATTTGTGTAATTGTGTTACTAACAAATCTCCTTCTGTATTATCTACTTCAGATGTGGACGCTAAATTGTGGCACTCAAGGCTTGGCCACATGAGTGAGAAGGGGATGTCAATTCTTAAGTCCAAAGGTATGCTTTCAGATTTAAAAGGCATAGATCTAGAGTTTTGTGAGCACTGTGTATTTGGAAAACAGAAAAGGGTTAGTTTTCTCAAGACTGGGTCTACTAAGAAGAGGCATAATTTGGAGCTTGTTCACACAGACATGTGGGGACCAGCTCAGGTTGCTTCCATTGGAGGATCACAGTACTATGTATCTTTCATAGATGATGCTACAAGGAAGGTATGGATCTACTGTATTAGAAAGAAATCTGATGTATTTGAGACTTTTAAAGTTTGGAAAACTATGGTTGAGAATGAAACAGGTAAAAGATTAAAGTGCCTGAGATCAGACAATGGTGGTGAGTTCTGCAGTCATAAGTTCAGAGATTATTGTTACATGCATGGAATCCACAGGCAAATGATGGTTCCAAGGACACCTCAGCAGAATGGTATTGCTGAAAGGATGAACATGACAATAATGGAGTGTGCAAGATGTATGAGATTGCATGTTGGTTTGCCCTTACAGTTTTGGGCACAAGCTGTTGACACTGCAGTGTACCTGATTAACAGAGGACCCTCTACAGCTCTGGATGGTGGTATTCCAGAAGAGGCATGGACAGGTAAAAAGGTTGATCTCTCATATCTCAAAGTTTTTGGTTGTGAAGCCTTTGTGCATATAGATAAAGAAAATAGAAAGAAGCTTGATGCTAAGTCTATGAGATGCACGTTTATTGGCTATGGCTCAGATGATTTTGATTACAGATTGTGGAATCTAGAAACTAACAAGGTAATCAGGAGCCGTGATGTTGTTTTCAATGAAAGAGTGATGTATTGTGATCAGCTAAGGAAGTTGAATCAATCTGAGCAGAGCAATGGTGAATTGGATGAGGTGAAAGTCCAAGATGAGCTCGCGAGAAAAAGGAATAATCACTTGCAAGAAAACACAGAGACCGACGTCGGTAGATTAGGAACCGACGTCGGCAGGACAGAAACCAGCGTCGGCCATACAGAGACCGACGTCAGCCGTACAAGTACCGAGGTCGGTCAGGCAGAACTGATGTCAGCCAGTAACAGGTCTACAGGTGACCGAGGTCGGTCACTGTCAGAGAATTTGGGTGGACAGCGTGTTGTGGACGAGTCTCAGACACCCATCAGGAGGTCAGAAAGGGTGAGTGAGCCTCCAATTAGATATTCTCCTTCTTTATTTTATTTATTGCTAACTGATGGTGGAGAACCAGAGAGTTTTGAAGAAGCAATACAGGTGGAGTCCAAGAGTGAGTGGGAGCGTGGCATGGTTGAGGAGTTGGAGTCCTTAAGAGAGAACCAAACATGGGATTTGGTTGAATTGCTAGCTGGTAAGAGAACACTAAAGAACAGATGGACCTACAGGTTGAAAGAAGGCGAGAATGGACAGATGAGATATAAGGCCAGATTAGTGGTGAAAGGATTTGCACAAAAGCCAGGTATCGACTTTGGTGAGATTTTTTCTCCTGTTGTTAAAATGACTTCTATAAGGGTTGTATTGTCTTTAGTTGCTTTTGAGGATTTGCATCTTGAGCAGCTAGATGTTAAGACAACGTTTCTTCATGGAGATTTGGATGAGGAAATTTATATGGAACAGCCAGAAGGATTCGAGGTCAAGGGTAAGGAGAAGTTTGTGTGTAGGTTGAAAAAAAGCTTGTATGGCCTCAAGCAAGCTCCTAGGCAATGGTACTTAAAATTTGACAGGTTTATGACTGAGCATGGCTACAGTAGGTGTCAATCAGACCATTGTGTGTATTTCAAGAGATTTGATAATGGTAGATATATTATTCTATTGTTGTATGTAGATGATATGCTGGTTGCAAGATCTCACATGCAGGATATCTCTGAGCTTAAGGTAAAATTAGCTCAAACGTTTGCTATGAAGGATTTGGGAGCAGCAAAGAAAATCCTTGGCATGAGCATTAAGAGAGACAGGAAAAATCACAGGTTGATATTGTCTCAAGAAGATTATGTGGACAAGGTGTTGAAACGGTTCAATATGCAAGATGCTAAACCTGTAAGCACACCTTTGGCTGGACATTTTAAGTTGAGTAAAGAACAATGTCCTAATTCATATGATGAGGTAGAGTACATGAGTAAGGTTCCATATTCTTCCACAGTAGGGAGTTTGATGTATGCAATGGTGTGTACTAGACCGGATATTGCCCAAGCAGTGGGAGTTGTAAGTAAGTATATGGCCAATCCAGGTAAGGAACATTGGAAAGCAGTTCAGTGGATCCTTAGATATCTGAGAGGAACCAACAGTAGGCACTTGTGCTATGGAGGTTCAGATACTTCTCTACATGGTTATGTAGATTCAGATATGGCAGGTGATTTGGATGGCAGGAGGAGCACTACAGGGTATGTTTTCACTGTAGGTGGAACGACGGTTAGCTGGATATCTAAGTTGCAGAAGGTTGTTGCCTTGTCAACTACAGAAGCAGAGTATATTGCAGCCACAGAAGCTAGCAAGGAGATGATATGGATGACACGGTTCATGGATGAACTTGGTAGGGAGCATGAGAGTTGTAGATTGTATAGTGACAGTTAGAGTGCAATCCATTTGGCTAAGAATTCAGCCTTTCATTCAAAAACAAAGCACATACAGCTACGGTATCATTTCATACGACAGGTATTGGAAGATGGTGAGTTGAAGCTGGAGAAAATCCATACAGATAGGAATCCTGCTGATATGTTAACAAAGCCGGTTACAAAGGAGAAGTTGAATCTTCATTCAACTTCTGTTGGTCTTCATGATTGAGTTGAAGATGGAGGAGCTAGAAGATGTTGCTGTATAGGTACTGGTGCAGCTGTTTATCTCCAAGTGGGAGATTGTTAGGGTGTGGAGCTAAAAGCTTCACCAAGGAGCATTCATTATCAAGTTCGGGTCTACACAGACACCGGCGTCAGTCAAGAGTGACCGACATCGGTCACAGGTAGTTGCAGAGACGTCGATGTCGGTAGAGGGTCAGCCGACGGCGGTCACAGACAAGCAGCAGGAACCGACGTCGGTTACCTGCGTGTCCAGAGAGCTATTTCCGTGGATAGAAGCGAGTGTTTGCATGATAAGTTTGAGTTGTAGTCTCAAGCTCGCGTCTCTATTATTGGCAATACTATTTTTAGAGCCCTTGTTCAAGTGGCTTAACTGCTTGTTGGGTGTACATGCTCAAGTCTCCTAATTTTATATGTAGAATTAGATCTTCTTAGCTTTGTAAGTAGATTATTGGTAGTTGGGTGAATTATTGTAATTCATTATATGATGTTGGGAATCTAGAACAACAAACATGCTCTGATACCACTTGTTGGGAGAGGGTGTACACCGGAAGCACACAATTTGATTACTAATACCAAGCAACTTAATATGCGGAAATTAACCAGATTCACCAAGTAACTAGAATTCAGAATAACACATGATATGAGAGACAATACCAAATTGTATTAACACTTTATACAGAAAAGAATACAATAAAGAAGATGCCACTTCTTCTCCACCACCTTACAGAGGTTTCCCACGCCTCAAGTGAACAGTAATTCTTCTCCCCAAAGCTCTCCCTCTCACAGGTCCCAACACCCAACTCAAAAACAGAGTTGGTGTTCACCTCCCCGTGCTCCACGCACACCACAAGTGCTCCACGCACTCCACAAGCACTCCACGTGCTCCACAAGTACTCAAGGTACTTCAAGTAGATCTCCCATGAATCTGCAACAACCTGCAATTCAACAGACCATACTTATGGAAGGAACTGCCTTGCCTTCCTCTTGCTCTATCCGAGTACACACCTGTACTCCAAGTAGATCCTGCCTGATACTGCTCCCTGTAGTGTTGCTGTCTGTATGACCTTGCACACCTGCAAATCAAGCAATGGTTCTAATCACCTGTGAACCTCGACCTTGCACACACATACACCTGCAGATCAACGATCTTACTTATTATGTAGATCTCCTATATAGGCCATGCAACTGTGACCAAGATCCTACACTCTTGAAGAACCCAGCTGGCTCTCCAATCCAGCACCAACACACCTGGTACTGTGGCACTAGGAGGAACGCATCATACCTCTACCTCACACACAGAAGGAGCTTATAATTATGCTCTCTTACTCCCTAGCACACTTTTCCAATACAACCATGAGTCTATTATATAGATCTCATCCAAACAATGATTAGACATCTAATTACAATAATTAGATCCGCAGCTATGAGTCTAAAATTAGCACTCATCATGCAAACTCTTGGTTCGTTAGTTCACTGCCCGTAATTAACTCGCAGTCGAACTACACAGGCGACCGACGTCGGTCCCTGTCCGCCTGGGGTCGCCGACGCCGGCCGATATATGACCGACGTCGGTTGCCGTCCTGTCTTACCCTGCCGACGCCGGTTGGCCAGACCAACGCCAAACACTTCTGACACTTAGCAACTCATTCTGCAACCTCCTCCATGTCTGCATCAGTGAAGCTTTTAGCTCCACAATCCTAACAATCTCCCACTTGGAGATAAACAGTTGCACTGTACTTGTACCTGTACTCCGTCTAATCTATTTCCTGGTTTGTATCCCTCTTCAAGCTCCCACCTGAAGACAACCCACCACACAACCTGTGATGTACCACCTGTCATCCAAGTAACCTGCCACATCCGAACCTACAAATACATGTAGTGAAGTCCTGACCCTGCATAGCAACACCTGCTGCCGGTCCCTCTCAGAAAACCTGAGAACCCACTTCCCCGAATTGGCTCCTAACTCTCTGACAGCTCCCACTGCATGGGAATACTCAGGTCTATACCAGACCTCATGTGATTTCGGACACTGTACCTGTCCAGCCCTTAGTGTGCTCCGGCTCTGTATCCCGAACCTCGCCAACACCTGATTCACATCAGCTCCCACTCGAGACAAAATCAACCTGTGATCTCCATGCCTCCCATGTCAAAGAATTCCGCTGCTCCAAACTCCTCATGACATGCCACTGAACTAATCTTACCCTTAGCTCAGCAAAACCCTATATGTACACCCCTGCTAGCTAGCATACTATCCACATACAGCAACAGAATGATGTTGCAATCACCATCCCCCTGGTAAGTCAAATCACAGTAGTTACCTGACACTGACTGAAGCCATGCTCCGTCCTCCACCTGTCAAACCTGGTACCACTGTCCTGCAGCTCCACAAGATCATATACCTGATCTTCCGTCTCATGTGTTCGTTCTCTCCATTCTTCTACTAAGGAATCCATTCGTCTCTGTGCTTTTATACCTGCTGGCATCTCCACCAAGACACACCTGTCTGGTTCTCCTCCAAGGAATCACATCCTCATCCATGCCAAGCTCACACCTGTTTCCTGGATCCTTCCTGCTCTACAATCAGCAACAAGTATGAAGAAGAGGAACAATGAATTTGAGGGCCTACTTACGCCTTCAGTCCTCCGTATGGGTGTTTGAGACTCCTTGACAGCTTGCTGTCCACCCAAAATTCGTTACAGTAACCGACCTCGGTCACTCCACAGTCTGCATCCGACCGACGTCGGTTTCATGCGTCTGTACCTGACTACCAACCTGCCTGCGCTGGTGTCCCTGCTGCCGACGTCGGTCCTGATAACCGACATCGGTCTTACATACTGCCGACGTCGGTCCCATGACCGACATCGGTCTTACCTTGCCCGACATCGCCGGCTTCGGTCTGCACATGACCGACATCGGCACCTGTCTGTTCGACGCCGGTTCCTCCTGACCGACATCGGTATCTGTGTTTGCCTGTGAGTGATGACTTTTTACCCGCGAGCTCCTTTGAATCAAAATCCATGTCCAAACTGCCCTGCTCAGAAGTATCCAGCCACATCCACTGGGTTCTGTCCGCCATCTCCTCCATAAACACCAAGGCTTTCCAGTTCTTAAGCCTGTCAAATATATCTGTCTTCCGCTTAAGAACATGCATCTCCTTCCTGCTCATGTGACCAAGCCTACGAAGCCACGTCTCCGCAACAAAAGAAGAATCAGTAATATAAACAAGTAGATAAAGGATACCTGTTTTCTTACCACCAGCTAATTCAAGTGCATCCGCTGTGAGAGTTCTTGTGCATCTCTCATCACCCAATCTTTCTGAAGAAATTAGCCATATCTCCAAACCTGGGACCTGCATGACCTTCATCAACACCTGTGTGTTGGCCGCCTGCAATTTCAGCTTGACTTCCCCTTTGCCAATCCTTTGGCAAGGCTCACCAGCTCCTCTACCTGGAACTGCATGGAAAGAGGCAACCGAATCTTTTATCCAAGATTCAACTTTATCCAAGAAACCTGCAAACACATCCTGTGCAACAACACCTGCTACATCTGTATCTTCAGTTTCTTCATGCTGATCTGTTACTAACCAACAATAATCTTTTACCTGCTCTTTCTTTCCATAGGACCGTGAGTGACCATCTGTGCTTTTCAACTCCTCCATTCTTAGCTTACTTTGATCTGCAGTTGCTCTACTCCCACTCGATCAGAAACCCCTGAGAGTGACCTGTAACCAAAAACAAAACCTGCTTCCTCCAACCTCAGCTCAGATACCACCTGTTGGTATCAAGCTCAAGAACCTACAACCAAGGCTCTGATACCACTTGTTGGGAATCTAGAACAACAAACATGCTCTGATACCACTTGTTGGGAGAGGGTGTACACCGGAAGCACACAATTTGATTACTAATACCAAGCAACTTAATATGCGGAAATTAACCAGATTCACCAAGTAACTAGAATTCAGAATAACACATGATATGAGAGACAATACCAAATTGTATTAACACTTTATACAGAAAAGAATACAATAAAGAAGATGCCACTTCTTCTCCACCACCTTACAGAGGTTTCCCACGCCTCAAGTGAACAGTAATTCTTCTCCCCAAAGCTCTCCCTCTCACAGGTCCCAACACCCAACTCAAAAACAGAGTTGGTGTTCACCTCCCCGTGCTCCATGCACACCACAAGTGCTCCACGCACTCCACAAGCACTCCACGTGCTCCACAAGTACTCAAGGTACTTCAAGTAGATCTCCCATGAATCTGCAACAACCTGTAATTCAACAGACCATACTTATGGAAGGAACTGCCTTGCCTTCCTCTTGCTCTATCCGAGTACACACCTGTACTCCAAGTAGATCCTGCCTGATACTGCTCCCTGTAGTGTTGCTGTCTGTATGACCTTGCACACCTGCAAATCAAGCAATGGTTCTAATCACCTGTGAACCTCGACCTTGCACACACATACACCTGCAGATCAACGATCTTACTTATTATGTAGATCTCCTATATAGGCCATGCAACTGTGACCAAGATTCTACACTCTTGAAGAACCCAGCTGGCTCTCCAATCCAGCACCAACACACCTGGTACTGTGGCACTAGGAGGAACGCACCATAGCTCTACCTCACACACAGAAGGAGCTTATAATTATGCTCTCTTACTCCCTAGCACACTTTTCCAATACAACCATGAGTCTATTATATAGATCTCATCCAAACAATGATTAGACATCTAATTACAATAATTAGATCCGCAGCTATGAGTCTAAAATTAGCACTCATCATGCAAACTCTTGGTTCGTTAGTTCACTGCCCGTAATTAACTCGCAGTCGAACTACACAGGCGACCGACGTCGGTCCCTGTCCGCCTGGGGTCGCCGACGCCGGCCGATATATGACCGACGTCGGTTGCCTTCCTGTCTTACCCTGCCGACGCCGGTTGGCCAGACCAACGCCAAACACTTCTGACACTTAGCAACTCATTCTGCAACCTCCTCCATGTCTGCATCAGTGAAGCTTTTAGCTCCACAATCCTAACATATGAGAAGAACAGTATAGAATTGAATCAATCCAGGCTTGTTGGAGTTGATTGTTCTTGAGAGAGAGAGCTCTTGAGGAATAGAGATCTATTGAGAGATCTATACATCTAGGAGAGGTGTGGAAGAAAGAAGCTTTCTTCAATTGTATTCCTTTTGTAAAGAGTTTGTTAATACAAGTTTTCAGGGTGTTTTCTTGTATCTCTTGTTCTTGCTATTATCATTCTAATTACTTGTCAATCTGATTTAATTCCGCGTTTATTGCTGTCACAATTGTAATCTATTGTTGGATTGATCCCCCAACATCAGCAAGTAAGATTGTCTCATCAACAAATTGCTGATGGGTTTAGCCTATTTAGTTGGCTCGAAACCTCTAAGTTGACCATCTACTAAAGCCTTAGAAATGCATCTACTTAAAGCCTCAACCATGATAATAAATAATAATGCCTTTCATTTTCATAGTAACTTGTGTAAATAATGAAAAGTCTTGATTAATGATATCCTTAGATGGTAAATCTTTACAATTAAAGGTGATAAGATTAGTATATCGTTCTCAAGATCTTGCATAATATCAGCAAAGTAAGTTGGTTCTACATCACTCGGTACTTGGGTTTCAGACAATGTTTCATATAAGATATCCTTATAGATAATTGATTATTTTAAGAGTTTTAAGATTGAAATCTTATCATGTGTTTTGCATAATTGGTCAACAAGGTCATATCCTTTAGATTTGATTACAAGTTTAGGCTTACCAGGAACTTATTACATATTAATAAGTTGTTGAGTAGGTTGGGTATCCTTTCCTCTTTGTGTAGTGACAACATGGATAGTGAAATCCAATATGAGTCGTGGGAAAATAATGGGTGCATGATGGTAGCTATCACTCGAATAAGATCTAGGGGGATAAATGGTTTGGAACATGCACATTAGCATCTAATAAAGTCAAATGATGGTTCAATATTATTTCAAAAAGAGTTATAAAGATAAATTTTAGTGTTATCTTGATTAGAATCATTCTATTTATGTTAGCACATTTGAGTGTATGTTGAGTAAAACTGGGTTCACCATTATTCGATGTGGATGACTAGTCTTAACATGATTATTGATTGTTTCTTGAGTGTCATGTAAGAATGCATTAATTAATTAATTATTTTTATTTAAATGGTTGAATAAGGTTTCTTTATCTTCCATGTTGAAATTATGTTTGTTAACATTTTCCATGTTTGATAAATGCAAATACAGTTGCCAAAGGAAATTGAAAAACCTTAGAGATAAATATTACTAAAATAAAAAACCTTAGAAATTTGAAAAGACACATTTTTAGGTTCACGTTAGGTTTACCAAATATTAAATCCTAAATTTAGAAGGTGTGGGTATATGGTTAAAATACATAATAGCCTATACACAAGGATGGATAAAACTATTCAATAGCAAGCAAATTAATTATAAAATTAGATAAATTAATATTTTGAATTAAAATACCAAAATGTGCTAAATTACAAAATTACCAAATTTGAAATATATTCTATTGATTGCAATGCCAAGAAAAAATTATAATTATATTTATTTATAATGCGTATGTAGATATGAGTTGTACACATGCAGGAATATGCAAGATTGAGATTATGAGAAAATTATCAGATTCTATAAATGATGTTTTTAGAGCCGCAAACACTTCCACCAATCTTGGGACACTACTTTCAATGCCATTGTCTATGATATGATACTATTATCCAATAAATTTTTTATGTTGGATTGTGATGCAACCAACTTTGATGATATAGGTTTTTTGTCGTTTTTCTACTAATCTATTTAGATCTGGAACATAGGTTGTATATATCTACGTATGGATCAAACCTTAACTCTTCACCCTTCTTCACCCTTGGGATGTGTTTACCAAAAATAGGTTAATGGGCTCACGTTATCGAGGTAACCTCAAATACCCTCTATTAATGAGCATTGTCTACATAGCCAATACTCCAAGGAGGGCCTCAAACTTATGTGGTTTATCTCCTATGTGTGGAAGTATGTGTGAACAATTGTGAAATATTCTATATGTAGATACATGCAATGATATAGCTTGAAACTTGAAAAATACTGCTCATTGACGATTATTTGGATGCTTCAAACCTTTTGTATGACTATTCTTATGAGTGATAAATAAATAGGGACAAATAAGATGAAATAACTCAATTGTACAATTGATTTAATGAGCCTTTGTAGGTACTTGCTTGGTATTTTCTAGATCAATAATGAGAAGGCTTGGACTTGTATTTATACTGCACCTTTTGAAAATATCTCATGATAGGGTTCAATAAGAAAAATAGGCTGACCCGTAGGTTTTGAATAGTTTGTGATTTTTGTTGACTTTAGGTGATAAGACACTAGATAAGGATATATACACTAGTGTCAATGTTTGTGTCCTTCTATGGTTTGTAGTCTCCAAAATGCTATAAAATAGGTATGTATTTGTAACTAATAGTAAAGGAAATATATCAAGTTTTGAACTTTTTGTAGTGTACAGGGCATCTAGGTCATTAGAATGATATGGGTCAGACTACAAGACAAGCATTTAAGCACAATGAGATGGTGAATATGAACCTGTTGGAAAAATGAAGGTCCAAAACTAAAGGGTAGAGCCCTAATTGGTTTTTATCAAATGTACAAGATTGAGATTCTATAAATATTCAATTTTAGTCTCTACATTAATAAGAGAACATATCCTAAAATTTTCTGCAAGGGGTGGACTTTTCCTTATAACCAAGCCCTCTAGTTCCAATATTAGTTGAAGTAAATGAAATTTATTGTCCCCATATAATCATATTCTTCCCTAGACCTAACTCATAGTAGGGGAGGGGTTTGGGAGAATAAGGAGAAGAGGAATTATGAGCACAATAGGAAGTAAAAATATTATAATGGTCCTTATGTTGTGATTGATTTTCTTGATTCGATTTAGTGTTAAACCTTGTTTGTGCATAATGTCTAGCATTCTAAAATGGAATACGGTAAGTAACAATAAAGTCTATAATATGATGTAATATATGAGGGAGATAGTCATTTTTTAACCCCATTGTAATGTGGAAAAAGAAGTAAATACATAATCTACTTTATACAATAAGTAAATAAAAGTATGACTATATATAAAAATTGAATCAGACAAATCTACTAGCTAAAAAGATAAATCAAGCAAAAACCAAGGATAAAGGGTGATCTATGTAAGGGTCTAAATGATTTTTAGCCTCTCTGATATTCTTTCTCATTCATTGATTAGTGTCAATCCAATATTTCAGAGCACTAACTACAAAGGTAGAACCATTCGTGTAGCCCACTAATCCTAGTTTTGAGGGTAAGCTGAGAGTAACCTCCCAAGGCAATATGCTCATCTCAGGTGCATGACAAATTTGATAGATAAAAAGGCTTCTTATTGGTGTAAACAAGGGGATATTAGGGATTTTTGATATATCATGAGGCATGTGGAAACTAAATTACATATTCAGCTTTGTACTATGACTATGAGTATTATAGTAAAACCCCTCATGCCATGATCTCTGTAAACATAACACTGCTTAGCCCTTCACAACAATAGCTAAGTAGTTTTAAAAATTTTAAAAAATAGTTTCTTAAATTTAAAAAAAAAAAGGAAAAATATAGTGAAAAGAAAAGTGAAATATGTTTTAGTGGGAAAACAACAAAATTCAACCTAAAGTCAAAAGAAAGAGCCTTTGTGTCGATATTTATCCAAGATGACAAAACAAAAAAATTCAATGTCAAATTAATCCAAGGTCAAGAAATTTTAACTATTATGTTATTAAAAAATCCAAGGTGGAGGACTATATTCATTTAGTGTCAGGAATTTAAATAATTAAACAAAAACCTTAAGCCGAAATTCAACAAGTAATAAGCAATGTTCAAAATGAAATGTGGGTTCACAAAGATGTTTACACTATAATCAATTATGAATTTATATTTACTCTAATTGTAAATGTCAACTATTGAAATATGATATAAGAAATTAAACAAAACATAATATAATAAATACAAGTATCTACAAAATTTCTAGAAGTTGTAAATTACTAAAAATATAAACTAGGGCTAGGGTTAGAGAATTATCCTTGCAAACATATTAATTCAAACTATGTTAACTTTATGCTAGTTGTGAATGTTTTAAATAAGTTACAAACACACATGCATTTGAAAATAGTGATTTATTGTATACTAGGACAAGACCACAAAATGTGGATAGGGTTGCAATGTGTTGTTGTCTTCTACTGCAGCATTGTCCAAATAGACTGTGCACTGAATTTGAAAATTTGAACTTGTTCACCTTTGTTTTTAGGTGACCTATTTCTATGTGAATGCTCAATTTGGCACATAAAATACCTAAAAAAACAATGCCCTAGTCCTACACAAGCACACAAGAGATATCAAATTCAAAAGGGGGGAAATGGGGGATGTGAGAATGGCCAAGCTATCCTTAGAAAACCCCTTGTTGACTGAGTGATGTATACATAATCCAAAGGCCTTAGGTCAATGTAGTTATCCATTTAGGTAAGATCATATGAATGCAACTAAATTTTTTTTAATTAGAATGATTGATAAATTATGCTATTAATTTGTAATAAAATGATGTTAGACTCGGTCAAGTAATGTGGTATTGTAGCAGAATTGAATTAACAATCTTTACTCGAAATATAGATGCTTTTGAAATCATAAAAGAGATGTTTTTGTCAGTGAGGGATAGTTAAGTGTAAGTGTGACCCTTGATATGATTTTATATGATAATGTTTCAAATTTTACCGATAACTAATCTATTGGTTTATGCAGGGAAGCCATTATGAAGTGTGTCATTTCGAGAAGATGACTATTAGAGCACTATGGATAAGGCTGCACTACTAGACAAGGTCACAGTGTACCCTTGTTTGCCTGGTACACTATTATCCAATAGGAAAAAATGATTTTGAAACCAAATTGATAGTGAATTATATGATAATAGGGATGAGTAGAGATAAAATAGGGAAGTCTAGGAGATATGCACAATAATTGCAAGATTTTGAAGGTTTTGTTAAAGATTGTGGGTTATCAGAAAGGTGAATTAACCAAGCAAGATAAAGATGTCAAGGGAAAACATTGACAAACATTTATTGATTAAATTTTACTGCTTGCATTTGTCTATGTATCTAAAAGTCTAAGGATGGAAATCAAGCCCACATAGTTCTTTCACTTAAAGTGATTAGTGCGATTATGTTCTTTTTACTACATGTTGATAGGAGGCCCCTTATCCAACGGTAGCACAATTGATTACTTATATATGAGCAATTAAACACGAAAATTATACCAGAATGATTAAGAAACTAGAAACATGAGACAGCAAAGAATTTGAGAGACAATACACACAATTGTATTAGATAATACTAGAAGAAAATACAAATAAGGAAGATGCCACTTCTTCCTCCACCTCAAAGGCTTGCCACACCTCAAGACATTCTTCCCTCTCTCTCTTGCTCAACACAAAACCAACTCTAAAACCTGAGTTACAATCCCTCCTTGAAGGCTATAGCTGATCTCCTTGACCTTACACCTGTAGATCTCCTTGACCTTGCTTGCTTCAATGCCTTTACTTGCCTTAGAATTACTTTACAATACATGCCTTATGGGTCTATAAATAAGATCCCATGCTTACAAAAATAGACATCTAACTACTAAAATTAGAAACACAGCTCGCGACTTAAAATAGTCTCTTAACATGCAAACACACGGTTTAACTAACTGACTGTTCGTAAACAGCAGTTCTGGACCGCACAGGCGACCGACGTCGGTCCCTGCTTGTCTGGTGCTGCCGACGTCGGCCGACTCTCTGCTATCGCTGGTCTCCTTCTCCACTGCATCTGACCGATGTCGGTCATACTGCCGACGCCGGTGGCTCTGGTTCTTCAGCATCCTTTCTTCATGTGTGTGCAAACGGTTGAAGCTTTTAGCTCCACACCCTAACAATCTCCCACTTGGAGATAAACAGCTGCAACCTGTACCTGTACCTGTACACCATCTATTTTGTTCCTTAGGCTCTGTATCCCTCTTCAAAGTCACCCTTGAAGACCAACCACCACGCAAACCTGTGATGCTATACCTGTCACCTATGCCACAAGAATTTTGCTGCTCCCAAATTCTTCATGACATACTTCTGAACCAACTTTACCCTTAGCTCAGAAAACTCCCTGTATATGCAACCCTGCAAAAATTAACACAATACAGTAACAGGATAATGTAGCTAACATTATCCAACCTGGTAAAGATAAAATACAATGGTCAAACCTCCATTGCCCTGCAGCTAACTCAAGACCATATACCATAGCCTTCTGTCTCAGATGTCCATCCACTCTCTTCTCTAAAACGGGAATCCATCCCTCTATTTAGCTGACAACTCCACCAACAAGTACCTGTTTGGCTTTACTCCAAGGACTCACACTCCTCATCCATGTCAAGCTCCCACTGTTTCTAGATTCTACCTGCATTGCTTCCTCCATCTTCCTAGTTCATGACTAACAGTAAGCAATATAAAGAAGGTGAACAATGAATATGAGGTTCACATACCTTTCCTGACCTCCACATGGGTGTTTGAGACTTAGTAATTCACCCAACATCCGTTCCAGTGACCAATCTAGGCCATCTCCCAGTCTGCTTCCGACCGATGTCGGTTTCCTGCACTGACCCTGACTGCCGACGTCGTTACCCCTGGCCGACGCCGGCGTCCCTTCTGCCGACGTCGGTCCTGATGACCGATGTCGGACTTCTCCTGTCCAACCTACCGACCCTGCTGGTCTGCACATGACCGATGTCAGTATCTGGATGACTGACGTCGGTGCCAAGCTGCCGACATCGGTGTCTGTGTGTTTCTGTAAGTGATAAAATTTTCATCCGCGAGCTCTTCTTGGATCAAATCTATATCCATGCTGCCCTGCTCAGATTTATTCAGCCCCTATGACTGATCTCTGTCCTTCATCTCCTCCATAAACACCAAGGCTTCTTTGTTCCTGTCAAAGGCATCAAATTTCCTCTTTTTGCAATGAACTGTATCTGTGCACATACCTTTTGAATCAAGAACTTCCATTCCCTCCCTGTTCTTCTGACCAAGCCTATTAGGCCACATCTTCGAATCTACACCAGAAGTGGAATCAGTAATACAAGTAGATAGATAAAGAGAACCTACTTTCTTACCTCTTGCTAGAACAAGTGCTCCCTTGGTAACCTTCCAAGAATCCGCTGTGAGGGTTATTGTGCATCCCTCATCTCCCAACCTTCCTACAGAAATCAGACTCTGCTTCAGAATTGGAACATGCATGACCTCCTTCAACACCCACGTGTTGTCAATCTGCAATCTCAGCTGCACTTTCCCTTTGCCAACTATCTGACAAGGCGTACCATCCCCTAAATAAAGAACTCCAAAATCTCCCTGTTCATACTCATGAAACAAATCTCTGTTTGGGGATGCATGAAAAGATGAACCAAAATCTAATATCCATGATCCTACGTGACTATCCAAAGAAAGTATGAGAGCATCCTGTACCACAATATTTGCATCTTTTGCTTCTTCCATACCTGTATGTTGATTCTCTTTATCTCTCAACCAACACTCCTTCTTTGTATGTCCTTTCTTTCCACAAAACCAGCAGGTAATACCTTTAGACTCAGATCTTTCCCTTGCTCAATCTTCTCCTTTTGCCTTCCTCTGCTTTCCACACTTAGAGCGTTCCCTGATGATTCACCTGTGCTTCTCCTGCGTATTTCTTCATTCAAGATCACACTCACAACATCATCAACTTTTAATATTTTAGAAGCAGATGCAGAGTTACTTACTGCCATAACCATACCGTCCCAACTTTCAGGCAAAGAACATAAAATCAAGAGAGCCTTTACCTCATCATCAAAAATAATGTTGACTGAAGCTAATTGGTTTACCAAACCATGGAAATCACTGAGATGAGTATGTACTGAACCTCCTTCCTGCATTTGCAAAGTAAATAGCTGCTTCATAAGGTATACCTTATTAGAAGCCGAGGGCTTTTCGTATAAATTTGCCAAGGACTTTATCAACTCTTCCGTTGTTTTGCACTGTGATAAGCTGGAAATCACAGAAGCTCCAAGACTCAACCTTATGGAACCGAGAGCCTTCCGATCAAGAACACTCCATTCTTCATCCTTCATATCTGTGGGCTTGCATGCAACCCCACCCAACGGTAAGTACAGATCCTTCTGATACAGATAGTCCTCAATTTGCATCCTCCAGTGTTGATAATTCTTGCCGTTAAACTTCTCCATTCGTAGCCTACTTTCTTCTGCCATTGCTGAACTCCCACTCAATCAGAAAACCCTGTGAATGACCTGTAATAAAAAATAATAACCTGCTTCCTGCAAATCGTAGCTCTGATACCAATTGATAGGAGGCCCCTTATCCAACGGTAGCACAATTGATTACTTATATATGAGCAATTGAACACGGAAATTATACCAGAATGATTAAGAAACTAGAAACATGAGACAACAAAGAATTTGAGAGACAATACACACAATTGTATTAGATAATACTAGAAGAAAATACAAATAAGGAAGATGCCACTTCTTCCTCCACCTCAAAGGCTTGCCACACCTCAAGACCTTCTTCCCTCTCTCTCTTGCTCAACACAAAACCAACTCTAAAACCTGAGTTACAATCCCTCCTTGAAGGCTATAGCTGATCTCCTTGACCTTACACCTGTAGATCTCCTTGACCTTGCTTGCTTCAATGCCTTTACTTGCCTTAGAATTACTTTACAATACATGCCTTATGGGTCTATAAATAAGATCCCATGCTTACAAAAATAGACATCTAACTACTAAAATTAGAAACACAGCTCGCGACTTAAAATAGTCTCTTAGCATGCAAACACACGGTTTAACTAATTGACTGTTCGTAAACAGCAGTTCTGGACCGCACAGGCGACCGACGTCGGTCCCTGCTTGTCTGGTGCTGTCGACGTCGGCCGACTCTCTGCCGTCGCCGGTCTCCTTCTCCACTGCATCTGACCGACGTCGGTCATACTGCCGACGCCGGTGGCTCTGGTTCTTCAGCATCCTTTCTTCATGTGTGTGCAAACGGTTGAAGCTTTTAGCTCCACACCCTAACACATGTATCCATCTAAAAATAGATTGAATATTTGATAATATTTTACTTGACTTGGATAGAATAGACTCTTGACTTGGATAAGGGTTCCTTCAAATGAATAGAATTAAATTTGGAAAATATAGGGAAGCTTTGATCTGTGTGTAATAGTTTAAGTGTGCCCAAGTAGTTAAATTGTCAAGTAGCATAATAATTGACTTAGAAGTTAATTTATAACAATTTAAAAGGGTGAAACCTCTCAACACCTATCTTAAAAATACAACCAACCTAAAAGGGAATGTTTATTTTTAAAAAAGAGTCATTTATAAGTGAAAAGACAGGATCAAACCATAAGGATAATATCAGTTATTTTTCTCATCCTGTATGGGTCGATTCTATCTTAGGGGATAATATTTGAAATTAAGGATTTTAAGATGTCCATATAGATGATTATAGAGAATTTTAGTGATTAAGAAAATTTATGCAAACAAATAATTTAAAAGGGATGGATCCATATAGGTACTTAAGATAGTGTGAGGTTGAAAAATAGGACCAATTTACGTGATCAAGTCAATTAAAATAAAATCGAGCAAAAATTGACTTTATGAAGTATTCATGACTAGACTTGAGTATCTACATTTATCATCCCTTTA
Organism: Torreya grandis; assembly: GCA_037957365.1. Taxonomy (NCBI): domain Eukaryota; kingdom Viridiplantae; phylum Streptophyta; class Pinopsida; order Cupressales; family Taxaceae; genus Torreya; species Torreya grandis. The sequence goes on along the minus strand of JARHVA010000319.1, from coordinate 1,289,757 downwards.
ATATAGAAATGAAATTACTAGATTGAAATGAAATAGATACCTAAGTGTGTAAAACATACTTTACCTTTGAGAAGATAAACCAATTCTATTGTGCATTTTAACTTGCTAAACCTTGCAACAACTCATGTCGAAGTCATTTTGGTCATTTGAAATTTGAAAAATATTAAACTTTTAAAATTGAAAAATTAAAAAGAGAGAAAGGGAGGAGTACACCTATGTGTGTGAAACTAATATTGATTTTGTAAATTTGCTTTAAGATGATGCTTCTTTGAAGCATTAGAGAATTGGTGCTTCCCATGAAGCATTGAACCTTGGCAAATTGAGGGCTATCAAGCCCTAATTTGGATCGAATATGAATAAAAAATAAAACCCATTAAGGGATGCAGAAACCTCAATTTATGTTATTGGTATTTTTAACCCCAAGAAAAAAATGTGATTGGAATCCATAATGGATTCACATGCTATAATGCTAGAGGGCACTAAATCTTCAAATTATACATTACACATTTTAACCAAATCAACCAATGTAGATGGCATATAGATTCAATTGTAAATTTGTTCCTTAGTTTTTTAATTCAAGATCAAAAGAGAATGGAGAACATCCATGATCATACCATGACCACAAAAAATTAAGTAGTATTGAAAGTATGGCATGAATATGTATCATGCCCCCGTGTGATAAAACCGAAATCTGTAACTGTACATAGATGTAAATTTTGCAACTTTTGTTTGAAACTTGTGCACATATTCCCATGCATATGCACCCAAAATATATAAATGTTTATTATGTTCATGTAATTGTATATGCACGACATATGCTCCCATAATCTATATCAATAATAATTAAATTTTAAATCATTCTTAATTCTTTGAAACTATATTTTTTACCAAAAATTGTTTTATGCTCCTTGAGGCTTATCTCATTTATGAAAAGCCCATTGAAATGACCCCATTCTGAGCTGAGGGATGTGTCATGAAAGTCATTAATCATTAATTTCAAAACAAAAATTATTTGTATCGCACGTATCAAGATATAATCATTGAATATTTTAGCATATGTAAAAACATATGTTATCATAGTAATATAGGTATGATTCAAAACATGCATGTAACACACGAGGCAAGGATTAAAGTGTCAAATATAGATAAATATATCAATGAAGCTCATAGTGATAATTATAATAGAAGCAAACATAATAGTTAGCGCATGATATGTACCATGGCACCCATAAAACTTAACAAGCTCAACAAGCACACAAACACAATAACTGCAATGTCACACAATAAAGCCACAAACTGCATACAAGAGATATGTTCAAATGTTACATAAGTAAATATTACACACACAAGACCAAGGGCCACAAGAAATAAGCATGCTCAAATGTCACACATACCAAACAATGATCTCATAGAACCACTGATATATTTTTCACAAGGGCCAAGGGCCATACATGATAAATGAACAAAGTCTAATCTACTATATACAAGCAATATCATTAATGGAGCATAAAACTATAAATATAGTATACATCATGTATAGGTAATGTAATAGTATCCTAGCAAATAACATATCTATGTACACAATGTAAGATAAAGATGTGAACAAGACATTTGTAAAGAGTATATAGCTCAACACAATAGACGATTTATAAAATGGTAACACCTATAAACAAAGTAACCTTTGGATAAGATTCCCCCAACATGACATGGCCACTAGGTAGAGGCAAGTCTAATATACAGGTCCACGTAAAATATTTATGTCCTACATAATTGTTTAACCCTAAAAATCTAGATTAAGTGGATCTAGGGTTAAGAATATAGAAATGAATAAGCACAAGGGTGATAAATAGATCTATAACATGCCAATTAATTATAAAATATAAATAAAACATATACTAAATTTATTATATTGAGACATGTTAAAAAAATAAAGTACAACTATGCTAGATATGTCAATGTCAAATAAATAAGATACTTGGTTTTGATACTAATATAAATTTGGATCTGAAATAGGTAGGAAGTAAACTGGAAGAATATTTTGGAACAATTGTCAAATTCTAGATTTAATGTCTTTGTAGCCTCTGACACTTGCATCAACCTTGGATGGTTACATCAACACTAATGTTTGGGATAGATACAAGTTTCCTATACAAAATACACATTGGAATAAGATGTCACCTCCTAGATGCTTATGGATTTTTCATCTCCTTCACTTTGGTGCATTCAAATTTGGGTCATGGACTATCGGTCCTTGTTAAATAACAAAACACTAGCTCTTCTTCCTCATAGTGGCTGTGGGAAAAATGAGTTAGAGGGAACATGGTGTTGAGCTACCCCAAATACCCCTCTGTCAATGAGTGATGCCTACATAACCAATATTCTAAATAGGGCCTAAGACTTATGTAGTTCTCCCTTATATGTTAGCTTGTGTGTGAATCATGCAATATGTGGAAATCAAGTATAATAGTTACCTAGCTTGTAACTTGGTGAATATAGCTCTTGGACTGCTCTTTCAGTACTTTAAACTTTTGTATGTGATATCCCTATGATTGCTATAGAAATAGGAAAAAATGGGGAAGCTTTCCTCACTTGAGTCCTTGATTGAATGCCTTTTGTAAGTTTTCTAGTGAGTAGGTAAGAATTTTCTAGGTGAGGAATGAATGATGGTTTATCTTATATTTATACCAATCCATTTAGAGAATAACTCAAATTAAAACACTTAGGTCAAGCATTAGGATATGTTTCATTTGTAAATTAGATGAATTTACAGCACTGGACACCTGGGTTGGAGCAAGACACTTATGTCGATGTAGGTGTGTGTCCTGGATGCAAGTGTTTAGGGAGCAGGAAAATAGGTAGAGGCTTGGAACTTGCAGAGATGGAAGATAAGTAGGTTTTAAGCATTCTAGGAGAGATACAAGGCCTGTGTCATCAACATAAGATTGGTTGGACTAATCTATAAGCCATTGGGCACAAGAGAGATCATATGTGAGACTTGTGAAGGGTTATTTTTCCAAAATGGATTTTTTATTATCAAAAAAGTTGTTTTTGCTTTTTTATTTTTTTTTCCTTTTTTTCCTTTATGTTTCCTCTTTGCCTTTTCTATGTGATACTTGTGAAAGTAAGAAAGGTCTAGAATTGAGAGGAACGACCAAGGTCTGAGTTTGAAAAATGTACAATACTGAGGTGCTATATAATTTAGAAATAATGTCTACATTTCCCCCCTTTAATCTAGTAATAGAATTTCTAGTTGAAAGGAAAGGAATGTGTACCTTAGTTTGTATAACACACTTTGTATTTTCTTAAGTCCAACTTGAGTACCTTGTTGGTGACTGATCTATAACCAAGAGCATGTTACATTACATAATCGATGCATATAATTTGAAATGGAAAGTATTGAAATGATATGAAATAGAAAGAGAAAGGTTTAGGAGTACACTTGTGTATTGATGTAACCACCTTGCCTATTGGCAACTTGATTTGAAACATGTATCATTATGGATCATTAAAACTGAGATTAAGACAAATATATAAATCTAGAAAGTGCATGTGTGTGTGTGTGTTTGAGAGAGAGAGAGAGAGGACACATGCCCTCAACCTTGGGGTAAAGATGAATTCCACATGGCAGTTGAGACTAGTTCAACCATGCAACCTAATCATACTTATAACTTGGTAAGTTGAGTGAACCAAGTAAAATCACACTATCAAATTAGTAAGTCTAGATGATACAATCAAGTTAAACTTGTAAGATTGGCAAAATTGATTGATTTAATCATCTTAACCATACCATAAGGTGAATTATCTACTGTAGTAGATTGGCTCAATATAGTTTGTAAAAGTCTGACTTGGTCATGGTGATAGTAATCGATAGTGTTTTGAATTTTGTAGTATTAGGCACACATTACATAGTATGTGCACCTTAGATATATCTCATGTTGAAAATATGTATAACAATAATACCAATCTATAGAATTCTACCACAAATGTGTATATGTGATGTAGGAGCATCACTACCTCAAATTGTACATATGAACTATTTTACAAGTTTGGAGTCTTTATTAGGTTGTTTATATATTGATAGGTCTCTAGGAGTTGATAAGAGGTGTTATAACTTCATCAAATTTGAATTTGGGAGGTATTGGAATTTTCTCATCAAAACTTTGGTTTGAATTTCAAAATTTGAATGTGAAGTCTAGGAAGCTTAATTTGACTTGTTAAAAGAAGTCTCATGTCATGTTTTGTATAGGTAGGGTTAAATAAGTGTCAAAAGTGCATGACTCACTTAATGAGTCACCTTGATGGCAAGATAGTAGTTATATAGTTCTCTGTCAAAACTAAAGAAGTGGAAAGTTCATTATGGTGTTTTAGAGTCTTTTTCTATAAATAGGTGTTGGTATTTGAGTCATTCAATGTATGATAAGAGGTTGGAGGGGTTTTGATTCAAATGATGTAACATGTTTAACCCCAAGGAGTAAAAAAAGAAGATCATAGTTCTTGAAAACAAAGATACAAAGCCTAGTTCTTTGTATAGGAGCATTGCATGACTATGTATATGCAAAATGTTGATAAAAGAATCAAAGGAGATAACCAGTTTGAATATTCATTATGATTATTAAGTGTGAGAAGTTTTTATTATATTTTCTCATATGGTTTTAATGTTTTTTTAACATGTTCTTTTAGAATAAAATTTATACAATCTTTGTAGATCTTGATATCCTTGGTAGTATGTTTTCATGGAGCCTGAGTTATTAGGTGAATTTGATAAATGATAATTGTAATAGGAGCATTTGAAAACAAAGAATCAAAAAAATATGATAAATCACATTGGGATGTGTGTTATTGGTAAGAAGGAATATTAAAGGAAGAACCTACAAGTTTAAACATAGACTGTATATTCTAGGTTACCTTGTTTTCTGTGCAAAGAGAGTATGAAAGAACACTATTCATGAAGGAATGGAATGCAAGTCATATGAGTGCCATTATGCATTTGTAAGAATGTTTTGAATTATCCTAATGAATCTTGTGTATTAATAATCCATCCTAGACCCAAACTCTGCATCATGAATACTTAATGCTTGTAGACAGCTATGTTTTTAGACACAGTTAATACAATTTTCATGAGAAAGGATATCACTATTAGTGAAAAATAATTGGATACAATGGATTAAGTATGTTTATAGGTTTATTCACTAATAAATAAGTCTTGAAACCCTTTAGGGAAGTTAGAACACCCAAAAGTCTCTTTGTAGTTATAAATAATCCTATTTTTGCATGCATTGTTGGTTCAAAATGTGAATGTGTCAACTATAGAAGCGATACAAAGGGAATCTAATGCCTAATAAGGTTGTGTAGAGGACAAATAATCATTAATAAACACTTAAAATTATATGAAACATTTCAAGATGATTGAAAACCAATTTTATTGTCTTAGGCTCAGTTAGACTATGTCAATCCTATTCTAGGGTTTAGAAGAAAAATCCTCATTATTAACATTTCAACCATTAATAATTCACCAATATTTGTCATTAGATAGAGATTAATGTAGTTAATGATATTTAGGAATTTTTGAGTTTGTAAGCACTTCAGTGTATAGAATATGATTACCTGTATGAAGGGAAGGGCCAAACAGTCCTAATAGGTCCAAATAAAGTATAGAGGAACATGCTTAAGACACAACTACTTTTTGTAATTCAGGAAAGTTTTGGATTTATGCTTTGAGACCTATGTTATCTAGTATAAACAAGAACAAGATATGAAAAATTGTCAAATTGCTAAGAATATGAAGCTGATTGAGATTAACCATGTGGTTGTGCATGATTATTATCAGATTAAGACAAAGTATTTAAAGGTAGAGTTGATTTTTTTTTTAATCTAAGGTTGAGGATAAGTTGACAAGATCAAGATAAAGGGTTACACTAAAGCAAACCAGAGGAGTTAGACCAGAGGTAAGAATTAGTGTGGGAATGTTTTATTATTTTCATGCCATTAAGATAGTTTGATTTAATCCCTCTACATCATGTAGTATTAGAGTGGGAAGAGACTGTGTAAAAAGTATGTTTGAGTTTTTGTTTGCAAAATTTGATTTAGTTTGTACATTTATGATGAGTACATGCTAAAGGATGGTGAGGATGTAATGAAAGGTTGTTGTGATATGTTTTTGTGTGAACGCTGATATAAGTTATAGGTACATTGAGAGCCATAAATAGTTGTGAGAAAGAAAAAAGGAGTGTTATAGCCCTTAGCCAAGAAGCATTAAGAAGAAAAGAAGAGAAGAAATGAGAGCTCAAGAAGAGAAGCTCATAGGTGATCTTGAGAGAGTCTTATAGGTAGGATAAGAGAAAAGAAGTCCCAAGTGAGGACAAAAGAGAGATTGACTCCAAGAGAGAGAGAGTCAAATGAGAGACCCAAATGAGGTCATGATGTGGCAAGTAAGAGAATGCTTGTCAAAAAGGAGAATAGGTCCAAATGAGGCCAAAGAATTAATAGGCATCTTAGTTGAGATGAGGAGAGAAAGAGAGAAGAGGAAAAAGGGCAAGGTTGAGAAAAGCCACCACAAAGAGAAGGTGCATGAAGTCACCAAGAAGAGGCGTGAGATGGATAAAGAGACGAGTGCTATGAGGCAGCAAATGGATGAGATGCTGACCAAAATAGAGTAGCTAAAAGAGATTGTGAACCCACATCTTGGATGGGTTATGAGAAAGAAGCCACTCAAGTGGCCAATTAAACAGTTGGAGAAGAGAAGAAAATAAAAGATGAAGTTATAAACAAGGTAGCCTAGAGAGAGAAGTGAAGGGGCAAAGAAGCCTCAAGTTATTATGACTAATGATTAATTTGCATGTTTGCATACAGGTGACAAGTTACATGAAGACTGGAAGCATGAACAACATGCTAAAATGGATGAACAAACTAATTAGATAGATGACTATGGGGATATAATCTCGTGTTATCTCAAAGAGGGTGATCCATTAGATGAAGATGAAGAAGAAAGAAGAGTTACAGTAGTACCATGCCTCATGACAAACAATGAGGAAGATTACAACCAAGAAAGAGTGGAGGAGAACCAAAAAGTACAAGGTATACATTTCAATGTCATTTTTGATGAGTGTGTTAATGAGAACATTGCTAAAGATGATTTGTATGAGATCAAAATGAAACTAATGAATGTATTGGTGGAAGTAAAGGAATATGCAACAACATATGATGAGATGTTTGACACATGTGAAGGTGTAACAGTAGAGAAGGAAGAGGAAGCACAAGTTGAAGTGCTTATATAGATTGAATTACAACAGCTTGAGGTGTTTAGTTTGACACCAATGGAAAATGAAAGTGATGTGGATGAGTGTACAACATAAGAACATCAGTTGTGGTAGAAAATAATGGAAGAATCTGATGATACAATCTCATAGGAGACAATAATAGCATCATGGTAGCTTATTTAGCATTGGAGAGAATCCTAAGTTAAGAGGAATAAGAGTTGGAAAGTAATGAATAAAGAGAACTCCAAGGGAGAAAGTAAGAAGTGGTTTTAGTTGACATGTTTGTTTCATGTGCAGGTTGCTTGAGAAAAGAGAATGAATAACAGTTTCCAAAGATTGGGAAGATGCAAAGCAAGAGGAAAAATAATAAGAGGAATGGGTAAAAGAAGAATAAAGAAGGAGCCATCATGAACAAGCATAACAAAGGAATATATGTTTCAAATAGGCCTTGGGATCTAGGTGGGCATGACCTTGGAAGGAAGATGCTATAAAAAATCAATAACACCAAAATCTTTTATCATTTTCATAGAAAGTTTCTTGCTCCTCGATAGTATGATGCAGGAGCATCACTACCTCAAATTGTACATATTAACTATTTTACAATTTTGGAGTCTTTATTAGGTTTTTTAGATCTTGATAGGTCTCTAGGAGTCAATAGGAGGTGTTAAAACTTCATCAAATTTGAATTTGGGAGGTAGTGGTATTTTCTCGCCAAAACCTTGGCTTGAATTTTTAAATCTGAATATGAAGTCTAGGAGGCTTAATTTGACTTGTTAAAAGAAGCCTTATGTCATGTTTTATCTATGTACGGTTCAATAAGATTCAAGAGTGCATGACTCACTTAATGAGTCACCTTGATGGCAAGATAGGAATTATATAGTTCTCCAATGTACCTAAAGAAGTGGAGAGTTAGTTATGGTGTTTTAGAGTCTTTTTATATAGATAGGTTTTGGTATTTAAGTCATTTAATGTATGAGAAGAGGTTGGAGGGGTTTTGATTCAAAGGATGTAACATGTTGAACCCTAATAAGTAAAAAAATAAGATCATAGTTCTTGAAAACAAAGATATAGACCCTGGTTCTTTGTATAGGAGCATTATATGACTTTGTATATGCAGAATGTTGATAAAGGAATCAAAGGAGATAACCATCTTGAAGATTCATTATGTTTAGTAAGAGTGATGAGTTTTTATTATTTTCTCATATGCTTTCAATGTTTTTTAACATGTTCTTTTAGAAGAAGATTTATACAATCTTTGTAGATCTTGATATCCTTGGTAGTCTGTTTTCATGGAGCCTGAGTGACCATGCAAATTTGATTAATTATAAGTGTAATAGGAGAATTTGAAAACAAATTATAAGAAAAAGATGATTAATTACATTAGGATGTGTGTTATTGGTAAAAAGGAATACTAAAGGAAGAATTGAAGTTTAAACACAAACTATATATTCTAGGTTACCCTATTTTTTGTGCAAAAAGAGTCTAAAAGAACACTATTCATGAAGGAAGGGAATGCAAGTCATTTGAGTGTCATTATGCATTTGTGAGAATGTGTTGAAATTTCCTAAATGAATCTTTTGTATTCATAATCCATCTTGGACCCAAACTCTATGTAGTGAATACTTAAGGCCTATAGACAGTTATGTTTTTAGACATAGTCAGTAGTACTTTCATGAGAAAGGATGTCACAGTTAATGAAAACTAATTGGATATGGTAGATAAAGTCTATTTATAGGTTTATTAACTGATAAAGAAGTCTTGAAACCCTCTAGGTAACTTAGAACACCCAAAAGTCTCTTTGTAGTTATAAACATTCCTATTTCTACATGCATTATTAGTTCAAAATGTGAATGTGTCAACTATACAAGTGATACAAAGGGAATCTAATGCCTAATAAGGTTGCATGGAGGACCAATCATCATCAATCAACACTTACAATCATATTAAATGTCTCAAGATGATTGAAAACCAATTTTATTCTATCTCGGGCTCAGTTAGACTGTGTCAACCCTATTATAGGGTTTATAAGCAAAATCCTTATTACTAGCATTCCAACTATCAATAATTCACCAAGATTTGTCATTAGCTAGAGATTAATGTGTTTAATGAGATTCAAGATTTTTTGAGTATTAAAGTACTTTAGTGTATGGAATATGACTGCTTGTATGAAGGGAAGGGCCAAAAAATCATAATAGGTCCAAAAAGAGTATAGAAAGAACTAAGAAAAGTAATCAATTCAAGGAGACAAGACACAAAACTTCATAAATAGTTATTTCTGAATAGAGGGTGTTTGAAAATACCACTGGTTTTTCAATAAACAATATGTACTATCCATATAAGAAGAAATTGTTTGGAAAAGACTACTAGCAAAAGCTCATTGATAGAGCATAAGGGGTAAGTATGGTAAGAAATGAGAAGTTTATGAGTGTGATAAATGTCCTAAAAGTGTAATAGGAACATGCTTAAGACACAACTAATTTGTGGAATTCAGGAAAGTTTTGGATTTGTGCTTTGAGACCTATGTTGTCTAGTATAAACACAAGATATGAAAAATTGTCATATTGCTAAGAATATGAAGCTGATTGAGATTAACCATGCTATTGTGCATGATTATTATCAGATTAAGACAAAGTATTTGAAGGTAGAGTTGAAAAAAAAATTATTTAATCTAAGGCTGAGGACAAATTGACAAGGTCAAGATCAAGGGTTAGACTAAAGCAAACCAGAGGAGTTAGAGTAGAGGTAAGAATTAGTGTGGGAATGTTTTATTATTTTCATGCCATTAAGACAATTTGATTTAATCCCTATGCATCAATATGAATCATATAATTGCATGTTTTATCCAATTTTAAAACTGTGTAAATGTGGAAAACATGCTTCCAAAACATATCCCCACTATATATGGAGAAATATGAAAACTAATATAAGTGACAATATGGAGAACATGTTTCAAAAGCATGCCCCCACTATAATTTGGAGATGTCAAATACTAAATAAGTGTGGAGAAAATGTTTACAAAACATGCCCCTATTGAATTTGTAATTACAAATGTGTGTGTGGAATCCATGCCTCTATGACATGCCCCACCGATATGCCCCCCATTTGAGGTGAGAGATGAATAATAACTGGTAGTTACCTCAATTCAAAGTGATAAGATAACCATATAATTATGAATGAACCATGTAACATATAGGAGACTATGTCTAAGTAAATGTATAATGGAATCACATAGAATGGGATCACATTAAGGCCTAATATGCATGATAAAGATCATGGCAATATTTATATAGCAATAATAAAATCTCAACAATCAAATCGAGCACACACACAAGGAGAGTCAAAAGTAAGTCAAATGACAATGGTCCAAGGAGACCACAAATAAAGGGCATGTTATAATGTCGCACAACTGAATGGATTTGACTTAAAATATCCATAAAATTGAGAATGACATATTCAAATGTCCATACAACAAGTAATAACATATGAAATGTCAGAGAAGCAAACAAAGACATGGGGGCTGCAAACAATGGAACATAATCAAATACTCAACAAGCAAGACAATAACAAGGCAAGACACTCAAGGAAGTGCATAGATTGAAGCACAAACAACCATAATAAACATATCATATTAGCCCATGGATCCAATGTGTTAGTAAAAAATGTCAAGTACATAGCATATCCAATACATTGTAGAATATTTAAGCATGCATAAAGGCATGTGTAAGTACATATATGAGATCAAAACATGATAATGTAAAGTGAACATAGAATGATATAACCTAGAATTATCATGATCATAGAGGTGAATGCTTCCAAAATCCTAGCGACATGAGTAGAGTGAAATCTCAACATCCATAAGTGCATAAATCATGTATATGTGTATGCTTGTATCACACTCAAATAGAAGCATGAAACACATGTGTGTAGAAGTAACTACTATGCTATCCATCAACATGAAAATAAAACATAAATGCCAAAGAGCTAATAAAATATGCATGTGATGAAAATATTTTTTGATTTTTGAACTTTTTTGATTTTTTGGTATTTCTGGAATATGGAAGAGAAAGGACTATCATATGATGCCATCCAAAGGGTGATCATAAATATCTACACATTATGAACTTGGGGTAATAATTTGGTGATGTTGTCGAGGAGCATGTATAGGTGCAATATATGTCACTATAGTATATAGGATGCTCTACATATATATAATGGGACTATGTGGTCATGAAGCAATAGTATGAGTAATAGGAGTAGGAGTTCATGTTACCCATCATTGAGTTAGTTGTGGAATACCAGTAATAGTAACATGTGTAGGTGTTCTAGATATTTGAATGTGGTGTGTAGTATATGAGTGATCTATGTAACCCATTATGGATCTCTAATGTGATGGGCTCTCGAGTATTGGTCACCTGGTAAAGGGGATTGCCTATTGCTTATCCTTTTATGGTGAATTGGCCTTAATATACTTGATAATTATTTGTCTGAGTATAAATTTCTCTTGTTCAAGAGGATGCTCATATGGAACTCCAAAAACTATAATTACCCAATTGGCATGAACGTATTTAACACACCTATGCACTGTAGAAGGTATCTCTCAAAGAGTATGTATCCATAGGAACCTAAATCACATATTAGAGACACTCTTGGAAGGTATAAATGAAAAGGTAGTAAACATGTGCAGGGCCCACCTTTAAAGGTAACCCAATCTCACCAAGAACTTGCTGTGAGGTCCCATTGAATGCTCTAATTGATTTGGTAGAAGGGTGTAAATCATGATGAGTATTACCCAAGTGTGTAAGTAATGTCATGGTCTAAATGTTATTATTTACACTATTATCAATCATAATACTATGTATAGGTTAGTTATCAGGGTATGCTTGAATGAATAAAGAATGAAGATCAGAGTCATCATCCTTGATCTCACTATCATCAAAGGTAATAGAAGGTCTATGAACCATAGGAGTTTTATGTTATGTATAAGTACTAACAATCCCATCTACGGGGTGCCCATAATGTGATGGAATAAGATGTGCACTGTATGTCATTTTCACTTCTATCTCTTTCCTAGAATGGTCTTGTAAATGATTGTTAAATATATTTATGTTTTTGGTGATTACCGGGTTATAAACATGATTCCTTTAGAGGATCATAAAATGTAATCTTTTGGTCATCGATAAGGTCTTATATCTTATGCTTCAAGGTAAAATATTTGTTTATAGAATGTTGTGATCCCTAGTGATAATCACGATAAGCATTCACATCATATCCTTTTGGTAGAGGCTGATTCATATCAACCTATATAGGATAAGGGAGAGATATAAGATGAATCTCCACTATCCACGAGGGTAATGAAGTGGGAGACTCAGGTAAGCGTGTAAATTATCCCTTTGGTGCATTGGATAAGAAAATTTGATTACACTACTGTTATGAAATTGCATTAACCATGGCAATTATTTCCTTTTTAGGCTTAGGAGGTTTTACCTTATAACTTGGTTTGATTGTAAATTTGGCATTGGATGTAGATGTATTTAGTGTGTTTGATACATACTTAAGTTTGTTCAATGAGATATGTTTCATTTCACGACCTCAAACAACATGGCATAAGTCATTAAAAGATTTAAACGTTTTGAAAATAATGGACTCATGTAAAGGAGCAAACAAACTTTGCTTGAATATGTCTTTAAGTTTTTTGTTTGCCATATGATTGGTCATTTTATCCAACATTGTCTTGTACCTCAAGATATATTCATTTATAGGTTCATTGGTTCCTTGTTTGATTTTTTCAATTTGGGCATAGGAAACCTTTTTGATGATGTTAATAGAGAAGTGTTACAAAAATTGATGTGCAAGAGGTTTGAATGCTTTCATAAATTGGAAAGTTAAATCATAAGACCACCTCAAAGCATAATCCTTGAGGCTCCTTAGAAATAATTTGGTCAAAATTTTATCATTGGAGGCATAATCAAGGCATGCTACATAGAAAGATCGAAGATGTTGCTCAGGATCACCCTTGCGATCTTAAAATGGGAACTTGGGTGCAACAAAACTAGTTAGCAAAGGGTGCAAATATATCTCAAGTGCAAGAGGGTTATGGAACAAATCTTGGGAATCAATAGCATGAGGTAGCTTTAAAGCATTTTGTTTAACGTTTGAACCTTGTACTCCAAAGTATTTATAACTTGAAGGAGTGTTTGAACCGTAGACTTATTAGGGCTTAAATTGGCAAGTTGAGTAGTCACTAGTGGAGAAGCGAACATGATTTGAGTAGTAATAGGCATTGAAATTGATATTTGTGTTGAAGCATTTAGTGTTCATATGCAAGATGTGGCAATAGTATTTTCAAGAAATAAAGGTTGGAATACATAGTCTATGCTTCCACTAGATGCAAGTAGATTGATGGGTATGGAATCTATTGTAGTACCTTCTAAGGACTCACCATCACTAGGTGAAGAGGCCTTAGCTTTATCACACTTATTTATTTCATCTCTTGTAACATAAAAAAATGCATCCATTAAACTCTTGTTATTATTGAGATGAATGATAAATGCTTCTTTATCTTTCATTTGAAATTCGGTTTTTGGATCAACATTTTCCATTTTTTTTATGAAAGAAAATTGCAACGAATTATAGCAAATAGAGAAATAGGAAATAAAAAGCCCTAAACCACCTAGGGATTTGAGCTCAAAAATTGGGTTCACCAAATGTTTAACCTTAAAAATATAGATTAAGGGGATCTAGGGTTAAGAATATAGAAATGAATAAGAATAAGGGTGATAAATATGTCTATAACAAGCTAATTAATTACAAAACTCAGATAAAATGTGTATTGAATTTATTATATTGAGATATGCTAAAAATAAAAAAATACATCTATGCTAGTTATGAAAATGATAAATAAGATACTTAGCTAGTTACGATGTTAATATAGAACTATAATAGGTAGGAATCAAACTAAGATAATATTTTGGAATAGTCTCCAAATTCTAGATTTAGTGCCTTTATATCCACAAACACTTGTGTCAGCCTTGGATGGTTATATCGACATTAGTGTTTGGGTTAGATGTAGGTATACTATATGGAATACCTACTAGAACAGAATGTGACCACCTTAATGCTTTTAAGTTTTTCATCACCTTTGCTATGGTGCATTCAAATATGGGTCATGAACTATCACTCATTGTCAAATAATAAAACCCTAGTTCTTCTTCCTCATAGTGGGTGTGGGAAAAATGGGTTAGTGGGCACATGGTGTCAAGTTACCCCAAAAAACCTTTGTTAATGAGTTTTGCATACATATCTAATACTTTGAATAGGGCCTTATAATTATATATTTCTCTCCTACATGTTTGCTTGTGTGTGAATCATGCAATATGTGGAAAACAAGTACAATAGTGACCTAATTTGTAACTTGGAAAATATATCTCTTGGGATACTCTTTCAATACTTTTGACGCATGTATATGTTTTCCCTATGACTGATATGGAAATAATATAAAATAGGAAAGCTTTACTCACTTGAGTGCTTAATAGAATTCTTTTTGTAAGTTTTCTAGTGAGTGATTAACAGTTGATTCACAATTAGATATACCTCTCTTGACCAAACTGTTGGGTGAATATTTTATTGGCCAGCTAACTGGTGACCAAAATAGTTCCTATCGCCACATGTAATGAACCTCCTATAGCAGATTACCTCTTACAATAGATCTAATCAAAATATGTGAAAATAAAATAACTCTTACCAATAATAGAAACACAAAAAGCTTATATTGATCGCAGGCCTCTTCGAGGGGGCAACCTCCTTTGAGCAAGCTCAATACAATGAATTCGTGGATGCTTTCATTAGGCCTCAACACTTGCTTATATACTAACTCTATTCTAAAAACTACTACTTCCCTTGTATGTGGGACAATTCAAATAAGCTCTAAGGGACGACTTACAAAGCATATGCATCCATATCAATTATTACACTAATATGGGTAAGTCACAGGTTCCTAACACCACACCATAGGAAGATTGGTCATCCAATGTTGCAGGTTTACCACATCCAAAGGGAAAAATATCTCCTCTCATCAAGGGGAGGTTCCCTGTTAAATATGTGGAGGCTATATACTATAAGTATATGCAAAAAGTAAGACACAGGAGTGGGATAAACCATCCATCTCTCTTTTTTCAGAGATGATGCTGACAAATAGAGGAGAAATACTGGGTGATTGGTGATGGTACTTCTCTTCTTTTAGAAGTAACATTCAGCCAAGAGCCAGATTCCTTCCTGGATAGTAAAAATCCCGGTGAAGTAATAGAAGGCACTTCTTTTCTTTCACAAGTGCTTATTCTTGCAAACAACAGGACTCTTTCTGGTAACAGGTGACAAAAGGGCATAGTAATAAGTAGTATGAAATAGAACACAAAGTTTCCAGCTCAACTCCCCAAGAGTGAGATACGAAGAACAATGGGAGCACAAAGTCGTCCCAAGGTCCTTTACATAGAAACAAAAAAGAAAAACACACACTAAAGACAACTATGACAACGCAAAGTTTGAAAGTAGTTGGCTTCAGGACACCTTCCTTATCACCTCCACTAGTTCTTCTTGTTAAATCAAATAAACAAGAATGCTTTTAGAAGACAGACATACGAACAATCTCCTAAAGTAGCACAAGCTATAACAACACAAAGTCTGCAAGTAACTTGCTTTCTCATTCAATCAAAGAAATATGAATTACAATCTGAGCTCAAAGTCTCAGTAATGCATTTCAATTCGGGCAGAGTTTCACTTCTGGTAAGGGGAAGATCTCCTTTAAATGGTATAAGAGATTACATTATATAGAGGCTTGAGGGAGGCTTGGCACTTTGTCCCATAGAGTGACCCATTCGACACATTCACTGCCTTGGACGCATTCTTGGTCTTGTCAAAAAGGGCCACACTGGAGCAGGATGGCTACCTTAACTATGACACATTAATTCATCTCTAGTGCCTCCTCCTGAGTCTGAATCTCTCATTCCATCACTTGCCTAGCTACGCAACTATCTATTCTACCTTTATTTTAAATGGGACAAACAAGCTACACTTTCAATGTTGGTAGGCCCCAAATATCTACCTGGCAAATTGTTTCACCCACTGGAAATAACTCCTACTGAGTTTTCCTCTTTGTCTCTTCCTCCCCTTAGGTCTAGCCTTAGGCTCTTTGAATGCATTTGGGTCCACACCTTGAGTCTGCTAGAATCAATAGACACCTAAATGCAACTGATTTGGCATTCACATGTCTTTCTTCTATTGAAGGTTAACGGCTAGCCAGTCACTCCAAATTTGATGCTTATAGGCCTGTTGGTCCTTTATTTCATTCAAACAAAACATCTAAAGGAATTCCTTCTGACAATTTGTCTGAAGGAAATCCTTTCCTTGGCTTCATGCGTGCCTTTGCATTGTGAGGTGCTCCATCCTTTGACATGTGGCACCTTCCACCGCTTCAAACAAGTGATATGTGGCATCTTTCATTGAATCTTACTAGGGACACGTGGCATCATCTACCTTCTTGGGCCTTTACGACATTGCAAAAACATTTGGGGCTCGATTGGGCTCTCACGAATAATGACACTTGTCGGCCTTTGCTACTCTCTGCATGGAACACGTGGCATGGTCTGATGCTCTTAGGAAAACAAATTAAAACCTTCCATAGTTGCCACTTGTCACCCTCTGTGGAGTTTTTGTAGAAGCTTTGTTGAAAGAGACCCTGTAACAATCACATGGATGCAGACACGTGACAGCCTCAACTTCATTTAATCACTCACCCTCAGGCCCACCATGGTCTTTACTCAATATAGTGGAATGGAAGGAAGGAAATGTGGATGTTTACACGTGGTGGCTTTTACTACTTCTTAGGAACAAGGCATAATGGCTCAGTCGATGACACTTGGCAGTATCCACTTGACTCTTTTTTTTGTGCGCATTTCTCTTCATAACTGAGGCCATCTTTAAACCTTTGAACCTGACATATTGAATCGATTGAACATTGAACCCATTAAACTATTGAACCAAAATGGTTCAAGGTTCAACGGTTCAAGCTTTTGAGACTCGTTAAATGATCAGGGCCGTGGAACCTTTAGAATGGTTGAACTTTAAACTTTGTCAAATGCACCTAGCTCCTGTTGAACCTTTGAACTTGCTAATCCCTTTGCTAAAAAAACTTTGAAAAAATGAGGAATTTGAAAGCCCCTGAATAAATTTTGAGAAGGGGAAGAGAGGAATTTTGGCCCTACAGGTCCAAGAATAACTCATATGTTGTTCCAAAAATGACTGACACTTTTGGGGACCAACAACTAGCGCTAGTTAGGGAACTTCCTTCAAATGAAAACTTGGAATAGCTAAGGGGAGTAAAAACCAAAATCTCTGGTGCCTTGAAGTGTGCCATTGGGCTACAGAGTCATGCTACCCAAAAAAAAAGGCTCCAAAAAATGAAAATGAAAAACACAAAATAGAACTAAAGACTATATAGATATACATATGTACAGATGATCTTATCTGATGCCTCAAGATTTGAAGCGCTTCAGATGCTGCCCACTGTGAGACAGTGAAAATGGTGTGCCATCCTGATAAACCAACATGAAACCATTTTGTCCCCAGAAACGGTGACGGGTGAATGGAACTCTCCACTAGGAAACCAATTTTTTGTGTCTTCCTCTTGGCTATTTCTTCTTCTTGCCCCATGGCAGGACGTGGTCTTCAAACTAAAAACCATAACTCCTTGCTCTCTTGGCAAATAGTTCCTTTTGCTGACTTTGGAGTATAGCAGTATGGTCCACCACCATAGCTTGTTGTTCTGCTGGTCCAGTCCAACACATGCTTTGATTGTCAGCATCAAACTCCTGACAAACCATCAGCTCAACATCTCCTTTGGTGTGAAGGAGTTTGATATCTTCATCCTGAGTAGTCTTCAATCTGAGCAATAGAGATTCACATCTAGCTGTGTTTTTGGTGTTGCTAAACTGCAACTTGCATGAAGGAAAAATATCTCCTTGAGGAGATATCAACACAGTCCTAGCTCCAACATTAGTGGAAGAATTATTGCCATCGAATTCCAGGATCCAAGCATCATCAGAAGCTGATCTTCTATTAATTTTCTCTTCATGGCAGATGGAAGATCCTTCTTGATTTGTACTGCGCCCTACCAATTTTTCTAATGCCTTATTTGGATGAAATCCTGGATTCCCAGCTATAGGAATTTCATTAGCTAAGGCATGAGCATCCTCTGTGGTCAAGAAGTAATTACCCTTGCCTGAAGGCTCAAACAAAATTTGAGTAGCAGGAGCTGACGTTTGGGTAACCACAATCTTTGCCTTAGATAGGTCCACACCTGGTTCTCCACCAATGTTTAATTGCTCAGGATTGGCTTGCAGGGATTCAAACTCAGTCATTTGAATTTTGGATTTTTTGACATGATCAATCATGGCAAATGACTGAGATGGACTTGGAAGAGAGGATGGGAGTTCATCCTTTTGGTTTTTGGGAGGGGGATGACTGATCTATAAATTTAAAGTAGAATGTGCAGAGATGTTCGATGTACTTACTTCTTTGGCAATCACCGGGTCCTTTGACTAGAAAGGAAGAGGGGTTCTCTGCTCAGTAATTAAAATTGCTAGTTGGGGTCACTCCTTTGTCTTCTCTTTGTCAACCTGTTGGGCTGACTGATTCTCAGAACTGGTGAATACTGCATATGATCCTTCGACCGCTTCACCTTCACTTCTTGGTTCATCCTGGAAATTTAGGAAACCAATGTGGGAGTCACCAACTGATTCTTCTAAATCCTCCCTAAAGAGATTAGCGCTATTTTCTTGCTCAAACTCAGGTTAGAAATATGAAACATGTTATGTTTCTAGATATCCAACTACTGAGTTGGTTGGAGGTGTTTCAAGGGCAAGGTTCCTCTGTAGGGGAGGAAGATGATTTGGTTGCCCTTGACTTCTAGCAGCGTTGCCTTGATATGGCTGATTGGGGAATGTCCTCCTTGGCATATCTCGATTAGGAGGTGTAGACATACTTTGGGCCATTTGCCTTTTCAAGGCTAGCAGTTCATTTGCTAGCTTTTGCACTATTTGATTAGTGGTGGCTAAAGGTGGATACTCAGAAGATGAAGAGGATATACCTCTCTTAGGATCTCTCCTTATCTTTTCTGCCAAGACAAGGTCATCTTTATGCTTAGTAGCCAAGTCTTGAGCGGCCTCAAGGCCTATGTGTCTAGCCCATCTTAGCAAAAAACTCACTTCAGACAGCTGTGATTTGATGAAGAAACACTTGAGATTTTGAGGTGTCGCCTGGGCGATCAGGGGACTCCTGTGCCTCAGCTTGTTGAACCTGGCAATAAAATCCCTCACTGGCTCATGAGGTTATTTCTTCATCTGAGTGAGTTGGGCCAGCAAAGCATACACATCCTCTACAGGCTTGAACCTGGCTTCAAACTTGGCTTTAAGAGTATCCTAGTCAGTCACTAATCCAACTTGCAGATGGTAAAACTAGTTTACAGCAGCACCTTGTAGTGTCTCCACAAAAAGCCTGACTGCCACGTCTTTGGATTCCACCCTTATCACACCATAGGCTATGTTGAAGGCTGTAATGTGTTCATCAGGGTGAACTATCCAATCACCAAATAATTTAGGGAATTCTTTCTTGAACTACGTGGGAGTTCATGCAGAGGTGGAGTCAAGTTGAGTGGGCCAAAAGAGTTACCCTAGGGGCCTCGAATTGTCATGATTTAATTATGAAAAATAGAGATAACAAATTTGGGTGGAGTGGCCTGATTGCAGAACAATAATGGAAAAGAACTGACCCTACTTCAGCTTGAGGCTTGAGGCTTTAAACTGTGCACTCTTTCCCAGCAGCTCTGGTTTTGTAGACCAGATAAAATAATGGAAGTGGAGGAAGATGGTAAGGCTATAATGATAATGGATAAGACACAGATTGGAGTCACCAGCGTCTATAATAGATAAGGGTTATAATGATTATGGGTAAGACACAAGTGATGTTTCAATTAGAAACTTGAGGTTTCAAATTGCACAAAATTATTGTGTCCCCAGTAGAGTCGCCAAAAACTATTGGGTGAATATTTTATCGTCTAGCTAACTGGTGACCAAAATAGTTCCTATCACCAAAACATAGGAAGATTGGTCATCCAATGTTGTAGGTTTACCACATCCAAAGGGGAAAAATCTCTCCTCTCATTAAGGGGAGGTTCCTTGTTAAATATGTGGAGGCTATATGCTATAAATATATGCAAAAAGTAAGACACAGGGGTAGGATAAACCATCCATCTCTCTTTTTCAGAGAAGATGCTGACAAACAAAGGAGAAATACTGGGTGATTGGTGATGGCACTTTTCTTCTTTCAGAAGTAACATTCAGCCAAGATCCAGATCCCTTTCTGGATAGTAGAAATCTTGGTGAAGCAACAGAAGGCACTTCTCTTCTTTCACAAGTGCTTATTCTTGCAAACAACAGGACTCTTTCTGTTAACAGGTGACAAAAGGGCATAGTAACTAGTAGTATGAAATAGAACACAAAGTTTCCACCTCAACTCCCCAAGAGTGAGATACAAAGAACAATGGGGGCACAAAGTCATCCCAAGGTCCTTAACATAGAAATAGAAAATAAAAATACACACTAAAGACAACTATGACAGTGCAAAGTTTGAAAGTAGTTGGCTTCAGGACACCTTCCTTATCACCTCCACTAGTTCTTCTTGTTAAATCAAATAAACAAGAATGCTTTCAGAAGACAGACATATGAACAATCTCCTAAAGTAACACAAGCTATAACAACACAAAGTCTGCAAGTAACTTGCTTTCTCATTCAATCAAAGAAATATGAATTACAATCTGAGCTCAAAGTCTCAGTAATGCATTTCAATTCGGGCAGAGTTTCACTTCTGGTAAGGGGAAGATCTCCTTCAAATGGTATAAGAGATTACATTATATAGAGGCTTGAGGGAGGCTTGGCACTTTGTCCCATAGAGTGACCCATTTGGCACATTCAATGCCTTGGACACATTCTTGGTCTTGTCAGAAAGGGCCACGCTAGAGCAAGATGACTACCTTAACTGTGACACATCAATTCATCTCTAGTGCCTCCTCCCGAGTCTGAATCTCTCATTCCATCACCTGCCTAGCTACACAACTGTCTATTCTACCTTTATTTTAAATGGGACAAACAAGCTACACTTTCAATGTTGGCAGGCCCCAAATATCTACCCAATGAATTGTTTTACCCACTGGAAATAACTCCTACTGAGTTTCCCTCTTTGTCTCTTCCTCCTCTTAGGTCTAACCTTAGGCTCTTTGAATGCATTCAAGTCCACGCCTTGAGTCTGCTAGAATCAACATACACTTAAATGCAACCGATTTGGCGTTCACGTGTCTTTCCTCTATTGAAGGTTAACGGCTAGCCAGTCGCTCCAAATTTGATGCCTATAGGCCTGTTGGTCCTTTATTTCATTCGAACAAAATGTCTGAAGGAATTTCTTTAGACAATTTGTTCCTTCAGATAATTTCTCTGAAGGAAATCCTTTCCTTGGCTTCATGCATGCCTTTGCATTGTGAGGTGCTCCATCCTTTGACATGTGGCACCTTCTGCCACTTCAAACAAGTGATATGTGGCATCTTTCGTTGAATCTTACCAAGGACACATGGCATCATCTGCCTTCTCAGGCCTCTGCGACATCTCTAAAACATTTGGGGCTCAGTCGGGCTCTCACAGACAATGACACTTGTCAGCCTCCGCTGCTCTCTACATGGGACATGTGGCACAGTCTGCTACTCTTAGGAAAACAAAGTAAAACCTTCCACAATTGCCACTTGTTGCCCTCCATGGAGTTCTGGCAGAAGCTTTGTCAAAAGAGACCCTGTAATAGTTGCACATATGTAGACACATGGCAGCCTCAGCTTCATTTAGTCACTCGCCCTCGGGCCCACCATGGTCTTTACTCAATACAGTGGAATGGAAAGAAGGAAACACAACTATTGACATGTGGCAACTTCCACTACTTCTTAAGAACAAGGCATAATGGCTTGGCCAGCAACACTTAGCAGTATCTGCTTGACTCTTTATGTTGCACGTGTTTCTCTTCATAACTGAGGCCATCTTTGAACCTTTGAACCTGGGGCATTGAACCTTTTGAACATTGAACACACTGAATCAATGAACCAAAATGGTTCAAGGTTCAATGGTTCAATGGTCCAAGCTTTTGAGACTCGTTAAATGCTCGAGGCTGCGAAACCTTTGGAATAGTTGAACTTTGAACTTTGTCAAATGCACCTAGCTCCTGTTGAAGACGTTGAACCTTTGAACCTACTAATCCCTTTGCTGAAAAAGCTTTGAAAAAATGAGGAATTTGAAAGCCCCTGAATAAATTTTGAGAAGGGGAATAGAGGAATTTTGGCCATGTAGGTCCAAGAATAGCTCATATGTTGTTCCAAAAATGACTGACACCTTTGGGGACCAACAAATATAGATCTATAATAAGTAGGAATCAAACTAAGATAATATTTTGGAATAGTCTCCAAATTCTAGATTTAGTGCCTTTATATCCTCAAACACTTGTGTCAGCCTTGGATGGTTATATTGACATTAGTGTTTAGGTTAGATGCAGGTATACTATATGGAATACCTACTAGAACAGAATGTGAACACCTTAATGCTTTTAAGTTTTTCATCACCTTTGCTATGGTGCATTCAAATATGGGTCATGAACTATCACTCATTGTCAAATAATAAAACCCTAGTTCTTCTTCCTCATAGTGGGTGTGGGAAATATGGGTTCATGGGCACATGGTGTCAAGTTACCCCAAAAAACCCTTTGTCAATGAGTTTTGCATACATATCTAATACTTTGAAGAGGGCCTTAGAATTATATATTTCTTCCCTACGTGTTTGCTTGTGTGTGAATCATGCAATATGTGGAAAATAAGTACAATAGTGACCTAATTTGTAACTTGGAAAATATATCTCTTGGGATACTCTTTTAGTACTTTTAACCCATGTATATGTTTTCCCTATGACTGATATGGAAATAAGAGAAAATAGGAAAGCTTTACTCACTTGAGTGCTTAATAGAATTCTTTTTGTAAGTTTTCTAGTGAGTGATTAGCAGTTGATTCACAATTAGATATACTTCTCTTGACCAAAATGAATAATGAGAGTTACCATAGACATGAACCTTCTACTTAATTTGAATGTCAACTTGAGGACGTAGACTTGATAGGATGATGTCACTATATGTGCACACTCAATCTTCTAATTTGAATTTTTGCTGATTGTAATCTAAGATGCTAAAGCCATACAGTAAATGTAATGCTCAAATTAAACATGAACACAATACTTGTGAAATAAATGTTTACACTATTGGAAGCTTATTTAAACAATTCTATGTAAGAATGTAAATCACATAATTCAGAAATAATACACACAATACATAAATAATCTAAATAACATGCTTAGCTATTTAAATGGGTTGGATTATTAATATAAGACTTCCGAAGAGGGTCCTTCCTTCTTCTGACTCTAGCTTCAATCCTTCCTCTTACAACATTAAATTGGACTAAAAAATGTTTGTTCATATTAATCAAAATGCAACAATCAATTGTTGCAGGATATTACAATAACAACTGCTTGACAAAATGTACATTTGATAATTCTCTAATCAATATCTACTTTCTTAACCCTATTTTTACATTTATATACAATAGGGGAGATTGTTTTATACAAAACAATATATATTCTAATCTAAGAAACATTCAACTTAGGATAACCAAAATTGATTCTTTTTGTTGAAGTTGCTTTTCATGTGAATTCTACAATATTGCTTTAGGACAAATGAAGCTATTTAATTCTTTAATCACATCTTTATTATGTTCCATAGAGGTTATAGCCATTTATGTGAGTTGGTTAAACTGGGAATCAAAATATGCTCATCTGCGGCTTTGGTCATGCAGTGGCTACAGGATGTGTTTGCATGATGAGATTCTTTTGCTGCAGGATGTTCTATGTTATATACGTATTACTCCAAAACATCTTTAAAACACATTAAAGATAAAAACATCCTATAACATAAGATAACTATTATATACTTGATTTCAATACACAATTCTAACTATTCAAAGAGTAAGGAAACATAATGTTATTTATAGGATTATAGCTATTTGAGGAAGGAAACTTTATGGAAAGTACTCAAAATCATGGTAAAAAAGAAAGATGAGTGTGATATATGAGGATAAGAACATGACATTTATGTGGCTCATCACACCACCCAACTTAAGACCTTGTTTGACCATGAGCAAAAAACTTGTTCATTTACATTTCACAAAGAGTTCTGAAATCCATAGGGTCTATGGCACCACTGGCAAGGTGAGCACAAAATCCATGCTTTTATTCAAATAGTTGCCAAATTTTAACCTCCCTATCTTCATCTAATGGGGCTTTATCTTTCTAATCTCGAACAAGATACCAAAATAGAGGGGGTTGGAATTTGAGGCTAAACGATTGAGATTCTATTTCACTTGCAAGCATAATATATCTTGTGATCCTATTAAATGTTGCCTTTAAGTTAAAAGGGCAATATGACTCTCTCTTTCTTAGTTCAAGAGTGAGCTCATTACATCATTCAATTTAGGATTATTTTATTGTAGGACCAACATAAGTTCTCAATCCCGAGTAGAAATCTTGGGCTTCATCACAATTCTTGGCAAACCAAGTTTTTGACATTTTTTTTTTAGCATGATATTATCCCATTCTATCAATATAATGTTAGGTGTCATTGATTCTCTTTTGATAAGCAATTTTATTTCATTTTCTTTTTTTCTATATTTAGCTACCACTCTTCCTCTTCTTTACTCATTCAAAGATATGATAAAAATGCCTTTAGAAGAACATCTCCAACATATAGGTTAGGGTTCCATTCCTTGTCATAAAGTACAACATAGTTGTGAAGATAGAATTCACACAATTGTGATTATTCTTCCTATGAGTTCTCTTTATATATTTGAAAGAAGGAGAGGGGATCAATTACTTTATAAGGCATGTCATAGTAAATTCTCATAAATTTAAAGTTATTCCATTGCTCCTCAAGATAAATTGAATATACTCTTGCAGGATGCCTATAGTCGATGAGCTCTTGAGTAAGACAAGCCATATATTCAATTTTATATTATCTTTTAGATATTCTTTCTTCTTTCAACCTGACCTCTTCTTTAAAATTATTTTTCTCTTTTGTTAATGCCTTGAGAATTTCAAATTGACTGTCTATCTAATTCATTAGTTTAGAAGATATTGTAAATGAGGAATTATACCTGACATCTTGTGTAGTTATAGGTTTTTCCTATTGCTGTTCTGCTAAAAAAGGTTGTGAAACAATGATTGTAGGATGGTCTTCAGTAGAGGGATATAACTAAAAAGCTATTACAACAAGTGCATCTAGTCCTATTTCAAACTGAACCTGTAGCTTCTTTCTTAGTCACTCAATTTCTTATAGAGCTTACTATGGAGTAGGAAATTCCACTTATATGGTAGGTTGCTCCATTTGTTCTGCTTCTTCCTGTATTGGTTCCTCTTGTAATTCTTCAAGACTATGTTGTACTTGTTTTGCCTCCTTATTGTATTCTTGAGAAAATTCTTCCTTGTTAGTTTGAAAACTAAATGCCTTTAGTGATTCATTACTACTAACAGTTTGTTTTTCTTTAGATTCCTCATTAATTTCGATAATAGAAGAAGGTTTTGTTTCCATCTTCTTTCTTAATCTCTAGGATCTATGAGGAGTAGAGGTTGCCTTATCTTTTTTGGGAGATGGTGAAAGTTCCTGCTAAGATTCCTCAGAATCACATTGGAGAATGGGTTTCTTCCTTCTTCTAGTTCCTTGCTTGTGGAAGCCCCTTCTTCAATATTTATCCTTACTTCAAGTTCTTGTGTTGTTGCAGGAAGATCTTGTACAAGTTCTTATGTGGCTATAGGAAGGTCTTCTTTTACAAGTTCTTGTAGAGTTGTAGGAAGGTTTTTTTCTGTAGGTACTTGTGGAGCTACAAGAAGGTCTTCTTCTATCCTCTATTCTTCTACCTCCATTTCCTCTACTATTTCATTTCCCTCTCTGTCACTTTTTGCATTTCTTGGGACTTAGAAAATCTTCCCAATTTATGTTGGGTGTAGTCATTTGTAAATAGTCCTGAACAATCAATTGGATTAAATAATGATGGGAAAGAGCTTTAGAATTATCTCTTTGAAATGCCTCCACCATTTTTGTGATCATGTTGAGCAAGAAGTTGGGAACAGTTTATCTCTATACCATGCCATAAATGATGCATGAACTACCTCTCTTCACAAGTGAAATATCTTCAAATGAACTCAACAACTTCAGCCCATCTTCCCAATAAAGATAACCATGCAGTGCCTTGTTTTGAAGTTTCTAGGCTTTCATTTCCTCTGATGAATTTCTGCCTCTTTGCCTTAGTATAAATTTTTTCTTGTCATGCTTCCCCTATTCTCAGCAATCTCATTACTCTATTGATGATGATTTTTATTAGCTTTATTTCCATTCCCCTTACTGTTACCAAGTTATTATACAATGAGCCAACGAATTATTCTACAATTCCTTGATCTAGAGTCTATATTGTCTCAAAATTTTATGCCCATGCTACATTATAGAATAAGGCCAGGATGTCTGGGCTATTGGTTATAAGAGTGATTCAAGAAGATCATGTTTAAACAAGTCCCCTCCCATATTGTGAGATGAAATTTGAGTTATAGGGTCTATGCTCTTATAATAAGGGTTTTGTAGATTTGATTAAATGTTTTTAATTTTCTTGATTTGAAAGTGAAATAATCCTTTTGAATTATGGGAAACCCCCCCCAACTTAACCTGTCACTTGTCCTCAAGGGAGGAAGTTGACATGCATAAACGACTTATGGTAATAACAAGGGGTGGTAACAATAACACACCAATGGTCATGTCAATCGGTGAAGGAGAATATATCATGAGATGGCATAATAAAGAGAAGATATGGTGGAATTTTAATAGCATTAAGATCTATCATCTTAGTAATATTAGACTTATGACATGAAATAAATATAAGATAATTACCTTAGTATGTGTAGGAATACCTTTCATTAATGTGTAAATGATGATTCAAAGTGGTGGAGTGAGGTGTACTAGCATGTGTTGTCATTTGATTAGAAGAAAAATGCTTTGAGAGAATGTAATGTAGGATAGAAGGAAAGGAATACATCTTGCAACAAGAAATGTTTTATGTAGTAACAAAAAGTGTCCTACAACAACAAAAAATATCCTACAATAGCAAGATTTTCATTCTGTAGCAAAGAGAAAAGTGTATTTCTGCTCAAGGAAATAAATCTACAAGAAAAAAATAGATGAAAACAAAAAGTTTTATTGTTGTAGTGCCCCTCTTCTCTTTATATATATATATATATATATATATATATATAATGAATGTTGATCATCTAGTAACCTAGTTTTTTGAGACAACATTCGTCAACAATACCCAAAGGTTTTCATTGCTAAATTTTTTCAATTTTTTTTTAGATTTTTTGGTCCCAAATCAATTAGAATTACAAGAATCCAGGAGATAGGATTTTATTTAGCATGAACCAAGCCATTGTGAATGGCTTATTCTTGGCTTTAAAAAGCTTTACTATTCTTGGAAAATATTACAGAAGGGTTGATGGAAATACCCTTTGATTGTAGGAATAGGTTGATTTGCTTCATGAAGAAGATATGAATGTTGTTCTTCAAGAAGTTAGCAAGTGAAAGTTTCCTTAAAAAATGGTTTCTTACATAGCTTGAGCCTGTTGCCATTAAAAAATAGTCAGAACCAAATAGAGTCAATGGTCATAAGGTTTACAACTTCATTGTCAAAAACTTGTTCGATCTCATAAGGTCCAAGCCATCTAGACTACAACTTTCCTTTATGATCCTTGTATTTAGAGTAAAAAAGGAGTACCCAATCACCAAGTTGAGAATTATTAATCTTGATGTTCTTGTCATGCCAACCCACACATTGTCTTTGCACTATTTCAGTGTGATGAAGTGCTTCCTTTCTTAGTTCATCAAGTGCATTTAGCTACATGATCCTATCTTGTTGAGATTGGAAAAGATCCAAGACTAAATCAAGTGGTTTCCTTAATGTTTTATGCTCAATCTCAATGGATAGAACATGATTCTTACCATAAACTAGTTCATATGGAGTGAAACTAGTTGTGGTTTTCTAGGTGATTTTGTAAGCCCAGACTGCTTCTAAAAGATGAGTTGACCAATATTTTCTATGTAGGTTGATAGTCTGAGTGAGGATATTTTCCAATTCTTTGTTTGTCACTTTCACCTGACCATTTGATTTATGATGGTAAGGGGTAGACTTTTTATGTTTGATTTCATATTCTTTTACCAAGGCAACTGTGAGGTCTGATGTGAACTGTGGGCCTTGGTCTGTAACTATTTCTCTTGGTAGTCCATAGTAGGTAAAGATTTATTCATACAAGAAGTTAGCTAATGTCTCATCTCGAGCATGGGTTAAGGCCTTGACCTCTGCCCATTTTGTGAAATAATCAATGCACACCGATATATATTCCATGTTGTTGGATTTAGGATCAATAGGACCTACAAAATCCAATCCCCATTTGTTAAAGGGTTCCAAAACTAGTCATGGCTATAGTGGCATTTCATCAGAGTGAGTGAGTTTTCCCATATGTTAGCATTGATCACATCTACGGGTATACATCATGACATCCTTATGCAAATAAGGCCAATAATATCTGGTAGTAAGTACTTTCATAGCAGTTCATTTAGTAGCAAAATGACCCCCACAAGGTTCATCATGGCAGGCTCTGAGAATGTCATAAGATTCACCTTCTTAGATACATCTCATAACTGAATTTGGTCTAGTGATAAAGAGATATACTTCAATCTAGGAATAATGTCTGCTCTTTTGGATATGCTATTTTCCTTGGGTGAGAAATGTTGTGGTAGTGATCCTGCAACAAGATAGTTAGCAATATTTGTGAACCAGGAAGATTGAATAATTACTGTAAATAAATGCTCATCAAGAAAATCTAATCATTTTTCAATTGAGATATAAAATTTGCTACTACATTATCCTTATCTAGTTGGTCCATAATGTTAATATCAAACTCTTACAAAAAAATCAACCATCAAATTATCCTATCTATTACAACAGGTTTGTTCATTAAATACCTAATTACTGCATGATCTATGTGGATGAACACTTGGTAACTTGTAATTTAGTGTCAAAATTCCTTATCTATTATAGTGTAGTTGAGTTTAGCCCCTTGAATATTATTACTGATAAAATAAATTTCATAACTCAAAGATTCATCTTTTTGGCCCAAGATATCTCCTAAAGTGGTGTTGAATGCATCTGTGTGGATGTGAAAAGGCTTCTTCCAATCAGGCCCTCTCAGAACAAGAGTTGTTATTAGATGATATTTGAGTTGTTGAAAATCAATTTGATAATCATTAGTCCATGCAAATTCAATATCTTTAGTAAGCAATCCAAATAATGGGGTGATAAGTTTACTAAAATCTTTGATGAATCATCTATAATAACCAACATGTCCTAAAAATCTTCTAACATCTCTCTACTTCTTTGGTGTGGGTAGATCCTTAATGATACTTATCTTTGTTGGGTCAACTTGAATTTTAGCAGGGGATATGTGATGACCTAAAAAAATCCCTTCAGTCATAAACATATAACACTTTTCATTGCTCAAAGACAATTGGTGGTCTTAGTAGTGTTGAAGAACTTTCTCCAAGTTGGTAAGCATTTCTTCAAATGTCTGCTCATAGACAGTGAAATCATCTATGTATATTTCAACACAGTCATGGGAGAGATTTAAAAAATGCTCAAAATAACCCTTTGAAAAGTAGTTGGGGCATTGCAAAGACTAAAAGGAAAGATGACATAGGCATAGGTTCCCCAAGTGCAAGTAAAAGTGGTTATCTTGGTCGTGTGGAGTAATTCAAATCTGATTATAACCACTATAGTCATCTAACAAGGAAAAGTATTTTTTCCCTGCTAATGTATCTAACACTTGATCAATAAATAGAAGGAGAAAGTGATCCTTCCTGGTAGCATCTTTCAAATCTTGGTAGTCAACACAAATACACTATTTGCCCCCTTTCTTAGGGATAATGACCAGGGGAGAGAGCCACTGGCTATCCAAAATAGGATAAATAAATCCTACATTCAAGAGTTTTTATAACTTAGTTTTGATAATATCTTTAACTATAGGATTCATTCATCATTGGGGTTGGCGAATAGATTTGCATTCTTCTTTAATATAAATGTGATGCGTGCATAAATATGGGGGTATTCCTCTCATGTCATGGTAATCCTAGGCAAATGTTGTGGTGTGATTTCTTAGCATTGTAAGTAATTGACTTTCTTGTTGGGGTGTTAAGGAGGTGTTGATGTTGAGAGGTTTATTTGGTAGAATGTTTACTTGATTTGTTAAAAAAAGCATGGTTTCTACATTGGAGATTAAAGGAGTATAAATATATTGATGGGGAAGCAATTGATAGAATTTCTAAATGTCTCTTGTAATTTTAGCAATATCATTCTCAAGAAAAGTATTCTGAAGAGGGCATGGTGTATATTCCAACATGTTTGTGGCTACAGGATCCTGTCAATAAGTATTTTGTAGGATACCAGTAAGGATAGTGTCTTCTTCTTATGCCTACAAAGTTGGAATCTAGTCAATTATGTAGAGAGTTTGCAAGGAGATAGCTTCCTCAAAGTCATCAATCCAAGCGTTTGAGCCATCATTCTGGGAAGGCTGGGCTAGCGAATAAAGAACTAGTTTTTTAGTATCATTTCTATTGGAAATTAGCATTTTTTTGACCTACAACCAATTAAAGAATTAGTGGTGGCCAACCATGGGTGACCAAGGATGAGAGGATAACCTCCCAAGTTGCTTTTTGGATATAGGGTAATAAAGTCTATTGGATATTACCAGGATTACATAGTGATAACCAGGTCCTCAACAATCCCCTCAGGCTTAATAGTTGACATGTCAGCCATCTAGAGGATGGTGGGTGTTGGATGAAGAGTTATAAATTTCAATTGTTGCATGGTCTCCATGGTCATCACATTTATGGATGCATCTAAGTTGATTAAAGTATTGGATATGGGTTGGCCATGGATGCTAACATTAACTACAAGAATTTCAAGATCAGAATATTTTGGGGGAACTATATTTCTCAACATAATATCCACTAGTTGGCCAATAACTTGGATTGTTGTAGGATCCTTCTTCTTTCTTCTCAGTTTTTTCAAACATAGCTCTCTAGTAGCCTTATTATAGATAGGAAGATCCTTTATTACTTGAAAAAGTGGGATTTTTATGCACACATTCTTGAGTTGTCCTAAGATATCAAGTTTGGGCTCAAGTTCAAGACGTGATATATTCAATCTCTCTAAAAAAAGAGGATTGCCAGATTATTTTTGATTTTTTGATGGACTTGGCTCAATATTGGCCATGACTGGCTATGGATTAGTATAGAGTGGAACTGGTTCTTCAAATTGTTCTATGATTATGAGTGAGGTGGGTTATGGAAGAACACATCCTAAGCAAAGTTGGACTTGATTAATATTCAAGGTGTATGTTGGATATTACATTATTTCAGTGGATTGTGTTGGTTGAAAAACTTATTGATAGGATTGGGGATGGGCTAGGTAGGTAATTGAGTGGTTCTAGCAAATTGTTGAGTGTTTGGAATTAAGTCCTATTTTTATGGTTTTTAAATTTGCTAGGGAAATCCTTGATTACCTCTCCATTGCTATTTAGGGGAAAATCTTCCTATACAACCCCATTTCCTTTGCATGTATGTCAACCACTTTTCTCTTTTTTTTAACTTTTTCCCACCCTGCTTGCATAGGGTTAGTAATATTTTTTTTTAAAATTTACACTATCCTACTTGCAAAAATGAAAATTTAAACTATGAAAGAAATAAATTTTTAATCTAAAGAACAACGAGCTTTGAAAATAAAATCAATAAACATCCAGAAACAATCACTATCAAGATTGAAGATTATAAGTGTGTGACACCCATCTTTGGCAATGATGCCAAAAATGACTACCAATTGATTCAAAATCAGATATAATTCTCTTGACCAAAATGAATAAGGAGAGTTACCATAGACCTATACCTTCTACTTCATTTAAATGTCAACCCAAGGACGTAGACTTGATAGGATGATGTCAATATATGTTCACACTCAATCTTCTAATTTGACCTTCTACTGATTATACTCTAATATGCTAAAGCAATGTAGTAAATGTAATGATGGAATTAAACATGAACATAATACTTGTGAAATAAATGTTGAAACTACTAGAAACTTCTTTAAACAATTCTATGCAAGAAATGAAATCACACAATTCATAAATAAAATACACAATACATAAAGAAGCTAAATAACATGCTTATCTATTTAAATGGATTGGATTGTTGCTACAATAATTATGAAGGGGGCCCTTCCTCCTTCCCATTTTATCTTCAATCCTTCCTCTTAAAACATTAAATTGGACTAAAAAATGTTTGTTCATATTAATCAAAATGCAACAATGAATTACAACGGGACATTACAATAACAACTACTTGACAAAATATACATTTGATAATTCTCTAATCAATATCTACTTTCTCAACCATGTTGTTACACACACACACACACACACACACACACACACACACACACACACACACACACACACACACACACACACACACACACACACACATAGTAGGGGATATTCTTTTTATACAAAACAATACATATTCTAATCTAATAAACATTCGACGTAGGATAATCAAAATTGGCTCCTTCTGTTAAAGTCACTTTTCATGTGAATTTTGAAATATTACTTTAGGATAAATGAAGCTATTTCATTATTCAACTACATCCTTATTGTGTTCCATGGAGGTTAAAGTCATTTCTATGAGTTGGTTAAATTGGGAATCAAAATCTATTCATCCACAATTTTGGTCATGTAGTGGTTGTAGGATGTGTCTACGTGATGAGATTCCTTTGCTATAAGACGTTCTGTGCTATACAACTATTACTCCAAAACATTTTTAAAACACATTATATAAAAAATCATCCTATAGTAGAAGATAAGTATTAAATACTTGATTTCAATACACAATTATAACTATTCAAAGAGTAAGGAAACATAATGCTATTTACAAGATTATGGCTATTTGAGGAAGGAAACTTTATAGAAAGTAATCAAAAGCATGGTAAAAAAGAAAGATGAGTGTGACAGATGAGGATAAGAACATGACATTTTTGAGCCTCATCAATGAGTAACTAAGAAACTTTTATATGATGAATGAATGAGGGTTGATCTTATATTCATACCAATCCCTTTTGAAAATAACTCACATAAAAGCATTTAGGATGACCATTAGGATATATTTCATTTAAAAATTAGATTAGTTTAGGGTACTAGACACTTGCATCAGAGTAGGACACCTACATTGATTTAGGTATTTATCCAAGTGGCACAATGGAAACATCTCTCTTGCTATGGGTAACAATTTGTTAAGATGAATTTTTAGAAGGGCTAGCTCCCTTAATGCATTCTTTGAAGTACCTTCTTGTCTATCAACTTTGGATGAAAAAGGTTAAGTAATTTCTTGCCTATTGATTGATCTTATACTACTTAGAGCTAAACAAGGCTTCTTTCACAGAAAACTCACAATTCTAGTTGCATTATCACATCAATGTTTCATAAGCTAGGTTCAAGAAGGTCATTTTTCTAGGTATAATCAAGTAGAAGTTAATGAAGTAGATCAATATAAAATCACTTTCACTACACCTTGGGACACATTTGCATATCATAGAATGCCTTTTGGTCTGATCAATGTTGGCACCACCTTCTAAAGAGTAATGGACCTTGCCTTCAGAGATGAAATAGAAAAGTTTATTGTGGTGTATCTTGATGACTTGACTATTTTCTCTAAACGTTATCCTGATCATGTGCATCATTTACAACAAGCGCTAGAATGCTATTGACAAAATGGTATTTCTCTCAATCCTAAGAAGTCAATTTTTAGGGTTACAGAAGGTAGACTTCTCAATCACATTATATCCAAAGAAGGCACACAAATCAACTCAGAAAGTGTCAAATCTATTTAAAATCTTACTCTACCTACTAGTAAGACTATGGTTTATTCCTTCTTTGGAAAGGTGAACTTTCTGCGATGATTCATTCCTAAATTTGTAGAGAAAACTCACCATGTTGTTGACATGATGAAGGGTAAGACTACTTTTTTTTGGACTGTGAAAGGCAAAGCGGCATTTTAAGATATCAGGAAGGCTATTGCTCATGCTCCAATCTTGGTTTGTCTGGATTATACCAAATATTTCATAGTATATAGCTATGCTTCTGAACATACACTTTCAGCCATTTTGGTTCAACATAATGAAGAAGGTGTGGAATATCCCATATCATTTATGAGTTGTCCTCTTAAAGCTCATGAATAAAAATATTTAAACATGGATAAGCATGCTTATACCGTGGTTAAGGTAGTAAAATATTTCTGATTCTATATCCTAAATTCACATACTGTTGTTTTGGTGCCTGACACAATAGTAAAGTCTATTTTAACTCAACAGGAGTTTGGTACTAAAAGGGGCAATTAGATTGCTAAAATTTAAGAGTTTGATCTTGATATCAAACTTAATAAGCTTGTGTGAAGAAGAGGTCTCTATCAATTAATTACTGGTAATGTACCAAAAGAAATAGAACATGAAAAAGTAGAAGTTGAGGACATGCCAACAGTTCTTTTTGTTGCTACTATTGATGAGTGGTATTCCAATATCGCTCATTTTCTTACCTATGGCGAGTGTCCTACACATCTAAATTATAATAAAAAATAAATGTTAAGTTGAAATCTGCTAACTACGTCTTATGAGACAATGGTTTGTACAAAAGAAGC
This sequence comes from Torreya grandis, assembly GCA_037957365.1. Taxonomy (NCBI): domain Eukaryota; kingdom Viridiplantae; phylum Streptophyta; class Pinopsida; order Cupressales; family Taxaceae; genus Torreya; species Torreya grandis. The sequence goes on along the minus strand of JARHVA010000319.1, from coordinate 1,254,496 downwards.
GTTGATGGAGTATTTCTTCATTGCGTGGATAAAGCGCAACAAAGTAAACTCTTGGAGTCTTTCCACAATTTAGCTTGTAAAAGACATTTTTATACACCTATGATGACTCACAATATTCTATGAGCCAAATAATATTGGCCTACACTATTTTAAGATGCATACAATTGGGTACGTAGGTGTGAATTATGTCAACAGTTCGTTGGGAAACCTAAGTTGGCCGCATTACCTCTCAAGCCAGTGGTGATTGAAGAACTTTTTCAGCAATGAGCTATCAACTTCATTGGCATTGTGAACCCATCTTCAAGTGCCAAAAATGACTATGTTCTCACCATAATAGACTATTTTACCAAGTGGGTGGAAGCCATTCCAATTAAGCATGCTACTTTGGAAGTGGTATGTAGTTTCCTTAAGAAAAATATTATTTCTCGATTTGGAGTTCCAAACAAGATTATAGCAGACAATGCCATTTATTTCTCTTCTCATGAGATTACTAACTTTTGCTACAATCATAGGATTATTCTCTCCCACTCCTCTAACTATTATTCACAAGGAAATGGTCAAGCAGAATCAAGAAACAAGAATCTAGTTACTATTATCTAGAAACTAGTAGATGACAATCAGAAAACTTGGCATAAAGCATTGTTCAATGCTTTATAGATAGATAATATTACACCTAAGAGGGAAATAGGTATGTCACCATTTGAAATTTTATATGGTCTGAATGCAGAGATACTAATTACCTTGGAACTATGAGCACTGAGGTTGGCAAAGGCAGTGGAAGACCAAACTTTTGAAAATTCTATTGATAAGAGGATAATATACCTAACTGAACTACAAGAACAATGAACTATGATAGTGGATCGTATTTCTAAACATAAAAATCAAGTAAATAAACTCTTCGAGAAGAAAGTAAGGATTCATGAGTTTCAGATTAGAGATCAAGTCTTGTTATGGGACAAGAGGAGAGAACCAAAAAGAATGCATGGAAAATTTGATTCTTTGTGGAGAGGTCCATTCATCATTATCAATTCTATGGTGAAAATAGTTTCTTTCTGGAATATCAAGACAGAATACCATTCTCACTACCTCACAATAGACAATATCTGAAACACTTCAATATTTGAAGTATAAGATAAGTTCATTTATATATTTATATAGTTTTATATTTTTATTTAGTTATTTGTGTCTTTTTATTTTTGGTAGCTTGACTTTGTGGCTCAATGGCATGGATCAAGGCACTTAGAGACTGGATTCTACTCCCTTCGATCATTTTAAAGTTTAATCGATGGAAGTTCCCTAGTTAGAGTCAACTGTTGTTCCTAAAATTAGCTATGCTTGTTTTGTAGACAACCCCTACAAAACTTGTTCATTTTGTAATCTACACTTTAAGTTCGTCATACGAGACAAGATTCTTTTATTTTCAAGTGAATTTGACTGACATCTTGGAAAAGTTTACAAACACTTCTTCATCATGATTTCTCAAAAATCGTGAAAATTGTCGTAGTCTTTATCTGATCAAAATGTCAAATTTTGATCATTTTTCAAGGCATTAGAAAATTTCTTTTTTTCCCTACATGAGCGTCAGTTTTTGCCACTCCTGCATTTTTGTTTTTTATTTCTCAATGCATGAGCGGTGATTTTTGCAGTCCATGCACTTTTGGTTTCTCAATGCATGAGCAACAAATTTTGTTGCCCCTACATTTTTGGTTTTTCTATGCATAAGCGACAATTTTTGCCACTAATGCACATTTTTCCCTATCCAATGCGAGGGTGGCAATTTTTGCTACCCAAGCAAAGATTTTAGAAAAATCTCAAAATTCATGCAGTATTTATGGCTGCACACATCGAGTTGCTAAAAGTCATTTTAGGGCATTTAAATTACCATTTGATTATCATTTTGATCATTTCAAGTTTCGTAAGACTCCTCCCTACAATCATTCGACTGTGCAAATGAGTAGGATTACAGATTCACCAACTACCGAGCTTAGGACTTCGAGATTACCGTGTAAGTTTTGATTTTTATTTTTACTTTTAGGTTTTTATTTTTTTAGTTTTCTTTTCCTTTAGGTTGATATTTTATTTTTATTTGATTTTTGTTTTCATGTTCCTCCCTCATTTTATAGATTTACCCTAGTGAGCCTAGCTAGCGGCTAAGTCCACCAACCCTCCTTTCATGCCATAGGTTTTTGTTACGTGTCATCAAAAGAATTAGCCATTCGAACATTAGAACTATGATTTCCTAACCATTTGCAGTGTCAGCATTTTTTGCCACTTGCAAGTTATAGTCTTTATTTCTAATTAAGTGTAAAAGTGGCCAATTTTATCGCTGAAGCATTCCTACATTTCCTGCATGGGTAGAAAATTTTGCTGCTATGACATCATAACTTGAAAAACCTTGCTTTATGCCTAGTCAGCATTTTTTGCTGTCCCTGCATGTTAAACATGCCTAAGTGGTGATTTTTGCCACCCATACAAATTTAAGTTTCTCCCCCTGCAGCATCGACATTTTTTGCTGCTTCCACATGCAGATGACATGCTTTAGTGGTAAATTTTGCCGCCCCTACATAAATACAATTTTCTCCTCTTGTAAGGGAAACAATTTTTGCCACCGAAGTAAAAGGCAAATACCCCCCATATGCAAGGGCGATAATTTTTTCTGTCTATGCAAACATCCTCTCAAATTTTATTACTTTGGGATATTTTCAATTTTGCCCTTCTGAGTTTGCTTTCCTTCAATTTTTTGGTCTGCTCGCACTTTAGCCCTTTCAAACGCATCCCTATGGTCATGATCATCAACATGTAGTTTTCCTAGATTTCTAGTATTTTCTCTAATTACATGATCATGACTTTTGTTGCATTTTCTTCTATGGATCTTTCTTCATCGACATCCTTTTGATTGAAGTCCTTTCAGATGATTGAGTTTTCTCTGAAGAAGTTAAAGGCAATGAAGTATAAATATCAAGGTGTTTTTCCAATCACCTCGATTACTTCTACTATTGATGACATTAAAGATACATAGATCAATCATGTGGACATGGCTGAGTTCGTAGAAAGAACTAAGTCAAGCAATCCCAACCACTAAATGAAGAAGATAATTGACAATAATATTTATTTGGTATCTTCTTTCCTTGTAGCAGCTTACCACATAAAATTTGTTCTCTAATGTGCTCAATTCTATAATAAGAATACCAGAGCTGTATTGGATGCTAGTGGCAATGTGATAATTAGACTGGATCCTGAGTTCATTGATAAAGTGTTCATGTGCCCTCTTGCTATAGAAGTGATAAAGCTTAATTTTATTGAAGCACAAAGAGAATATAACAAAGATCTTGATAATGGGAAGAAGGTAATCAACAATAAATGGGTCAAGACTCCAAGGGAAAATTTGTCAAGGTGGCCATAGAACTTTTCAAGAAGTAACTTTATCGAAGAAGTTAGTTATCTGATAACTCTTCTCAGTAGGATAAGAGGTTTGCCCTCTTCCTCACAATTTCATGAATGGATGTATCCCTTCATCAAGATAATTTTGCAAGGCAAATAAGTCATCTTCTAGGGAGAACAAGTCAGCAACACTTTGTATGATCAATTGACGAAGGTATCCACTACCTTCAAATTCTACATGACTTCTTACCTAGTCTATATTATAGCTTTAATGAGAGTCTTTCTAGGTTTAACATCAGAAGGAGATAGGAGAGTAACCCTAGTGTATCAATAACACTCTCAGTTAACATTAAAGGGTTTTATTCATCATTTTAGGAGAATAAATGATGATTTTTTACAGTATTTTTGTGTCTTTTTGATCCTCAATTAGAATAAAGAAGAGTGTCAAATGAGGCCTGAACAGTTATGAATGATTTTGGATGTATATTCTTACAATTTCCTTCTTTCTCGTACTTAAGGGTTGGATTTTTCCATCATCCTTATATGCTTCTGAGATTCCCCTCAAATGAATCGGTTATAATGAAACTATGCAGACAAATGATCATCATGCATAATAAATAAATGGAACTCAAGAAGCCTGATTTTAGGTTCCTAGTTGAAATTGGCAAGTTTTCAGTGTTAACTGCTAGAAAGGCTAGAGCCATGGAAACTAAAATGCAACTCGTGACCTTGAAGCAATTCAAAAGAAGAATAAATTTTGATTATAGGGGCATGAAGGATGTAATCAAGGGGAAAACCCAATTTCATGAATCTATGATTGAGAATATTTGGGTAGATTTGAGAACAATGAAAGATGTCAGGAAAATGGACTACAGTAGGTTATCTCTTGAGCAGATTGAATATCTAGGACTTGATGATATGTCTAAAAATTTAGTGGATGATAGAGATTTGATTAATGATAGATACAATACTAAAAAAATTGCTAATGCACCTCTTCCTCCAATACAATGGTCACAAAAAGAGTTGACTTCTTTGAGGAAAAGATTTGAACCTATATTGGCAAACACCAATAATTGGTTAGCAAATAAAGGAATTACTTTGAAAGAATTTATCACAGGTTCTAAAGCTGAATTTTAAGAGGAAACGAGAAGAAAAATAAAAAATAAGATGAAGAACAAAAGTGATGTCCCTTCTTCTTCCAAGCCACATAAGCCTAAGATCATATTTGTGACGAAGAAGTTGAAAGTTATGGAAAAAGAGTCAGAAATAGAAGATATGGGAGTTGAGAAATAAGGCATTGAAGAACTAGTGATGGAACAGATGGAGATTGATGATAGGCCTACAAATCAACTAGAGAAGGAAACTTCATCTCCATATGAGAATGTGCAATAATAAACAAGAATATCTTCTTCCCTACTTGACACACCTATTGCAACTCCACCTATTTCTTCGATTAGTGTTCCTTCTTATGGATCACCCTCTCCTTCCAAAATAATTTTTGACAACCCTTAAAGCAATTTTGAAGATATTCTTCATTTCTCAGGGTCAATTCCCAGTTTGTCATCCCCATCTTTTGATATTGAAGATAGTTTTGATTTTGATCACTCAGCAAAAAGTGCAATATTTACTAATACTCTACTTATTATTTCCACTACCTGCGTGAGTACGATAATGCCAACAATGGAGATAGATCCTAATGTAAGTACTCCTATGCTCCCACCATGGTTATCAGCTTATACATCCAAAAGGAAGAAACAAGCCATCTCTCCAGATGACTTTGACTTCAATAAAATGGTGCCAGTAAAAGCCAAGGCCCCAAAGAAGCCAAAGATTCTTTCAAAAATGATTGGGGATAAGGGATATAAATTTCTAGAAATTACAAGACCTCCATAGGATGCAACCATTGAAAATTTTGATGTAAGTGATTGCTTTATCTCTAGAGTTGAATTAGGTAATATAACTCATGAGAGCACCAAGAGTGATATGCAATCAACCATGGACATCTTGATTCAGAAGTTTGATAGAGAGAAAGAAATGAAGGATCACTACAAAATAATGGTGGAACAATTGACTGCAGTGGTAAGGAGAATTACTTTCACTCTAGAAATAGTAACTCCTAAGGCCATTTTCGTAGAAAACCCCATTATTCAGAAAGCAAAAAAGACCTATCTCAAAGGAAAAGTGCTTGAAGAGTACTTGGACAAGATGCATGCACAAGGAGTTTCCTTACTCACAGAGTTATCTAAGAAAGATAAAATGAGAAAAATAAGAGCAAAACTTGATGATCTCATTAATGTTATTTCTTAGGATATTAAAAGTATAGAAAAATATCTTGACAAATAGATGGATATGAGGAAACTAAAAATAAGCACTCTAATATCAGTCAATGTCATTACTGATAGAGACTCTTACACTGAAACTAAAGAAGCATTGAAATATAAGAGTTTGATGCTTAAAGAGTTGCTGTGTGACCTCAAATATTCAAGGAAACTCAATGAATAAAATGATATCAGTATTTTGCATAAATTAGAGGAGATACCTTGCAAACTTACGTCACAAGATAACTAATTCCTTTCAGCAGAAGAAAGGAAACTCAATGAAGGTATGTTCCAAAAAGAATTTAAAGATAAGGCATTTTCAATAGCCTCTATAGACAATATTTTGGGTAATCAATGAACTCCAAATAATTTGAAAATTAGGTTAACTAGTCATGCAAAATCAGTTACAATAGTAAGAGATGCCATAGTCAGAGCTAAGATGATTTTCAAAAACACGGTTACTCTAGACAGTATCGGGATGCAAGCATCTATCTCTATGTACGATGCTCACATGAAGAAAGATGGAGATACAAATTGAAACTATTTCTCCTTTAGTTTAATTTTCACTTTTTTGATGTACTTTTGTAACCATTTTGGACATTTTTACATGCACTTTTTTCATATGTAATTACATGTGAAAATATAGGAAGTCCTAAGTCAAAAATGAGTTTTATCTTTGACTCAGTCAAAGTAATTACGTATTTTCTAAAATCCTGAAGGCCTCTCCCTATAAATAAAGAGGGACTCTATTGTAAATATATCTTTGAGTTGTTAGAAGCAAAACTCTACCAAAATTGAAAGGCATATTGAGACTTTGAGCTTAGATTATAAATTTAAGTTTTATCAAGTGGATGAGAAAGCAAGTGACCTTTCAAAATTTGTATTGGAATAACTTGTGTTGTGTAAGAAATTGTTCTTATATCCTTTTCCTAATACAATCTTATCTATTTGATTAAATAAGTAGAGTGAGTGAAAATAATCTAGAAGATATTCTGAAGTTGATTATGGAGACTTTGTGCTACTATAATTGTCTTTAGTTTGTGTTTTATTGTTTTAGAATGGAAGATATTGGAAAGACTTTGAAATACTTGTATCTTTTGTGATTATATATTTTTTTGTAGTTTTCGGTGAAAACTTTGGTCTGCACCTTATTCTACTGTGATATAAGTTAAAAATCAACAAGAGAAGCAACACTAGGCTTTGTACTCTCATGGATTTCTTGTGAATTCAGTTAATATCAAGAAAGTTTTCCTTTACTTTGTAAACATCATTTTTGAAAAAAGAGAAATGGATGATATGATCTCACCCCTGAGTTAATTTTTAGTTTAGATTAGTTTATGATAGTTTATAGGAACCTCCCCTTGTTGACAGGAGAGATTTATCTCATTACACTGTGGCTGATATAACCATTTTGCCTTCAGTTAGCTGACGACAAAATATTCACCCAACAAAATGTAAGTATATTTATTATATGATTTTTGACTTAATTTTCTTAAAAGTGGATTGACAACCTCTTAGAAATCCTTGTGCTTCTTGGATCTACCATACGCTAGGCAATCCACTCAACCCACCATCTAACAAATCCCTTTCTAGTTTTCTTGTGATTTTTAGGTTATCCTCCCTAGCTAAAGAGGAGTTCCCACATTCATCTAGATCAACACATGCATTATACCAGGTATTCATCTACACACCTCATATTCACTTTATTTTATCTACTTTCAAAACTAGGAAATGAAGGAAATAAATTGAAACATTTTGGCATGCCTAGTGGGACCTAGTTCCCTTTCTTCCTTAATTATTTTCTCATTAAATGAAATCATTTCTTTTTGGGCTTAAAAATTAACCATTTGTATTCATTGATTGATTACTTATTTTAGTTCATCTACTAACCTAAGATGCAAAGTAATCTTATCATAGCATTCACACTTGTCACACACAAAACTAAACCAAAAAATAATTTACACATCAAAATAATACTTGAGACAAGGACCGACTAGGATTTCATCACCTGGTAGTAGCCTTTTCCCCTCCCAACTATCCCACTTAGATTTCACCACCAAGGGGAGAGCCAACTCAGTTCTATAATTGTATAAACTCTAGACTCAGTATATCTTGGCTAAGCTCCTGACACCCTTATCGTTGTGGGATTGTGAAGTGAGGGGGTAGGCCCCAACACTAGGCCATGTACTAAAGTTCAACACAGATATTCCTTTTGAGCACCTAAACAACCTAAAACCATCCATAGACTTCCTCTTTAGTACCCATTTTTTAAGCCAACCTCCCTTATCACACTCTTTAAGGCATAAGCCAAAAGCGATTTAAAAGTAATCTTAAGGTTAAAATGCACTTCTTAGTGTATGTAGTGATTGATTTGAAGTTATTTTGGGTTTGATCTTTGTTTGAGGTGTGAGTGTCACAATAAAATTCCCTATTTTCTCATATGGTTTTAACCAGACAATAAGTGAGAAATTAAAACAACCAACCACCACCTTATTCTTCATTCATGGATTATACGTCAGATGTTGATAAATATCCTCATGATTCACATCACCATTCTCATTCACCATCTTCTCCTTCCATAATCCCAATCATATTTGAAGGAGATTTGGACTTTACTACCTTTCTTGACAATAATCTGATTGATTTACAAGATTACCTCAACACTATGCCTCATTGTGCCCCCTCTACTTTAGTTCCTTATTCTAATTCTTTTTTTGGCATACCATCCCACTTTATGGTAGGTACCACTTCAACCCAACCATTGACTCAGGCCTCTTCCAACACCCCATCCACCCAAACTCAAACCAGCCTTCCACCTCCCAACCAAAAACCTCCTATCATACCCCATGTGGGTTCAACCTTGACATTAGTCACCATGCCCCATCTACCATGGCATTATCTTCCACTCTAGATTCTATCTTCCCTTTGGTTGAAACCAATCCCTTAGCCACAATTCCACGTCAAAACCTAGTGCTCTCCATACCTCAAAACCTTCCCTCAATCATCACTAGGGTAACTACCCAATCCCAACCTTCCCAACTTCCTCTTACCTCAGCCATGCTAACCACATCCTTTTCTCAACAAGTGCATATGACAACTTACCAATATGTCCCTAACCCACAAGGGTACATACCACCCTCCACCCAACCTTTTATACCAATTAGCTCTTATGTGCCACCATCTCAACCCCTTACCACTACCTATCAATATGTGGATTGTTCATAACCATTTATTACCTATTCATACATAGCCACAAGTCAACCTCAACAAAATGTGCCCCTTAATTATGTCGCTTCTCAACCTCAACCTGATCTAATCAAAATGCTAATGGACAAAATGACTAGTTTAGAGTCATCCATCTCCATCTCCACCTCAACCAATCTTATGTCTTATGACCAAATTTGTAATGAGCCTATCCACCCCTCCGTGCCCATTCACGCTTACCCTTCTCAATGGGAATTTCCCAAATTTTCCAAATTCCAAGGTAAGGAGGATCCTCAACAACACCTAAGAATGTTCTGTCATGCTTGCTACTTGATCACTTATGATGATGCCCTTCTCCTTCAAACCTTTCCCATGTCATTATTCGAGGCCGCCCTTGATTGGTATAGTACCCTTCCCACTCATTCTATCTTTTCTTTCTCTCAATTGGCACAAACCTTTTTAGAACATTTTTCTGTAAACATATCTAAAAAGGTTTCCATTATCAACTTATACTCCATAAAATAATTTGAAGATGAATCCATTATTGATTTCATTGCCAAATGGAGGGACCTCATTAATCAACTCACCTTCCCATTACCCCAACCTGAATTAATCAAATTATTCTCTTAGGGGTGTGCCAAACACATTGCTCCAACTCTCTAGGTCTAAACCTTTAGGACATTTGATGAAGCACTCACCATGGCATGAAAATTAGAAAACTGTGCTATTGATGAAGGGAAGTTAAAGCATCAAAATAAAAATTCTAGTTTCAAATCCATTGAATCATCCTCCACCAAGACCACGAACCCAACCAATTCTAAAGAAAAAGCATCAACACACTCAGTTGTTCTCAAAACCACACCACCTCCAACCGTCAACCAAGCACCTCAAACAAACAATCTTTTCAATCACCAAAACTGTACCTAAAATTGGGATCCTTACAAACCATTTACCCCAATTGGGGAATCCTATTTATTAGTTTTGGATAAACTACTTAAAGCCAATCTAATCCAACTTCCACCCATCAAACCCCTCAACAATTCGATACTTCTTATCCCCTTCTTGAGTGGTACAATGAGAATGATCATTGTGATTATCATCAAGTTTTTGGACATGATATTGATAGATACAATACCTTTAAAAGCATTATCCAAGACCTAATTGATAGAGGGGAACTTGTGTTTGATAACCCAAATTCTCCTTCCAACCAATCCTTGATATTTTCTAAAAACCTTTCCCAAAGCATTCACCTTCATCCCAACGTCTTGAAAGCTAACCTGAATCCTCCAATTCACGTGAGGCATATTTAATTAATGTCATTAATAATGTGCTCACTTCTAAAGAAGTCATCACCTCTATCGCCCAAATAGAGGAAACCAACCCACCATCCATTCCTTTAGAAAACCTAATGGAAGAATTAACTACCCCTTCCTCTTCCGTAGATGAAACCACCATTTTCTCTACCCATCAAATGGTAGAAATACCCAAGGAGATAACCATTCCATTGACCATTACACCCACTCCTCCAATCCAAAAAGAATAGTCACCTACTTCTTTGGGCAACCAAACCAAGAAGGAAACTATACCTACCCTTTCGCTTGAAACCGCTACCCCTACCTCTCCTATTACAAAACCATCTATACCTCCCTTGGAAACTATTGTCAGAGAGACCATCCCCTCATCTACCCAATCATCACATTTAGAACCTTCCACCAAAGATAACAACATTGAAACCACTCCTTCTTCCCCAAAGGGCTTACACTTTGAAACTAATGGTCAGGGAATAAAACTTGTTTACAAACCCATTTCTTGACTTGTTTAAAGTTTGGAATTTACCTCCCAACCTAACTTTGATAGAGCCACCTTTTGGCATAGGCTTGGACTCCCATATCAAAATAAAACTAAACCTTCAATTTCACTTGAGTTTACTCTCGAGCCTATTTTTATTACTCCACCAACTACCCCTCCTAAAGTCACCAAGGAACAATCCTAATTACCCCCACCTAAAATTGTCAAATCACCCTATACCTCTCTTATCAAGCCAATCAAAAACTTAGGGGTCCTTCCCATGCCTAATCCTGCACACCCTCCTTTACGATTGGACTTAACCACATCAACCCAACTGAAGCCAAATCTAATTAAACCCATTAAGAAGGAGGGGTTACCTAGGCCGTAACCTTGGGTTAAGTCCATACCAACTCCTTCACCTTTACATTCTATTTTGGGACCACATCCCTCCACCATTATTATTACCTACTCTTCCTCCAAGAAACCATCTCCCCTTTCTCCACCTATAACAACCTAATCCCTGAGTTCATCATCATTTCTTACAAACATTTCTCCATCTACTTTCAAATTTATTAAACCCTCATCATATAAAACCTCCAATCTTTAAACCAATTGTGACTAAGCCATTTCTTTCTAAACCACCAACCAAACTCACTCCATGAATCACACCTCCTATCAAGAAATATTTGTCCCATAGGATCCCTACACCCAAGGTCCAAACTCCACCACCTATAAGATATCTATCAAAATCTTATACAACCATTTTACAAAGACTGTTGCAAGCTTTTGCCATTAGCTTACCACCAATCAAGTCTTTTGACCCCACTCACCAAAAGCTAACTTGGCTCAATGGCAATTTGATTTGTCTTTTCCATATGACCCCTGTACATGATACAAAGAACTGTAAATCTCTCCAATCAATTGTTCATGTCCTTTTGGAGGAAGATGATCTATTAGATGAACCTTCTTTAAGCCCCTTGCCCCTTTTACCACCTATTCAATCTACCTACCAATCATCTACTTCTTTACTCCCATGAATAAGTGAAGCAGAAGAATCGAAGCAAGTAATTGGTCCCCTTATCCATACCATTCATATGGTGACTTAGTCTCAAGCCAACAAAAGGATAAGGGTAAAGCCATCTAACAAAATCAAAAAGGCAAGGCTAAGGTAACCATTCCATGGTCCTACCTTTCAACTCCTTAACCAATCAACCAAACCCAAATGAATACACCTTCACCTTCACCCTCACAACCATCCAAGCTAAAAGTTTCCATTTTAGGATCACCTTCTTCTTCCAATGCATCTTCACTCATCTAATGCTTAGTGTTAAAATAATTTCAACAAACACCAGTCAAAATGAGTCTTTTGAATTAATTAGCACCTCAACCCAACACCATCAATATTTAATCGAAGCATTGAATTCTATAGAGGTTCAACTAGGTGACCCTCAACCTCTTGCAATATTTGATTGGATCCATCCAACATGTTGCCATGGTCACCTTTCAAGAATAATTTTTTTTGCCATATCATAATGAAGACCCTGATCCCCCTCTTTTCATCACTGCATCCATCAATTAGACATGTGTTAAATGAGTCATGATTAATGGGGGAGCAAGTATTAATATCATTTCCTCCTATGCTTATGATCAACTCCAACAACCTAAAAACATCATGTTAGAAAACTCATCAGTTCTCTGATCATTCAATGATACCTTGGCTACCACTCTGGGAATAATTGTTCTCCATATCTGTTTGGGGCCTCAAACTATTTTTGAACTATTTTATGTCGTAAAAGGAAAGTTTCAATATAATGTGTTACTCGATCACCCTTGAATCCATGATATGAGTTGCATCCCTTCTACCCTTCATTGATGTGTCAAGTTTAAACATGAGGGACAAGTCATTACAATCAATGCTGATCCAAGCCCCTTTACTTCTTGTAATATGACATATCAGCCCAATGATGTTCTCATTCCACCTTCATCCACTTGACAACCAACCTCTAACAAAGTTGCTACATCAACCCAACCCACCAACACTTATATCTTCAACAATGATGAAGCATCTACTAGTTCAACCATCCCTTCATCTCAAATCCTGGTTAAACACCCCTTGCAATCCACATTTCAATGTCTCATGCTGGGGGAATATCAGCTTTTAGCTTTAGAGGCTTTCCCTTCTCCACATGAATTTGGGAACCTTCAAAATGATTTATCTTATGATCCCAATATTGGTACCCTTGTCCCCTTTAGACTTCCCAAAAATAGAACATATTTTATCTATGGGGGGCTTGATAAACCAGTCCTTACTCCCACCATCATATCGTACATCTGGCCATTCACTTCCGATTTTTTCTTATCTTAGCAACTCAACCTTTGCCCAAATTTACATTCATCAGTACACTTGAAAGGGGTTTGGTTTTGGCCTCTATGAACAAGGACCTCATGAACTTCTCGTCATCAAAACTCAAAAGCCTCATGAGTTTTTTGGCCTTGGGTACGATCCATAAAAAAATCACATGCCACCAAAACCAATTCTCACCACTACTGAAGAACTTCTACCCTCACCAACCCCACTTTTCCAATTTGATGAACCTCTACCCTCACCAAACCCACTTTTCCAATTTTATGAATCTCTATCTTCGACCCCACTTTTCCAATTTGAAGAACATCTACCCTCACCAACCCCATCTTTCTAATTTGATGACATTGACATCATCCCACCTAGCTTTTTTTTTAATCAACACTATCAGTTTGGGTCCCCTAACTTATCAATGGTGGGGAAAACCAAAACCATTCCTCTCATCCACCGCAAAATGATTACACATGACTCACCCACTATTAATACCATCCAAGGATAGGATGCCAATTCTATTCTTACCTATCTAGGTGTAGGGGACTCTTCTCTTCAAAAGGCCCTTCTTCCTGAAAACCAAATAATGCTAAATGAATCAACTATGGATGTCAATTTTGGAACTTAGGAGGACCCTCGTATCATCAAGATTGGCCAATCCTTAATCCTCAAGGAATAATGAGACTATCAATATTTTCTCCACAACCATAGTATAACACTTACTTGGTCTTATTAGGATATGCCCAGCATTGACCCTTTTGTCACTCTTCATAGCATCATCACCCATCCTAAAGTTATTCCAGTTCATCAAAAGATTCATAGTATGCACCCTCACATAGCTCTTCACATCAAAGAAGAACTTCAACACCTTCTATTCATCAAATTCATTCAACCTATTGACTACCCACAATGGGTCTCCAATATCGTTCCTATTACCAAACCCACTAGGGGACTCTGCTTTTGTGTGGATTTATGTGATCTTAACCTCGTGTGCCCCAAAGATGACTTCCCTTACCTAATATATACTAATTTATTGATCTCATTTCTGGCCATGAAATGTTATCCCTTATGGATGGTTTTTTATAATACAACCAAATCTTGATTGCCCCTCAAGATCAAGATAAGACATCCTTTATCACCCCATGGGGAACTTTCTGTTATCATGTCATGCCTTTTGGCCTAAAGAATGTAGGGGAAACCTATCAGTATGTCATGACCTATATCTTTCATGACCTCATTCATAAAATAGTTGAGGACTATGTTGATGATATGCTTCGTAAATCCAAGTACTGTCAAGATCACTTCACTATTCTCGCTATCATCTTTGAAAGACTTATCCATTATCATGTCAAGCTTAACCTAAAGAAATGCATCTTCAGGGTCTTATTAGGAAAACTTTTCAGATTTATTGTTTGCCTATATGGAAAAGAAATAGACCCCACAAAAGTCTGAGCCATTTTAGAAATGCCTCCTCCTACTAACCTAAAATAACTTCATAGCTTGCAAGGCAAACTTCAGTTAATCAACCACTTTATCTCTCAGCTATTTGATCGTTGTCAGCCTTTTCACCACCTCCTTAAGAAATATGCCTCCTTTAAATAGACCAAATAATGTCAACAAGCCTTTGATGCAATAAAGGAGTATCTTCTCTCTCCACCAATCCTTATTCCCCCAAAGGAGGACCAACCCTTTTATTTACACATATCTGCCACTAATCATTCCTTGGGAACAATGCTCACTCATCATGATGACCAACATAAAGAGCAAGTTGTTTATTACATTAGTCATACTCTCATTGACTACGAAACCTGATACAACCATTTTAAAAAACTTTGCCTTGCATTGGTTTTTGTAGCCTCTAAACTTTGTCATTATCTTCTTAAACATAAAACTTATGTCATTACTAACACTGAACCCCTCAAGTACATGCACTCTAATCATATCTTAACCAATGTATGGCTAAGTTTTTCATGATTTTAGTTGAGTTTGACCTTGAGTTTCTTCCACAAAAATCCATTAAGGGATAGGTGATTGTGACCAACTAGCTGAAGCTCCTCTTCCTAATAATCAAACTCCCCATCTTGCCTTTTTGGATGAGTCTATAACTACTCTTTTTTTGGAAGAACCCACCTATTAAATGACTATGTATTTTGATAGATCTAAATGTCAAAATGGTGGGGGTGTCAGCATCATCCTCTTTCCCCTTAATCAGGAACCTCTTTCCCTTTTCTTTCAAACTTGATTTTGAATGCACCAATAATATAGCCGAATATGAATCCTTGGTCATCTATCTCCAAACTGCTATAACTCTGGGAATCAAAATAATTAGCATCATGGAAGACTCTCAAATCATTATCAACCAAGTCATAGGATCCTATCAATGTAAAAATGACATCCTTCTAAAGTACAAACAACTTGTTGATATACTTTTAGCATCATTCGATCCCTCATTCTACCAACAAATTTACAGA
This sequence comes from Torreya grandis, assembly GCA_037957365.1. NCBI lineage: Eukaryota > Viridiplantae > Streptophyta > Pinopsida > Cupressales > Taxaceae > Torreya > Torreya grandis. Next base: position 1,238,981 of record JARHVA010000319.1, on the reverse strand, counting down.
CACAATAGCTTCCCTTGCATCCCAAATTCCATATCAACCTACTGCGTCTAAACTATTTGTCACCATCCATCACTTTGTCACACCATCTTACCTCAAATATGATATTCTTACCATTTATTAGATAGAAACATCGCATGCAGACATTTGGTATAATCAAATCTTTAACTACCTTAATGTCGGTGACCTCCCTTTTGATTTTTCAAGAAATGCTCATAAATCTTTCATACAAGGTACCTCTCACTACATCATACTAGGGGACATTCTTTAAAAATGAGGCTTTGATGGTCTCCTCCTTTGTTGCCTTCATAGTCATGAAATTTCTCACGCCATTAAGCAAACTCATGATGGGGTCTATGGGGGGCATTTTAGTGGCCTCGCTGTCACTAAAAGAATCCTATGCCTTGGCTACTATTGGCCCACCCTCAATCAAGACTGTTGTGACTACATCAAAAAGTTAATTAAATGCCAAAAACATGCTAACTTGCATCACTACCTCGTCATGGCCTTCAGGTATCAAATGACTATTGGCCCTTTTCATAATGGGGTCTTGACATCATTGGAGAAATCAATCCTCATTCATCTCAATGACATTAATACATCATCACTGCTACTGAATATTTCACTAAATGGATGAAAGCCATCCCCCTTATCTTGATCAAAGCTAAAAAAATCATCGATTTCATCAATCACGACATCATTTGTCATTTTGGTCTCCCTCACACAATCATTTGTCATTTTGGTCTCCCTCACACAATCATCATTGATAATGGCAAATCATTCAAAAATAAGAAAGTTCAAGCTCTCTATGATGTTTTTGGCATCAAGCTCAACCATTTCTCACCTTATCATCCACAATCTAATGGTCAGGTCGAGGTCTCTAACAAAACACTCATCAAAATGCTCACTAAGGTAGTTAGTGCTTCAGGCAAGGATTAACACATACACATCCCATTTGTTTTATTGGCCTATCATACTAGTATTCACACTGTGACAGGGGCTACACCTTTTTCCCTGGCCTTTGGTGTAGAGGTTGTCTTACCTCTTGAAGTCCAAATTCACTCTCTTCATATTTCCTTACATGAAATCATTTTTGAAGAGGATTATTGTCAAGAATGCCTCACACACCTTGAGTTGCTCAATGAACATCGCCTTGTTTCCCTTAACCATCTTTGCATTTATCAAGAACGTATTACCCATGCTTAAATTAAGCATTTGAAAGAGTGAGAGTTCAACATTGGATATTTCATCCTCAAGGAAAACTAGCACATCACTAATATAGAGAAGACCAAAAAGGGAAAGTTTGTTTTTAACTGGTTAGGACCTTACATTATAACCCATAAGTATGGATTGGGTGCTTATCGCTTGTCCTCTCTCGAGGGCAAGCCAGAACTTGAACCCATTAATGCTTCACATTTACATCTCTTTCATTATTAAAACAAGGATCAAACCCACTTATATGTCTAACTTAAGCTCATCCCATTGGATTATTAACCTTCTTCCACCTCATTTCCTTTCTACCCCTTTTGGGATCGATTTATTATATAGAATTATGTGATTCCTCTGACATAGTCATAGCCCAATCCTAAGTATGGGTACCCCAACTCTACCCATAACATGGTTCTCATGAATACTTTTCATCTTTTAATAGAAGGAATCTCATGATCAATTGTTTCTCAAAACCCCTTCTTCTAACGAACCTTCTGTGTCTAGGTCTTGCTTCTACATGGGTAGACCTTTCAAACCTAACTATACTTGTCCATGTCTAATTTCAATTTAAAACATATCCATATATCCAAATACCTAAATAAATGGTAGACTGCTCCCTCAAAGGACAACTTCCCCATCAAATCAAAAGTTGCTTAAAAATAGATTGCTTCCTTGAAGGATGTGTAATAAAATCTTAGATCACTCCCTTGAAGGATGGCTAAAAAATATTCATTAGAAGCTTTTTGCATCGATTAGCTTGAACAAATTTAAATCAATAATAATAAGCAAAACCAATAATTAAGCCACAATCGACTCTTATATTTGCCATTTGTAGACTTCCTGTATCGATCAGTCTAGATTTGAATAATACATGTGAGTATTTCATCTAATTTCAAGATGTTGGGGAAAAAAGTTTGATTGTGCTAAGAACTCAAATATCATATTTAAAAATTGTCATTGGAAGCTTACTTAGATCTGTATAGTACAAAAGTTGTTCAATCATAATGCAGGACTTGAGCCCTTTATTTACACTCCTAGATTCTAATCATCGTGCTTACACACCTATCAAACCCTGGTTATGAGAAGTTGTGTTAGATATTCTAAAAATACCTAATTGGATGTGATAACATTCTTGTTCAGCTACACACATATAAAAATGTCAAAATGAAAATACAAAGTTGATAGAGGTGTGGAAATTAGAGGAGACAGTTTGGAGAAGCTCCCATCACATTGCTTAATTCTTGAAGAAGGAGAATGCATCCCCTAAGGTACCGAGGTATTGAGACATAATATGTGGTTGGAATTTTGATCTTTGAAACTCCAAAGAGATGGTCTTATAATGTGGATATAAGTTTGTAAATAGTTGAATATTTATTGGAATTAACACCAAATGATGTTTTTGCCTATGTGTTGCTTTCAAAAATCTATGCTATAGTATGGTAACAAAAGGTTGCATCAGATGAAATGAATGTGACTAATAAAAATGAACACAATGGTTCATATGTTACCTAGTCAAAGAGATACAATCAACTAGTCTTCAAATGGAATCAATTTCATTCAAGGCAATTTGTCAAATGGTTCACAAGATTTCTATATGCTTCCAAATTTGGTATATGTGTCTATCTCAGCATAGATATTGATCCAAAACATTTTTGGTGGCCTTTTCCAATATCTTGCATATATTGAATACATGAATAATTTTCAAAGATAAACAACAAATCAATGGCTTTTGAATCATTTTATGAAAATATGGAGAAGGGGTTACATTAAAATCCTGCAATTATATCATGGGCATCTTTGACGAGAGAAAATCCTCAAGCTAGTACCAATATCTGGAGAAAAGGCTTTCATAATGGATGTGAGGTAAAAAATTGGCATGACAAACAAATCTAAAAGTACTTGGTTTATAATGCAAATCATGTAATTTTGATTTGCACATTTCAAGTGGTATAAAAACACCAAAGTATTTTTGCACCATTCAAGTGGTGCAATTTTGTAAATTCATTTTTGCACATGGTGTAATTTCACCAATGCACTTTTGCACCACTTAAGTGGTGCATTTTTATAAAATCACTTTTGCACCTTCAAAAATGCAAAAAAGGTGGTTACGCACCATAACCACCTCCCCATGCTATAAATATGAATGTAAGGCTCATTGTAAAGGGGGCCTTTTTGGCAGTGAAACTCTATAGAAACTTTTGAAAGATGAGATTGTATTTTTGACTCAATAAAGATCAAAACAAGGATATTTTACAGACTTTGTGTTCAAGATTTCTTCGTGAGTTATAAATTTATGTATGATTCATTTGTCTTTGTATCTTTACTTTCAATTTTTTTTCATAATCACTGCCAAATTGTTAGAAAATGGGAATTTCACATTAAGTATTTATTTTAGAATCTTCTTGTGTGGTTTCTAAAAATGTAAAATCTCAGTGGGATTTAAGAAATATTTTAATTATATTTTATGGGTAAATATGGGATGGTTGTCTTTGGTTTATTATCAGTATTAAAAAATTGTCTCAGTGTACGTTTTGCACTTGTAAGGGTGTAATTATGTCTTTACCACCCATTGAATGAGAGAGGTTTCCATACACATGATGTTTCACCCTTCTTATACTATTCTAGTAAGTTTTTGCATTTAGCTACTCAGAGTTATCTTTCATTTTTCTTAAGGTTATCATGGTAGTTTTTGTATTTAACTGACTATAACAACCTTGTCCTCCCTTATTTCTTTCCTTTCTCTATTCATCTTTTCTTTCCATTATTCCCTCATTTCTCCTCATTTTCTTTCTACCTCCTTTACATATTTTCATGTTAAAATTATGAAACCCCCAATAGAAAACATTTTTTCTTTAAATAGTTGTGAATAACTTTTCCCTTGCTTTTCTCTTTTTGGTTTTCAATAAAGGTAGCTCTACTTCCTAATAAGAGAAGGGCTTTGTCTTGCATTGATGATTAAAATAAGAACTTAGTTCGCACACTATTGACTCAAATTCACCAATTTGTCATCCTGAAAAAGTTTTGAGCCAACAGTTTTTGGTGACTCTATTAGGGATTGAGGTGCTTTACACACATGATTTTTCAACATTTCAACGAACCTCCCCTGGAATGGAGGTTGACGAATCTGTTGAGAAGAAGTATTTAGTACCTTCACCTTCTTAATTGCACAAATGAGATTGGTCCACCCCAACCCCAATGTTCCCTATGTCCCATGGGGAAAATATTTTGGGTTGTTGGCTTTGGCCTAATACAATGAGTTCCCATTAGGCTCAAGGAAGAGATTCCAAAAGTTCTCTAGAGAAAATGGTCAAGATGCAGATAAACATATCTAGGCCTTCACAGTGTCCTATAGAATTTTGGGAGTTATGTATGAAGATGTTGTTGTGAGACTTTTTGTTGAAACTTTCATTAGACCTACTACCGAATGGTTTTGGCATTTGAAAGATGGATGCATTTTGAATTGGGACTCTTTGACGAATAGGTTCCTGGATAGATTCAAATTAGCTATGGATGTGTGTGCACTTTTGTCAAACTTCTAGATTCATAAGCAAGACAATGAGTGAATGAGAGAGTATGTAGCTCATTTTAACACATTATTGATACTAATTCCTCACACAAATTAGCCAAGTCTCAGCAATTAACTTTACATTTTCATTGGTTCTCTTCACCCAGAGATCAAGTTTATCTTGATGAAGATCAAGGTAAATGACTTGATAGTTGAACAACAAGATGCTATCGAGATTGAAGATGATTTGATGATATATGGAATGTTGAAGAAATAAGTTTCAAAAGGTGCTACAACTATTTCCAATGATAATGAAGAAATAGTGAAACCTGATACAATAAAGAGTCTGCAATATTTAGAACGTAAATTTTGAAGGCAAGTTATTGATCAAACTTGTCAGAACTATAACAAAGAAAAATAAAAAGTGATACCTATCATATATGATTGTTTTAGTTTCATAATCATGGAAGAAGATGAACAAATAGAAGAACTGATGATTGATAATATAATAGATGAAGAGTTTAACTTCCCACTTGGTGAAAAGGAGAAAGATCTATCTATTTCACTAGATTGTTTGAATCCCATGGTCCTAGAAGAAAATGGGTTATCTAAAAAACAACTGATAAAACTACAAATAAAAAGGAGTAATAATGCATAATTTGATGTTATACTTTCTGAAAGAGAACATATTATGGAACTAGTTTTTAGCAAAGTAGATGATCCTTTCTCTATCAAAATGAAAGACTCAATAGTCAAAAATGAAGATTCCTCAGGTATTTCATTTTTAGAGTCTAGAAGAATTCTCTACAAGATCTGAATGTAAAGCAATTAAGCCTATATAGATTGAAAATCATAATCATGCCAAGGTTGAGGTCAAAGAATACATCAATGTAGAACAGAGTGAATGGTTCCCAATAATCATTATAAACAAAATGGAAACTATCAAGGCAGAAGTAATTGATGAAGATGATAATATTTATTCATCTAGTGATGAATTCATTTTTACCATGGGAAGCGATTCAGAAAAGAATATCAACACCTCACTCATTTTGCAAGATGATCATATTATGCTTCCATCATAAAAATAGATATATAACATAGTTCTCTTCAATTTAGATAGTGTACCTATCAAAGATGCATTTGAAGTCATCCAAGAAGATATTGAAAAAGTTTAGTATTGCTCAGAGTTGCTCATAGAATATCATATAATTCTTAATAATTTCATTTCAAAGTAGGAAAACATTGTTGATTTGTTCATTCATGATCATCCATGTGTGGATGATAACTGTAAGTTCCTCTTCCCACATGCTTGGTCACTGCTAAATGTATTTGAAGTTCATAAGTCAAATCCATTATTTTGAAATGGTACGTACTTCTCCCAATCGGTGAATGGTTTTGTATAATCTTCTCATGTTTCTCTGCTCCCTATAGATAGTTTTGCTTTCCCAATTTTGGCTTGTTTCCCTTACCCTTTTCTATTTTGGTGTGTGTGTGGTTTTTCAATAAATGCAATAGTCTATTTGTTGCCCCTCCTTTTCCATGTTTTAGTCTTTCTCCCTACACATTCATAACAATGATATGTACCTGAGAAATATCATGGGTAATCACATGATTTTCTAAGATGATAAAATGGATAAGTTTTTCATAAATCTCTTTAGTAAACGGGTGGTTGATATGCAAGTTTTCAAGTGATTAGAGGATCTGGCCTAATAGTGCATGTTCATTTTTCATAAGATTGAGATGGGTGAACTGGCTATCAACTGGTCAGATCAGGATACACAAGTGTAAGAAAAACACTTCTCTCTTTGCATTTTGGTTTGTGTAAAAATACATAACTGAATATGCCCTCACATACACTATCCTTTAGGATATGTGAAATCCCCTGTTAGGCTGAGTACCTAACCCTCGCACACACTATATTTTGACATGTGATAGATTTATAATGGCTTGAAGACCCATCCCTTTCTCAAGATTATAAATTTAAAGATTTTTCAAATCTATCAAAGTTGTTGTTGAAGACTCCACTACCCAATGGATAAAGCATTAGCCTACAAAACTAGAAAATTCTAAGTTCTTTTTGTTCTCTGCAGTTTAGAATCCTAGTCAAAGCCAACTATTGTCATGGTTTTTGAAAATGGTAAAAAGATGATGAAAATTTTAATTTTTAAAAATTAAATTAAAAATGGCTAAAATTATGAATTATGCCCAAAAATGTCAAAAATTAATTTTTTTGGCCTTTTCCATTTTTATCATAATATATTTTTAAGCCCGTTTGAACCCTATGTTCAAAATATTGCTAGTTTTCTTGGTAATTTGCCAAAACCTTTTTACTTTTTATGAGTTGAAAAAACATTTTTTCCTTTTTCACAACTTGTGAAAAGTGCAAAAACATTTTCGATGCAAAGTGCAAAAAAATATTTTTTGTGCAAGTTGTGAAATTTTTTTTGGTTCCCGTGCAAATAGTAAAAACTTTTTCAATTTTCCCTAGCCATGAAATTGAAACTTAATCTTCTCAAAAGTTTCATGTTCAAAACAAGATTGTCAACATGCGTATCAAGTGTGATGGTTTCACAGATGCTCATGAAGTATTTGAAGAAATGACACAATAAGACAACTTCTCGTAGAATGTGATGATAAAAAATTATAGAAGAATGGGTGACCTCACCAGGGTTTGGCATTGTTTCATCAAATGCAATGAATGGGTGTCCAACTCGATCATTTTAAATTTGTTAGTGTACTCCCAACCTATGCTAAAATAAGAGCTTTACAACATAATATGGACATCTTTAAGCATAATGGAAAGTGAATTTTTGTCAAGCATTTTATGTAAGTGCACTGATGGACATGTATGCCAAGTATGGGAATATGAAGGTTGCATGCAATCTATTTTGTAGAATGATCGAAAGAGATGTGGTATTTTAGATTGCATTGATTATAGGATATGCACAAAATAGAGTGTTATATAGTTTTGAATGAGTTCCAAAACACCACCAACTTGCAAAAAAATCATTGAGATAACACACAACAGGTTTGAATTATGATGATCTTGATAAATGGGAGCACCATGGCTTGTATCATTGGAACCTCTTCTTATGTTTTTCAGAATTGAGACAAATATTATAATATTTGGTTCATACATCAAGAATTTAATTGATGAATATTTGAAACCCTAGTTCTTTGAAGCTTATCACCTGATAAGTAAAGGAGATATTTTCCTTATCATAGGTAGTGGTAATGGAAACAATAGCAATGACAACAACAATAGAAAGAGCAGTCTGAGCTCATCACCAAATGCCTACACAATTTTAATTTGGCTTTGCCATTGCCATAATGCTGGTCTAGTTTCTTCCTATTGGAATTCGTGGATCATCAGAACGCTTGAAGAAAATTTATCCTCTCTATTTTGGAGTTTGTTTTTAAGCATCCATGGTTTTGGTTGTAAAGGTAAAGTATGATAATAATTTGAGACATTTCAACATGTACATAAGGGAAGATGGTAGTCTAGAGCTCTCCTTGGATGGACTAAGATCTAAAATCTATAATTTTTTTTAGTTTAATATGAATGCACAGTTTGTCATAGCATATTGTGATCAAGACAATGATATTGTAACTATGGTAGATGACAATGATCTTCTTGATGATGTACGTCAATAACTAAATCCATTTCATTTATAAGTATTGTTGGGTGAATATTTTGTCGTCAAGCAACTGACGACAAAATAGGTATATCAACCACACTACAAGGAGATTTATACAGAAAAAAGTGTGGGTTTACCACATCATAGTGAGATAAATATCTCCTCTCATCAAGGGGAGGTTCCCTATAAACTACTTATATGCTATATGTATATAAATAAGCAAAAAATAACACTTAGGGTAGTATAACACCATTCATCTCTCTTTTTTCAGAGATGATGTTCACAGAACAAAAGAGAAATCCTGGTTGATGATTGAAAGCATTCCTCTTCCTTCAGAAATGATGTTCAACAAATAACAGAAAATCTTTTTGATAGTAACTAGATCTACGAGAAACCCAGGAAAGCACAAAGTCTTTCGTTGCTTCCCTCGTTGATTTGAAACGTACGTAACAACAGAGTGAAGTGCAGCTCAAAGTCTTCACCTAAAACTACAACAGATTATAAGATCACAAAGGATAAAAGCATTTCAAAGTCTTTCTAATATCCTTTAGATAATTTTCACACACACTTTGCTTATTTAATCAAATAGATGAGAGATTATTAGGAACGAGAACATAAGAACGATGTCCTAAATAACACACATTATTTCAACACAAAGTCTGAAAATAACTTGCTTCTCATTCATTCAAGAAAATATGATTTATAAGCTAAGATCAAAGTCTCAGGAAGCATCTCAATTTCGGCATAGTTTTTTCTCTCAATTACCAGAGATATCCTTTTACAAAAGAGGCTCCCTCTATACATATAGGGAAAAGCCTTCAAAATTGAGAAAAGACTTAAATATTAAAACCTAGTCAAAGATGAGTCTCCGTTGACTTTGGGACTTTTTTAGATTTTTACATGTATTTACACATGACAAAATTACATGTGCAAATGTCCCAAGTCAATTATAAAGTACATGAGAAAAATGGAGAAGAAAAAATGGATGAACATTTCAACTTCTTTCGCCAGCCTTCTTTAGATGAGCATCGTACATGGCGATAGCTACCTATATCCCGATGCTGTCTAGTGTAATAGTATTTTTGAAGACCACCTTAGCCCTGACTGTGGCGTCTCTCACTATTGTGATTGATTTTGCATGACTAGTTAACCTAGTTCTCAGATTGTCCAGAGTTAACTGATTATCTAAGATATTATCCACAGAAGCCATCGAGAATGATTTCTCCTCGAATTCCCTTCGGATCATATCTTCAAACTCTTGAATCATTTTCTCTACTAAAATGAATTGGTTGTCTCAAGAGGTAAGTCTGCAAGGCAATTCCTCCAATTTTTTCAATAGACTGGTATCGCTTTGTTCACTAGTGTCTTTGGAATATTTGAGGTCACTGATCAATTCTTTAAGCACCTGGATCTTATATATCAATGATTCTTTAATTTCAATAAAAGAATCTCTATTGATAATGACGTCGATTGATACTAGGGTATGTATTTTCAATGCTTTAATCTCTATCTATTTGCTAATATATTTATCTGTGCTTTCAATATCTTGAGAAATAAAATTGATAAGATCTTCTGACTCTGTTCTCACTTTCTTCATTTTACCTATCTTCTCAGACACCTCTGTAAACAAAGAAATCCCCTGTGCATGCATCTTATCTAAGTAGTTTTCAAGTACTTTTCCCTTCAGATAAGTTTTTTCTACTTTTTGAATTACAGGATCATCTATAGAGAAAGCTTATGGAGTTACCACTTCTAGAGCAAAAGTGAATTTTCTTATCATTGCGGTCAATTATTCCACCATTGCTTTGTAATGATCCTTCATTTCTCTTTTTCTGTCAAAATTTTAAACCATAATATCCATCACAGATTACAAATCACTCTTGGCTCCCTCATGAGTTATTTTATCTAACTCAACTCGAGAGATGAAGTAGTTGCTCATATCAAAATTTTCAAGAGTCGTATCTTATGGGGGTTTGGCTATCTCTAGAAATTTGTGCCCCTTATCTCCAATCATTTTTGAAAGGATTTTTGGCTTCTTGGAGGTCTTAAGATTTCACCGGTACTATTTTATCGAAGTCAAATTCATCTAGAGAGATGACTTGCTTTTTTCTTTTGGGTGTGAAAGTTGACAACCAAGGTGAGAGAGTATAAGCACTTACATTAGCAATAATCCCTGTAGTTGGTGTCACTGGGGTAACACTTGCACTACTGGTAGGAATAATGGGCATAGTGGGCATAGTATCAGTTAAAATCATACCTGTTGCTGAATGGTCGAAGGTGGAACTATCTTCGATGTTAAAAGAAGGAGATGACAAATTGGGGATGGATCCTGATGAATGAAGAACACCTGTAGAAGCACCTTGAGGGTCGCCAAAAATAATTTTAGAAGGAGAAGCGGCTCCAAAAGAGGGATACTGATGGAAAAAATAGGTGAAGGAGTTGCAACAGGTGAATGGGGTGGAGAAGAAGAATTTCCTACGTCTGGCTACGCACCTTCTTGCAGAGATTGAGTTTCTATTTCCTGTTGACCCGCAAGCCTGTCATCAATTTCCATCTATTCAGTCGCTTATTCTTTGGCACTTTGTTTCTCAACCCCCATATCTGTCGACTCTGGCTCTTTCTCGGCAACCTTTGATTTCTTTGATACAAAAATGATCCTAGGCTTATGGGGCCTAGAAGGAGAAGGAACATCACTTTTATTCTTTATTCTATTTTCCACTCTCCTCATCTCTTCTTGAAATTTGGCCTTTGATCCTGTGATGAATTCTTTTAAATTGATGCCCTTATTTGCTAACAAATCATTGGTGTTAGCCAATATTGGTTTGAATCTCATCCTCAAGGAGGTCAACTCTTTCTGAGACCATTGGATTAGAGGAAGAGGAGAGTTAGCAACTTGTTCAGCATGACATCTACTATTGACTAGATCTCCATCATCTACTAGATTTGAAGGGATATCAGTGAGCCCTAGATATTCTATTTGTTCAAGAGATAGTCTGCTGTAGTCCATCTTCTTGATATCTTCTGCTGTCCTCAAATCAATCCAGACGTCTTCAATCATGGGTTCATGGAACTGAGTCTTCCTCCTGATCATGTCTTTGACATCTCTATAGTCAAACTTGGGTCTCCTTTTGAAATGCTTCATGGTTACAAGTTGCATTCGATCTCCATTTCCCTTGCTTTTGTAGTGGTCAATACCGAGTACCTACCAATTTCAATTGGGAACCTGAAACTAGGTTTTTTAAGTTCCATCTGCTTACTATGTACAATAATAATTTGCCTATACAGCTCCATCAAGACTAATTTATTTGAAGAAAATCTTGGGAGCATATAGGGATAGCCTTGGAAAAAGCCAATTTGTAGATAACAAAAAGAAGGGAACTGCAAGAAATATAGCCGAAATCATTCACAATGGTCTAAGCTTCATCTGACACTCTTTTTTGTTCTAATTGGGGGTCAAAGAGATATAAAAATAATATGAAAAAAGCATCATTTACCCTCCTAAAATGATGGATTGAACCCTTTAATGTCAACTGAGGGTAATATTGATATACCAAGGTGGTTTTCCTATCTCCCTCTGATGTCAAATCTGAAAAGGTTCTCATTGAAGCTGCGATGTATACTAGGTATGAAGTCATACAAAACTTTGAGATAGTAGACACCTTTGTCAATTTCTCATGTAGAGCATTGCTGATCTGTTCACCCCAGAAAATGACTTGTTTGCCTTGGAGGATTATCTTGATGAAGGGATACATCCATTCGTGAAATTGAGAAGAAAAGGGTAAACCTCATACTCTCCTGAGAAGAGTAATCAAGTCACCAATTTCTTCTATAAAGTCACTCCTCAAAAAGTTCTATGGCCATCTGGATAAGTTGGCTTTGAGAGTTTTAAGCCATCTATTGTTGATCACCTTCTTTGCCTTCTCAAAATCTTTATCATATTCTTTTTGTGCTTCAATAAAGTTAATCTTCAACACTTCAGTAGTAGGAGGGCACATAAAAACTTTATCATTAAACTTAGGGTCTAGTCGAATCACTATGTTGTCACTAGCATCTACCATGGCTTGGTATCTTTGTTGTAGAATTAGGTGCACTAGAGAATGAACTCTATGTGATGAGCTGCCACAGGAAAAGAGGAGACCAGATGGATATTGCTCTCAATTGTCCTCTTCATTTCAGAGCTAGGGTTGTTTGCCTTGGTTCTCTCTATGAACTCGGCCATATCTACGTGTCTAATTTTTGTATCCCTAATGTCGTTGAAATTAGAAGCGACTGAGGTGATTGAGAAAACACCTTGATACTGGTACTTCATGGTCTTCGACTTCTTTGGAGAAACTTTAGTCATCGAGACGAGCCTTTGTCAAAAGTATGTTGATGAAGAAGGATCTTGAGGAAAAACTATGATAAGAATCATGATTGTGTAATTAGGGGAAATATTGGCAATCTAGGAAAATTACACGTTGGGTGATCACGACTAGGAAAATGTGCATGAAAGGGTTGAGGTGTGAGCAGGTCAAAAAGTGAAAGGGAAGCGGGCTCAGAATAAAAATGAGAAAAATCAAATTTTTTAGAGTTAGTCAAAACAGAGGGAAGGTATGCATGGGTAGCAAAAATTACCACCCTTGCATGTTGAGTATTGTCTTTATGTATAGGTGGCAAAAATTGCCACCTGTGCACATTAGAAAGAAAGGATGCATCAGGTTATGCATAAGTAGCAGAAATCACTGCCTATGCATCAGTCAAAAATTAGAGGTGCATCGATGGTGAAAATCACTGCCTATGCAAATGGTTAGATGGTTAGATGTGTATCGGCAATGAATTTTGCCACCTATACACATAGTTGATAGGTTTCGTGTAAGAGCGGCGAAAATGGTTGCCCTTGCATAGGTTGGTCAAAGGGTCTATAAAGGCAATGATTTTTGCCATCAATACACATGGTCGGATGACTATATGTAAGGGTGGCAAAATTTTTTGCCTTTACATGGGGTAAAAGCTTGACGGGGCAAAAAGGAGAAGAGGGTTGAGGCGCGGAAAAAAGATAAGAGGGTCGAGGGAAAACTTAGAAAACTTAGACCTAGAAAGGAAAGAGGGAAAACAATGAGGAGAAGAGAAGAAAAAATATAAAACAAAACAAAACCAAAACAAGAAGGAAAGAAACGCATAAACCCTACCTGATAATCGCAAAACAAAGCTCAAATTTGATGAAAACTCGATCACACTTATTCACTAGATCGCCCAGACACAGGGAGGAGGAAAAATAAAGAAGAATAGATTAAAAAGAGGAAGAAATGGGGTTAAATGGGGCAAAAATCACCCCTAACCACTCAATGCACACATCCATAAATGCTGCATGCAAAAATTGAGACCATGCAGGGGCGGTAAATTTTGCCACCTCTGCATGTGAGGTTGGAAAAGGGGATGCAGGGGTGGCAAAATTTGTCGCTCCTTTATGGAAGAAAGGAGAAATGCAAGGGTGGTGATTTTCACTGCTCTTGCATGAAGGATGCAAGGGCAGCAAAAATCACTGTCTTTGCATCAAAAACTTAAAACCACATGCAGTGGCGACAAAATTTGCCGCTCCTGCATGCAAACACAAGAAAGCACCTAACTCTGAGAAATGAAAATTTTGTCATCTAATCACATCAAGATCGTAATGATTATCACATTTTTTAGGAAATCATAATAAGGGAATGCCATGAACTTTAAATGACGCCAGTTGAGCAAACATGAGATCAAGAAAAACTTGTCTTGAAAGATGAATTTAGAGTGAAGAACATGAAACTGACAAGTTTCATAAGGGTTGTTCTAAAAATGAGCATAACTGATTTTAGAAACAATAGCTAACTCCTGTTGGGGAACTTCTATTGATCGAATCAATCAACGGGAGTAGAAACCAATCTCTAAGTGCCTTCATCCAAGCCATTGGGCTACGAAGTCAAGCCAAGAAAGGAAAAGACATAAAAAACCAAAAGAAAACAAACAACACAAAAACTATACAAATGTACAAGTGAACTCATCTAATACTTCAAAGATTGAAGTGCTTTAGATGCTGCCCACTATGAGGTAGTGAAAATGGCACTCCATCTTGATACTTTAACAAGAAGCTATTTTCACCACAAACTTGACGAATGGTAAATGGACCTCTCCACAAAGAATCAAATTTGTCGTGCATTCCTTTTGGTTCTCTCCTCTTGTCCCATAACAAGACTTGATCTCCAATCTAAAAATCATGAACCCTTGCCCTCTTGTTGAAGAGTTTCTTCACCTAATTTTGATGTGCAATAATCCAGTCCACAACCGTGGTTCGTTGCTCATCTAATTTAGTTAGGCACATGATCCTTTTATCAATATAATTTTTAAAAGTTGAATCTTTAATTGCTTTTGCCAACTTGAGCGCTGGTAGTTCTAGGGTGATTGGTATCTCTGCATTCAAACCACATAGAAGTTGGAATGGTGACATGCCTATTGACCTCTTGGTTGTAATCCCATCTACCCATAAAGCGTCAAATAATGCTTTATGCCAAGTCCTCTGATTATCATTTACCAGTTCCCTGATAATAGTAACCAGTTTCTTGTTGCTCAATTATGCTTGGCCATTTTCTTGTAGAAAATAATCAGAAGTGTGGGAGAGGGTAATTCCATAATAAAATCAAAACTGGATAATCTCATGGGAAAAGAAATAGGCTGCATTGTCTGTTATAATTTTAGTTGGAACCCCAAATCAAGAAATAACATTTTCTTAAAGAAAATTACATACCACTTCTGAAGTAACATGCTTAGCTGGAATGGCTTCCACCTATTTGGTAAAATAGTCAGTCATAGTGAGGACATAATCATGCTCAACACTTGAAGATGGGTTGACTGTGCCAATGAAGTCAATACCCCATTGTTGAAAAGGTTCTTTGATTACCACTGGCTTGAGGAGTCATGCGGCCAATTTAGGTTTTTTGATGAACTACTGACATAATTCACACCTATGCACCTATTTGTAAGCATCTTGAAACATCGTAGGTCAATAGTACCTCACTCATAGAATTTTTTGAGCCGTCACTGGTGCAAAAAAATGTCTTTCATGGGCCAAATTATGGAAGGACTCCAAAAGTTTATCTTGTTGTGCCTTATCGATGTAATAAAGAAATACCCCATCAAGGCTTCTCTTATACAAACCATTGTCCCACAAGACATAGCTAGCAGCCTTTAGCTTAACATTCTTTTTTTCTTTATAGGATAGATGAGTGGGACACTCACCATAGGTAAGAAAATAAGTGATGTCAGAATACCACTTATCAGTAGTAGCGATGAAGAGGACCATAGGCACGTCTTCAACCTTTGTTTCTTCATTTTCTGTTTCTTTGGAGATATTATCAGCAATCAACTGGCTAAGCCCCTTTCCCCACACAAGCTTGGTAGGTTTGATATCAACATCAAAATCTTGAATCTTAGCAATCCAATTGCCCCTTTTAGTACCAAACTCCTATTGAGTTAGAATGGACTTCACCGTTGTGTTAGGCACCAAAACCATAGTATGTGAATTCAGAATATAAAATCTGAAATGCTTCACCACTTTAACCATATCATAAACATGTTTCTCCATATTTGAATATTTTAATTCATGAGTTTTGAGAGGAAAACTCATAAATGATATGGGAGATTCCACACCTTCTTTGTTTTGTTGAACCAAAATAGCTGAAAGTGTATGCTCAGAAGTATAGCTGTATATTATGAAGTCTTTGGTGTAATTTGGACAAACCAGAATTAGTGCACGAGCGATCACTTTTTTGATGTCTTCAAATGCTGACTTTCCTTTTGTAGTCCATCAAAAAGTGGCTTTCTCTGCAAATACTAGAATGAATCTTCATAGAAAATTCACCTTTCCAAAGAAAAAATGAACTGCAGTCTTACTAGAAGGAAGAGCAAGACTTTAGATAGATTTGACTCTTTCTGAGTCAATTTTTATACCTTCTTGGGATACAGTGTGACTGAGAAGATTACCTTTTGTAACCCCAAAAATTGACTTCTTGAGATTAAGAGAGATACCATTTTATCGACAACATTCCAAGACTTATTGTAGATGATGCAGATGATCAGGATGATGTTTGAAAAAAATGGTCAAGTCGTCAAGATATACCATAATAAACTTTCCCATTTTGTCTCTGAAAGCAAGATCCATTGCTCTTTGGAAGGTAGCACAAGCATTGATCAAACTGAAATACATTCTGTGATATGCAAAAGTGCCCCAAGGTGTAGTGAAAGCAATTTTATGTTGATCTACTTCATTGACTTCTATTTGATTGTACCTAGAAAAACCATCCAGCATTGAAAACATTTTTGAACTAGTCATTGTTTGCAAAACTTGGTCCATGATGGGCAGAGGGTAGTTATCTTTTAAAGAAGATTGATTCAGGTTTCTGAAATCGACACAAATAGAAATTTCCCCATTCTTTTTTCTCATAGGAACTATGTTAGCAATCCAGGTGGAATGATGGATTGAAAAGATAATTCTTGCATTGAGTATTTTCTAGATCTTGAAAAAGATAGTACCTGATATTTTGGGATTGTATTGCCTTTGTTTTTGCTTGTAAGGCAATGACCCAACCTTAAGAGGAATTTTGTGCCAAATTTTCTCAGGCCTAAGAGATTTCAAATCATCATAGGAATATGCCAAAACATCAATGTAATGGCAAAGAAGAGCAGCAAATTTGAGCTTTTCATCAGAAGTGCAGCAATTTCCAATGTTGACAATTTTGGAATTTTCTTCCGTACTCAAACTTATTTGATCAAACTCTTTGGAGGAACTTGTATTTACTTGTCACTGCTTGACATATCTGTCCTGCTTATCAAATAATTTCTTGAGAGAAACCAAACCTTTTGGAATTTTATTTCCCTTGAGTTGAAGGAACTCTTCACCAATTTGAGAATTTACCTCAATAATTGATTCCTGTGGTGGGGATTCGCTTCCTTCAAAATAAAGATCTTCAAAGCTATCCATCTTTTCCAAAAAAGTAATGATTTGATTGTCGTTAAACACCTACCAATGACTGGCATTATCAGGTATATTTGGTCGAAAGACTAGCTCAATAGTGTACTTGTCTCCTTTGAAGTCTTTATGGGCAACCATGAGGGTCGCAAAGACAACTAATGAATCTGCAAGGTCATTGCATTCTCTTAGCACAACAAAAATATTGAAAGCATCAAAACTTTCAATACACTCCCATCCAAGATTACGATAGTGTCACAATATTTTTTTTTGGTATAGATTCCTTACCTGACAAACTACCAGTTCAGTATCTCCACGGACGTGAAGAACCTTAATACCTTTAGAATGAGTAGCTTTTAATTCAAGCAACAAAGACTCATACTCAACAGTGTTATTGGTATTATTGAACTGTAGCTTATATGAATAAGGAAAATTTTCTTCTTGAGGGGAGATCAAAACAATTCTGGCTCCAGAACTGGTAGAAGAGCAACTACCATCAAATTCTAAAATCCAAACATTATCAAAATTTGATCTTTTCAAAAACTTCTCTTTGTTATTCAGAGAAGATTCTTAGTTGTCTGAACTTTGCTTCAACAATTCTTTTGTCTTGGCATCTGAATTTTTTGAATTATCACCAAAAGGACTTTCATCTGATGGGATGAAAACATCTTTAGTAGTCAAGAAATAATTATCTATTCCTGATGATTCAAATAAAATTTGGGCTTCGAGATCAGATGTTTGGGTGACTATATATTTTGACTCTTTCTTAGGGAGAAATTTATTCATAACACCTTTAACAAATATCCTTGCTTCAGACAAATCCATATTCAATTCTCTGCCTTCATCTTTGTAAAAATTGCGCCCGAGTAGAATGCCATAAGACACTAGAACATCGGCCACTAAGACCGTTTGATTTTCTTTTTTGAAAAAGTCACAAATGCAAATTGGGCATCTTTGATTTTTCTCAGGAGTGAGACTTGCTTGTTTTCTATGGAGAAACACCTCTCAAAAGTCTTAGTCAAAGTAAGACCAACAGAATCTACTACTTTAGCAGGCATAACATTATCAAAAGCTCCAGAGTCTATTATGCAATTACTCAATTTATGACCATTTATCAACAGGGAAACGTAAAAATGTTCTATTTTCTTGGGGGCAACAAGAGGAGTAGCGATAAGATTATTCTAGGGGAAACAAGAGGAGTCACCTTTGAAAAATCTTGTCTTATAGGGGTAGTTTTACTTTTCACGTATTCGGCTAGCCTATCAAACTATTCAAGATTGGCTCGCAAATACTCAATCTTTGTCTTTTTGGCATGATCAATTATATCAAATAATTGAAATGAGCTAGAGATGGAGGAAGGGAGCCCATCATCCTGATCTTTAATGGGTGTGGCACTGGTCTGAGAGATAGAAGTAGAAGGTACATGATGGTTTGAGGTACTTACTTTCTTATTAGTCACCGGGTCCTTTGGTTGGAAAGGCAATGAAGTCCCTTGTTTAGTCATAAAAACTACTGGCTGAGTTTCTTTTCCTATTTTTTTATCATCTTGTTGAGCTGATTGGTTCTGAGACTTGGTAAAAATGGCATAGGATCCATCAAACACCTCTCCCTTACTTCTAACTTCATCCTGATAATCTAGGAAACCAATATTGGAGTCACCAACTAATTCTTCTTCTTGTTATGCAAAAATATTAGCATCATCTTATTGGTCCAACTCAGGGTGGAATGAGAAATCATGTTCAGCTTCAAGGTAACCAACTGCTGAATTAGTAGGTGCTGCTTCAATGGCAAGCTTCCTGTGTGGGGGAGGAAGGCGATTTGGTTGTCCTTAATTTTTGGTATCATTGCCTTGATATGATTGATTGGGAAATGTCCTTCTTGGCATATCCCGATGAGGAGGAGCACACATACCTTGGGCCATTTGTCTTTTCAAAGCTAGCAGTTCATTTGTCAACTTTTACACCATAGGATTTGTGGTACTCGTGGAAGAACTTTTAGCAAATGAAGAAAATTTATTTTTACTAGAATATTTTATGATCTTACCTGCCAGGATAGGATCATCTTCCACCTCAATAGCCAAATTTTAGGCTATAGAAATATCCATAAGACTGGCTTACCTCAACAGAAAACTTACTTCAGGAAGTTGTGAGTTGATGAAAAAGCACTCAAGGTTCTTCAGTGTAGGCTGAGCAATCGTAGGAATTCAGTTCCTCAGCTTATTGAATTTAGTAATGAAGTCTTGCATGGGCTCATGAGGTTCCTTCTTCATTTGTGTAAGCTGAGCCAACAAGGCATGTGCATCTTTAGTGGTTTTGAAACTGACCTCAAACTTGGCCTTGAGTGTATTCCAGTCAATTATAGTTTGAACTTGAAGGTTGTAAAACCAGTCGGTAGCAACACTTTGAAAATTTTCTAAAAATAGTCTCACCGCTATATCTTCGTATTCCATACCTATCACACCACATGCTATGGAGAAGGCAATATGCTCATCAGGATGAACCTTTCCATTGCCATAGAATTTAGAATTTTTTTTTCTCGAACTATGAGGTAGTTCGTGTAAAGGTGGGTCTAGATTGAGAGGACCAAAGGAGTTTCCCCAAGGGCCTTAGATTGCCATGATATGTCGATTAAATGGTGAGATAACAAATATTTGTGGTGTTCATATAGACAAAACCCTGCTAGTATTGAGATTAGAAGCTTCACTAGGTATGAGAGATTTGACACTGGTAGGAGGGAAACTCTTGGTTCACTGAAGGCGAGATGGTGGAAGAGAAATCTCAAAATTAGTTCATCACACCAACTTGAATCCAAGATCAACAATACCTTGAGCTCTCTGGCTTCGCGTGTACATTGGATCTACTAGAGTGTAAAATGAAAAAGGACTAAAAATGCTTCAGTTTGAAGCTTGAGGCTTCAAAGTGCGCATTCGTATCCCCAATGGAGTTGCTAAAAGCTGTTAGGTGAATATTTTGTCGTCAAGCAACTGATGGCAAAATGGGTATATCAACCACAGTACAAAAAAATTTATACGGCAAAAAGTGTGGGTTTACCACATCATAGTGAGATAAATCTCTCCTCTCATCAAGGGGAGGTTCCTTATAAATTACTTATATGTTATATGTATATAAATAAGTAGAAAATACCATTCAGGGTAGGATAACACCATTCATCTCTCTTTTTTCAAAGATGATGTCCATAGAGCAAAATAGAAATCCTGGTTGATGATTGAAAGCATTCCTCTTTTTTTAGAAATGATGTTCAACAAATAGCAAAAAATATTCTCGAGTAGTAACTAGATCTACGAGAAACCCACAAAAGCACAAAGTCTTTCATTGCTTCCCTCACTGATTTGAAACGTACGTAACAATAGAGTGAAGTGTAGCTCAAAGTCTTCACCTAAAACTACAACAGATTATAAGATCACAAGGGATAAAAGTAGTTCAAAGTATTTCTAATATCCTTTAGAATGTCTTCAGATAATTCCACACACTTTGCTTATTTAATCAAATAGATGAGAGATTATTAAGAAAGAGAACATAAGAACGATCTCCTAAGTAACACAAATTATTTCAACACAAAGTCTAAAAATAACCTGCTTCTCATTCATTCAAGAAAATATGATTTATAAGCTGAGATCAAAGTCTCAGGAAGCATCTCAATTTTGGTAGAGTTTTTGCTCTCAATTATCCAGAGATATCCTTTTACAAAAGAGGCTCCCTCTATACATATAGGGAAAAGCCTTCAAAATTGAGAAAAGACTTAAATATTAAAACCTAGTCAAAGATGAGTCTCCGTTGACTTTGGGACTTTTTCAGATTTTTACATGTATTTACACATGACAAAATTACATGTGCAAATGTCCCAAGTCAATTATAAAGTACATGAGAAAAATGGAGAAGAAAAAATGGATGAACATTTCAACTTCTTTCGCCAGCCTTCTTTAGATGAGCATCGTACATGGCGATAGCTACCTATATCCCGATGCTGTCTAGTGTAATAGTATTTTTGAAGACCACCTTAGCCCTGACTGTGGCGTCTCTCACTATTGTGATTGATTTTGCATGACTAGTTAACCTAGTTCTCAGATTGTCCAGAGTTAACTGATTATCTAAGATATTATCCACAGAAGCGATCGAGAATGATTTCTCCTCGAATTCCCTTCGGATCATATCTTCAAACTCTTGAATCATTTTCTCTACTAAAATGAATTGGTTGTCTCAAGAGGTAAGTCTGCAAGGCAACTCCTCCAATTTGTTTAATAGACTGGTATCACTTTGTTCACTGGCGTCCTTGGAAGATTTAAGGTCGCTGATCAATTCCTTAAGCACTCGGATCCTATATATCAATGATTCTTTAATTTTAATATAAGAATCTCTATCGATAATGATGCTGATTGATACTAGGGTACATATTTTCAGCACTTTCATCTCTATCCATTTGCTAAGATATTTATCTATGCTTTCAATATATTGAGAAATAATATAGATAAGATCTTCTAACTCTGTTCTCACTTTCTTCATTTTACCTGTCTTTTCAGACATCTATGTAAACAAGGAAATCCCCTATGCATGCATCTTATCTAAGTAGTCTTCAAGTATGTTTCCCTTCAGATAAGTCTTTTCTGCTTTCTAAATTATGGGATCATCTATAGAGAAAGCTTCTAGAGTTACGGTTTCTGGAGCAAAAGCAAATCTTCTTATCACTGCGGTCAATTGTTCCACCATTGCTTTGTAATGATCCTTCATTTCTCTTTCCCTGTCAAATTTTTGAACCATAATATCCATCACAGATTGCAAATCACTCTTGGTGCCCTCATGAGTTATTTTTTCTAACTTAACTTGAGAGATGGAGTAGTTGCTCACATCAAAAAATTTAAGAGTCACATCCTATGGGGGTTTGGCTATCTCCAAAATTTGTGCCCCTTATCTCCAATCATTTTTGAAAAGATTTTTGGCTTCTTGGGGGTCTTAGCTTTCACTGGTACTATTTTATCGAAGTCAAATTTATCTGGAGAGATGGCTTGCTTTTTTCTTTTGGGTGTGAAAGTTGACAACCAAGGTGGGAGAGCAGAAGCACTTACATTAGCAACAGTCCCTGTAATTGGTGTCACTCGGGTAGCACCTACACTACTGGCAGGAACAATGGGTGTAGTGGACATAGTATCAGTGAAAATCACACCTACTATTGAATGGTCGAAGGTGGAACTATCTTTGATGTTAAAAGAAGGAGATGACAGACTGGAGATGCATCTTGATGAATGAATAACATCTCTAGAAGCACCTTGAGGGTCGCTAAAAATAATTTTAGAAGGAGAAGCGGCCCAAAAGAGGGAATACTGATGGGAGAAATAGGTGAAGGAGTTGTAACAGGTGAGTGGGGTGGAGAACAAGAAATTCTTGCATCTAGCTGCACACCTTCTTATAGAGATTGAGTTTCTGTTCCCTGTTGACCCGCAGGCCTGTCATCAATTTCCATCTGTTTAGCTGCTTGTTCTTTGGCACTTTATTTCTCAACCCCCATATGTTGACTCTGGCTCTTTCTCCACAACCTTTGATTTCTTTGATACAAAAATGATCCTAGGCTTATGGGGCCTAGAAGGAGAAGGAACATCACTTTTATTCTTTGTTCTATTTTTCACTCTCTTCCTTGTCTCTTCTTAAAATTTAGACTTTGATCTCGTGATGAATTCTTTTAAAGTGATTCCCTTATTTGATAACAAATCATTGGTGTTAGCCAATATTGGTTCAAATCTCATCCTCAAGGAGGTCAACTCTTTCTAAGACCATTGGATCAGAGGAAGAGGAGAGTTAGCGACTTGTTCAACATAATATCTGCTATTGACCAGATCTCTGTCATCTACTAGATTTAGAGGGATATCAGTGAGCCTCAGATATTCTATTTATTCAAGAGAGTTTGCTATAGTCCATCTTCTTGATATCTTTTCCTGTCCTCAAATCGATCTAAACGTCTTCAATCATGGGTTCATGGAACTGAGTCTTCTTTCTAATCATGTCTTTGACACCTCTGTAGTCAAACTTGGGTCTCCTTTTGAAATGCTTCATGGTTACAAGTTGCATTTCGGTCTCCATTGCCCTTGCTTTTGTAGCAGTCAATACCGAGTATCTGCCAATTTCAATTGAGAACCTGAAATCGGGTTTCTTAAGTTCCATCTACTTATTGTGTACAACAATAATTTGCCTACACAGCTCCATCAAGACCAATTTATCTAAATGAAATCTTGGGAGCATATAGGGATAGCCTTGGAAAAAGCCAACCCACAGATAACAAAAAGAAAGAAATTGCAAGAACATACAGCTGAAATTGTTCACAATGGTCCAAGCTTCATCTGACACTCTTTTTTATTCTAATTGGGGGTCGAAAAGACACAAAAATACTTCAAAAAAAGCATCATTTACCATCCTAAAATGATGGATTGAACCCTTCAATGTCAACTGAGGGTAATATTGATATACCAAGGTGGTATTTTTGTCTCCCTTTGATGTCAAATATGGAAAGGTTCTCATTAAAGCCGCAATGTATACCAGATATGAAGTCATATAGAACTTCGAGGTAGTAGACACCTTTGTCAATTGCTCATGTAGAGCATTACTGATCTGTTCACCTCAAAAAATGACTTGTTTGCCCTGGATAATTATCTTGATGAAGGGATACATCCATTCATGAAATTGAGAAGAGGGTAAACCTCATACTCTACTAAGAAGAGTAATCAAGTCGCCAACTTCTTCTATAAAGTCGCTCCTCAAAAAGTTTTATGGCCATTTGGACAAGTTAGCTCTAGGAGTTTTAAGCCATCTATTGTTGATCACCTTCTTTGCCTTCTCAAAATATTTATCATATTCATTTTATGCTTCAACAAAGTCGATCTTCAACATTTCAGTAGCAGGAGGGCACATGAAAACTTTATCGATAAACTCAGGGTCTAGTCAAATCACTATGTTGCCACTAGCATCTACCATGGCTCTGGTATCTTTGTTATAGAATTGGGTGCACTGGAGAACAAACTCTATGTGATGAGCTACCACAGGAAAAGAGGAGACTAGATAGATATTGCTCTCAATTATCCTCTTCATTTAAAAGCTAGGGTTGTTTGCATTGGTGTTCTCTACAAACTTGACCATATCTATGTGTTCAATTTATGTATCCCTAATGTCATCGACATTAGAAGCAATCGAGGTGATTGGAAAAACACCTTGATACTGGTACTTCATCATCTTCAACTTTTTTGGAGAAACCTTAGTCACCAGGATGAGCGTTTATCGAAAGTATGTTGATAAAGAAGGATCTTGAGGAAAAATTGTGATAAGAGTCATAATCATGTAATTAAGGGAAATATTGGCAATCTAGGAAAATTGCACATTGGGTGATCATGACCAGGGAAATGCGATTGAAAGGGCTGAGGCATGAGTAGGTCAAAAAGTGAAAGGGAAGCGATCTCAGAAGAGCAAATGAGAAAAATGAAATTTTTAGAGTTAGTCAAAATAGAGGGAAGGTATGCATTGGCAGAAAAAATTGCCGCCCTTGCATGTTGAGCACTGTCTTTGTGTATAGGTGGCAAAAATTGCTGCTTGTGCACATTAGGAAGAAAGGATGCATCGGGTTGTGCATAGATGGCAAAAATCACCGCCTATGCATCAGTCGAAAGTTAGAGGTGCATCGACGGCAAAAATTTCTACCTATGTAAATGGTTGGATGGGCAGATGTGTATCAGCGATGAATTTCACTGCCTATACACATATTTTATAGGTTTCATGTAAGGGCAGTGAAAATTGCTGCCCTTACACAGGTTGGTAAAAGGGTATGTAAAGGCAATGATTTTTGCCATCAATACACATGGTCGGATGGCCATATGTAAGGGCGGTGAAATTTGCCACCTTTGCATGGGGTAAAAGGCCGATAGGGGAAAAAAGAGAAGAGGGTCGAGGAGTGGGAAAAAGGAGAAGAGGGTCGAGGGAAAACTTAGAAAACTTAGACCTAGAAAGGAAAGAGGGAAAATAATGAGGAGAAGAGAAGAAAAAGTACAAAACCAAAACAAAACTAAAATAAGAAGAAAAGAAACATAAAAACCCTACTTGATAATCACGAAACAAAGCTCAAATCTGATGAAAACTCGACTGCACTTATTCACTAGATCGCCCAGGCGCAATGAGGAGGAGAAAAAAATAAGAATAGATCAAAAAGAGGAAGAAATGGGGTGAAAATTGCCCCTAACCACTCGACGTGTGTGGCCATAAATGTCATGCACGAAAACTGAGACATGCAGGGGTGGCAAATTTTGTTGCCTCTGGATGTGAGGTTGGAAAAGGGGATGCAGGGGCGGCAAAATTTGCCGCTCCTACATGGAAGAAAGGAGAAATTCAAGGGTATTAATTTTTACCACTCCTGCATGAAGGATGCAAGGGCAGCAAAAATCACTGCTTTTGCATCAAAAACTTAAAACCACATGCAGTGGCGGCAAAAATTGCCGCTCCTGCATGCAAACACAAAAAAACACCTAACTCTAAGAAATAAAATTTTTGTCATCTGATCGCATCAAGATCATAATGATTATCACATTTTTTGGGAAATTGTAATAAAGAAACATCATGAACTTTTAACGATACTAGTTGAGCAAACATGAGATCAAGAAAAACTTGTCTCGAAAGACAAACTTAGAGTGAAAAACATGAAACAGACAAGTTTCATAAGGGTTGTTCCAAAAATGAGCGTAGCTGATTTTGGGAACAATAGGTATCACTGATAAACTAGGATAATAAGGGTATGGAAGGCATTCTCAGAGCCTTCCATCAACCCCAAGAAGTTCATCAATTCTTAATGATCCTATCCATGTCATTAATCTCAAGAGCATCTGTTCAGAGGAAACCATAAAATTCTTACCAGATCCTGTATATAAGGCATTAATCAAGTTTGTTAAGGAATGTTCAATATTAAATTCCACTTTAGGGGTGCCAAATTTCATACAGGGTTTCATCAAGATGGCCACTTCTCATCTTGGGCCTCTCATGAAAAGTCAACAAGATGTTCGAGCAACCAATGACACTAGTTTAAACAACAATGCACCATCTTTCAGAAATGTGAAACAAGGCAGTTGTAAAGTTTAATTTGGTTTTGATGATCATGTTGGTCCATCAGCTCCCCTAGTTGGAGACATTCATGATTATGGATTAAAGAGGAATATAGATGTTATGGAGAATATGCATATAGTATTTCACAAAGGCATACAATGTGATAGTTTTGGGATGAATCCAATAATTGATCCATGATACAAGTCTACAGTGAAGGAGGATTACGATATGTGCCATAGCTATTTCTAAGAAGGTGGCAATGAAGAGGACCATGACAATAAAAGTGTAAGGTTCTTTTAGGGGAATCAGAGATGGGTTTATGGTCATGGACACTATCGGTGGTGACTAAGCAAAATGATTGAATTTATTTCGATTCATTTTGTCAAATAATTATTAGTTATTATAAGTTCACTAATATTTGAAGGCCAAAATTTTAGATTTGAATAATACATGTGAGTATTTCATCCAATTTGAATATGTTGGGGAGAAAAGGTTGATTGTGCTAGGAACTCAAATGTCATATTTAAAAATGGTCATTGGAAGCTTACCTAGATCTGTATAGTACAAAAGTTGTTCAATCATAATGTGGGACGTAAGCCCTTTGTTTACACTCCTAGATTCTAATCACCGTGTTTACACATCTATCAAACCTTGGTTATGAGAAGTTGTGTTAGATATTCTACAAGTACCTAATTGGATGTGATAACTGTAGAAACCTAAAACTGGCCATCAATAACCTCCAATCAAGTTTTTGGCCAATTTCTATCCAAAATGCATAATTTGGCCTAAAAACACTAAAACATGCTAAATGATGTGAAACTGACATATTCAAGTGCTGATTTTAGCTAGGGTATCCCTAAATGGGGCAAATGCAATTTATGAGCCAACTAACTTTGATCAAATCATTTCGAGTCAAAATGCCAATTTTGCTCCTGGGTGTTCTGGATTGCTCTTTGCTATCAAATCTTCTGCACAAGATGCATGCTTTTGTTATTTGTTGTTGGTAACATTCTAAATGGGAATATGGTTCTAATACATTTGATAGCACCTTCTAATTCCAATCCAGTCAAATTTAGGACCAATAACAAGGCATTTTGATCAACTTGGGTAATTTGTGCACAATGTGCTTAATCATGCTTAAGAGATAATTAACCCAAATCAAGGCCTAATTAAGAATTCCATGGAAAATTATTGAATACTTATTTTTGGAAATGAATATTGAATCTCTACATCATCAGGTGACCTTATTTCTTGAGAAGACATCTCTAGGCCATAAATGCCATAAATATCAAGATTCATGCCCTCCATGCCTCATTAATGCCTTCCATGATGCCCTCCATGCCTCTTAATTGCCCTTTCTTCCAATGTCATGATGAGGATAATTATAAACTTAATTTCAAAAATTTAATTAATCCTCAACCACACATCTCAATCTTGAGATGGATGGTTGAGGTTGATTCTGATCAAATCCAAAAATCTATAAATAAGAGGCCTCACAACATCATTTCTAAGCTATTTTGGTGCAAATTTATTATGATTAAATATCTTCAAAGGACTTGATAATGCAAAGTTATAATGCCAAATTGATTCCAAGCCAAGCCAAGCCAAAGCCACAAGGTGCCAAGGAGAGATGGAGGTAGCCAAGCTTCCATTACCAAGGACTTCATGAGCACAAAACCGAGCAAACCACCACTACAAAAGCATTTGGATATTCTAAGGAAGGTGAAGGAACTCTTGTATTTGATCCCTTGCTTCTTAGTTGTGCTTTTAATTTGTTTTTGTTAACTAAGCTCTCCCTAGTGTCTAGGCTTAGAGATGTTATTCTATTAGTGTGTTTATTTCATTTTGTTTGTCATTTTGGAACTAACACCATACTATGCATCCTCTCTTGAGTCAAATTCTTAGATCACATTATGGCATGCCCAGTGGGATCAGACGCATCCTATATATGAAAGAGATCATTTTGCAACTCTAAAATATTTATTTGAGTCTTTAAAACTCTTGTAAATTGATTTTCTAACTTTATTTTGCCATTTTGGTTGCCATGGTTTTTACACAATAATTGACGTCGATAGGAAATACCGACATCAGTTACTGACTTAACTGAAATCAGTCAACAAAAATGACACTCAGTTATCTAGAGCAACCAACATCGGTGGTAATAACCGATGTTGGTCACTGTGTTTTTCCAAAACCACAAACTTGAGGCTACTTTTTAAAATTTCATTATTCTAAGCTAAAAAAAAATTCAAAGCTAAAGGACATGCTAACAATTTTGCTACAGGACCAAGCTTGATATTTGTTCAAAACATGTTTAAATCACCTTTGCATGCTTAAAAATTAATTAGGAACCTTGTTTTAGTGTTTAACAAAGAATTTAGATATTTTGGTGAATATTTTCAAAGTTTGCAACTAAGACTAAGGGGTCAAATGAACACCACCAAATCTTTCATTTTGGGTTTAAAATTGAACACACTTGTCAATTTTTGTTTACAATAGTTGTTTAATCAAATTTTTGTTTGGAAAAAAGAGAAATGTTGTGTGTATGCTCTTCCATTTGTCCCCTATAGGTAACCCTTGGAATCAAAAGTCCCATTCCTATTGTAAATAGCCTAGTCCACGGCTTCGAAAGAAAGTCGTCTAAAGCACTCTCCAAAAACTCGTCAAAGTTTGGGTGACCTTGAAAATGACCCTAAAGTTTTTCCATTTCATGTTTTCTTTATTTTTATGCAAAATTGGCTTGCGAGAGGGATGTCATTACCTCCCACGAGTTCTTTAGGGAAGCTTTGACCTAGGGTTTCACCTCCTAGCATTGACTTCACTTACTCCTTTAGAGTTGTACACAGGAGATATCTGCATGTGGACATCGAACAACACTAAGTGAATAATAGGATGTAGTGGTTGTAAAAAGGACTAGACCTTTTTATAACTAGCCCATGCTATAGTCACCCAATTTTCATGATTTTATTTTGCACTGTTTGGCATGAAGGTCATTGTGCAATTGATTCCCCTAGAATGATTAAAACCATGCTAGTTTTAGTCAACCCCATTTTGCCATACCCTTGTTGGGATTTGGATTATTATACTTAGTGTATTTTGGTCATTTTTTCTTGGTATTCTATGAGGCTAAAACTAGTTTGTTTGTTCATAATCCATGTCAAAATAATGCATTTGAGTTGTGAAGGGTAGTGTTATGCTGCACAAATCATGTCAAACCATTTATGCCTTTGAGTCTTTTGAAACATAACATTGACCACATTATTTGAGTATGCTTACACCGTTAGGATACTCAATTTGTTTCAAGACTTGTTTACCATTGTATCAAAACCATTTGTTTCAAACCATTTTGTGTATACCATTTAGACCTTTGTCTTGTACCGTCATAATGTCCAATCTTGTCTAGCTTATTTGGTCAAATCCTAGTTTTCAACGTTGAGTTTTCAATTAGCGTTATTAAGTTTGGATCCAAACATTGATTGATTTTTGTTTAAGCCTCAATTCATGGGGAGGATACATAGATATTTCTCTTTTGGGTTGCATAACTTTAGTTAATCGATTACACAAAATTGAAAACTATTGATGGTTTATTTATTTAATACCTATCCTCATCATTATTTGTGCTTTTATTTTGGAGAACACAACGTTTTTCAAAGAGCCTTTTATCTTATGCCTTATACCAACTGATCATGTTTATGTTTGATTCTATGTGTCGGGTCTATGTCAAAGTTATTTCCAAACTTGTTAGATTAAATCAAATCACATCAGCATTTGTTTCAAGTCTAACCTTTGACACTGTTTGGGTAAAAGTCTTAGCACATGCTTGTTTGTTTAAGACTAGATTTTGAATCCATGTTTGGACAAAAGACCTAGTAACTCAACTTTTCCCTTTCCTAGTTTAGACCTTGTTTGGAAAACTTTGAGCTAGACCTTTGACATGCCAATTTTTATTCAGGCACTTGACCTTTTGTGCGTATGACACTTGACATTAGACATTTGATGTTAGATTGTTTTATGCCAAGTCTTAGCACAGATAATTTTGGAGATACAACTCCACTTTAAGACCATATTGGAGATACAACTCCAACCATTTGACCAAGTTAGACCAAAATTGAACCATTTTTCCTTTAGACATAGTTTTACAGGGTTTGTGGAACTCTAGGCCTTTTTTCTTTTGGAGCTTTCATCATTTACACAGATATGTCTCACTACACTTATGGGGGAGTCATTTACAATATGAATTATGATAGAATGGCCATAAAAAATGACTTTTATGGCTTTTGTCAAGACCCCAATGATGCTAATATGGTTTGTGAGACACATTTCTATTTGCCTCATATTAATCATTCATGGGAACAAAGTCACGAAGTAACTTACGATCCAATTCGAGACCTTGATTGGTATGAAGAGGCTTTTGAAGAGGAATTTGAATACCCAACTACAGATAATGTTGTTTGGGATATGAATCCATACCTTCTTTACAATAATCAGTACGTAGAACATAGTCAAGAACCAACTTATGAGCCAACTCACGACTAGGATGACATGGTTTATGAGGAAGACTTGGATGGTTTTGCTTGTGCAAGCAATAAAGTTTCATGACATCCTTTTGCTATCCAATCATTGACTACCCCTAACCCTCCTTTGGATTATACAAGCCATCAAGCTCTACAATATCTAAATAATACCATTACCATTCCTAGACCTAGTCCTTTGGCTTATGTGAGCAACTAAGCTCCACAACACCCAACCATTTCTATACTAGGACCTCATCCTTTAGTTTTTGTGAGAAATCAAGCTCCATAATGCCCTTTCATCATTCTAAGACCTAGTCTTTTGGCTTGTGTAATCAATCAATCAATCACCACAACGCTCTATCATTACCATCTCAGGACTTTGTCCATTGGCTCATGTGAGCAATCATGCTCCCCAAGGCCCTACCATTATCCAACCACAAGTCATCCCATCCAAACCTCAATCCATCTAATCATTCAAAGACCAAGCTGTGTTCAAAATTGGTATCTTCGAACTCATTAGAAACCAAGGCCCAAACAACCAACCAATCTAGGATGTTTTTGTTAAACCAACCATTTGTGATAAGCAACCTGTGATAAATTGCTTATTAATCCTACACTAGTTACTGAGGAGTCTCACTCTAATGAGCCAATTTTTGCTGGATCACTTCTTAATGATTATAACCACCTTTGGGCAAAACATTACCTTAACCATGCGCCTATTTTTCAAGAGCTTCCTATTGACAAGCTAGTCTTTGAGGAGTTGTCTCTTGACCTTTTTCCCATCCTAGAGGAGTCTCACCTTGACAAACAAATTTTTGTGGAGAGCATTATGCTATCACAAGCCGTTACCTATCTAAAACCAAATATTCAACAAGACATCATTATAATAGAATACCCATCAGATGAAGAATTAGAGTTGGAGTCAGGTTCTATTCTTGAACCAACATCAAATTTATCATCAAAATTTGAATCAACATCATTCTCAACATCAGATTCAGAGTCCCTTGAGTTAGAATCAGATTTAGAAGAAGAATATGTTTGTGATTATTACAACATTGGTTACACATGCCTTGTAGATCAATTTAAATACATTTGTAATCCTTCTAAGGTTTTTGAGGATGAGTACTTAAACTTCAACACAAGTTATCCTAGTATCTTCTATTAGCATTGTGCAATCTCTCCCAATTTCATTACTATTCGATTGGGACTGATAGAATCACACTTTGTTGAACTGCATCCATGGTGACATAGTAGTTGAAGAAGAATAAGGAGGCCAAGACAACATTCATATAGCATAAGAACACTCTCCTAGTGAAACTTTTTTGAAGGCACTAGGGGATAATCAAAGTCATAACTTCACATCTTCTAGTGATTTTTTTTCAAAATAACTAGAAGATAATCAAAGTCAAAAGTCAACATTCCTTAGTGAAACCTTTTCAAAGGTGCTATGGGACAATCAAGACAACTTCACTGGTGAAAACCTCATTGAGGTACCAATAGCTGAGCACAAAAGTTCTTCACTACTTGATGCAGACAAAATCAAAGATAAAATCAAAATAACTTTCAAGCTATAGCCTAATCAGATGGTAGCTACTCTCAAGATCAAACAATAGAAAAATATGGTGGTCCTCTCGAGAGAATAAGTCTTCAGCCCCACCACAACCAAAATTATGTTGAATCTGGCATCTACAACATTATGTGTGATTAAAAGTCCTAATCTTCATTTATTTCCAAACCATTCCACATTCCATTATCATTTTTCATTCCATTTCATAATCAAACCTACCATCCATTATTTATCCTTGTTTACCATCCATAGCCACACTTTCCTTTGCAGAGGCTACAAGGATACCTTGTCTCAATGTTTGAAGGAATCATAATCAATGACCAATGAAGATCACAAAAGCATTCTCAATAACCAAATCTGTAGGCCATTCTAGAGAGAGTAGCTATTCATATGAGGTGTGGGATAGCAATTAACATGATCAAGTATTCTATTTGTATCATTTGTTGATTAAGACGTGCATCTCCCCGTCAATAGGAATAACAAAATAAAAAACTAGACCTAGGCCAAAAATATGTACTATACCATTTCATTTCCATGCCATTACCACTGTTACATATGCATATTTTCCATTATCATTGATATTTCCATTCACCCCATCACTTTGGGGCAACCCTCTTATCATTTTATCAAACCATCATTATCCTTAGCAAGACCATGCGATCTAATCATTCCATTTGTATCTAGACCAAAGCTTATTTTTAGTCATCCTACCTAATCCTATTTTAATCTTGGTTCATTTGGTTCTTCTCACACCTTTTATGGGGGGATTAAAATTAAGTTTCAATAATTAATCTGATTTATTTTTACAATGATAGTCTATGAAAGTAGTGTGACAGTTGATCTGGCAAGATATCTTTCATCTTATATCCACATTTGTTTATGTGAGCTTGATTATAATCATCTATGGGAAAATCAGTGTTTCACCAGTCTTGCTACTAATTATAACCACCTATAGGAAAATTATTTTCATTGACCTATGCCATTATATCCTAGTTATAACCACCTATGGGAAAACTAGAGGCAACACTTGTTTATCATGTATTGTCGCATCACCTTACCATTATTGTTTTCATTTGACTGGCCATTTGCCAGATTTGAGAACTTGTTGGGATGTAGTTGGTTTTTCCCCACCTTTTGTGTGGATAGAATGACTATGACTTTAGGTCATTTCAAGACTATGTGGGTCATGCTCAATTTGTGCTTAGGTCACCTCAGTCCCTCTTTCCATATGCTCTCACCATTTTGTGAGCAACCTAAGCCAAACACTCTCACCATTTTGCGAACAAGTATCTTTTCATTCTCTAACTTGTTAAGATACCTCAAAAATTCCAAAAACATTCATAAAACTTCAAAATCTAAAATCATTTGTCCTATCTAAGCCTAATCAATTATCCTTGATTCACCTTACTAGGGAATTGTCATTGTTAGGATGCTTTCTTTTGCTTTTGTTTTTAGGATTTTTGTTTGTTTGTTTATTTTAGGTTGTTTGTTTGTTTGTTTGCTTGTTTGATCACTTATTTGTTTGTTTAATTTCATCACTGTTGCCTCAACTTAATCTATATGTGTTCATTGGGTGATTCCTTGCACACATTATTCTTGAGTCTATCTATATTCATAAATCAACACTGTCATCATGGTTTCTATCATTGGTGCATTATTTTCAAGTGTTATCATATATCGAGAGTCAATCTTTATGCATATTTTTGGATAGTATTTATGGTGTTCTATCATGAATCCTACCATCACATGCTCAGCAAAAATTACCTTCAAGAAGGTCTACAATCAATGGAGCTACATAAGTTTCTCCTTGGCACCTTGGTAGATCCTCTTATCCCACCCTTGATCAAATTAACCCATTAGCCATTCTAGTTGTGTCATTATTAATTAGGATGAACATCTCTTCATTGGTAGGTACAACTAAATCATTCACACTTATCAATCTTATTCTTATATTCATCTATTTCATCACTTTGCACCCACTCATATTTAATTTGTATTCCAAGTTATATCCTTGATTTATGCTTGATAATTAGCCCTAACTGGGGCATAATCATCTTTAGCTAATCTAGGTTCTCTTAATGATTATAATTGCCTATGGACAAATCATTATTTTGACTTTTATTCCTGATTATAACCACCTTTGGGCAAATCAACATCCTTTTTACAGTAATGCATGCAAGTATTTTCTCATTTCGATTAATCTCAACCATGGGTTAATTCCACCTTTCTTCTTATTTCTTTTTGAGGGACCGCCCATCAACAAAATGCGACAACCACTCCCTCGAGGGAGCATCATCATAGACTTCTCAAAACCATTTGGATCTTTGTTCTTTAGTCATCATCTTCTTCTTGGCATGTAAACCATCTCTCATTATTTGAGAAAACATTTCTTTGCCTATGATTTGTAACATCTTCCCAAATAGGGGAAAACTGTAGACACCTAAAACTGCCACTAATAACCTCTAATTAGGGTTTTGGCCAATTTCTGTCCAAAATCCATAATTTGGCCTAAAAATAATAAAACATGCTAAATGATGTGAAACTGACATATTCAAGTGCTAATTTTGGCCAGGGTATCCCTAAATGGGGCAATGCAATTTATGAGCTAGCTAACTTTGATCAGATCAATCGAGTCAAAATGTTAATTTTACACCTGGGTGCTCTGGATTGCTCTTTCCTATCAAATATTTTACATAAGATGTGTGCCTTTATTATTTGTTGTTGGTAACATTCTAAATGGGAATATAGTTCTAACACCTCTGACAACACCTTCCAATTCCAATCCAGTTAAATTTAGGACCAATAACAAGGCATTCTGATCAATTTGGGTAATTTATGCACAATGTGCTTAATCATGCTTAAGAGCTAATTAACCCAAATCAAGGCCTAATTAATAATTCCATGAAAAATTATTGAATACTTATTTTTGGAAATGAATATTGAATAACTGCATCATCAGGTGACCTCATTTCTTGGGAAGACATCCTAGGCCATAAATGCCACAAATATCAGGATTCATGCCTCCATGCCTCATCAATGCCTTCCATGATGCCCTCCATGCCTCTTAATTTCCCCTTATTACAATGCCATGATGAGGATAATTATAAACTTAATTTCAAATATTGAATTAATCCTCAACCACACATCTCAATCTTGAGATGGACGGTTGAGGTTGATTCTAATAAAATCCAAAAATCTATAAATAAGAGGCCTCACAACATCATTTCTGAGCTATTTTGGTGCAAATTTATTATGCTCAAATATCTTCAAAGGACTTAAGAATGCAAAGTTATAATGCCAAATTGATTCTAAGCCAAGCCAAGCTAAAGCCACAAGGTGCCAAGGAGAGATGGAGGTAGCCAAACTTCCATTGCCAAGGACTTCATGAGCACAAAACCGAACAAGCCACCACTACAAAGGAATTTGGATCTTCCAAGAAAGGTGAAGGAACTCTTGTATTTGATCTGTTTCTTTTTAGTTGTGCTTGTCATTTGTTTTTTTTAACTAAGCTCTCCATTGTGTCTAGACCTAGAGATGTTATGCTATTAGTGTGTTTATTTCATTTTATTTGTCATTTTAGAACTAACACCATAATAACCATCCTCTCTTGAGTGCAATTCATAGATCACAATAACATTCTCGCTTAGCTGCACACATATAAAAATCTTAAAATGAAAATATAAAGTTGATAGAGGGGTGGTAATTAGTGGAGACAGTTTGGAGAGGCTCCCATCACATTGCTTAATTATTGATGAAGGAGAATGCATCCCCTAGGGTACCAAAGGGCTGAGACATAATATGTGGTTAGTATTTTGATCTATAAAACTCCAAAGAGATGGTCTTACAATGTGGAGATAAGTTTGCAAACAGTTGAACATTTATTGAAATTGACACCAAATGATGTTTCTACCTATGTGTTGCTTTCAAAAATATATGCTACAGTATGGTAACAAAAGGATGCATCTGATGAAATGAATGTTATTTAAAAAAATGAACACAATGGTTCATATGTTACCTAGTCAAAGAGATACAATCAACTAGTCTTCAAATGGAATCAATTTCATTCAAGGCAATTTGTCAAACGGTTCATAAGATTTATATATGCTTCCAAATTTGGTATATGTGTCTATCTCGTCATAGATATTGATCCAAAACATTTTTGGTGGCCTTTTCCAATATCCTCCATCTATTGAATACATGAATACTTTTCAAAGATAAACATCAAATCAATGGCTTTTGAATCATTTTATGAAAATATGGAGAAGGTGTTACGTTGAAATCCTATAATTATATCATGGGCATCTTTGACAAGGAGAGAAAACCCTCAAGCTGGTACCAATATCTAGATCAAAGGTTTTCATAATGGATGTGAGGTAAAAAATTTGCATGGTGAACAAATCTAAAAGTAGTTGGTTTATAATGCAAATCGTGCAATTTTGATTTGCACCTTTCAAGTGGTATAAAAGCACCAAAGTATTT
Source organism: Torreya grandis (assembly GCA_037957365.1). Lineage (NCBI taxonomy): Eukaryota > Viridiplantae > Streptophyta > Pinopsida > Cupressales > Taxaceae > Torreya > Torreya grandis. The sequence goes on along the minus strand of JARHVA010000319.1, from coordinate 1,202,015 downwards.
TTGCATCATTCAAATGGTGTAATTTTCTAAATTCATTTTTGCACATGGTGCAATTTCACCAATGCACTTTTGCACCACTTAAGTGGTGCATTTTTATAAAATCACTTTTGCACCTTCAAAAATGTAAAAAAGGTGGTTACGCACCATAACCACCTCCCCATGCTATAAATATGAATGTAAGGCTCATTGTAAAGGGGTGCTTTTTGGCAATGAAACTCTACAAAAACTTTTGAAATACGAGATTGTATTTTTGACTCAATAAAGATCATAACAAGGAGATTTTGTAGACTTTGTGTTTAGGATTTGTTCGTGAGTTATAAATTTGCATATGACTCATCTATCTCTATATCTTTATTGTCAAATTATTTTCATAATCACTACCAAATTGTTAGAAAATGGGAATTTCACATTAAGTTTTTCTCTTAGAATCTTCTTGTGTTATTTCTATGAATGTGAAATCTTGATGGGATTTAAGTAATATTTTATATCTTTTATGAGTAAATATGGGATAGTTGTCTTCAGTTTGCTATCAGTATTAGAAAATTGTCTCAATGTACATTTTACACTCCTAAGGGTGTAATTATGTATTTACCACCCATTGAGTGAGAGAGGTTTCCATTCACATGATGTTTCACCCTTCTTGGACTATTTTGGTAAGTTTTTGCATTTATCTACTTAGAGTTGTCTTTCATTTTTCTTAGGGTTATCATGGTAGTTTCTATATTTAACTGATTATAACAACCTTGTCCTCCCTTATTTATTTCCTTTCTCTATTCATCTTTTATTTCCATTATTCCCTCCTTTCTCCTCATTTCCTTTCTACTTCCTTTATGTATTTTCAGGTTAAAAATACGAAACCTCCAATAGAAAACATTTTTGCTATAAATAACTTTTCCCCTACTTTTCTCTTTTTGGTTTTCAATAAAGGTAGCTCTGCCTACTAATAAGAGAGGGGCTTTGCCCTACATTTATTATTAACATAAGAACTCAGTTCCCACACTATTAACTCAAAGTCACCAATTTGTCACCTTGACAAATTTTTGAGCCAACACACCCACACCTATCATGGCTCCATCTCTCCTCCATTGATAAAAGCTGACTATATAATTTGTCAGCTGGTAGCCCTCTATCAGAAGGCCCAAGGGTATTAGTACCCATATGTGCTCATAGGACAACAATGAAGAAGAAATCCAATATTGATGCCATAACACCTGTGTACCCTGAACCCCCATAACTCTCTATATATCTACACCAGTAGAACATGTGCCCATTCAAAAATGGTGCCACCCAAGACCAACTCCACCAACACCCCTAACATCACATCAAGGAATCTCTCTCCTGATAAATATAGTAGCATGTAATAGGTAACCATCAGCTATAACATCATCAATAAATGCCTATTTCTAAGAGCCCTCTGATAATATTAGGCTTAATGCTAAAGCCTCTTGAGTGAAACTATGCATTAACTCCATCATCTCCATATAGAATCTCCATACACTCATCTATCTCATCCCCCTCTATATGGTAGATAGTATCTCCATGGATGGGTAGACATGTAATCCGATGTACATCCTCTAAAAGGATGCTCATCTCCCTTATCGATAACTAAAAAGTGTTAATCATCGAGTCCCATCTCTCTATAAGGGAAACTATCATCACAACATATCTAGGTAAGTCCTGGTAGTGGCACATCACTACAAAAGCCACTACCTCCATATGTCTCCAATCCTTTGCAGACATGGCATCCCTCACCTCTATGAAAATATTAAGAACTTGATCCTATAGTTGGATCTAATCTCACACCTACAACAATAAGCATATCATAAATCAGGGAATCGACCTATCTCATACACTTCCTATGTATTATCCAACCCACTTCTATAATAAATACGAGTTCATCCATCAACTTTCCCTTTACACACTTATTATGTATTTACATCTCTATTAATTATTGCTATGCCACCTCCACCCTTTCTATCCTACACAAACCCACATTTCCCTAAAACTCCTACCCCAACCCAAACTCCTCCCCCACCTATCTCCAACCCAACTCCTATCAACCCACCTCCAATTGATCCCAACCTACCTCCTATCCTATCCTAACTAACCACCCCTACCCCTATTGACCATCGATAAAGCTCCCCAACCATCAATGGTTCCCTTGGGGTTAGTTTTCCCCAAAGCTTACCATCATTGGTTGGCTCAAACCACTAATGATTGTTGTTAGGTGACCACCAATAACAAGTCTCAACCCCTTGACCTCCTCTTACAAACCTAAATCCCTCTAAACCCTTTTTATACTCTTTACACCCTTAAAACATTCATCCTTGACTATTTCCCAATCACTCCCACAACAACTTATCCTCTTAATAAGCCACAACCATTCCAAGCCCTAGCCCTAGGCATACCTCAAAATTCCTAATTTCACATCCATATTTATGTTTTTCAACCTTAAATCATAAATTTCACTTAACTTCTAAATTTAAGACATTGCCTACCTCATTTTGTGACTGGTGGTGCCACCTCAATCCATGCCCAGCCACTTGTACACTAACACCTCCTACATCCATCTCAACTCCACTCAATCATAATCTCACTCATCAATACTGTCAAAACACCTTAGCAGCTCACCCTACTTCTACACACTCTTACATCTTATTCACTTAGACAACATAAATCACCAAATGCCAAGTTACATACGAGGATAAATATTTATCCTTTTGACTTTTTATCATAGTTTTAAGGTTTTACCACAACTCTCGATGGTTGGCCAACCATTGATGGTTGACCCCAACTATCATCAGTTGCATCTCACCCTAACCATTGACAGTCACCTAACCTCACTGGTTATCCCTAACTATCACTGATTGGGGTTCACCTCATTTTTACCCTCTTTTTTCCACCTTCTTTACTTAAACTACATCCTAGCACCACATCCACTTGGGTCAAATTATTAGGGAGTGACCTCCCCTACAACCAAGAATTACATTAGGCCTAAATTCCATGTTGGATCCAATGTCCAAGGGACTATGTAGGCAACATCCTCTTCCCTAGCACATTAGGAGTTATCTCAACCACCCCCTGCCTACCTAATCACCTAATCCATTTACCTTCACCTACCTTGATGATGGTACGAACTTCGTGTACCTTAAAACAACCTTATTTTGGTCATGCTGACCACCTTGACCAATTTTTCCATGTTGTCCTTTTACATTACACACTATCTCATGCATGACTTGATCTATTATTTTTTTATCAGGAACACTTCCTACCCTGGATACCTGAGTAAACACTACCCTTTTTTAGGACCCATGACAAGTGTGACCCAATCAGCTATGACCACTACTGGGGACCAATTACTTTATCTCTAATCCTAGACCCCAACCTAATTTTTATCAACATGGCAATATTTATATTTGTATGATCATGCCTATCACAATTAGTTGTATTTTGTGTGCATACTTATGTCTCAAATGCCCAACCTCATGTCAGGGAATCCAAGAACAAACACACTTGTTATGATCCCACTTGTTAGGATCTTGCTCCTCAAAAAGAGCACAATATGATTACCAAATATAAACAATTAAACATGCAAAAATATACCAGAAGCACAAGTAACTAGAATTCACCAATAGCACAGAATATGAGAGACAATACACTATCTTGTATTAACATTTGTACAGAAAAGAATACAATAAAGAGCCACCACACTCTTCCACCTTACAGAGGCTTCCCACACCTCAAGTGTACAGTAATTCTTCTTCAAAACACTCTCCTACCAAAAACGGTCCCAACACCCAACTCACACATAGAATTGGTGTTCACCTCTCCAACCAGTCAGTAACAACCCTACCAGTACCCAAGCACTCTAAAGTACTTCAAGTTGATCTCCCATGAACCTGCAACCTACAATTCAACAGACCATACTTACACATGTAGATCTCCTATGAGCTTACAACAACCTAAAACTCAATTATCTTACAATGGAAGGATCTTCCTTGCCTTCCTTTCTAGCTCATTAGTGGAATTAGGAGAAACACACACTTTGTTCTCTTCACTAACACACTTTACAATACATGTCAATGGGTCTATAAATAGATCCCAAAATTGAACAATAACTTAGACTCTTAGTTTACTAATAATAGACACGCAACTCAAGACTCACAATAGCCTTTACATGTAAACACTCCATTCACTTAACTAACTGTTCGTGCAATGAACAGTTCTGGAACACACAAGCGATCGACGTCGGTCCCTGCTTGCCTGGTGTTGACCGATGTCGGCCGACTTCCTGCCGATGCCGGTTGCCTTCTGCATCATCTTGACCGACGTCGGTCATGTTGTCGATGCTAGTACTCTTAGATCTTCAACAACCTCCTATTTTTGTCTGCATACTTAAAGCTTTTAGCTCCACAACCTAACAATCTCCCACTTGGAGATAAACAGCTACAACTGTACCTGTACTTATACACCATCTAGTTTGTTCTCTTGGCTCTATATCCCTCTTCAAGATCACTCTTGAAGACCAACCACCACACACCCTGTGGTGCAACACCTATCATCTAAATCACCTACCACATCCACATCTACAAACTATGTAGAAAATAACTTGACCCTACATAGCATGTGCACCTGCTGCTGGTCCCTCTAAGAATCCACTGAACTGCCCTCCAATGCTTCTTTCCTAGATTGGCTCCAAACTTGTGACAACTCCCACTGCTTGGAAAAACTCAGGTCTAGTACATACCATGCACTTAACCTCATTATGTGAATGAAGACACTGTTCTGTGAACTGTCCAACCATCGGTGTGCTAACTGGTCTCACACAATCATCCTGAGACAAAGTCAACATGTGACCTTCCATGTCCCTAGAACACACTCATGCCAAAGAATCTTGCTGCTCCCAGATTCCTCATGACATACCTCTGAAGTAGCTTTACCTTTAGTTCAACAATACCCTGTATATGTAACCCTGCAACAAGCACATCATACAGTAATAGGATAATGTAGCTAATATTATCTAACCTAGTAAAGAGAAACACAATGATCAAACCTCCATTTCCCTGCAACTTATTCAAGACCATATACCCTGATCTTCTATCTCACATGTCCATTTTTGCTCTTCTTCATCCTGAACATCCATTCGTCTCTCAGTTCTTACTTCCAGCTGGCAACTCCACCCAAAACTCCTATTTGGTTCTCCTCCAAGGAATCACATCCTCCATCCATGCCAAGCTCCCACTATTTTTTGGATCTACCTGTTCTGCTTCTTTAACAACTTCCTGGTTCTTTACCATAAGTGAGCAACAAGTAGTGTAAAGAAGGGAAATGATGAATTTGAGGCTTACTTACCCTTTAAGTCCTCCATATGGGCACTTGAGACTCCTTGATAGCTTGCTGTCCACCCAAAATTCATCTTAGTAACTGATGTTGGTCACATCTCAGTCTGCACCCGACAGATGTCAATTCCCTGTGACTGCCTCATCACCGACATCAGTTCCCCCTTGACCGACACCGGTGTTTATCTATCCTTAGTCACCGACGCCAGGCTACACATAGCCGATGTCGGTCCCTGTCTGGACATCGATGTCGGTTTTCTTGCTGACGTCGGTCTCTATGTTTTACTTGTGAGAACTGACTTCTTCTCGCGAGCTCCTTTTGGATCAAACCCTTGTCCAAATAACCCTTACTCTGCTCAGAATTCTTTTGCCCCTTCTACTAAACTCTATCCGTCACCTTCTCCTTAAAAACCAAGGCTTTCCTGTTCTTGTCACTAACATCAGATTCCTCAAGAAACGTCATCTTCTTCTTCTGCATACAGAAACCTTGATCTATGCTCTTCAAATCTGAAAGCATACCCTTTGACTCAAGAACATGCATCTCCTTCTTATTCATGTGACCAAGCCTATTAAGCCACATCTTTGAATCTACAGCTAAAGTAGATAACCCAGAAAGAGAATTAGTAATACAAGTAGATAGATAAAGCATACCTACTTTCTTACCTCTTGCTACAACAAGTGCACCCTTGGTAACCTTCCAAGAGTCCGCTATGAGAGTTACTGTGCAACCCTCATCACCCAAACTTCTTACAGAAATCAAATTCCACTCCGGAACTGGGACATGCATGACTCCTTTAACACCCATGTGTTACCTGTCTGCAATTTCAGCTTCACTTTCCCTTTGCCAACCATCTGACAAGGCTTACCATCCCCTACACAAATTTCTCCAAAGTCTCCCTGGACATACTCATGAAAAAATTCCCTATTTGGAGATGCATGAAAAGAGGCACCAAAATCTAAAACCCAAGATTCTACTTTATCTAAAGAACATACCAGAGCATCCTGTGCAACAAAATCTACAACATTTGCTTCTTCTTCATGTCCTTCATGCTGATCTGCTACCAACCAACAATCTTCTTTTCCCTGCTCTTTCTTTCCACATTTCCAACAGGTTATTCTGCCATACCTAGACTTGGACCTCCTACCATTAAACTTCTCCATTCATAGTCTACTTTCTTCTGCCATTGCTCTACTCCCACTCAAACAGAAACCCCTGTGAGTAACTTGTAATCAACACACACTAACCAGATCTAATCCAACCTGTTAGTATCCCAACCAAAAGCTCTGATACTAGTTATCGGGGAATCCAAGAACAAACACACTTGTTTTGATCCCACTTGTTAAGATCTTGCTCCTTAGAAAGAGCACAATATGATTACCAAATATAAGCAATTAAACATGTAGAAATATACCAGAAGCACAAGTAACTAGAATTCACCAATAGCATAGAATATGAGAGACAATACACTATCTTGTATTAACATTTGTACAGAAAAGAATACAATAAAGAGCCGCCACACTCTTCCACCTTATAGAGGCTTCCCACACCTCAAGTGTACAGTAATTCTTCTTCAAAACACTCTCCTACCAAAAATGGTCCCAACACCCAACTCACACACAGAATTGGTGTTCACCTCTCCAACCAGTTAGTAACAACCATGCCAGTACCCAAGCACTCTAAAGTACTTCAAGTTGATCTCCCATGAACCTGCAACCTGCAATTCAATAGACCATACTTACACATGTAGATCTCCTATGAGATTACAACAACCTGTAACTCAATGATCTTACAATGGAAGGATCTTCCTTGCCTTCCTTTCTAGCTCATTAGTGGAACTAGGAGAAACACACACTTTGTTCTCTTCACTAGCACACTTTACGATACATGTTAATGGGTCTATAAATAGATCCCAGACTTGAACAATAACTTAGACTATTAGTTTACTAATAATAGACACGCAGCTCAAGACTCGCAATAGCCTTTACATGCAAACACTCCGTTCACTTAACTAACTGTTCATGCAACAAATAGTTATAGAACACACAGGTGACCGACATCGGTCCCTGCTTGCCTGGTGCTGATCGACGTCGGCCGACTTCCTACCGATGCCGGTTGCCTTCTGCATCATCTTGACCGACGTCGGTCATGCTGCTAACGCTGGTACTCTTGGATCTTCAGCAACCTCCTATTTTTGTCTGCATAGTTGAAGCTTTTAGCTCCACAACCTAAAACCTCATTACCTTCCTTACACCTTTTATCAAACCCTGACCCAATTTAACCTTCACCTCATTAGCTCCTGGTTTGAAGGGGAATACCCTCCTTCCATACTCGAGGCAACCAGACCTTGACCAGTTGACAACTTATTTTTATTCTACAACTTATTGACCTAAAATCCACACAATAAAAAGGGGAAAAATTTAGACACTTGAAATGTTTCCTTGACCAATTTTTGATGTCACATCACCTTGGACCTATTTTCAACCCTTAGTTAACTATTTACCTAGTCAACTCACCCTTAAGCACCTTTTCTACACACCTAACTACCTTTTAAAACATCCACTCTTTTGACCCATTTTAACCCTTTTGCATGTAGGGGTCGACCATCAATGATTGACTAACCGTCAATGGTTACCCTTAATTGTTGATGATTAGGTCTTTACTCCTGCAAAACTAAAAACACATCCAACTATGGGTGAGCTTGAAAGGGTAGACTAGAAACTTTCCCATGCACACCTTGTATCTTTCTTTCCCCCAAAATGGAATCTTTATCTTGACCTAACTTAGCAACTCTCTTGCTTTCTTCTTAGTAATTTTGTGTTATAAATGCAAGGCTCTTGGAAGAGATGAGGATCCAAAATTTGCATCTAGGCTCTCTTGTTTTCCTTGTGCATGTATTTAGCATCCCAAAAATTTGTTCATGTGAACTTTGAAAGTTTAAGTAATGTTATGCCACCCAAATTTCTTCTAATTTTCAACTATCATTCACATTACATCACATAGGTATCATCCATTTGTTTTAGTACTTTCTTTTATCATTTGAGTTTTCTATCTTGAGCAATATATTTGCACACCCGTCCTTACCCATAGTATCCATATCTCACCTTATACCCCTTAGTTATCTCATCTTTAGCTCCCTTTTAATTCTCCATAAGAACCCATAGTCAACTATCATAGGTTGTTACAACCATCATCAATCACAATAATCATCATCAGCTACCTAACCTTTACCAGTTAGGCCTAACCATCATCAGTCACCTTGACTATCAGTGGTCACTGTTAGAGAAAATAATAGATTATTATTTTCTCCCCCTTTTACCCAATCAAATTCCTATTTTTATTCTTGACCTATCTTCAGACCCTACTTAGATCCTCTAAACCTGATCGTGACCTACTTATGCATGATATTGACTTGCCGTGCCATATCTTCTATCAAACAAGTACATTATATATTTTCTTGTATATCTAATTTCTTATCATTTGAATGTAAGTATATTTCTTATATCATTTTTGACTTAATTGTCTTAAAAGTGGATTGACGGCCTCTTAGAAAGCCTTGTGCTTACTGGATCTAGCATATGCTAGGCAATCTACTCAAATCACCATCTAACAAATTCCCTTCTAGTTTTCTTGTGATTTGTAGGTTATCCTCCTTAGCCAAAGAGGAGTTCCCACATTCATCTGGATCAATGCACAGATTATACCAGGTATTCATCTACACACCTTATATTAACTTTCTTTTATCTACTTTCAAAACTAAGAAATAAAGGAAATAAATTGAAACAATAATATGGAGTCCAATATAATGTAGCTTATAAATATGCATATAACCCACTCAATAAATATCATAAAAAACATTTGTAGATCATGGATATTGTAGATACTCAAATTTGGTCATGAATACTTGATAATTTCAATTTTAGCCCACATTTACCTTACTTGACTTGAGCCCTTAGATTGCTCATATTTCACCACCTCATTATATCCTAAACACTTATATAGGGCCATCCCTTTTAAGTTGTTGCTTTACACCCACAAAAATATTATTAATTGTTAAAAACCCATATAAGCATTTGTACAAACATTTGGAATTCTTAAGATCAAACATACATCATAATCAACCCACATGGCCACATAGGTGGGATCACCAATCGACCCAGATCTTTACATGTCAATCTTTTCCTTTACCTAACAATGACTATTTTTCAAATTTAAACCCTTCCTTACAAGTTTATGTAGATACTAAAATTGAATATATATAACATCTTAGTCTTGCATATTGACAAACATTAATTAGGGTTCTACCCTTCAATTTGAGACCTCTTTGTTGTCAAAAGGCTCACATTCTCCATCTCACTATGCCTAAATGCTTATCTTTTAGTCTAATTCATATCATTTTGATGACCTAGGTCTCTTATAATGCACAAAAAGTTTAAAACCTGATAAACATCATTCATTGTTAGTTTTATATCTATACCTATTTTTTAGTCTTCTAGACACTACTGACCATAGAAGGACACTACCACTGACAATAGTGTTTAGATCCTTATCTAGTGTCCATTAGCCAAAATTTATCCAAATACAAAATGATCAAAACCTATGGGTCAACCTACTTTTCTTATTGAACCCTATTATAAGATATTTTCAAAAGGTGTGGTATAAATACAAGTCTAAGCCTTCTCATTATTTATATAGAAAATACCTAACAAACACCTACAAAATGTAAATCAATCAACTACACAAGCACTATACTCTGACCTATCCATCCCTATTTCCATATCAAACATAAAAAAAGTCATTACATGTATGAAGCATTCAAAGAGTAGATGATGAGTAATATTTGTCAAGTTACAAGCTAGATCACTACATGCATGTTCATATGGTATATTGCACCCTTATGCACACACATTCCCCCACATAGGGGATAACTACATAATTCTAAGGCCCTTCTTAGAGTATTAACTATGTATTTAGTGCCCATTGACAAAGGGTTATTTGGGATAAATCAACACTATGAGCCTACTAACCTATTTTTTATCAAAATTATTTTGAGAGTGAAGAAGGATGAAGAGTTAGGGTTTTGATCAATCAGGTGTTGACCAAATTTAACTTTTAGGTCAAATCAGGGCACCCCTAAGTAAAAATTTGACTTTTAAGTGTTTTAAGGGTCCAATATATATGTCACAAGGTGTTTTATATGTCGTTTTGTGTTAAACTAACTTTGATCCTTAGTTATTTTAGTCTTTTTAGTCATTTTGAGGTCTAAAAAGGTACATTTAATGAGTTGTATGGATTTATTGGGAAGAATTAAGTTTAAAAAACATGATTTAATGTACCATGTGTCTTTATAGGTCTTAATTAACTAAAAACATTGAAAGGTGGTAGGTTGTGTAAAAGAAAAGAGAGTTTTCTTGAAGGAAAAGAGTTTGACACTTGTATGACCTCCTTGGGAAGTGTTCCACATGGTGAATGGTCATGAAGTGTACATTAAGATTATTAATTCTCAATTACATGATTTTTTTATTTGGAAGTATTATTTCTTTCTTAAAACCATTCTACTCCCTTTCTACCCTTCTTAGCAAGCAGAAGTGACCTTCAGGGTTTTGCTTGGTACAGATAGCTTAGGATGTTTCAAGGCAAATGATTTTGGGAAGTTATCTTAAACTCATATACATTTATTTAAATATAATGAGTTTTAAAAATGGTGTCCCTTGATTCATAAACCATCCTCATGAAGTTGACCTTTCAAATCTACCTGCTAATCTTTGTACCCTATGGGTTTTTCTCTTGTTTGGGAAAGTCAATACAATTCAGAATATGAAATGAGTTCCATATAATTTAAACTCCATATCCTCATTATTTTCATGATTAGTCTCATGTTTGGAAAATATCTCATGATATTTTTGGTTTAGTTTGTAGGTTGATATTCTAGGTGCAATGGTTGTTATTTCCACTACTTGAAAAAGGTTGTATTCTCTGCAAGAGCTTAATATGAAGGAGAAATGATGTTTCCCATGTTTAAATATCATATAGACCACCTTCCTTCCATGTTTGGCATCATATTTCCATGATTTGATTGAAATTTTGACCCATGGTCATACTCAATCAACTCTTTACCCATTTTCATCTACATTCATGTTGAATCATGTGTACATAACTTGTTTTGTATGTTAATGGAGGTGAATTTGAGGTCTATAGATGTTTAAATGTGTTTGGGTACAGGAATACATAATTTATATCCTCCAAAGAGTGTGAGAATAAGAATATGACAGTCATATTCCATACATAACACACAATATGCAATTGGAATGTGCACCTACAGGTGCTCATATAGAGGAATTCATGTTGAAAATGAGATAGTGACACATGTTTTAAATCCTTTGAGATATTAAGATTGCATTTAAGAGGATGAGATTGGTTCACAATTTAGGACATAGTTAAATAAATTCACATTGTTCATCTTTATATATGTCGATTACTTACACTTGAAACCACGCCTACCTACAGGTGGTGCTAACAAAGCATGAAAGTACCTTTTGAGGAATTGAATCAAGTTTGAACTCTTTAGGATCCTAGTAGACCCAAAATACCATGGCAGACATCATTTGAAGGACTAGAATGCAAGAACAAGTTGATAATCAACCTCAAACACAAATGACTTGATATAGGAACTCTTTTCCCTAAAGATATGAAACAAAGGTCCATGAAGGTTTTGAAAATGTCATATGGCATGGCTACATGAGCTCTTAGGGCATCCAAATGTTTTGGTTTTTTATCCTCTAACATAGAGGAGTACTCTACAAAAATTGGAAGCCAAATGAGCAATAGAAGCTAGTTTTGAATGGGTTATAATATGGCATTGTTTCACTAAAACTCATTAGTAAAATCTACAGGCTTTAACTCCCAAAATTGACTCTTCACCCAATGTCACATTTCTAAGCCATGACTTCATGTTGAAATGGATTTGATGGTGGAAAAAAACATGTATAAGATAAATTAAACATTAGAGTAAGTTGGTATGTAATTATTTAGTTTATTGGCACCATAGGTACCTCTTCCAAGACAAAAGGAACATACAGTCATTATGAGTTGACTGAGGCAAACTGTGAACAAGGTAAAGGCTCAAAAGGATGGCCTTAGATTAGGTAGGGTGAAACCAAGTATATCTAAATATGTGCCAAGTGACTGTAAAAAAAATCAATGAGCCCTTAAATAGTGTTTTAAGCTTGACTCATGAAAAACAAACCTACAATAGTACACGAGGCAGAGTATATAGTCATTTACCTATGACTGGTATTAGTGAGCTTTTCAACCTCCAAAGTGATGGTCTAGCCAAGTTGGGTGAATAAATAGGTATAAGCCACTATTAAAGGATCTTTTAAGGTTATCATAAGACTCATGATTAATGTAAATTAACACCTGTAAGGTCTCATTTTCCTTAACAAAGTTGACTGAGTAGGCAAGGAACAAGCAAACTGGGTTCTTGAGGGGATTATAGTGCTAAGAATGAGACAAGTGAGTCTAAACAACACCATATGAACTTAAAGGGAGTAGATAAGGTATTTTAACTTGTATTCAAGGTTAATACATTCATATACATTTATAGGTGTGGTGTGTTTAGAAAACACAGTCACAGTCAATAATGTGGCACACTTAGTCTTGGCTTGTAAATTGTGAGAGACTAATGGAGGTTAAAGTGATTTTTTAGCTCAAAAAAATTTATCATGAATATAATTTTTTCATTAATATATGATGATTTAATATATAATAGGGAGAGGTTTCTAATAATACACCATATAATTCATTTAATGAAACCCTACATAGTCCAGTTTCCCTAACGGGTCTATCTCAAAATTTCAAACTTTGAAGGGTCTATACATAAGACCAATGGATAAAAATTTGTATATAACATGTTTGAAACTTGAGGAGGCATATAAAATCCTTAGTTTTCATTATGAAAGATGGGAAGTACCCCTTGTTTTATTTTAGATAGGGGGTACTTCCCCTTATACAAGACTCGCATGCTTTGGTGAGTGAGGTACAAAAGATGAACTAGGGGCTAAATGGACCTAGTTGGAAGGTGTGAGAGATTGAAAAACATATAGAACAACATGAAGGACACCTTAATTAATTATTTAACCAAGTAATAAGGTCTAAACATCAAAATTTTCAAGCAGGCCTATTAAACACATTAAGGCCTAGAAGCCAAATAGAGAATCATCTTCATTTCTAGTGTGGAGTGGTATTTATAGCATATGGAGGCATGTTTAGGGGTCCAATATAGAGGTTTTAAAGCTAGTTAAAGACAAATAAAACCAATAGGAATTTCTAGAGCACCAAGGGTGCAGTGAAGCTAACTATGCATGGTGAGGCCTAGTGCCCAAATGAGATGTCATTTGCACTTATAACATGAGTTATGCTTCTTAGCCTATTGGAGAATGTTATTAGGGTGGAATTAGGTATGTTAAAACTTAAATATTGTAGATAAGGATTTAAGAGAATCAATTTTGGCTTGAGACCATTGTTAGGCCTATGCAAATGGGGAAAAGAGCTCGATAGGTCAACTTTTGATACTCTTATATTTTTGGAGGTTGTGTATGGATGCCAAAAGAGTTTAGGGATGTTATTAGGGGCCTTGAAGGCAATTTTTGTGGAATTTTTTTTCAAATTAGACATCTATTTTTTATGAATGAACCTTAAGAGGTCAAACTACTCAGAAACCCTTGTTAAACCCTTATAGAGACCTAATTAGAGAAATGAGACTCAAGATGCATCCAAACAGACTATTTTGATAATTAAACCTATTGTAAGTTGTATAGGACTCACTCAAGATCCATCCCATGCCTATTATTTATATGGAATTGTATGGATGAGGTGCAAAATAGGGTATTTTTTACCATTTTTTATGTTGTGGAGGTTCTAGGAGGAGTCTAAAGATGGAACCAACTTTAAGAGAAAGATGAATAATCATGATAACTCCCCATATTGATTTAATTTCTTTTAAAAAATCCTAAATTCCTCAATAAGAGCTCTCATCTCAACTAGTCAAAACTGGCATATTGGACAAGCTAATGATAAGTGTGAAAATTCTAAGGGAAAGTGATTTTAAGGTATCCTTGATGCTTCTAAGGAAATTTATGGTATTTATATGTGTCATACACTCCCTCCCATGTATTTTCATGGGAAACTAATGCCTTTTTTGATTCCAAGTGTGTAGGGTGCATGAAGGAAGAACTTTCTAGATAATAGATGATGATAGCTCCTTTTCAGGAGATTCAAGATGACTAGGCCTACAACCAATGAATGGAGAGGAATATTTGATGTCCTTACCCTTAATACAAATCATTATAATTTATATTTATTAGTTATGAGGTTTTCAAATAGAGCCAATCATGGAGGTAGTTTTTTTGAGCCAACAAGAGGAGTTTTAATACCACTTTTCATGAGCTTTATAGCTTGAATTGACATTTTTACTTCTTGTAATTGCCTAGTTTGTGCCATACCCTATTCACATGTAATAGTAACTAATTTTCTCAGCTTTAAAAGTGTCTTTATGACCCTTGGACTTATCTCTTCTCCTCTCTCACTCAAGGTCTCTAAGAACTAGCATTTTTGACATTGTATGGGATGCTCCACCTGATTATGGTGAAGCCCTGATCATTTGTATACCTTTTGAAAAATAATAATACTAATTTTTAATTCCTATATGACTTTTATTAGTGTGCTCATTTGGAATGTTTACTTTTGAATAAGTGAAGACTATGGATTCCTTAGCAATTTATTTAATTTTACCATCTATTTGCAGTTGGAAAGCTTCTTCGTACATGACATGTGAAGTGTTATAGGAAATGTCAAGGATTGAGTGAGTTAGTATATTAATTATTTCCCTTATATGCCTCTTTTCTATTCCTCCTATCTTTTCACATTCATCCATAACCTCACAATGTATCATTGATGTGAGAAGATAAATATTGGAGAAGTGTATGTTCAGTTTGTCCTTTGATTTCAAGTGTAACATGCATATGGTTGGATGTCATCATGTTATTTGGTGTATCACCTCCATTAATTGAGTTTGATTTTATTTATCCTTATCCCTTTTCGTGCCCCAAGTTTAGGTGTAGTTGTGATCCAAAGTGGTGCATCAAGGGAGATAGCCCTATATAGAGATTCACCTCATCCTTAGGCTGCGCACAAGCCTAGAGGTGTTTTCATTGTGCCACTTGGATGAGGAGAGATTTTACATCTCCTAAAAGGGTGAAAATACAAGTGACAATAGTTTTTGGCATGCCTAGTGGGATTTTTAGTCTAATAAGTTGAGATATTTTTGGTGTTGTCTCTAAACAATCAACCTTTGGAGGCATCTATCAAAGCATCAATGGTGACTCCAAATATACATCAATTGGTCAAGTAGCCCAAGTTTCCTTTTGAATATTTTTGGTAACATTTTTCTTTGTGTTCTTGATTTCAATGAGATTTCGTGGTTGACTTTGGTGTTGAGTTTTGTTCTTTACGAGTTGGTGAGACATTGTAAGCTTTTGCCATTCCCTATCAACAAGAACAAGTCCTTAATAAACCCTTTCATGAAGTGTACCAGCCCCAATATGGTTATTTTCAGCCCCAATATGATCATATTAAACCTTGTTATGTGTTGTATCAGTTCTATAGCCAGCCTCATCAAAATATTGCTTCTCCTAGTCAACCTAGCCACTTCCCAACTCCATCCATTTCCACCTTCAAGAAGACTCTTATGGGATATGAGAGGTACATGTTGGAACTTGATACTCTAAGAGGATGTGGGGAATAGGTTCTGATGAATCTTATTTATAAGGTGAGAGATGCATTAGATTTGGTCAAAAGAGAGTGGGTACCTATTGAGAGAGCCAATTGGAAAAGGTTCCCAAGTGAGATGCTTGATGTGAGTGGCCTAGTTTCTTCCTTAGAGGATAGGCTAGGAGAACCTTCATATCCACTTCCCCAAGTTTCATATCATCCATATTTTACCCCTACCCATGAGCCTAATCAAAATTGCTAAAACCATCCTTTTCCAAATCAAGTGGAAGAGAGAGTTGTAAAGACTAGCCTTTTGTTTGAAGCAAACCTTGATAGACAAATTGAGTTGGCCAATAATAAAATACAAAAGTACATCTTAGTATCAAAGGAAGTGGAGTTAAATCCCTCATTTCCATATCATATTTCAACCCCACCACCTAAAAAAAAGACTTCTAATCCCAACATCCCAAGCTGGAGTAAGATAGTGGAGTCATGGGGAAGGAAAGAAGAGATGAGTCTTGATAAAGAATGTGAATTTGAGAAGGAGATTGATCCTATAAAAAACCCTCCAATCCTTCCTCAAGAAAATAATTCTAATCCCAACATCCTAATTTGGAGTAAGATAGTGGAATCATGGGGAAAGAAATAAGATAGAAGCATTGCCAAGTAGTTTGAAGTGGAGAATGGAGTTGAGCCTTTGCAAGTCCCTCCCACCCTTCCTCAAGAAGATTATTGTGTTCCATGTTAGTCCTCATATATTACTCATACTCATGATGATACCTATGAGCTTTAAGAAATACTTTTATAAGAGAACCTAGCTAAGCAAACTAAAGAGTAGGAGTCAAAGATGAAGTTGCTAAGTCAAGGTGTGATGGAAGGTTTAGACCCAAAAGAAGATCCTATGCCTAAACACACTCCATATACACTTCCTCAAGAGAGTTCTCAAGATAAATCAGATATTAATGAGGTGTTTTTCAAGTGGAATGAATAAAATCAAGTATTTCTAACCCAAATTCTGCCTCTCCTTCCTCAAGAGCTACCAAAAAAATCCCCCACACTTCACTCTCAATCTCATTTTAAGTTTTATGTGCCACCTCTACCAACTTGTTCATATTCTCCTCACCCAATCACGATTTTCCTTGATGGAATTTTGGTATGAAAACTAAGGAGGAGAAGTTGGTTGACAAAACTTAGAACTTTTTTTGAAGAGAGCCTAACTCCTTGGCAACCTCATTGGACTAAGTCACATGACTTCAAAACTCCTAGTCTCGGAATCACAAAGAAGGAGATAGAGGATATTGCAGCCCTTGAGAACCAAATTCCTATAGTAGAGGTTAAAATATAATTTGAGAGCTCTCAATAAATCACTAATGATGAAGAAGAGTTTGTTAAGGTGTGGAGCCTAAAAGCTTCACCAAGGAGCGCATTTGATAGTTTGCAGGTTTACACAGTCACCAGCGTCGGTCAGGAGCGACCGACGTCGGTTAGGTGCAGTTCAAGAGATGCCGGCGTTGGTAGGGATCGGCCAACATTGGTCACAGGCAAGCAGGTAGGAACCGGCATCAGTTACCTGTGCATCCAGAGAGCTATTTCTGAGGACAGAATCGAGTGTTTGCATGATAGATTTAAGTCATAGTCTTAAGTCTGCGTCTCTATTATTAGTAAGACTATTTTAGAGCCCTTGTTTAAGAGGCATAACTATTGGTTGTAAATGCATGCTCAAGTTTCCTAATTCTATATGTAGGATTAGATCTTCTTAGCTTATTGTATTGGTATGTTGAAAGAACAGTATATAATTGAATCATTCCAGGTTGTTGGAGTTGATTGTACTTGAGAGAGAGAGATCTTGAGGGATAGAGATCTAGAGAGAGATCTGTACATTTGAGAGAGGTGTGGAAGAAAGAAGTTTCTTCAATTGTATTCCTTCTATAAAGAGTTTAATACAAGTTTTCAGGGTGGTTTCTTGTATCTCTTGTTCTTTGCTATTTATCATTCTAGTTACTTATCTATCTGATTTAATTCCACGGTTTATTACTTTCATAAGTGTAATCAAATTGTTGGTTGATCCCCAACAAGTGGTATCAGAGCCTTGGTTGCAGGTTCAGAGCTTGATATCCAATAATTGGTATCAGAGCTCAGGTTCACTAACAGGTGGTTCAGATCTGTGTAGTGTGTATTGATTACAGGTTATAGGAGTTTCTGCAGAGATTTCTATTTGAGTGGGAGAAGCAATGGTAGAAGAAAGTAAAATGAGAATGGAGAAGTTCAATGGCAAAAATTATCAACATTGGAGAATGCAGATAGAGGACTATCTATATCAGAAAGATCTATACTTACCGTTAGGTGGGATTGCAAAGAAGCCCACAGACATGGATGATGAAGAATGGGAAGTTCTTGATAGAAAGGCTCTGGGGTCTTTAAGACTGAGTCTGGCATCTACTGTGATATCTAATTTATCACAGGCAAAGTCTACGGTAGAGTTAATGACTACTTTAGAAAATTTGTATGAAAAACCCTCAGCTTCTAATAAGGTATATCTTATGAAGCAATTATTTAATTTGCATATGAAGGAAGGTGGATCTGTGTCTAATCATCTAAATGATTTCCATGGAATTGTAAATCAATTAAGTTCAGTCAAAATTATATTTGATGATGAAATTAAAGCTCTTTTAATATTATGTTCTTTGCCTGAAAGCTGGCATAGCTTAGTAATGGCAGTTAGTAATACTGCATCTGCTTCAAATATTTTAAAAGTAGAGGATGTTGTTAGTGTTATCTTGAATGAGGAAATTTGTAAGAAAATCACAGAGGAAACATCAGGGAATGCTTTAAGTTTTGAGAGCAGGGGGAAGGTAAAAAGATAAGAGCAAGAAGAGATCAAGATCTAAGTCAAAGGTGAGAGGTAGATCCAAATCCAGAAATGGTAAGAAGCCACAATGCTGGAATTGTGGAAAGATAGGGCACATAAGCAGAGATTGCTAGTCAAAGCCTAAGGAGGACAATCAACACGAAGGAAAAGAAGAAGCAAAGGTTGCAGGTATTACACAAGATGCTTTAATATTCTCTTTGCATAATAATATAGAATCTTGGGTGTTAGATTCTGGTGCATCTTTTCATGCTACCCCTAATAGAGAATATTTTAGTGACTATATCCATGGAGATTTTAGAATAGTGTATTTAGGGGATGATGAGCCTTGTAAAATTATTGGCAAAAGTAAAGTGCAGCTAAAAATGCAGAATAGAAACACATGGGTGTTGAGAGATGTTATGCATGTTCCTAGCTTGAAGAGGAATTTGATTTCTGCAAGAAAGTTAGGGGATGAGGGTTGTACAGTAACTCTCACAGCTAAATCTTGGAAGGTGACCAAGGGTGCACTTGTAATGGCCAGAGGTAAGAGAGTAGGTACTCTCTATTTATGTAATTGTGTTACTAACAATTCTCCTTCTGTATCATCTACTTCAGATGTGGATGCAAAATTGTGGCACTCAAGGCTTAACCACATGAGTGAGAAGGGGATGTCAATTCTTAAGTCTAAAGGTATGCTTTCAGATTTAAAAAGCATAGATCTAGATTTTTGTGAGCACTGTGTTTTTGGGAAACAAAAGAGAGTGAGTTTTCTCAAGACTGGGTCAACAAAGAAGAAGCATAAGTTACAGCTTGTTCACACAGACGTGTGGGGACCGACTTAGGTTGCTTCTATTGGAGGATCATAGTACTATGTTTCGTTTATAGATGATGATACAAGAAAGGTATGGGTCTATTGTATTAAGAAGAAATCTGATGTATTTGAGACTTTTAAGATTTGGAAAGCTATGGTTGAGAATGAAATAGGCAGAAGATTGAAGTGCCTGAGATCTGACAATGGTGGTGAGTTTTGCAGCTATAAGTTTAACTGGTATTGTTATATGCATGGAATCTACAGGCAAAGGATGGTTCCAAGGACACCTCAGTAGAATGGAATTGCTGAAAGGATTAATAGAACAATTATGGAGCGTGTAAGATGTATGAGATTACATGCTGGTTTGCCCTTAGAGTTTTGGGTAGAAGCTGTTGATACTACAGTGTACCTGATTAACAGAGGACCCTCTACAGCTCTAGATGGTGGAATTCCAAAAGAGGCATGGACATGTTAAAAGGTAGATCTCTCATTTCTCAAAGTTTTTGGTTGTGAAGCCTTTGTGCACGTTGATAAGGAAAATAGAAAGAAGCTGGATGTTAAGTCTATGAGGTGCACATTTATTGGCTATGGCTCAGATGATTTTGGTTTCAAATTTTGGAATCTAGGAACTAACAAGATAATTAGGAGCCGTGATGTTGTTTTCAATGAAAAAGTGATGTATAGTGATCAGCTGAGGAAGCTGAATCAATCTGAGTAGAGCAATGGAGAATTGGACGAGGTGATGGTCCAAAATGAGCTCGTGGGAAAAAGAAATAATCACTCGCAGGAAAACATAGAGATCGATGTCGACAAGGTAGGAACTGATGTCAGCAGAACAAAAACTGATGTCGGTCATACAGAGACCGACGTCGGTAGGACAGGCACCAACGTCGGTCAAGCAAAACTGACGTCAGCTAGTAACAGGCCTAGAAGTGACCGAGGTCGGTCACTATCAAATAATTTGGGCGAACAATGTGTTGTGGATGAGTCTTAGACGCCCATTAGGAGGTCAGAAAGGGTAAGTAAACCTTCAATTCGATATTCCCCTTCATTATTCTATTTATTGCTAACTGATGGTGGAGAACCAGAGAGTTTTGAAGAAGCAATACATGTGGATTCCAAGGATCAATGGGAGCGTGGCATGGTTGAGGAGATGGAGTCCTTAAGAGAGAACCAAACATGGGATTTGGTTGAGTTGCCAGCTAGTAAGAGGACACTGAAGAACAGATGGACCTATAGATTGAAGGAAGGTGAGAATGGGCAGATGAGATATAAGGCCAGGTTGGTAGTGAAAGGATTTGCACAAAAGCTAGGTATTGATTTTGGTGAGATTTTTTCTCCTGTTGTTAAAATGACTTCTATAGAGACTGTACTGTCTTTAGTTGCTATTGAGGATTTGCATCTTGAGCAGCTTGATGTTAAGACAGTGTTTCTTCATGGAGATTTGGATGAAGAAATATATATGGAACAACTGGAAGGATTTGAGATCAAAGGTAAGGAAAAGTTAGTGTGCAGATTGAAGAAAAGCTTGTATGGCCTCAAGCAAGCTCCTAGACAGTGGTATTTGAGATTTGATAGGTTTATGACTAAGCATGGCTACAGTAGGTGTCAATCTGACCATTGTGTGTATTTTAAGAGATTGGATAATGGTAGATATATTATTCTGTTGTTATATGTAGATGATATGTTGGTTGCAGGATCACACATGCAGGATATCTCTGAGCTTAAGGTGAAATTAGCTCAAACATTTGCCATGAAGGATTTGGGAGCAGCAAAGAAAATCCTTGGCATGAGCATTAAGAGAGACAGGAAAAATCACAGGTTGATTTTGTCTCAAGAGGATTATGTGAACAAGGTGTTGAAACGGTTCAATATGCAGGATGCAAAACCGGTAAGCACACCTTTGGTTGGGCATTTTAAATTGAGTAAAGAACAATGTCCTAATTCACATGATGAGGTAGAGTACATGAGTAAAGTTCCATATTCTTCCGTAGTAGGGAGTTTAATGTATGCAATGGTGTGTACTAGACCGGATATTGCCCAAGCAGTGGGAGTTGTAAGTAAGCATATGGCCAATCCAGGAAAGGAACATTGGAAAACAGTTCAGTGGATCCTTAGATATCTGAGAGGAACCAGCAGTAGGCATTTGTGCTCTGGAGGTTCAGATACTTCTCTACATGGTTATGTAGATTCAGATATGGCAGGTGATTTGGATGGCAGGAGGAGCACCACAGGATATGTTTTCACTGTTGGTGGAACGGTGGTTAACTGGATATCAAAGTTGCAAAATGTTGTTTCCTTGTCAACTACAGAAGTAGAGTATATTTCAGTCACAGAGGCTAGCAAAGAGATGATATGGATGACACGGTTCATGGAAGATTTAGGAAAGGAGCATGAGAGTTGCAGATTGTATAGTGACAGTCAGAGTGTAATTCATTTGGCTAAGAATTCAGCCTTTCACTCAAGAACCAAGCACATACAGCTAAGGTATCACTTCATAAGACATGTATTGGAGGATGGTGAGTTAAAGCTGGAGAAGATCCATACAGATAGGAATCTTGCTGATATGTTAACTAAGTGAGTTACAAAGGAGAAGTTGAATCTTCATTCAACTTTTGTTGGTCTTCATGATTGAGTTGAAGATGGAGGAGCTAGAAGATGTTGCTGTACAAGTACTGGTGCAGCTGTTTATCTCCAAGTGGGAGATTGTTAAGGTGTGGAGCCTAAAAGCTTCACCAAAGAGTGCATTTGACAGTTTGTAGGATTTACACAGTCACCGACGTCGATCAGGAGCGACCGACGTTGGTCAGGTGCAGTTCAAGAGACGTCGACATCGGTAGGTTATTGGTTGACATCGGTCACAGGCAAACAGGCAGGAACCGACGTCGGTTACCTGTGTGTCCAGAGATGTTATTTTCGAGGACAGAACCGAGTGTTTGCATGATAGATTTAAGTCATAGTCTTAAGTCTGCATCTCTATTATTAATAAGACTATTTTAGAGCCCTTGTTTAAGAGGCATAACTATTGGTTGTAAATGCATGCTCAAGTTTCCTAATTCTATATGTAGGATTAGATCTTCTTAGCTTATTGTATTGGTATGTTGAGAGAACAGTACATGATTGAATCATTCCAGGTTGTTGGAGTTGATTCTACTTGAGAGAGAGAGAGCTCTTGAGGGATAGAGATCTAGAGAGAGATCTGTACATCTGAGAGAGGTGTGGAAGAAAGAAGTTTCTTCAATTGTATTCTTTCTGTAAAGAGTTTAATACAAGTTTTTAGGGTGGTTTCTTGTATCTCTTGTTCTTTGTTATTTATCATTCTAGTTACTTATCTATCTGATTTAATTCCATGGTTTATTGCTTTCATAAGTGTAATCAAATTGTTGGTTGATCCCCAACAGATTTGATGTCTTGTGTGGAAATTTCTGATTAGGTGGATGAAGAAGAATGTCTTCCTTTTGCCAAAGAGGAAGAAAGGATCATTAGCTCTTCCATCACTTTGCAAGATACCATGCATGGTCAAGGGAAATATCTTAATCAACCTTGGGATGATTTGTTTGAAATAATTGGAGTAGGTTATACTCCTCTTCAAGGAGGCTATGATCTGGTCAAGGATGGAGAAGGCAGCTTTGGCACTCAAGTAAGTAAACAAAGGAAAAGTAATATTTCAAATCTATCCCTTCAAGAAGCATATACATTTCATGATGACATGTTTTAAATCATAAATATGGGATATAATCCTCTAAAATAGTTTCAAGAAACACATCAACTCTTGAAGGATGGAAGAATCTCTTATTGGCCTCAATCTTCCAAAGAACATGAAACTACTCCCTTTGTAACCATGCCTACTAAAGAGATACTAGTTGATCATGAGATGAAGAGTGGGGAGTAGGATGAGGTATGCAAACATATTCAAGAAGAGTATATCTACATTGGATACATATTTAAAGATGATCCACTTGAGGTCAAATCAAGTGAAGTGCCAAAGAATAGGTCTGATCCATAAAGCATCTAATCCTAGGAGAAACATGCTTAGCACTATGTTTCATCTCACCATAAAGATGATTCAAGAAGTTTTCCTTTTGATCCTAGAAAGGTGGTATACTTAGTCTCTATTTGTGCATATTAGTTTGTCCTTTGTTTCCCCTAAGTGCCTTGAGCACATGTGTGTGTGTGTGTGTCTTGTTAGTTTGTTGCCATATTTTGTGTGTGTCCTTTACCTTGTGTGGTTAAGGTAATTAGTAGTCTTGTTTTGATGGTCAATGGTAAAATGTTTATTTAATTGTATCAGACTTAAGATGACTCCCTAATCCCAATTGACTAATAAGGCTACTAGTCTAGTTAGTATAACATGCATACTACACCTATGAGTCACCAATTTATTGACCAAATTTGACTTTTAGGTCAAATTGGGGAACCCCTAGGTAAAAAATTGACTTTTAAGTGATTTAGGGGTCTAATATAGATGTAACAAGGTGTTTCATAGGTCATTTAGTCCCATTTGATGTTATACTAGCCTTGGTCCTTAGTTATTTTAGTCTTTTTATTCATTTTGGGTCATTTTGAGGTCAAAAAGGTGCATTTAATGAGTTTTACAGATTTATTTAGAAGAATGAAGGTTAAAAAACATTATTTTATGTCCCATGTGTCCTCATAGGTCTTAAATAACTGAAAAAATTGAAAGGTGATAGGTTATCCAGAAGAAAATGGAGTTTTCTTTAAGGAAAAGAAGAGTTTGGCACCTGTATGGCCTCCTTGGGAAGTGTGCCACATGGGAAATGGTCAATAAGTTCCTATTAAAATTCCACATGATAAATTCCATGCTTTTTTTTGCTTTGTAAGTGTTATTTCTTGCTTAAAACCATTCTACTCCCTTTCAACCCTTCTTGGCAAGTAGAAGTGACCTTCAAGTTTTTGCTTGGTACAAATAGCTCAAGACGTTTCAAGGAAAATGATTTTGAGAGGTTATTTAAAAATCATATACCTTAATTTAACTATAATGATTTTGAAAATTGGTTTTTTGTGCTTAATAAACCATCCTCATGAAATTGATCTTTCAAATCTACCTGCTAATCTGTGTACACTGTGGGTTTTGTTCTTGTTTGGGAAAGTCCATACAATCTAGATGATGAAATTTGTTCCATATGATTTTAAATCCCTATCCTAATAATTTACATGCTTATTCTCATGTTTGGTATAGATATCATGAGCTTTTTGGTTTAGTTTGTAGGTTGATGTCCTAGATGCAATGACAACTATTTCCTCTACTTGAAGAAGGTTGTAATCTCTGCAAGAGATTAATATAAATGGGACATGATGTTTCCCATGTTTAAATATCATAGATACCACCTCCCTTCCTTGTTTATCCTCATAATTCCATGCTTTGATCAAAATTTTTGCTTATGATCATACTTAGTCTGCTCCTTACCCATTATCATCTGCATCCATGTTGAATCACATGTACAAAAGTTGTTTAGTATGTTAATTAAGGTGAATTTGAGGTATATATATGTTTTAATGTGTTTTGGATGATAAAAAATAATTTATATCCTCCAAAGAGTGTGAGAATAATACTATTGTAGTCATATACCATATATAACATAGAATATGCAATTGGGATGTGCACCTACAGGTGCTCATATGGAGGAATTCATGTTGAAAATGAGATAGTGAAACCTATTTTAGAGCCTTTGAGATATTAGGAGTGAATTAAATAGGATGATATTGGTTCATAATTTATTAAATAGTTAAATAAATATATATTATTCATCTTTATATCTATTGACTACCTGTACTTGAAACCATACCTACCTATAGGTGGTTCTAATAGAGCATGAAAGTGCCTTTTGAGTCATTGAATCAATTTTGAACTCCTTCTTGGGATCATATTTGACCTAAAATACCATGCTAGACCTAATTTTAAGGATTATACTATATGAATAAGTTGAGAATCAACCTCAAACACAAATGACCAGATACAAGGACTCTTTTCCATAAAGATATAAAACAAAGGTCCATAAAGGCTTTGAAAATGACATATGGCATGGCTACATGAGATATTGGGGCATCAAAATGTTTTTGTTTTGTAACCTCTAGCATATAGGATTTCTCTAAAAAAATTTGATGCTAAATGACTAATATAATCTAGTTTTGAATGGGTTCTAATATGGCATTTGTTCACTAAAACTCACTAGTGAGATATACAAGTTTTAACTCCCAAAATTGACTCTTCACCCAATGTCACATTTTTAATCCATGAATTAATGTTGAAATGGATTTGATAATGGAAATAAAAACATGTATAATATAAAATTAACAATTATATGGATTTTTTATTTAATGATTGAGTTTTTTGGCACCTACAGGTACCCTTTCTAAGGCAAAAGGCACCTATAGTCATTACCAATTGACTGAGGCAAACTGTGAATAGGGTAAAGATTAAAAAGGATGGACTTAGATTAGGTAGGGTAAAACCAAGTGACTAAAAATATATTCCAAGTGAATATAAATAAATCTCAATGAGATCTTAAATAGTTTTTCAATCTTGAATCATGAAAAGTAAACATATAAGAGTATACTAGGTAGAGTATATATTCATTTACCTATGACTTGTATTAGTGATCTTTTCAACCTCCAAAGTGATGGTATAGAAAATTTATGTGATTTAAAAAGTTTAAAGCATTGGTAAATTATATTTTAAGGTTATCATAAGACTCATGACCAATTCAATTCATTACTTGTAAGGTTCCATGTTCGTCAACATAGTTGACTATGTTGATTGAGTAGGCAAGAAACAAGCAAACTAGGATCTTGAGGGGATTATAGTTCTAAGAATGAGGAAAGTGAGTCTTAAAAAAACCATATGAAATTAAAGGGATTAAAGGTATAATATAATTTATTTAAACTTGTATTCAATTCCAAATCATGCATATACACCTACAAGGGTGGTTTTTTTAGGAAACACAATCATAGTCAACAATGTGGCACACTCAGTCGTGAATTGTAACTTGTGAGGAGAGATTAATGGAGGTTAAAGCTATTTTATAGATAAAAAAACTTTATAAATAATATAAATATTTCATGAATATCTCATGAGTTAATATATAATAGGGAGAGGTTTATAACAATACACCATACAATTCATTTAATGAAACCCTTCAAGTCCAGTTTCCCTAATAGGTCTGTCTCAAACTTTCACACTTTGAAGGGTCTATAAATAAGACCAAGGGATAAATATTTGTAAAAAAAATGTTTTATACTTTAGGAGGCATATACAATCCTTATTTTAAATGATGAAATAGGGTAACTACCCCCTATTTTGTCTCAGATAGGGGGTACTTCCCCTTATACAAGACTGACAGGTTTCAGTGAATGAGGTACAAAATATGAACTAGGGGATAAGGGGACCTAGTTTTAAGGTGTGAGAGTTTTAAAAAAATTATATAAAAACCATGAAGGACACATAAATTAAGGATGTAACAAATAAATAAGGTCTAAACACCAAAATTCACAAGCAAGCCTATTAAACACATTAAGGCCTAGAAGCCAAATAAAGAATCATCTTCATTTATAGTGTGGAGTGATATTTATATCCTATGGAGGCATGTTTATGGGAACAATATAGAGGTTTTTAATGTGGTGAAAGACAAATAAAACCAATAATAAGGTCTAGATCACCAAGGTTGTAGTCAAGCTCACTAGGCATGGTGAGGCCTAATGGCCAAATGAGATGTCATTTGCACTTCTAACTTGAGTTATGCTCCCTATCATATTAGAGAATGTTCCTAGGGTGAAATTAGGTATTTTAAAACTTAAATCTTGTAGATAAGGCTTTAGAATATTAAATTTTGTCTTGAGACCAATGTTAACCTTGTGCAAATGGGGAAAAGAGCTCGATAGGTCAAATTTTGATACTCATATCTTTTCAGAGGATGTGCATGGATGACAAAGGAGTTTAGGGATGTTATTAGGGGTTTTAAAGGCCATGTTTGTGGAATTTTTTTTCAAGTTGTACATCTATTTTTTATGAACGAACCTTAAGAGGTCAAACTACTCATAAACCCTTGTTAAACCCTTCCAGAAACCTAATTGGATAAATGAGACTAAATATTCATCTAGATGGACTATTTTTTCATGAAACATATTTAAAGTTTTAGAGGACTCACTCAAGATCCCTCCCATGCAAATTATCTATATAGAATTGTATAGATGTGGTTCAAAACAAGGTATTTTTGACCATTTTTTGTGTTGTGCAGGTTCTAAGAGGATTCTAAAGATGGAACCAACTTTGGGAGAAATATTAAGACTCATTATAACTTCCCATATTAATTTAATTCCTTATGAAAACTCCTAAGTGCCTCAATAAGAGCTCTCATCTCATCCTATCAAAACTGACATATTGGACAAGCTAGTGGGAAGTGTGAAAACTCTGAGAGAAAGTGATTTTAAAGTGTCCCTGATGCCTCTAAGGCCATGAAGGGTCTTGATAGGTTTTATCCACTCCATTACATGGATTTTTATGGGAAACTAATTCATTTTTGGAAGCCAAGTGTGTAGGGTGCATGAAGGAAGAATTTCTTGGATAACAAATGATGATAAATCCTTTACAAGTGAATCCTGATGACTAGGCCTACAAAAAATACATGGATAGGCATTTATGATGTCATTAGACTTCATCCCAATCATCATATCTAGTCTTAATTTGTTATGAGGCATTCAAATAGGGCCAATCATGAAGGCAGTTTTTTTTGAGCCAACAAGAGGAGTTTTCATGCCACTTTTCATGAGGTTTATGACTTGGATTGAAATTTGTAATTCTTGGCCTTGCATGGTTCATTAAATACACTATTCACATGTAAAATTAACTAATTTTATTAGCTTGACAAGTTTCCTTGTGACCCTTGGACTTTTATCTTCTCCTCTCTCTCTCTCTCTCTCTCTCTCTCTCTCTCTCTCTCTCTCTCTCTCTCTCTCTCTCTCTCTCTCTCTCTCTCTCTCTCTCTCTCTCTCTCTCTCTCTCTCTCTCTCTCTCTCTCTCAAGTTCTATAAGAACTAGCATTTTTGGCATTGTATGGGATGCTCCACCTGAGTATGGAAAATACCTACTTATTTGTATACCTTTTTATCAATAAGACTACTAATTTTTACCTCCTCCGTGATTTTTCTTAGTGTGTTCATTTGGAATGTTTGACTTTGCATAAGCGAAGACTATAGATTCCTTAGCATGTTATTTCATCCTACCATCTATTTGCAGTTGGAAAGCTTCTTCTTATAGGGCATGTGAAGTGTTCTAAGAAATTTAAAGGATTGAGTTAGTCTATTCATTAGCTCCCTCATAGGCCTCTTATCTAGTCTTCATAGCTTTGCACATTTATCCATAACCTCACAATGTAACATTGATGTGTGAAGATGAAGATTGGAGAAGTGTATGTTTCGTTTGTCCTTTGATTTAAATTGTAACATGCATATGGTTGGATGTCATCATGTTATTTAGTGTATCACCTCCCTTAATTTAGTTTTCTTTCAATTATCCTTCTCCCTTTTCACCCCCATGTTTAGGTGTAATTGTGATTCAAAGTGGTACATCAAGGGAGCTAGCTCTATCTAGAGATTCACCTCATCCTTAGGCTGCCCACAATCCTAGAGGTGTTTCCATTATGACACTTAGATGAGGAGAGCTTTACCATCTCTCAAAGGGTGAAAATCCAAGTGACAATACAATTAAGAGTGAAAAGCTATATCCCATATCTAAATACATAAGTAGAAAGGTGATAGAAAACTGAGAACAATGAAGTTGGTCACATCCAAATCTAGTCATTATTCCATACTAAACACTTGCATCATAGCCACACACTAGCATTGATGGTAGTTTTTACAACCATAAAGTTACATCTTCTAGAATTTGATGACTGATCTAGAACATTGATTTTATATATTTTACACCTGATTTTAGTCCAGATCTTCCTACACAAAGTAAACTAGCTAAATACCATTGTTTATTATTTTTTACAATATCTTTCAATAGTTGTACTTTACTATTTTTATAAATCTCAATTGTATAGATTCATAATGTTGTTTATCTAAGTTTTCTATCAATTAGCCTACATAGATTAGCTTATCACCCTTGTGTTAGAACTACTTCTATATTTCTTAACACTGGATCCCTCGTATCTAAAATTTAGGGTTGAACATATGGTGAACCCGACCCTTAGTTTCAAAACCCTAGTTTGACCTAGGGTTTTTTGATTTATTTTTTTCCTAAATTCTAATTTTTGATTTCACAATATTTAAAATTTTAACATCATAAATTTATTTTCCTATAATCATATTCAATATGGATACATTTATCAGTTAGTTCATTATCTAGTACATAATGGTAGTCATTACTTGTTATGTTTCATATATGGTTAGCTCAATCAAAACCATAAGGGGATCAAAACTTGGTCACTTTAAATTAGATAAATCCTTGCATACCCCTTATTGTTATAGTTTTTACAATGAGCTCTTGCCTATCACTACTAAATGCCAAAGGGAGTGCATGAAACAACCATTTTCTTCATCTTACACTCAAAATTGCTCTAATGAAATAATTACAAAAAAATTCACTTTTAAATTTACTACATCATTCATATCATTACAAATATGTCATTTTGGTGTTTTATGTATGACCATATTACCAGGAAATGCAGAGCCACCATATGTGGCCTTGATGATAAACTCCATTAAATAGATTGAAAATAATATATCTTTTGAAAACATGGATTTACCACCTCA
This sequence comes from Torreya grandis, assembly GCA_037957365.1. Lineage (NCBI taxonomy): Eukaryota > Viridiplantae > Streptophyta > Pinopsida > Cupressales > Taxaceae > Torreya > Torreya grandis. Next base: position 1,171,476 of record JARHVA010000319.1, on the reverse strand, counting down.
ACATTTTATAAATTATTGTTTACCACTATACAAGTGTGTGTTTGCAATAAAATGGTTAAAACATTACTCATGGACAATGGTTCTAGATTCAACATTTGCAATATATATATATATATATTCCTTACTTAGCATTAGGGCTAAAGGCTTATAATCCTCAAGTATGAGCATCGAAGGATTTGACAATATTTCATGATAGATGTTGGGCTAAATAACACTGCACATTAATGTGGGACGTTTTGCATTGCCTAATTTATGCTAAGTAATGCCAAATGATTTGAATTATAACATACTTTTAGGATGTCCTTGGATACATGAAATGTATTCAATCCCATCTACTTTGCACGCATGCCTAAAATTCAACCACTAGGGATTTATTTATACATGTCTAATGGATACTACTCCTTTCAAACATTGTATGATGGTCCAACAAATGAATATTCCTATACCACAATCTTATACTTCCAATTTTGGCTATTGATATTTGCTTAAACATGGATATAAAGGACACATAATATGCAAAAATGAATAATATGTAGCCTAACCTATTTCTCCTACTCATAATACGCATCAATATGGCTTGGGTTTCTCAAAAAATACACAAGACAAATAAGCTGCTCATACAAAACCATGTTTTGTATGAGATAAAACAAAATGTATGCATATACCTATTTCTAAAACTGGTCTACAATTGGTCAACCCTCATTTGATTTATGAAAATATCTCACCAAAAATTCAAACATTGGATGAGTTATCAAATGATGAGTCATTACTAGAGTACTTAGGTGCATATTAGGATCTCCTTTCCTTATATCATAAAAATAGATTTCCTCATGCCACCTCTACTCTTGCTTACTTTGGTGAAAGCAATGATACTAATTGTTGACGCAGTGGATTGCACTTGGGGGCAGGAGGCCTAGCTACTGCCTTTCCACATGCAACAATGGAAACTCCCCTCTCGCCTGTGGGACCGACGAAGCTGGAGGGGAGAGTCTCTAGATAAGGGCTAGCTCCCTCTGATGTATCTTTTAGGCCCTAGTTTCTCCTACTGATAACAAATAAAATGAAAAAGAGGGGAATGAAAAGGGAGAGAAAGATGCTAAAAATAGAACCTGAGCCTAAAAAATGAAAAGGTGATACACCATAAAAGTTGACCCACCCAGCTCAAATATACACTTTTCACCAAAAGAAGCACCCATACACTTCATCTAAAGTGGGAAGCTCTTTTGCAACAGTCAGCTAGGGGTCCATGGAAATATAGGGAGGAAGAAACTACCAGAGGCGTCCTCAGACACACTTATGGCAGCCTATTCACAGGCACCTACATTCCCTTAGGAACACTTCTGGCAGACCTACATAAAGGAGACTTCAAAATGCACTGGACATGCTGTAATCGATCTGTGAGAAGCATGAAAGACAATGACTTAACACAAAATAATAACACAAACATATACTTTAAAGTGTAAGTCTAGATAGAGGTAAAAATGCTAAGTCTTAATTCAAGGTAAAATTTGGCAGAGCTTTGCCTTACAAGCCCGAGGGGTTTTTGGGGCAGAGTTTTGCCTTAAGGCTAAGAGAGTGGATCCTTCTCAAATGACAAGTTTTACAATATATAGGGGAAGAGAAGAGGACTTTTGGCACCCTTTTTGCAAATGACCCATGTGTGCTCTAGGCATTGGGAAGAGGAAAACTGCTCAAAGGTAATGCTGTGTCAGCCCCTTGCTTCAAGGTGAAATTATGGGCCGCTATTTGTCTACAAAAGACTGCTCCTTTAAGGTATTTCACAACTTGTCTGCTCATTAATGCAAAATGAAGAAAATGGGTCCAGCTGCTAGCTGTTTGCACCTCCCAATGATCAATTTGCATACACTGTATCACCTACTAGAGTAACTCCCTGAGTTGACACCTTCTTCGCCACTTGGATGCTTTGTCTGTGTCTGCACTTGGTCTTTTTGGTTTCTCTCTTTTTGGCTTTGTCACTTTCTAGTTTTTTCTAGCAGGTCACTATGTTCCTTGGGCTCTTCCTGCTTGCCTTGGCCACTTTCTATTGATTTTCAAATAAGTGACATGTGGCATGTTCCGCTGTGAAATGGGCAAGACACGTGGCATCATTCACTTGACTCATGGAAGCTTTAGGCACCCTTTGAAGGTCCTATGGAAGAGGACATGTGTCAGCATCCACTTCCTTTAGCAATTCATTTGGGGCCCACCACAGTTCTCACAGGACAAAAAAGAGAGACTGTGGGTGCTGACACTTGTCAGCTTCCACCAAGCCTTGAAGGGGACACATGGCACGTTCCACTGCTCCTAAAAAAGCATGTCAAAGCCTTTCATGATTGCCACTTGGCATCTTTCACGCTTTAGATTTCCTAGTGTAAAATTTGATGTTCACAGGCCTGTCACAACATTTGAAATTCCAATGGCTCATTTATCTTCTTAAAATTGATGACTTCTGGGACGTCACCGTCCTTGGCAAATTCCTTCAGGCCTTTTCCTTTGGCTTTCTCTATGGGTTTTTTCCCCAGACAATTTTCCTACAGACAAAAAGTCCATGAGAATTGTATTGGCCACTTGTTATTCCTTCAGGTTCTCTAGCTGCAGCTTCCTTGAATTTCTTTGAAAATTTCTTCGAGTCCCTTTCTTTGGAAATTTTCTTGACTTTTTCTCTCCCGTGGCCTCCCCAGATTTCTTCAGACTTTTTGTCCGAAGGAATTCCTTCAGATAAAAGTCCAAAAGAAATTGTCCTTGTCTTTTGCTTTCAGGTTTCTTCCTTAACAAAAATTCGAAGGAACCTACCCTTGCAGCTTTTTTTGGCTTCTTTGAAGTTCTCCCTGCCCTCTGTAAGGGCTCTTGAACCTGGAATTGCCCTCTACAAGGGCACTTGTCCTTTACCTTTTTGGGATGCTCCTTTGAATTACCTGATTAAACTAAGCCGTTGAACTGACTGATTGAACCAAAAATGGTTCAACGGTTCAACACTGCACGCCACTCCTTTGTTGAATCAAGCCTTTGAACCTGCTGCTTGAACCAAGTGTTTGAGCTATTCGTTTGAACCAATTGCTTAAACCAAAAATGGTTCAATGATTCAATGGTTCAACACTACATGCCATTTGTTTGAACTATGTCGCTTTAAAACAAGCCTTTGAACTTTTTGCAATGAACCAAGGTGTTGAACCAAGTGATTGAACCAAGCGATGAACTGAGGCATTGAACTAAAACTATTGAACTCAGCTGTTGAACCAAAGCGATGAACCAAGCGATGAACCGAGGCCGATGAACTTGAGTGATGAACTTGCCGATTGAACCAAGGCATTGAACTTGAGTGATGAACTTGCTGATTGAACCAAGGCATTGAACCAAAGCGTTGAACCAGTTCAATGGTTCAACGATCCAAGCTGTTAACTCTTTGAAAGATCATGTTGATGAACCACTCTTCCAACCTTGAGAAAAAGTGACTTTGAACCATTTTAGCTCCTTGTGAATTTCTTTAGACAATAGTCCGAAGAAGCCTTGTAAAACCCAACACTCTCTGAAATGATTCTTCATGCGCCAAAAGACTAACCCACAGAGTCTGTAGAAAAACTTCTTTACAAAATTTGTAGAAACCTCACCTGCAGAGTCTGTAGAAATAGACATACAGAATTCATAGAAATAGACCTATAGAGTCTATAGAAATAGACCTACAGAGTTCGTAGAAATTTTTGGACTTGTGCAAAATCAAAAAATGAATTGGCCTAGAACAACAGGGGAAGAAGGGGATTGATTTTTGGCCTGTTGGGAAAAAAATGGTCAACAAATTGGCGACTCCTAGGGGAAGCATGCTGGCTATGCTTAGAGACCAGTTGCCTTGTAGTCCATTGGGCACAGAGTCAGATGCAACTTTGAAGAAAGGTTAGCAATAGCCCCAGAGATCCAAGAATCAAACATGAGGCTTTTACCCCACACACAAAGGAAAACACACAAGACTAAAAAACACTACTTGTGCAAACTACACTTAGGGAAAGCAGGAAAAGAAACTGAAAGCAACTACTATATAAAACTAACCAAGTACATCTACTTCCCTCCTGGATAAAAGGCAAAACTTCTTAAGTCTCCTCCCTGACTAGGAAACTTATGGTGCAAGACAAGTGGCTGAATGAAGTGGAGACTTGGTGACCTACTTCTCTCACCTGTCACCTAGATTGGCTTGCATCTGAGTGGATCAGATTCAAACATGCTTCCAACATATACGTACTTTGTTTGTTCTTGGAAGCTTGCCTCCTATTGGTTCTTCATGCTGGTGTATCTCAGCAAGAAATCAATCACTACTGGCTCATCACCATAAGCCCCTTGATATGCATCATTAATTGGATTGTTCTCTTCTACCTCATGCTCGGGTTCCATGGTATGACCATCCTCATTGATGATTTCAAAGAAAGTATCTTCAGATTCACCAACCTCTTAAAGGAATAAAAATGAAAGCCTGCAGCCCCTTTGCATACTTATTTGAGTCCCAATGCTACCTTCTCCACTCTTAGCCAGCTCATAGCCCCCTCGAATAATAGTGTAACCTACCCCAATGACTTTAAACAAATCATTTAAAGCATGGTAAAGAAAGTGTCCATGCCCTTCTGCAACATTTTGCAAAATGAGAAAAGGGGCAGAAAACACTTCTTCATCATCAGAGATAGAGGTAAAATCTTGTGACTTGTCTTCTTGTTCATCAAAAGGGATACCTATGGTGATCTCCTCCTCATTCGAACTCATGAAGTCTCCCTAATTAGTCATGAACTAAGCATACTCCTCTTTGCTTGCTTCCTTCAAGATAGGTTCCTCCTCGAGGAGGGGTGAAGTGGAAGGCTGATGGACAAACTCATGTGGAAGAAGAGGCAGTCCTTAAACTAGAGTCGAATGATTCTCCTCTTTCCATTTGGTCAGCACTTCATCTATATAAGGCATGGCCTGATAACTTTCTTGGATGTGTGTGGATGGAGTGTGTTCAGACATGAAATCTGCTATTTGGTCTGAAACGTCCATCACAGGTTCACTGAGGGAACTTGCTCTGGACTCTAACTCTATAATTTGCCTATCTGCATCTTCTTGGAAGAGCCCTTTTTGGAGGTCACAATCATCATCAAGAGCAAGAGCAGCCTCATCTTCTTCAAGGGTTAGAGCAAAACCTTTCTCCTCCTCTTCCCTTCTACCCCAAGATTCCACTGTTTGCTTCTAACTCATGACCTTGGGATTGGAATTTTCCCCATGTGAACAAGGAGTATCTTTATCTTCTTTAAGGTCATGAGCTGGTTCATGATGTTCCTTCTTCCAGCTTGGAAATTGGAGATCATGTTGAAATACTTGGGGAGGTTGGGGAAGATTTGGGAGGGTCTGTTCATGTATAGGAAGAGCTATCTGAAAAGAGGCATGCTGAAAAGCTAGGTGCACGGGATTGAGGGTAGGATCGATTGCTGCATCGAATGAGCCATAAAGATCAAGTGCCATATGATAGAAAGGATTTGGCACACAAGAGGGGGATTTTTTTAGAATAGGAGAGGGTAGACCTTGGGCCAAAATTTCTTGATTTTCATCCCTCCACTTTACCAACACTTCATCAATATTGAAATTAGCTTGTGGATTGGTGGAAGGGGTGTCTTTTGGCGTCGACTCCTCTACAAGGTCTGAAAGCTCCATCTCTCTTTCTCTAAGTAGTCTCATCTTCTTCTCTAATTCCTCACTCTGCTTAGCCAGATTATCCTCATTTTGAACCTCTTAGAGCTCGTAGGAATCATCATAGAAATGGGGAATGCATGAAGGTTGCCATGAAATACGAGAAGCTTCTTGAGGAAGGGTGGGAGGGACTTGAAAAGGACTAACCTCATTTTGTACCTCACACTCTTGGACAATGTCTTTCTCCTCCTTGTTGTTCCAAGACTCAACCACTTTATTCAAGCTCAAGATATTCAGACTGGGCATCTCCTTTTGGGGTGATGGGGCCATAATGTGAGAAGGTAGTGAGGGTTTGGATTCCACTTCCCTTACTGCCAAAATAGACTGCTGCATTTGAAGATTTTCCAATTCGATATGTCTATCGATATTAGCCTAAAACACAAGATTTACTATTTTGAAACTCTCCTCAACATGATTGGGGAAAGGACTTTGACAGGCTTGACTTAGTTCATAGGCAGGGGCTGTGTATGACTGATATGATATTTGGGGCAGCGAGTATGCAGGTTGATAGACTTGGTAAGCTACCTCTCATGAATACTCAGCTTCTCTTCCAAAGATGCAATCAAACCACTCACATCTAGCATCTCACCTGTCAGCCTTTACCAATTGGCTCTTTCAATAGGAGCCCATTCACTCTTAACCTGATCTAGTGCATTTCTCACTTGATGGATGACATGATCAAAAATTTCTTGGCCACATCCCCTTCTGGTGTCAAGATCTATTACATACTTTTTGTATCCTAGCAGTGCTTGTTTAAAGGTGGAAATGGGTTGATTGGCAAAGAGACTGGGTTGAGTAGGAGAAGTGACACATTGAGAAGATTGGGTGTAAGGCTGATATAGCTTATGACAGGGTTGAGACTGGTCATATTGAACCTGATAAGGATCAACATAAGGCTGGTAATGATCATAGCCATGTTGGCCAAGGAAAATAGGGTCCATGGCTCTGAATGATGGAATTATACATACCAAAATACTACTTCTTGATGGCACCAAAACTACTTAACCAGTTGATTTAACTGGGAGTCACCATTGGTGTTGATGCAAAATCCTCCAAAGGCTAGTTGGTTGAAGAACACACCAAAAATTCTTCAACTCTTTGGACAAAACTTATCCTAGTTGGTCCCACAAGGCATGCCAAAAACTGTTGACGTAGTGGATTGCACTCGGGGGCAGGAGGCCTAACTCCCGCCCTTCCACACGCAACAATGGAAACTCCCCTCTCACCTGTGGGACTAGTGAAGCTAGAGGGGAGAGTCTCTAGATAAGGGATAGTGCCCTCTGATGTATCTTTTAGGCCCTGGTTTCTCCTACTGCTAACAAATAAAATGAAAAAGGGGGGAATGAAAAGGGAGAGAGAGATGCTGAAAACATAACCTAAGCCTAAAAAATGAAAAGGTGATACACCATAAAAGTTGACCCACCCAGCCTAAATATACACTTTTCACCAAAAGAAGAGCCCATACACTTCATCTAAAGTGGGAATCTCTTCTGCAACAGTCAGCTAGGGGTTCGTGGAAATACAAGGAGGAAGAAACTACCAGAGGCATCCTCAGACACACTTATGTTAGCCTATTCATAGGCACCTACATTCCCCTAGGAACACTTCTGGTAGACCTACAAAAAGGAGACTTCAAATGCACTGGACATGCTGTAATCGATCTATGAGAAACATGAAAGACAATGACTTAACACAAAATAAGAACACATACATATACTTTAAAGTGCAAGTCCAGATAGAGGTAAAAATGCTAAGTCCTAATTCAAGGTAAAATTTGGCAGAGCTTTGCCTTACAAGCCCGAGAGGTTTTTGGGGCAGAGTTTTGCCTTAAGGCTAAGAGAGTGGATCCTTCTCAAATGACAAGTTTTAAAATATATAGGGGAAGAGAAGAGGACTTTTGGCACCCTTTTTGCAAATGACCCATGTGTGCTCTAGGCATTGGGAAGAGGAAAACTACTCAAAGGTAATGCTGTGTTAGCCCCTTGCTTCAAGGTGAAATTATGGGCCGTTGTTTGTCTGCAAAAGACTGCTCCTTTAAGGTATTTCACAACTTGTCTTCTCATTAATGCAAAATGAAGATGGGTCCAACTGCTAGCTATTTGCACCTCCTAATGATCAATTTGCATACATTGTATCACTTGCTAGAGTAACTCCCTGAGTTGACACCTTCTTTGCCACTTGGATGCTTTATCCGTGTCTGCACTTGGTCTTTTTGGTTTCTCTCTTTCTAGCTTTGTTGCTTTCTAGTTTTTTCTAGCAGGTCACTATGTTCCTTGGGCTCTTCCTGCTTGCCTTGGCCACTTTCTATTGATTTTCAAATAAGTGACATGTGGCATGTTCCACTATGAAATGGGCAAGACACGTGGCAGCATCCACTTGACTCATGGAAGCTTTAGGCACCCTTTGAAGGTGTTGTGGAAGAGGACATGTATCAGCTTCCACTTCCTTTAGCAATTCATTTGGGGCCCACCATAGTTCTCACAAGACAAAAGAGAGAGACTGTGGGTGCTGACACTTGTCAGCTTTCACCGAGCCTTGTAGGGGACACATGGCACATTCTACTGCTCCTAAAAAAGCATGTCAAAGCCTTCCATGATTGCCACTTGGCATCTTTCACGCTTTAGATTTCCTAGTGTAAAATTTGACGTTCACAGGCCTGTCATAGCATTTGAAATTCCAACGGCTCATCTATCTTCTTAAAATTGATGACTTCTGGGACGTCACCATCCTTGGCAAATTCCTTTGGGCTTTTTCCTTTGGCTTTCTCTGTGGGTTTTTTCCCCAGATAAGTTTCCTGTGGATAAAAAGTCTGTGAGAATTGTCTTGGCCACTTGTTATTCCTTCGGGTTCTCTGGCTGCAGCTTCCCTGAATCTCTTTGAAAATTTCTTTGAGTCCCTTTCTTTGGAAATTTTCTCATCTTTTTCTCTCCTACGGCCTCCTCGAATTTCTTCAGACTTTTTGTCTGAAGGAATTCCTTCGGATAAAAGTCAAAAAGAAATTGTCCTTGTCTTTTGCTTTCAGGTTTCTGCCTTAACAAAAATTTGAAGGAACCTACCTTTGTGACTTTTTTTGGTTTCTTTGAAGTGCTCCCTGCCCTCTGTAAGGGCTCTTAAACCTAGATCTACCCTCCGTAAGGGCACTTGTCCTTTAGCTTTTTGGGATGCTCCTTTGAACTGCCTAATTGAACTAAGCCATTGAACCAACCGATTGAACCAAAAATGGTTCAATGGTTCAACACTGCGTGCCACTCGTTTGTTGAATCAAGCCTTTAAACCTACTGCTTGAACCAAGTGTTTGAACTGTTCCTTTGAACCAACCGCTTGAACCAAAAATGATTCAACGGTTCAACACTATGTGCCATTTGTTTAAACTGTGCCGCTTTAAAATAAGCCTTTTAACTTTCCATGATGAGCCAAGGCATTAAACCAAGTGATTGAACCAAGCGATGAACTGAGGTGTTGAACTGAAACTGTTGAACTCGGCTGTTGAACCAAAGTGATGAACCAAGGCCGATGAACTTGTCGATTGAACCAAGTCGTTGAACCAAGGCATTGAACCAAAGTGTTGAACCGGTTTAATGGTTCAACGGTCCAAGCTGTTAACTCTTTGAAAGATCGTGCCGTTGAACCACTCTTCCAACCTTGAGAAAAAGTGACTTTGAACCATTTTAGCTTTCTTTCCTTGTGAATTTATTTAGACAAGAGTCTGAAGAAGCCTTGTAAAACCCAACACTCTCTGAACTGATTCTTCATGCACCAAAAGACTAACCTATAGAGTCCATAGAAAAACTTCTTTGCAAAATCCATAGAAACTTCACCTGCAGAGTCCATAGAAATAGACCTACAAAATCCATAGAAATAGACCTGCAGAGTCCGTAGAAATAGCCCTGCAGAGTCTATAGGAATTTTTGGACTTGTGCAAAATCAAAAAGTGAATTGGCCTAAAACAGTAGGGGAAGAAGGGGACCAATTTTTGGCCTGTTGGGCAAAAAATGGTCAACACTAATATTTAAAACAATGCAATTAACACTATTCCTACTACACCATACATTGCAAAATGCTCCACTTTGCTAAATGAAAACATAATATCATATAAATATGGAACATATAAACATCCTCGATGAAATTTATTCATTGTAATGATGTAGGTGGATGAAGGTAAAACCTATTGATGGTCTTACATGATTACCCAAAATTATTTGTTTGGGATTATTTAGTTATGCTTAGGATTAACCCATCAGTAACACTGCACAATATATTACTATATCCAAATGCAAAACTAGTTAAAAAAATTGTAAAATACATCCCAAGGTGGCATTACTGGTTAAAGATGAAATTCAAAGACTCTTGGATATGGGCTTCATAAGATCCATTACACACTCTGATTGGGTTCCTAACATTGTACATGTCATTAAACCTAATGGTGACATTTGATGTTTCACTCATTCTTGTGACTTAAATAAAGCTTGTCTGAAAGATGATTTTCCTTTACCTAACATCAACATGAATATTAATTCTACAACCAAATATTAAACATTTTCATACATGGATGATTTTTCCACATATAACTAGATAAAAATTAACCTGACAGATCGAGAAAAAACAATATTTAATAACCCACAGGGAACATTTTGTTATATTGTCATGCCCTTCAGACTCAAAAATGCTAGAGCGACATATCAAAGAGAAATGACACATATTTTCTGTGATTTTTTCTTCAAGATTGTTGAGGATTTACACACAAAATCTAAACATCGACAAGATCATGTTGCATATTTATAACAAATATTTGAAAGCTTACGAAAGTTAAATATGTGATTGAATCCAAATAAATGTGTTTTCGAAGTATCTTTCAATTTTTTTTTTGGGTTACATTATCTCCAAGTGAGGCATCAAGGTTAATCCACAAAAGGTAAAATTTATCATTCAGATGCCACCATCCAATAATTTAAAATATTTATAAGGAATAATTCAGGCAATTTGACATTTAATTGCTTAGTTGGCCGATAAAACAATACCTTAGTATTTATTACATAAAAATTATGACACTACTTGCTCCATAATGAGATGCATATTATAATTAAAGAAGATCCCTTGATTTTTCTTATGTATAAAACTCACCTAACTGGCCAAATAGATAAATGAGCAATGTAACTCATAAAATTTGATATTAAGTTTATATCTCAAAAATCGATAAAAGGTCAAGTTGTAGCTAATCAACTAGCAACAAGTCCATTACCAGATCCATTCCTAATTACCGAGGATTTTTATGATGAGTTCACCACATATAATGTATCCAATAACCCATGGATAGTGTTCTTTGATGGATGGTATGTGCAGCTATAAGCATCAAATTTCATACCCTCAAGGGCAGATACATGCCATTATATTATAGATTAGCCTTTTATTGCACCAATAATAATGTCAAATATGAAGCCTTGATAATTGGATTATCCATAGCATAAAAACTTCATATAAATGATATCCAAGTTTTTGGTGAATATCAGTTGGTCATTAATCTAGTTACCAATCATTACCAAATAAAAGAAAAGCACCTACTTCCATATAAAGACACAGTGGATAGATTGAAATCAACATTTGATACATTTTCTATTGACAATATCTTGTGTAAGGATAACCATCATGTAGATACAATGGCCAATGTGACATCTTTAATGCCTTTCAATATCAGTAATGATTTCATGAATTTTATAATACATCAGTTATTATAGCCATCTATTACATTAACCACAATGGATGACTTAGTAGTCCTTGATATCATGCGTAGTTCTACAAATGTAAAATGGTACAGTGACATTTATAACTTCTTATACTAGGCTTAAGTACTAGATAATTTTACATAGAATGACAAATGTAGACTATAATGATAGGTGCTTCATTATGTTATCATTAGAAATGATTTATTCAAATGAATATTCGATGGGTAATTACTTTGGTGATTAAATAAAGATGAAGTACAAACCACACTATTAAAAATATATGATAGCGAGTGCAGAGACACTTCGATAATGCTTTATCTCATGAGTTACAATTGATTGTCTCACCATGGCCCTTCTTCTTATAGGGTTTTGATTTGATTGGAAAAATTAATCTTGTTTCTATAGGTAGTCATAAATTCCTATTCAAAGCTACATAATATCTTACCAAATGGGTGGAGACCATTCCACTTGAATCTACCACCAAAGATGACATATGAAATTTTTTAATGACCAATATTATTTCTCATTTTGACATACCTTCAATAATCAATATTGATAATGGGTCATAATTTAAGAATAAAATAGTGAAGTGATTTTGAAGCAAATGCAAAATCAAACATACATTTTCTACATCTTATTACCACCCACATGGTAATGGCCAAGCAAAAGCGAGAAATAAAACCATTATCAAAATCCTTGGAAAAATAGTTGAATGATATAATACAGATTGACACCAAAAAATGGTGTATGATTTATGGGCATACCACACCAATATTTTCACACCTCCTCAGGCTATACCTTATGCATTGGTTTACAATACAAAATTAGTTCTACCTATTGAACTAGAAATACCATCTCTGTGTGTTTGTTTTAAGTATATTATAAAAGATAATGACTATCATGAAAAATGATTACATCAGTTAGAATAATTAAGTGTAAAACACACATAAGCTATTGAAAATTTATGGATCTATTAAGATCACATCAAATGTGCCAATAAAAAAAGGTTTAGCCCCATGAATTTGTTGTGGGAGAATGTTATAATAAAATATAACTGTTAATTCATCATAGTCTTTATGTCCTGTGAGGTTATTTCATAACACAACTCACTATGTTTTATGTTGTTATTTTATTAGTTGTTAACTTACTATTTTTAGTATGTTAGATCCTACTTTGTAGGGTTTGCCTTTAGTTATCAATATAGTTGTATAACCTTTGGTTTGATTAATGAGAAATCATTGAATTCCTTTCAATATTTAGTACCAGAGCTATCTTTGAATATAGGAGAAAATCCTGAAGGAAGAGAGGATCCCATGCACTCTCTTTCATAGTGTAGATTTGCATTAGATCTACAGAGCATAGATTTGCATTAGATCTACATAGCATATTAGTCATTTTTTATACTTGCATAGTGGGAGAGTTGAACCCAAAGAGAATTTTGAGGAGGAGCCCATGCACTCCACTCTCATATTTGCATTACATAAATCTTTCTTAGAGAAGTGTATAAATATGAAAAGGGCATCAAATGCATACAAAGGAGGAAGAAGATTCATTCAAATTACAAGGAGCATAAGATCTCATGTGAAAATCTTCAAATCTATATTGATCAAGAAAAAAATCAAAGGAATGGTGATAATAAGAGAAAGAAGAGCACCATTGATTTTGAAATCTTCTTATTCACATGTGCAAGCTTCAAGCAACATAAGAATTCTACTAATTTTCTTTCTTTCTTTCTTTCTTTTCTGAGGCAAGATCTCAAAAATAGACAAAACAATTTTTTTTATTAACAAAATTGGAATTTTTAAGGAGATATTGTAAATCTTTTTTTTCCCAAAAATCATGACTATCTTGTAGATCAGTTTTCTTCTCACATAGGTGTCTGATTCAGAAAATTCTTTCACTACTGGAAAGAGGACTTTGAGAGGTTTCCATATATCATTATCCAAGGATATATGAGATTCTAAAGTTGACCATGTGTATCTATTTTTATACAAATTTTTATATGAGATCAAGCAAAAAAAATTACATGTATTCGAAAAATCAACGTGGAAGATTAATTTATGTTCCAAATCACCCTCCAAAATCACTTGTTCTTTTCTTTTGTTGAAAATTTCCTTCAAATTCACTTTTCCCAGATCCATGGTATTGGAAATAGGTATGGATATGCTATCTTTTAAACATTCAAGTAATAATTTTATCTTTTAATAACTTGATGTGATGCATAAGGGAGTTGGAAACTTACTTTTTTGTTGAAACCTAGGCAAGTAGAGGTATAGAGTTCAAATCACAAGTTTTTTCTTAAATTTAAATTTGTATTTATGCAAAAAGACAAAATAGAGAAAAAGAGAAAAATGGGGAGCTTTATTTTTATTCTATATATTACAATTTTATTTTATGCACTTTCTAAATTGTAGTAAAAAAATTAGCAAATTTAAACATCAAAAACCTAAAATTGTGCATTATGCACAAATCATAGCCTTTGGTGCAAGTGATGCCTCTAACTCACATTTACGTGTAATGTAATTTCACTTGAGTTACAACACACATAGCCTAATATAGCTACAACAACAACATCTGGGCATCATCCATATAAACCTTGTGGAGAAATAAGGTTAAACAATTTCATTGAGCCATCCCTCCATTACCAATTTTATCCAATCGAAAGGCATAAATCTTGATAGTTAAAAGTTACAAATATATAGAGAGTCTACACCCATGTATGAAAAATTCCATATAAGTAGGTACTAATGATTGGGTGAACCTCTGTCAGTATTGTTTAGGTACCACATATTATTCTCTTTCATGTACATGTGTGCTTCTTTCACGTACCACCAGTTATATGGAAAGGGTAAGCTTCTTTCAAGTACTGATTGGTATATAGGAAGGGTGCATATATAAGAAGGCTTAGTATATCAGTGTAAAGGTATATATAAATTAAGACCCTAATATCTGGAATGATAAAGAACCAATCCATCACCTTTAGTTAGATTAAACACAATGGCCGAAAATGGCCAAAAATTCTTTTTGCCAAACTCACAGCTTCTACATGGCAACAACTATGTTGCTTGAAAAATAAAAATAAGGACACATGTAGAATTTGAGGATATTTGGCCTATTTTTAGTGGCACATTCACCTGACATGCCTATACTGTTGATCACCAACATAAGTTTGATAAGTTAAACCAGAAGGTAAAATTTATTATAATGTTTGGGGTATTAGATGAGGTACAACCCAAATCCATAAGGCTACAACAACTAGGGAAGCTTGGGATAAGGTCTAAATAGTAAATGAGGCTACAAATTAAAACATAATTCTTTATCTACAGAGTCAACTTCATTCATTCAAATTAAAGTTTGGTAAAAAAGTGGAAAATTTTCCAAGATGTGTTTTAACCCTAAGGGCCTTACTCCAAGCATTGGGCGAGCAAGTGACAAATACCTCTCTTATACATTTTGTCCTAAGAGAACTACCACCCTCCTAAAAGATATTCATGACTACCTTGATCATCATATAAAAGCTATCATTTGACAAATTGGTGAACATGTTGTAATAAGAAGAGTCTATGCATGTAGAATAAGAATCAGAAGAACATGCTCTTGCCTCTCATCAACAGAAAGGGAAGAGATAAGTCAAGTCTTATAAATAAAATCAAGGTCATTCACACACTCCACAAGGGAATAAACAACAAAAAAATTGACTCATTTTTGAAAAGAAAGGCCATAAACTGATGGATTGTTGGTATAATTCATTCAAATAGGGCTCATCAAGCAACACGAAGCCCAATAACCAACAATCATCGCATCCACATAAAGGACAAGGTTAGAAGAAGTGTAATGAAAAAATAATCCATATCAATAAGTCAACATTTTCAAATAGGAAGACAACCACTCTAACGATGACTTCCTATTTACTACACAATCTCATGAGGAATCAACTTCATAAATTTCTATCTGGTATGTCGATTCTGAAGCAAATCAACACATGATTGGAAAATAAGATTGGTTCTACAGTCTAAATGAGATAACTCATAAAAATCATGTCTCATTAGGTGATGATTCATCCTATCATGTTCAAGACATTGGTAATATTTCCTTACCACTCAAATATCATGCTTGTAAAATATTAGATGTCTTATGTGTCCCAAGACTCACCAAGAATCTACTCTTTGTCAGTAAATTACTTGAGCACAACCTAAAGGTTTATTTTGATTACAAATGTGGTAAAAATATGTGTCTAATTAGGGATAAGACAAAATGCTTGAAAATTATTACATGATCCTCTAAAGTTGGGAAGATGTTCCAACTTGACTTTAGTCAGCTAAATAAGCAAGGTCTTATTGCTAAGGATTTATACTTAGCAAATTTGTGGCATCATAGATATGGAAATTTTAGTTTTGGATATATATTTGCACTCATCCATTGTAATATCTTATGAGTACTTTATCAGTTGAAAAAACACACTGATACATGCCCAAGTTGTCTATCAAGGAAACTACATAGAACATCCTTTAGTCAAAGTTCCCTTAGAGCATCTAGAAAATTAAATTTGGTACATATTGATCTATGTGGACCAATGAGAGTTATTCATCATGGGTTTTAGTATTTTATGCTCTTTATTAAGTATTAATCATGAAAAATGTGGGTATAATTTTTAAAGACAAAATACAAAACCTTCAACATCTTTAAAGAGTTTGAAGCCATTGTGGAAATAGAAACTAGTCGTAAAATCAAAGCTCTTCACTCAGATCGAGGTAAAGAATACATTAGTAAAGCATTTTTTCCTTATTTGAAAGAACATGGAATTCACCAATAAACATGGGTTTTGGTATTTTATACTCTTTATTAGGGACTAATCATGCAAAATGTGGGTATAATCTTTAAAGACAAAAAACCAAACCTTCAACATCTTTAAAGAGTTTGAAGCCATTGTGAAAATATAAAATAGTCATAAAATCAAAGATCTTCACTCAGATCGAGGTAAAGAATACTTTATTAAAGAATTTTGTCCTTATTTGAAAGAATATAGAATTCACCAATAAATGACTCCACCATACACTCCCTAATATAATGGTGTTACAGAATGATGGAATCTCACGATCATGGAAATGGTGCATTGTGTGATTAAAGTTTTAGGTTTGGCATGCACATATTGGGAAAAGGTAGTAAAGACAATAGTTTATTTGTTGAATAGGTCACCCACTACAACTCTTGACAATATGACTCCATATGAATCCTAGACATGGCATAAACCTTCCATTGCTCATCTTCAAGTTTTTGGATGTAAGACTTATATGTGTGTTCCTAAAAATAAGAGAAATAAATTGGATAATAAAACCATGACTTACATATTATTAGGATATAGTGAAGAGTCAATATCTTATAGACTTATGGATCCTAAAACAAAGAAAATATCCATAAGTAGAGATGTAGAGTTTGATGAGAAAGGTAAAACTAGTTTACCTTCTACAAACTCACATGATTCAATAATCAGACCTCTAAATAATTTAGAAGGTTGTGACATCATAAAAGGTGACAATGATGATGGGGATGATCAATCAAAATGGTAATAAGAGATGCTAAACTTGATGTAATTGCAGATACATCAACCACTAGACCAAAGACTCATAACATGAATCGAGAAGAAGTCAATTTAGCCCTAATGAGCACTGTTATTGAATTAATTGAGCCCTCTATGGTTCATGAATCCCTAGAGGTAGAACCTTAGAAGGATGCCATGAATGTAGAATTTCAATCATTAACAAAATATAACAGATGGTAGTTTATAGATCTTCAACCAAGGAAGAAGCTAATTGACTATAAATGGGTATTCACAATTAAATACAAAGCAAATGGTAGTATTGAAAAGCACAAGGCATGACTCATAGAAAAAGGACATGCACAAAAGGAATACATAGATTACGAGGATACATTTGATCCTAAGGCCAAGATCAAGACTATCAAAATGATATTTGCTCTGGCTACTCAATTTGGATGGAGAATACAAAAAATGGATATGAAAAGTGTCTTTCTAAAGGGATATCTAAAAGAAGAGGTCTACATGACATAAATAGAAGGTTTTATCACACCTAATAATGAAATAAAAGTGTGTAGACTCATCAAATATTTGTATGGTCTCAAACAGGCTCCCAAATCTTGGTATATAAAAATCAATGAGCATCTTATTCAACATGGATTCAAGAGGAGTCCATATGATCCAAATACATACCTCAAACAATAAGGGGGTGGGTTATGATTGTTTTTGTATATGTCAATGATCTTGTTATCAATGGTAGTTCAGTGAAGATGATTGATACAATGAAGAAATATCTCAACCGATCATTTGACATGACATATCTTGAACTACTACTCTATTGTCTTGGACTAGAAGTATGGCAAAAGGAACACCACATATTTGTGTCATAGATGATATATTCCAAGATAATGCTTAATTTTTTTTTAATGATGGATAGTAAACCAATTGATACACCTATGGAGACAAGGCTTCAATTGTCTCTTATATATCCATCACCACAAGTGAATACAAATCTCTATCAATAGTTGATTGGGAGTTTTATTTTCTTGACATATACTAAGCTAGACATCAGTTATGATATCAACTATCTCTCATGGGAACCGAAGATGTCCCACTAGAAAGCAACAAAGTGGATACTAAGATATATAAAGGGTACAATGGACTATGGTCTAGAGTACAAGAAGAATGATCAATTCTTATTGATAGGATATTCAGACTCAGATTATGTAGGTAATATTGTTGAGAAAAAATCCACTTAAGGACATGTGTTCTTTTTGAAATTTGGTCATATATCCTTGGAGAACAAGAAATAAAAATTTATTTCTTAGTATTCTACTGAAGCATAATATCACATCATAGGAGGAGTTGTCTGTGAAGTAATATGGCTACATCACATAGTTGAAGGATTGGGAGTACCACAAAAATAACCTACCGTCTTATATTATGACAATGAAGGTGTTCTTAAACTTGTTCACAATTTGAGGTTTCATGAATAAACAAATCACATCAAGGTACAATTACATTTCATATATGAACATGTTCAACAACATAATATCCATCTCTAGTTTTGTATGACAGAAGAACAATGTGCAGATGTCTTCACTAAATCACTTGCACGAGATAATTTTAAGGCATTCAAAGAATCTCTCTCTTCTTCACTTTAGACCATGATGAATAAAGAGGGGAATGTTAGAATAAAATATTGATGTTAATTCATCATAGGCTTTATGTCATGTGATATTATTGCATAACATAACTCACTATGTTTTAGGTTGTTATATTGTTAGCTTTTAACTTATTATTTTTAGTATATTAGATCTTAGTTTGTAGGGTTTGCCTTCAACTATAAATATAATAATGTAACCTTTGGTTTCATTAATGAAATATCATTTAATTGCTTTCAATAGTGCATTGGTACTAAAATAAAATCAAAAGAACAGTAATGCAAAAAAAGACAAGAAAGGAAAGTTCAAACCAAATTGGTTGGGTCCATTCATAGTTATAGAAAAATAGGAAAAAGGTATGTACTTCCTGGCTTAAGTTGAAGGAAAACCTCTCAAGAACCCAATGAACATTATACAATTAAAAAATATTACACCTAAACATTATAAACACATACACGCACAAAATCCAAAAACATTGAAACAAATTTAAAATTACAAACATATTCAACTTTCCCAGATTTTACTAGCTCCTTATCATCTATGTTGCTTGTTTTTTGTTTGTATATATCAGATAATTTCATTCCTATATACACATTTGTTTCATACATCTTTTAGTGTGATACATGCATACCCAAACGCATGATCTAGGCATTTTTAGATGTTGGACCTTTCCTCTACTCATGTCATATAGTGCATTGGGGGCATCTGATTTCTTTGATCATGATTGATATAGGCTACATATCCTTTATGATCATTTGTAAATTACCATGTTTGAGCTTATATGATAATAATTACACATGTCTATATCCATGCTCATATCTTTCAAAGTGTACTTGATATGCTATATTACATAACATTTTTTGATAACACATACATGCAGGAACTAGTATAATATGCTTATGTTGGTTATTTATGCTTCATCTATTTTCACTTCCTTGAGTGTATTTCATTATTCTCTATTGCTTTGCTTTTGAAAAAATTTAATACGTTCCTTGCCTATTGGCCCTTGTGCCACTGTATGTTGATTCGAAATTTGAACATGTCATGTATGCCAATTAAACATTTGAACATGTCATTATGTTGATTGGATATTTTAATATGTCATTATATATTGATTAGACATTTAATTATATCATCCCTTTGATTGTGTAACATTTTAACATGCCCCTTGTATGTGGTCTCTTTGGACCATTCTTTTGCAATACATTGAGTGCTTATGTGGTTGTGCTTGATTGCTTGCTGAGATTGTATTGTTACCGTCTAGACATTGTTATGATCTACATCATGCATCTTAAGACTTGATATGATCACATACTATGAGCCTAATTGGTGTATCTACTTTGACAAGTTATCACTATATACTACATGATTCATACCTAGGCTATATATCTACCTTATCCTTTTGAGTTGAGGTAACTACTAGTTTCTATTTCCCTCACTGAAAATGGAGGGCATATCAATGGGGGCATGTCATAGAAGTATGACCTCCACATTTTCATAATTTATAGATTTTAATGAGGGCATGTCATAAAAACATGACCTTCACACCTAGTATATCCAAATTTCAATGGGGTCGCGTCATAAAGACATGACCTCCACACTTGCACAATCTCCAGTTCAATTTCATGATTAAGATATACACTTGGATCAAAATTGTATACATTGAACCAAGTTTGCATAGATTTAAAACTATGTTTTTTAGATTTATGACACATATATTCTATCTTAGACATATCATAGGTGCATATTCCATGCTATTGAATTAAAAAGTATAAAATTTACCAATGATATTACTCACCACGATGCACCAATTACACCAAAGTGTAATATTATCGAGCCTTTTCTACTATATCAATGGGTTAATTTTATAGGTTAAAGTGATTAAAACATCCAATCTTAATCTTACCAAATTTATAAGATGAGTTGATTAAATCACTCACCCTCACTAGATTATATATATTCACACTTGAATTATGTAATTGAGATATAATGATCTCAATGGCCATGTCACAACTCATCTTTACATTAGATTGGGGGCATAATACCTTCTAATCTCCCTCTTCATATCTCCAAGGTTTAGGTTTGAACCTTCTCCAATTCTAAGGTAGCATAAATAAGCATCTTTACTAAGTCAAAGCATCAAGAGGAAATATGGTTGCATCGACACACTATACTCCTTCCTTGCTCTCATTATTTTCAAGCATTTCAATTATTTTAAAATTTCAGATTATATGAACTAATTTAAACTATCAGATGCTCTTGGTTATGGGTCATACACTAGTAAATCACTCAAAGTGGGCTCAAACAAAGGCAAGGCATGTTATACACACTTAGGTACACATTCCTTTCCTTTAACCTAGTAATTTCATCCTCATGCATTACTAGATTAAAGGGGGGGTGTAGATACTAAAATTGAATATTTATGGCATCTTAGTCTTGCACATTTGACAAATATCAATCAGGGCTTTATCCTTCAGTTATAGAATTTCCTACTATCAAAAGGATCGTATTCACCATCTCATTGTGCCTAAATACTTATCTCTTAGTTTGATCTATATCATTTTGATGAGCTAGGTCTCCTATATTGCCCAAAAATCTTAAAATTGAATCAACATCATTCACTATC
The DNA here is from genome assembly GCA_037957365.1 of Torreya grandis. Classification (NCBI taxonomy): domain Eukaryota; kingdom Viridiplantae; phylum Streptophyta; class Pinopsida; order Cupressales; family Taxaceae; genus Torreya; species Torreya grandis. The sequence goes on along the minus strand of JARHVA010000319.1, from coordinate 1,150,233 downwards.
ATTTTCTAGCCTTTTGGTCACTACCAGCCATAAAGGGACACTACCACTGATGGTAGTGTCCAAATCCTTATCTAGTGTCTAGTAGTCAAATTTCATCCAAATTACAAAATGATCAAAACTCACAGGTCGGCGTAATTGTCTTATAGAACTCTAACATGAGATATTTTCAAAATGTGTGGTATAAATACAACTCTAAGACTTCTCATTATTTATCTATCAAATACCAAGTAAACACCTATAAAAGCTAAATCAATCAATTAAACAAGAAATCTGCTCTGCCCTATTCATCCTTATTTCCATATCACACATAGGATCAGTTATATTATAGCTCTGAAGCATTTAAAAATCAAGTCATGAGCGATATTTGTCAAATTATAAGCTAGATTGCTACATACATCTTCATATAATATATTGTACCCTTGTGCACACACAATCACACATATAGGGGAGAAATACATAAGCATGATGACCTCCTTGGAGTATTAGGTATGTAGGAAAAGCCCATTGATAGAGGTGTATTTAGGGTAGCTTGACACCATGAGCCCACTAACTTATTTTTCAACAAACTCACTCTAAGAGTGAAGAAGGGTGAAGAGCTAGGGTTTTGGCCAATCAACAAAGAGTTAGAACCTATACCCTATATATGAATACATAAGCATAAAGGTGACATAAAACCCATAATGATGAAGTTAGATGCATCCAAATCTAGTCATTATTATGTATTGGAAACTTGCATCACAACCAGACACTAGCATTAATATTAGTGTTCAAATTTAATGGTAGTGTCTATAGCCAAAAGTACATTTTATAAAATTTGACGACTAATCTAGAACACTGATTTTATATATTTTACACCTAATTCCAATCTAGATCTACCTGTGCATAATAAACCAAGTACCATTATTTCTTATCTATTACAATATATTTTAATAACTATACTATTTTTAGCAATCTCTGTTGTATAAATTCAAAATATTATTTATCTGAGTTTTATATTAATTGGCCTACTATAGATCAATTTATCACCCTTTTGTTAGAACTAATTCTATATTTCTTAACCCTAAACCCCTCGTATCTACAATTTAGGGTTAAACAATTGGTCCATGTTTTTATGATAGATAATGTGAGGCTTCATCCATTTGTATTATTATAAATGCACATCTAAGTTATTTATTCTAATACTTGGGAATTTCACTATTCAGGCACACTTATGCTATTTCACACTAAGCAAAGCTTCCCTATTATTTACAACTTCAATTTTATTCATGGAAGTAACCCTTATCCAAGTCACGAGCTTATTATTTCTGAGTCAAGCAAAACATTATCAAGTATTCAATTCATCTCTAGCTACATACATATAACAAATGAGCACTATTTCACTACGCACTCTAAGTGGGGGAACTATGTGAGGCTTGTTTCCCTCTTTAAAGTACTTTAGATACATCAAAAATGTTCAATAATCATATAGGTGATTTGGGCCCACTCAACCCATTACACTACTCCCTCTATTTTTGTAGGTTTGTAGCCATCACAATCCCTATTAGGGTTTCAACCTTGAAGATGTCATTTAAAGGTCATCTACAAATAGATGAAGGTCTAAGTTACACATACAGTCATATTTAAATAAGGTACATGTAAGTGTACCAATAATTTTATATTTTAATGCACATTTCAAGATCAACCCATGTGGTTTAAGAGCAATAGTTGATCTTAACTATTTCTAGTCGATTTTGACCCATATTAATGACAATTATTATTTTAGTTGCATGTGAATAATCAAGTCTAAGTTGATCATTTCCATCTATCTATTGGTGACAAACAATCAAATTCACAAGTATTAATCAACAAAGACTTCTTGTCCTCTTTGTGCTTTTCATAGTTAGATTCTTTCATTCATTTGACCTTTGTCCATTTCAATACTTTACTTTCATTTTGCTAGTTACAAGTCATTTACAATATTTTCTAGCATTCTATTCATTTTTATCTTAATTAGAGTTAATAACACTAATTAATTCCTTATGATAAAACAGATTGTGAACCCTTATATTTTATTCTAGCATTGATTATAATTTTTTGTCTTAGGGTTTAGATAAATTCTTGATTGTCTGACCTTAAAATAACTTCATTTTGATCTTGGATTCAACATTTAACACTAAAATAACTTTATTTTGACATTGGATTTAATATTTGAAATTGAAAGCACTTTATTTTGACTTAAGGTTTGATATCTAATACTAAAATCACTTTACTTTGAGCTTGGATTTTAGGAGAATTTACTAATATCCATAGACAAATATTCTCCTCTTACTATGACCCAAAATTTAATTGTATGTTGTTTGTTCCTCAATTTACAAATAATATATGTCTATAACTAGTGAGCAAACTGTTTGTTTATTACTTCAAGCTTTCTTAGTGTTCAGTACATATTGTCTTCCCCTAATAAGGGACATAAATAATAATAATATAATAAATCAATTCAAGTCCAATAAGGACAAAATAACCAATGTACAATTTCAAGCCTTATACACTTCCTATTGTTTCAACATTCAATCTATGTTTTTACCAGTTATTACACACCCTCATAATGAACTTATTATGACCATAGAGAATGAAAAGTCCTATGGATCTAGTTTTAATAAGGAAAATATATTTGATTATATTGATGGGAACTAATTAAATGAATATCTTGATGTCCACCCAAATGAAATTGACACTATACTATTTATAACACAATGAGAACAAAAATACATGCTCACGCTAGCACATACGAAGAAAAAAATGATTCCATTTATACCATCAATCAAATTTTTATAAACCCTATAATAGGTGTCGCCACCTCTACTATTGACACTATCATTACATCCACTCCTTTGGGCTTGGGGGAAACACAACACTTCCAACATATATCTAAGTCCATGCCTAACCAAATAACTCATACATAATCCTTGATAGCTATAAATAATACGTCACCTCCCTTGCCTACTACACAATCCCTCATGCAAACTATTTTAGCTTTGTAGATAAGGTGTTGTAGTTAGAGAAAGGTATACCAAAAGCTAGCCAATAAATGGATTCACAAACCTTATTTCATTATTTATCACATGAGATTACATAACATCCCTTACCTACAAGATTTGTAGCTCATAAACTTCCACTATAATAAGGTAAAGGACATCTAGAACAACAACTTTGATCTTTTCATTCAACATGTCTAGATTGTGCTTTCAATGACAAGTTGCTAACTAAGTTGGTTTTATGATTCACCTATCCAATCAGTCAAAGCATTTAACCCATTAATAGACTAGTTTCTCAAAAAAATTCTATTAACACTGATCATATGTGTAAATTGTTAAACTTAAGTAAATAACTAATGAACCTATTAATGACTAAATACTCTATTACAAGACAATGTTGACAAAAATGACTAACATCTTGGCAGATAATGAATTAAATATATCTTTAAACAAATTTTAATATCACCTTTGGACAAGTCAATTATATTTGATAAATTCAAATCATTTGAAAAACTTTGTCATATAATAAGAGAAAGAGAAGTCAAAATTCTTGCTTTGAACAAGCTCAAATATGCACCTACATTTACTTCAACTTCCATAACAAAGTTTCAAAGAAAATCATCTTACAAGGTTAAGCCAACATATACTAAAATGATACAAAGATCACAGTCAATGTTATACCTCAACCTTTAAACAAGATTGTTTTATTAGATCAACCAAGAAGATAATTTTGTAGATTACCACAATCACCTTATAAATTACTACAAAAGTTACTTGAGTGTAATCTCACTACTCTACCTCCACCACTAGAAGTTGACACAAGTAGACCTAAAAATAAATCATTCGATAGTAATTCATACTATTATTTCCATAAATGTAATGTACACTCTAATAATAGATGTTTCAAGCTCAAATACTTCATTCAAAATATTATTGATAGCAATGTCATTGAGTTAAGCACTTCTATAGAGAAAAGTAAGCCACATCAATATGAAAATGCTAATTTGAATAATTTTAGTGATTTATTCCCAAACCATGAGACAAACAAGGCTAATTAATCAATGCATCATACTTATAATACATAATCACCTCCCAAGAGATATGATCATCCATTAGATGGAATTACTAGTAAAATTATTTAAACCTCCCAACCACATCCTATAATCACTTTTGAGAATAGTGAGATAGTGGATGATGATTTTGATTTCCATGCCCTATGTATACAGTCATAAATTGATCAACAACCCATACACAATGTATTAGTTGATAATGGATCAAATGAGAATTCATGGATAATGACATTACTCCATTCATTAGGTTACACACAACATACAATAAACATATAAAAATGTCAAAACATTCAACAAGAAATAAAAAACTACTTTGGACACATTGTGTTACCTCTTCACATGGTCCCACTATATTATCTAAACTTTTTCTTATTCTACCATATAATGGGGTATTTGACATGATATTATGATGCCCTTGGTTATATAAGTTTTGTGTTGTACCTTACATAGATTCCTAAATTACATTCATTGTAGCCAAGTGGTCATATTTTAAGGGTACATAGATTCCTAAATTACATTCATTGTAACCAGGTGGTCATATTTTAAGGAATTAGATATGAGTACCATCTATAATATATGGTATTATATGCACCCAAAAACTACATGGTACAACATTTCCAAAAAATCCAATGATGATGCAAAGACCTCTACCTATATAAAAGCTAAGATCATAATTTCTCTCAACCTTATTATCTTTTTTTGATCTTTTTGGCCTCATTTTGATTATCTACATTCCTTTTGTTTGAGTCCTTTTTCATTTGTTTTAATTTTATTTCCTTAGTGATAGAATCATCAGTTCCCATGACACAACCACCTCTCTCTATTACACAATTGTCCCTCCCATGATGACACCATTGCATCAGTTTTGTAAAATACCATGATGGAAGTGTCATATGAGCGGTGATTCTATACTACACCATGGTGGTTCTATCATTTATTTCAGCAGTTGAGTAATATTCACTTGCAAAAGGTAGTGATTTTGTCATAATCTATGCATATTTTAATTTTAGCTTTCAAAAGTTCACTTCTCACATGTCTTACATGATTTTATTCACGTTTATTCCCTTTCTAACTTGTATTCACCCTCATGATGGCCCATACTAGCATTAACCTTATTTTTATCAAATCTTATCTCTCTCACCTCTTCTAAAATTGATTTAGGCTCTAGTTCATTACCATATGTAACCTCTTTCTTCTCTTACAGTTAATTATTTTTAATTAGAGTTTTGGATCCCAGATTTTCATTAGAGATTGAATCTTTTGAATATTCCACAACCCTAGCCTACCTGTTTTGATTTGTGGAAAGAGCTTTTGCTTTAGTTTGTGATAATTCTTTGTGTTTTTATACACAATATTGGAGAGGAGAATCCATGTATTAGAAACCAACTCTTTGCCTTTATGGACCAATCCAACCATTGTTCATTTGATCTTATTTTCAATATTTTTTTCCTCCTACATTATTTTCATTTTCATCCTTTTATTTGATAGTTCCACGTACCGTGCCTGAAAAATCAAGGAGATAACACACCTAAGGATAATATACTCACTACGACATTATTTTAACTTCATTTGGTCATCACCACTGATCAGGTTGGAGATTTTTTACTTTCAATTTTTCTTTAGTAGATTAGATTAGATTACATTCCCTATTTATTAGATTAGAATTTATATCGAGAAAATGTTTTTTTTTTTAAAAGAACTCTTCTCTTCTTTCTTTTATACCAAAAACATAACTCATATTTTATTTGTTTGTGTTTACATATTATTATCTCTAAAATCATGTAGTTTAAATCAAAACCTAAGGTAAATTGTAGGAACAAAATTAACCACTTTTAGTTTTCAAAATAATTCATTATCAGTTTTAAATAATTTTTACATTGATGAACAATTACATACACATACACCTAGAAAACTTAGGAAGAAAAGTTTGCATCTTAGATTTGATTTCATTCATTTGCATAAAAAAAATAAAGTTGTTCTAAAATAGAAAATAAAGACTTTGATTTTTATTTCATTTCATAATAGATCATTTAGTTGAGAAAATAATCACTTCAAATACCAAAAACTAGGTTTCCTAAATTTCATGTTTGAGAAATCAATTTTGAATGCTTAGAGGTTATGTTTTTAGGGTTTAGATTCTAATTTTACTTGCATATTAGGAAAATTTCATTTCAAAATAGTTTCATTCATTCATAATTTGAAAAAATATTAAACTAAGATTTTCATTTAACTTGCATATAGGTGAAAATCTTGCATCTAGAAAAGGGTAAAAATTAGCACATGTATACTTAGTATAGATTTTAGTTTTAGTATTGCATGTACCAAAATATCATTGAAAAGACTAAAAATAATAACATTTAATTTCATCTTTCCTTCAATCATTATAAAGTACTTCTAGTTTCTAGCAATTAGCACAACTTGCTTCTATTTATCAAATATTATCAAAACCAAACAAAAACATAATTGGTTAAGGCTTGTCAACACAAGCACAAGCCCAAACCTTGATTTGCACATTTAGAAAAATAAGTGTCTCTTTCATATAATTTACCAAACAAGATATACACTTAATCAATCCATCACATCATTATCTTTCATCTTTTATAACACTTTCAGAGCATTCATACCTTATTAGAGTCGATGTCTCTCTTAGTATTAGATCTCCCATTCCAAGTAACAATGTTTAGAGTGACATTAACATGGAACTTAGGAACAAAATTTTCCATTCAGATATCATCCCTCAACTCATTGTCAATCATCTCAATATTTTTTAAGAGCAAGAGCATGTGCAAGTAAACCCGATCATTAGGCCAATTCACATACTAGGGCATAAAAAAAACAACCTTTAAGCTTAGCTCCTCATCCCTCCACTTTTATTTCTCCTTGAGACTAGCCTCATCATATTCTCATTAACTTCATGCATGAAATTGACCAAACAACCTGAAAGTGTTGCTCAAAATCTATACCCTAGTTATTATCCTTAGCATCAACCAAAATATCTAATACATCATAATTACTGACACTAAAGGAGCTCAGAGTTGTATCTCCCATCAGTTAGCCCTCTCAATAAGAAACATGATGTTGTAGATATCTTAGTATATTGTCATGAGCATCCCTTGCCACCCGTCATTCAAAACCATATTCCACTACCTCAATCTAACCCACCTAATCCCTAAACCTACTCATTCCAATTATATCTTCATTGCTTGTCTCAACCAAACCTCAGGAAGTTGAGTGTACAAGGTTGGCATGTCACTTTCCATGTGTACAAATATGGTGAACCTAACGTGAATCAACATATCCTTTTGCATATTCCCATTTTCCCCTCTCTTTCATATTTTGTGGGTATTTATATACTCCCTGAATATGTCTAGTTAGGATATATTTGAGATATATTTATGTCTTGTTGCCTATATAAGGATCCTTCGACCTCTAAATAAATCTTCCCTACATAGTTGGAATAACAACACTTATGCACAAAACATGAAAACTCAATATCAAAACCATTCCTTCAACAACTAGACTAGAACATGGGTAGTGATCCATGAGATATGAGATCCATCTAAAATAGCTAGTAATCACCCCAATTCTAATAACATTTCCTTCATTGGTGGAAATGAGACCAACCCTCATATTGTAACAAGACCATCAATTAGTCTACAAAGCCAGATGCCAACCATGATAAATGCATTGATGGAATCCAAGTTATAGAAGATGGGTTAAGTAGACTATAGGTGCCCTTGTATCCCCAAATAAAAAACAAAAATGTTGTCAACCTATAAGAGTAACATGAAAAAACTCCTCTAAAAACCTGTAACCTAAGTTAATTCATTAGTGGTCATCAAATCATATCACCTAAAATAACTACTAAGGAGGTCACCAAAACCACCAGTACTTCTTTCTTGAATGAACTCATCTCAAACCAAGGACCTTCCTCCCCTATTCCCATTCTAATATCTACTTACCAATAACCACTCTACCCATATAACTTGCCTCTTGCCAATTGTGCCTCAAACTAATATTATAGGGACATGCTTAATCGTGGCATCCCCAACTTAGCTGCTTCCAAAATTTATCCATCATACCAACCTCCTCTTCTAAATTATTTTGGGAGTGTCTATACCTACACCCATCTTAATAATGTAGTGGTTAACATGCCACCACCTTACACTCCTCCCAATAATGTGGTGATTAACACACCATTGTCTTACATTCCCCTGAGTTATGCAACTACTAATCTACCACCTGCATACACTCCTCATTTTCAAATGCCTCTTTCCACTCCTTTGGATAATCCTATACCATCCTAATATCATATGTATTCCAAGTCCACTTATCTAGATAAATATTTTATAGCTTACTACTCCTTGCCTTGTCAACCTCTATTTCTTTCCAACAGTTACCCATTCACTTCTTTTCCAAATCCCCCTTTTTAATCCCATCCCACCATGCCTTTGACATAATTCAATAGTATGGGGACCTACACAGAATATTTGAAATAAACCCTTGATAATAATATATGAAAAGTTTTTATACCTCATACCATACCTAACCTTCCTAAATTTAAAGGAGAAGGAGACCTAAACACACATGTCAAGACATATGCTACTGTTGTTCGAGAGCTCTTGCCCTAGGATGGAGTAGTTGACAAAAAAATTCCCAAGACCCTTGAAGGAATCATCCTTGATTGCTATTATCACCTCCTTGAGGGCTTTATACATTCCTTTATCCAACTTATGGCCAAAATTTTCAAAGTCTTTGACATGAACAAGCTCCTAAAGACTAGAATATGAGAGTTCTTGCACATAAAATAATAACACAACAAATCGATTGCCCACTTCATCACAAGATGGAGGTAAGTATTATACTCATATGATAACATGCCACATATGTTTCAAAGGGAACTATGGGATATTTTCTTGCATTACCTTAATAAATAAATGAGAGAAGATGTGCAAAAAATTCCATACAGGTCCTATAAAGATGCACCTAAAAGTACTCTAAGAATTGACTAAGTGAATATTGATAGTGGCCATAGAACCTATGGGACTAATGAAAATATAGTTATCCCAAATCAAAATAATGGGGTTATCAAAACTCTATCCAAAAAAAACCTAACAACTAAGGCCATAAGGTTCTAAACATGAACCAACATGCTGCCATGGATGGAGTGATAACCCAAAACAAGAGGCCAAATAATGTTAACACCTTTGGGCTTAAAAATGAACTCATATTTTCAAAGATTTTAGTGTTTACTTAGTTGTTTAGATTAAATTTTTATTTGGAAAAAAGAGGGATGTTGCGTGTATGCTCTTTCATTTGTCCCCTTTAGGGAACCCTTAGAATCAAAATCACCATTCCTATTGCAAGTAGCCTAGTCCAAGGCTTAGAAATAAAGTTGTCTAAATCAATCCCCAAAAACTCATCAAATTTGGGTGACCTTGAAAATGACCCTAAAGTCTTCCTACTTTCATGTTTTCTTCATTTTTATACAAACTTGGCTTATGAGGGGGACTTCATCACCTCCCATGAGTTCTTTAAGAAAGCTTTGACCTGGGGTTTCACCTCCCAGCATTGACTTCATTTGGATCCTAATTGGAGTTGCACATGTGACACAGTGGTACTTTGGACATCACACTACACTGAGTGAACAACAGGATGTAGTGGTTACAAAAAGGACTAGACCTTTTTACAACAAGCCAAGTGATATGGACCCAAAATCTGTGCTATTCTTTTGCATTGTTTGGCATGAAAGTCATTTACAATTGATTCCCCTAGAATATTCAAAAACTTGTTAGATCTTAGACAAATCCCCACTTGCCACGAAAGTATTATTGGTGCAAGGTGTGCCTCAAGGTCCATATCGTAGTATTGTCATTTGAGAGAAGAGGGGTGTAAAACCCTACTATATAATGCACATTTACTTTTGGATGAACACTTAAAATCCTCTCAAATGATGTATATTGACAGATTCCAACAATACCAAGCAATCTTGTCAGTTTAGGATCTAAGAGTGATTAATTAGTTGGTCTTGTCCTAGATTAAAGTCTTTTTTAAAGTCAAAACTTGGTGTAAATAAACAATTCAAACCAAGCACATAGTCCTAATTTTCCTTTGAACAAAGAGGCATTATGCTGCCCACATGAGATCACCAATTTGCCTTGTTCAAAGTTCATTAAAATCTTGAGAGTCATATCATCCACTTTGGCACAGTTATGCTACCCAATTAAGTCTCGACCTTTACGAAAGTTGTTGTAATTCCTTCACTTATAATCTAAATTCAGAATTACACCTTTATAAGTTCATAGGGTTGATGTGTTAAGTGGGTTTGCCATTTACACTAAACTTGAGGAAACTTAGGTTTAATTTCCAATTTGGGTTGAAGGTTGTTTAAGACTCATAATCATTGTCATCACTTGATATACTTAAGCCATTTTGTGCTAAACACTTGCACTTTGAGTCTATGCACCACAACATTTTCAGTCAAGAAAAGTAGTGTTATGCTGTCAAAATTATGGGAAATTATCTTTTACTTAGAGAATTTTTGAAAAAAAACTTTTTTGTCACACCTTTTAGGTAATGTAGCATCATTACGCTACCCAAAACATTTCAAATATTGTTTCATAGACCCTATTGCATAGAGTTCAAATTTATTCCTACATTTTCAAACCAATCCAAGTGTGCTTTTGTGATTTTTTGTATAACACAGTTATACTATTCACTTTTGTCTACCTTGTTTGTCAAAAGAACCAAGTTTTATCCCATTTTTGTGAGAAAACAAATTATTTCTAAAGTGCCTTTTGCTTCATACCTTATACCTATTTGATCAAGTTCATGACCAAGAATCAAATGCCTAGTGTTTGTTATAAGTGTTTCAAATCCGTTAGATTAAAACTTTTATCTATTTAAAAGTCTAGATTTTGATGTTATTTGGCCAAGAGTCTTAGCGCATGACTTATTTTATCCTAGCTTTTGACATTGTGTTTGGGCAAAAGACCTAACAACTTTTAAATTCCCAGATTAGACTAATTTGAAACACTTCAACCTTAAAGTTTGGCATTTTGATTTTTGGTCCATTTACTTGTTTATCTTTGTGTGTACAGTGAAACATTAGATACTTCACACTAGCTTGTTTCCTCACAAATATTTGCATAAACCTTTTTGATCCTTTTGACAAATCTAGACCAAGTTGGAACATCATCTGTTTTAGACATTATCTTTTTAGAGTTTGAAAAACTCTTTGACCTTTTATCATAAAGCATTGACTATGGATCCAAACATGTATTTTTACACTCATAGTGGACTCATGTATAATCCAGGGATTAGTAATGTAGTTTCATAGGAAGAAATAGTGCAAGACCCCTATGCAGATAATATTCCTTATGAGATGGATTTTTATCCCTCTTATAATACTCAATCAAGGGCACAAAACCAAGATCCATTGGATAACTATCTAGTTAACACACCACCTTATTCAGAACAAGACCAAGAACAAATCACACAATACCTAGCTACAATACCCACAGTGGATGAGCCAATTCTTCAACAGACATATTCTACTAATATGGCTTCCACGTATGATCCATTTTTGTTTGAGCAACATTTGTTAGAGAATAAAGACAAGATTTTGGTTAGATCCATAGAGGTAGGGGCCAAGTTTCTATCAGACTTTCTCCATGAAAATTTACCGAGTCTAGTAAGAGTGCCCCACAATATCATTTATGATCAACAGGCTTCTTCTAGCAATCCTATGGCTCTAGTCCAAACAACATATTAAGATCCTAATATATCTAACCAAGGTAAAAACATCATGGAAGATCACTTTAACCAAATGCAGATAGCATATCAAACCTACCTGAATCTAGCACATAATTTCAATCAGATTAATATGGTGAGTAAGCCTCTTATTCACCTAGTTCCTTCAATAGGGGTGTTGATAGAGTTAACCAGACAAGAGAATCTGAGTTTTGACCCATTTGTATAAATCACTTAGGTAGATAACTTGATGCATATGCCCATTATTGGAGAAATGTCTTCAGCATCTACACATAATAATGAGCCAAATGTAGTGGATAATGTGCAAGAAACATCCAATCTTGATCAAAGTGGTACTAACACACAAACAACTAGCCAACAACATGTGGTTGTAGTTAATCCCATGAGTAGATCATCATACCATGGAATAGGAGTTTCTACACCCCAACCTCAATTGGTTACTTCCTCAAGTGTATAACCTATGGGATTAGGTAATCAAATAACAACTAATGTCACACCTCAATAATAGAATGTGATGAATGCTACTCCTCAACAAGTAACAAGTAGTATTCCATAACAATAGACATAACCTAGTGTATCAACATAAAAAAGGATAAATACATTGCCACCTCAATCATGGGCAACTAATGTTCCACCTCAATAGGAAATGACAAACATACCTCTTTAGTCATAGACTAATATGCTAATTTAAAACCAAATAATAACTAGTCAATAATGTGCAAATATTGGTTAGTGACAGATGTTGAATCTACAACTTGTTTTCACTTTCTCACAAGGATTCATGCAAAAAAGAAGTCCACATGTTTCTTAAGTACATAATAGACAACCATTGGTTCAAAATGTGTCACAAATTTAGAGACAGGGTCTTGGATCACAAGTTCCCACTCAACAACAAGGTTTGATTAGTCAACAACATATCTCTTTTCAACCATAGCAGGCACAATATAGTTATATCCTTCTGTTCTAACCACAAAATCATATAAGTCAAACCTTTATCACCAACCCAACCCAGAATATCATGTAACCAATTATGCAATTTCAAGTACATTCCAATCCATGTATGCATATTCTTGGTCTATTCCCCAATCAAACCAATGTACCTCAACATATATCTCCATCATACCCTAGTCAAGGTGTCCCACTTGTGACCTTCCAACCATCTACCCAAACCAATATTCTCCCAATAATTGCAATAGATAAAGGATGTAATTGTTATGATTCAGGTTGGAAAATAGACTAAAAAGTTCAAATAGGATGATGTGTATTCCAACCCATTCAACATGGAGTATTTTTAGATACCATTTCCTCCAGGATACAAATCACTGAAATTTGACAAATATAAATGGAAAGGTGACCCTAAGGCTCATTTGATCAAATTATTTATCGCATGTCAACCAGTGGCATATAATGACATATACCTTTTGTTATTTTTTCCAAGGAGCTTGGCTAGGCAAGCCTTGAAGTTGGCCAAAAATTTAGTAACGAATTTTGATGATCTTTTTGATAAGTTTGTGTAACACTTTTCCTATAATCTTGAGCATGAGATTTCATTAGTGGACTTAACACAAGTGAAGCAAAAAGTGGGTGAGAGTATTATAAGTTATTTACAGTGATGGAGAGCTATTGTAAGTCATTTCACCCATAGTCTACTAGATAAACAATTAGTCACTGTGTTTACTAAAAAATTTCATAGTGAGATAGCTTACAATTTAGAACTATAATGTGCACATATTTTCAAAGAGATCATTGATAAAAGTTTGTTGATCGAGTGGGCACTCATCAATAAAGGAGTCATCAAGCTTAATTCAACTAATCAAAATCAAGGTACCAATAAGGGAAATGACTAACATCAACATCCTATTCAAGTGCAAGCATCACAACTGGCACAGGCCAATGACCAAGAAAGATTGAAGCAATTCAATTGTAATAAGAATATTGTGGGAAATGGAGTAACCAAATCTCATCATGTCCAAATGGTGTAAACATCATCTACACCACATTTTCATCTTAATCCTACCCAAAAACCTCTCCAACCAATGTCATAAGCACAAAAACTAAGACCTGCACAATAAATACAATATATTTTACCATTGCAAACCCTTCTTCCTAGGAGAATCGTGCTTGCACATCATGTCTTTAGTGAGCTAGGAGAAGATATTGAATCTATATTTTGTAATCTTGATACCACTAATCTGATTAGTTGGCCTATACCAAAGCATTATCTGTATGGCATTTTTAATCCAAATTGATACCATGAAAACAAATTCTATGATTATCATCGGGTCAATGGGCATAATCTATGAAGATGTGTCCAAATCAAGCATTTAATTGAGAATATGTTGGAGAATGGGGAGATAACACTGGATAATGGTGATTTCACTTCCAATCAAACTCTTGGGATTTATAAAAATTTCTTTCCTTGAAATAACAATCAACAACAACAAAATAATCAACAACAACAACAACAATAATGCCAAGTGCAACAACAAAGTCAATAGTATCAAAATCAAAGGTCAAACTAGTAGAATAAACAAAATTAGTAGCAAAACCCACAACAATAGAACAATGGATAAAACCAAGGTCAAAATGATAAAAAACAAAAAACCTACCATGTAGTTACACATGACTACAACAGGGTTGTAGGTCATATAGCAAGGGGTAGCATTAATACCATCTCCATTATTCCTAGACCAAGCACTAAACAACCCAGACCATTTATAAATAATAACATTTAGCCAAATTACATGGATAATCCTTCTTTGACTTGGGAGTACATACAAGTAAACCAATAAATTAGGACTCCTTTTGGACTCTATATCAATAATTCATCCTTGTCATGTGACCACATGCGAGTGCACCAGAAACTGAGACTCGTCCGGTCTGGTCCCACACCATTCTCAATATTTATTAGTAATAATGGTCTAGTATTTAATCTCGATTATGAAATCACAACCTAGAGGTCAAAGATTACTATCCTAGGCCCACAACCATCCACCACTTTGCCTATCCTCCACCTAACCATTCATCCTCAGAATAAACCATTCACTACTAACCAAGATAAGAAGTTTGATATTGTGGAACAATTGTAGAAGACACTAGCACAAATTTCTATTTTAGATTTTCTATGAATGTCAATAATCCAAAAGAACATCTTGAATGAGTTTTTGCTCCAATTCACTGTTGCTAGTGACATACCCCTGATAAATTTCAAGCTTTGGTTGGACACTTAGCTCCAGCCCAAGAAGTCACATTCAACCAAAGCAATATGTCTTCTCTTGACCTGCTCCATAATAATCCATTATATATAGAAATTTATATAAGATGGCATAAAGTAAAATGTGTCCTTATAGACAATGGATCCACCCTTAACATAGTGTCTCTAAAACTCATCAAGCTTCTTGGGTACATAATGGCAGATCTCCAGCTAGAAATAATAACCATCAAAGCCTATGATAATCAAGAAAGAGAATCACAAGGCACTATTAGTTTTTCAGTTATCATTTGGGCCTTTAACCCATGATACATTTTTCCATGTGTTGGATCTTGAGTTATCATACAATATGCTTCTAGGTAGGACTTGATTACATGAGATTCATGTAGTCCAATCAATGCTACACCAATGTATCAAGTTTTCCCACTTAGGGATAGAAGTGAATATTCCAAGAGATTTACACCCATATGAATAATGCAAGCATCTTGAGGTTGAATTACAAAGTTATAATTATCAGTACAACATGAATCCAAGTTTCAAGCAAGAAAAAGGAAAGGCTATACTTATTGATCCCTCACCAGATAATTACATAGATCCTAATACCTTGGATTCCCTTTCCCACATGCTGCCTCCTGAAGCTTATAATCATTTCACCATTTCAGATAATGGATTGGGAGAGTATGTGACCCATGATACATTTCATATTGCCAATCTTCCTCAGAATCCAAAAACCTTTGGGTGACCTAAAGTCACCCTACATATGCATTGGCAACAAAAGAACAAAGATAAGGGACCTATCATATTTATACTAGCATTTGGCCTAGAACCCGACCCTCTTGAAGGGGATGAATCATGGTTATACAATGACAACCAAGTTGATTATTATAAAAGTACAAAGTATCTTATTCCCAATAGGATCATGGAGCATCACAATTATGAAGGAAGAGGCCTTGGACCAAATCAACAAGGAAACATCAAGCTAATTTCCATGACTAAGTATGAAATACCTTATGGACTTGAATTAAACTGCTTGGGGGTGACCCAACATATCTTATTCATACTCTATCACCAAAGACTAGTGAGGATGATGCTGATAGTGAAATAGAGTTTGATCATAACCCCACCTTTGATGACCTAGTTGAAACTAACCTATTTGATAACAATGCCATTTATACCCTTACCCTAGCCATTCCTCACAATCCATTGTCATTATATTATCCCCAACTGATAGATTGAGACCAACAAGAATCTAGTTTGTTGATTGATGAGTTCTAGAATGATGAGGCATTCTATGACTTCTTAGGCCTTAGAGACAATGTTCTATTGGGAGATCACAAATTAGGATTCTCAATCACATTAGATCCAGCAGCCTATTTTGGAGAGTGAGTGAACACCCTTAGCCAAAAAGAAATAAGTAAAACATTGAGGTCCCAAAGTGAAAACCTCTTTGAGGCACTTTCTGACCAGGGAAAAAGTAAAGATAAAGGCTAGTCTAGTGGTAAAAACCTATTTCATTTTCCATTAGATGGGGGTGTTCATTTTTATTTGAATTTAGACCAGGAGACCACCAATGATGAACTTGCCTATGGATCCGAGTTTAGCTTTGAGCAATAACAAGTATTTGATCAAATTATTGAAAAAAATTGACTATTTTTATTACATGGCCAGATCTCCCATTAGGGGGCTCATATTCATCATGCTTAGGAGAAGTTGAAGAGTAAGTCGTAACAGAGGATCTTGACATAATTCAATAGTTCAAATCATTGCCTACTATCCTATAAGATGGTTCGACCCTTCTAGTTGAAGATACAATAGAGGTAAATATCAAGACTCCATCAGACTTGAAATAGATAATATTAGGCATGTCCCTCAATGAGAAGGAACATAAAGTCTTTACAACTCTGTTGAGAGAATTTGTAGATATCTTTACATGGGCCTATTCTGACATGTCAGGTTTAGACCTCACCTTGGTTTTGTACCACCTTGTGTTAATCTTGATGCCAAATCAATAAAACAAAATCTACGTAAGATGCATCCTCGTATTGATATATTGGTAAAGAAAGAGCTAGAAAAACTCTTAGAAGTAGAATGTATCTAATCCATTGATTACTTAGAATGGATCTCTAATGTGGTACCTATTAGTAAAAATCCTGAACGGATCAAAATTTGTACTAATTTTTGAGACATCAACAAAGCTTATCCTAAATATGATTTTCCCTTGCCTAATATCAACATGATCATCGACTCCATGATAGGTTATGAAATTCTTTCACTCATGGATGGATTTCCAAGATATAACCAGATCAAAATAACACTAAAAGACCAACATAAAACAATGTTCACCACTCCATGGGGAACATTTTGTTATCAGGTAATGCCATTTGGACTTAAGAATGTTGGAGCTACATATCAAAGGGCCATGACTATCATATTCCATAATATGATGCATGATATAGTTGAAGACTATATCGATGACATATTAGGAAAATCCAAAACCAGGGCTGACCATTTAACAATGATGCATAAGATATTTGAAAGATTATGAGAGTACAAATTCAGACTCAAACTTAAGAAATGTGTGTTTAGTGTAACTTTAGGTAAATTACTTGTCTTCATCATGTCTCGTAGAGGTATTAAAGTCAATCTGGCTAAAGTCCATGCTATAATCGAGATGCAGCCACCAACAAATTTAAAGCAACTTCAAAGTTTCTAGGGTAAGATCTAGTCAATCTGATGCATCATCTCTTAGTTAACAGACAAGTGTCATCCACTTACACATCTTCTAAAGGAGTTACATTTCACTAGGGTGATCACTACCAAACAACTTTTCAACAACTTAAAGATTATTTTGTTAATTTGCCTATTTTATTACCTCCTATGTCAGAAAAGCCATTCTTGTTATACCTATTAGCTACTGACCATGATTGGGGGGCACTCTTGGCTCAACATGATGACAATGGAAAAGAGCATGTTGTATACCACCTAAGTCATACCTTGGTTACATATGAACATAACTATGCACCTATTGAAAAATCTTGTCTGGCCATGGTCTTTGTAACTCAAAAACTATGCCATTACATGTTGAATAATAAGACCATGGTCATTTCAAAAATAGATCCACTCAAATATCTGCTATCTAAAACAACTTTGTAAAGTAGAATGGCTAAATGGATCATTCTTCTCAATGAGTTTGACATAGAGTATGTTAATCAGAAGGCAATCAAGGGACAAGTTCTTGCAAATCAACTTGTTGAAGCCCCTCTCATAGACACACATCCACTCACGTTTCAACTTCCTGATGAATCTATAATGACCATCATTAACACACCCCTTAAAGAGAATTCTTAGAAGTTAGAATTTGATGGTTTATTTACTACACATGGATTAGGGGTAGGCTTATTATTTATTACACCACAAGGGGATCTAATCCTTAAATCATTCAGAATCAACTTTCCTTGTACAAACAACATGGCCGAGTATGAAGCACTTGTTGCAGGACTTCAACAAGTAGTACATTGGAATATATCTCATCTCCAAGTTTATGGTGATTCTTAGTTAATCATCAATCAGGTCATAGATCATTTTTAGACCAAAGATGACAAGTTGGTTCCATATAAAGCCATGGTCGACACTCTTAAGCAAAAAATTGCCAACATTCAGTTTGAGCACATACCAAGGGCTAGTAACAAAACTACAGATGCCATGGCTACTATTGGCTCTATAATTTGATAAATAGATAAAACTAGAGAGTATCAATTCCTCATCTAGCATTTGTCAACACCAGCTCATGAACCTTTAACCGTTGCAATGATTTGTGATATTGTTGGTCCTAATTCTATCTAGTACTCAGAGATTTATGACTAACTTCATGACCAAGTTCTACCACCTAACCTATCTCAAAAACAAAAA
Organism: Torreya grandis; assembly: GCA_037957365.1. Classification (NCBI taxonomy): domain Eukaryota; kingdom Viridiplantae; phylum Streptophyta; class Pinopsida; order Cupressales; family Taxaceae; genus Torreya; species Torreya grandis. The sequence continues at coordinate 1,131,256 of JARHVA010000319.1, read as the reverse complement.
AAAGCCTTCATTCATCATTCCACTCATTATACTCTATTTAGATCCACCCTTTATCATCACAGTTTTGATGGAACTCTACTTCATTGTTTAACTTTGACAGAGTCTATACTAGTGTTAAGAGAAGTTTACAAAAGAGTATGTAGTGGTCATTCTAGTGGGGCAGTCCTATCCAAAAATATTTTGCATACTATTTATTATTGGCTTACAATAGACAGAGATGCCACTACATATATAAAAAAGTGTGATAAATGTCAATGGCATGCTAATCTGATTCATGCCCTAGCAAAAACTCTAAAACTAATATTGAAACCATGGCCATTTTCTACATGGGGACTTGACCTCATTGGGAAGATCAACCCTATTTCATCTAACAACCATAAACATATCCTTACTACCATCGAGTATTTCACTAAGTGGGTTAAAGCTATACTCCTCACTTACATGATTGGAAATCAAATTTCCAAATTCATCTTCAATCATCTCATTTGCCGCTATGGTATCCCCTCTGATATCATATCCAATAATGCAGGATCATTCAAAAAAAAGGATGTAGACTAGTTATGTACTGAATATAACATCACACAAAAATTTTCTATAGCATATTACCCTCAAGGTAATGGCCAAGCCAAGGCATCCAACAAAACCCTTGTCAATATTCTCAAAAATATTGTCAATGATGCCAATCATGATTGACACTTGCATATATTCCTTGCCCTTTAGGCATACCATACCAATTATCGTACCCCCATAGGAGACACTCCATACTCACTTGTTTATGGTATTGAATCCATCCTTTCCATTGAAGTTGAATTGCCTTCACTATGCATCTCTTTCAAGCATGTCCTGGATGATCATGACTATCAAGTAGCTCACCTGAAAGAGCTATACCTACTTGATGAGAAATGCACATCCATGCTCAAAAATCTTCAAGTATATCAAAACTGACTCAAAGGCCACTATAATCGATGTGTTAAGTATAAAACATTTAAACTTGGTGATCTTGTTCGTAAAGAAAACCAAAAGAATACCATGGCTGAGAAGAAGCATAAAGGAAAATTCAAACCAAACTGGATAGGGCCTTTCATCATTACCATAGATTAAGGATCAGGAGCATACATGCTTGCCATACCAGATGGAGATGAAGTTCTTGTGCTAATGAATATTATTTATCTTAAGTAGTACTATACTTGAGCACTAAGGTGTATTGTCTATAAAGACCATTTTAGTTGTGCCATTTTATCACTATTCTTCTTTATAAAAATATCATCCTTATCCATCCTCTTAGTCGTATCCACTTTCTACTTCTTACCTATTGGCCCAATGTGTTCTAAATCATAGCCCATTTGACCTTGGTTTTTTCCATTCATTACACATTTTCAACATCAAGGTATCTGATCAATTTCATTAGTTGGTTCAAGTACTTCAGATAGAGATCATATTTTGGAACAGTGTGATAGAAGTTTTAGCAGTTGCGTCATTCATTTTTTATGCCTTTCTTACCACCAATCTTGCTACTAATTATAACCACCATTGGGTAAATAAGTACCATTGATTTATGATGTTGTGTCCTGGTTATAACCGCTTATGGGCAAACTAGAGGAAACATTAAGCCTTGACATACCAACTTGCCACTTCCTATGTCATATTATGCATTTTTACCAACTGTGCCTATTTTGTTTGAATTGATTACTACATTGGTTAAATTCCTCCATTGTAAGGGCATAACTATAGTAACTTGAGGTCCTACTCTAGGACTATGTAGGTAGTACTCGATACTTGTTGAGGTTAAATCAGTCACCCTAAGCCATGCTCTCACCATTTTGTGAGAAACATAAGCCACACTCACCATTTTATGAGCAACCTAAGCCATGCTCTCATCATTTTGTGAGCAACCTAAGCCACACTCTTGTCATTTTTTAAGTAACCTAAGCCATGCTCTTGCCATTTTATGAGAAACCTAAGCCATGCTCTCACCATTTTGTGAGCAAACTAAGCCATGCTCTCACCATTTTGTGAGCAACCTAAGCCACATTCTCGCCATTTTGTGAATAACCTAAGACACATTCTCACCATTTAGTGAGCAACCTAAGCCATGTTCTTACCATTTTGTGAGCAACCGAAGCCACACTCTCACCATTTTGCGAGTAACCTAAGCCATGCTCTCACCATTTTACGAGCTTGAACCATTTAGTGTCTCATCATTCTTGATTGAGTTGAGACACTCTATAATAATTCCAAAAATATGTGAAAAATCATTAGAAAACAATAAAAACATTGACCACTTCTTTACCTTAAGGATTTTGGGAACCCTTACTAAGTTACAAGCATATCACTTGTCATTTAGTTTTCCCCATCCTTTTTGGCTTTTTTTGCTCACACACTTGCCATTTTGCAAAACCATTCCTCTTATTCTCCTACATCCATTCTATTTGTTTTCATCAGTTATCACATTCTTCCCATTCCCTGGGAGAACTACATTTGGCTTGAAGTTTTTTTTATTGGATATTACATCCATGAAACTATGTAGGAAGCGTTCACTTGCCTAGTGCATATGGAGATAGCTCAGCCATGCCCTTCCTTTAATTCTATTCCCCCATTTTGTTCATTTGTTTAGTTGTAACCTATTTTATAGGGGCAATGTTCATATGGTTTCGATTGCATTGTTTGTTTATTTATTTATACTTATTTTATTTGTTTATCTACCTGTTTATTTGCTTTCAACACTATTGCCTTGATTCAGTTTATGTGTGTTCATTAGGTGATTCCTCGCCCACACTTATACTCAAATCCATCCATATTCATATGTTTACATTTTCATAAAGGTTTCTATCATTGGTGCATTATTTTCTATTGAGTATTGGATTGTGGGAGTCAATCCTTATGTATATTTCAGCCAAGTCCTCATGATGTTATACCATGATGCCTATCAACATGTGCTACAACAAACCTCAACTTCAAGAAGTCTATTTAGTAATGGTGGCATCTCTTTGACATTGACATCTTGATTCCATCTTAATCATATCCCAAATAGAGTAATTAAACATGAAAAAAATTTAATCATTATTAGTTCAGACAAGCATCTCCTTACTAGTAGTTTGTTTCAATTCATCATTACCCTCTGTGTTAAGTTATCATCCTCCTTGACCAAGTTTATCATGTTTTCCACAATTGAAGTCCAATGATTATAACTGCCTATGGGCAAATCATTGCACACCATCCCACCTACATTTATTAATGATTATAACCACCTTTGGGAAAATCATTGTGTTGTCATCACTTTACTTTTTCTACCTATATAGGGGCATGTTATTATCTTGTTTGTCTATCCTAATTAGGGTAACTCCATCTTCTCAATGATTATAACCACCTTTGGGTAAATCATTGTGTTATCATACCACGTTATCACTAACAGGGTACAATGTTTATAACTGCCTTTGGGAAAACTATGATGCATTGTCCCGCTTGCATTCTTAATGATTTTGACTACTATTTTAGTATCATTGTGTTTTCACCCCATCATCTTTCCTTTCTTTGGTCCCCTCATTTCGCTTCTTTATTTTTGAAGGACCATTTGCTGACTTACTTGTGCCAACTGTTCCCTCGAGGGGGCATCATATAGTTAGTTTATCATCATTATAGTTGTACGCATACATAAACTTTTCATTATTTAAGAAGATGTTACTATGATTATAGCTTACAACTCTTTCCCAAATAGGGGCAAACTATAGACACCTAAATCTAGCCACCTATAACCTCCAATCAGGATTTTGGCTAATTTCCACTTAAAATACACAATTTGGCCTAAAAACACTAAAACATGTTAAATGATGTGAAACTGACCTATTCAAGTGCTGATCTTGGCCAGGGTATCCCTAAATGGGGCAATACAATTTATGGGCTAACTAACTTTGATAAGATCATTTTGAGTCAAAATGCCAATTTTGCACCTAGGTACTCTGAATTGCTCTTTCCTATCAAATCTCTTTCACAAGATATGTGCCTTTGTTGTTTTCTATTGGTAACATCCTAAATGGGAATACAATTTCAACACATTTGACATCACCTTCCAATTCTAATCCAGTCAAATTTTAGACCAATAACAAGACATTTGATCAATTTGAGTAATTTGTGTACAAAGTGTTTAAACATGCTTAAGAGATAATTAACCTAAATCAAGGCATAATTAATAATTCCATGGAAACTCGTTAAAAACTTATTTTTGGAAATAAATATTGAATATTTGCATCATTAGATGACCTCATTTCTTGAGAAGACATCCCTAGGCCATAAATGCCACAAATATCAGGATTCATGCCCTCCATGTCTCATCAATGCCTTCCATGATGCCCTCCATGCCTCTTAATTCCCCTTCTTCCAATGTCATGATGAGGATAATTATAAAATTAATTCCAAAAATTGAATTAATCTTCAACCACACATCTCAATCTCAAGATGGACAGTTCAGGTTGATTCTAGACATTTACAAAAATCTGTAAATAAAGAGGCCATGAACATCATTTTTAAGCTATTTTGGTGAAAAGTTATTATGCTCATATATCTTGTAAGTCTTGATAATGCAAATTTATAATGCATAAATGATTCCAAAATCCATTTCAATTAGTGTTACCATGCCAAAAAGATTCCAAGCCAAGCCAAGCCACAAGCCAAAGGTGCCAAGGAGAGATGGAGGTAGCTAAGCTTCCATTGCTAAGGACTTCATGAGCACAAACTAAGCAATCCACTACAACAAAAATTTTGAAGCATCCAAGGAAGGTAAAATATCATTTCTTTTGCATTTTATTTATGTGTTTTATTCATGTTTGTTAACTAGTCTCTCCCTAGTGTCTAGGCCTAGAGATGTTATGCTAGTTATTGTGTTTCTTTCATTTTGTTTTAATTTTGAAAGTAACACCTACTAACCATCCTCTCTTGAGTCACATTCTTATATTCACAAATGGAATATAAAAAATTTATTCAAAGACTCCCTAAGGACCAACGATAAATATTTATAGACATGTTTTTAGGGAATGTTAATGCAAACCCTTAATCCCTAATAATCAATCTTGTGACACCAAAAAATGTCAACTTGGGCATATATCAAAACCCATTTCTAAACCATCAACAACACACTATCCAAACCTGCCATAAAAAAACCAAACCAACTGACCTCCATGAGTTGGTACTCATGACATCGAGGCCTCTACCTATGGCACAGTCAACCTTAATGTGGCTTACTAATTAGAACTGCAAGGGAAAACCCACATGATAGGATTTGTGAAGTTATAAAGCTAGGAAGATGAAAACATCATTAATTGCATAAGATAATATCAACCCACAACACCTTTATGTGACAAATGTCTTGGTGACTAACATTGACCCCAAACTTATGGGGAACTATGACTTGATTTATGATCTCATAAAGACATTTTCCTATATCTCTATGTTGATCTTGCTAAAAAAATATCCTACCCATCACTTGAAATTATTTGATGCTTTGGGATTGGGCCACTAGCCAATACCACGCCTCTATCACAAGCTCAAATCAAGCATATTGATTTGGACATGTTTGTACCTAGATAAAATTTTAGAGACATTAGTTATTTCTTTGACCTTATGAGTCTACTCCTAGACACTGAAATGGATAGAAGGTGGGATCCAACTTTGTATATACAAGTATGGATCTATTAAAACTAGGTAAAGAGAGTGATGGTTGATGATGGGATGGTGGTCAACATAGTCCCCTTTTAATTTCTCAAGAAACTTGGTTATGGAGAAACCAATTGTTCTACCACGAAGAACAATTTACGAGGTTATGATAGCCTCAAGTCTACCTCAATATGAACCATTATGCTTTCATTCACTTTGGGTCCAAAGACCATGTTGATAGAGTTTTATGTAATCAATAAGGATACAAATTACAACATGATATTGGGTATACCTTGGATTCACTTGATGAAGGCAATCCTTTCTACCCTATTCTAATAAACCAGGTTCCTCCATTTAGGGAAAGTTTTCATTGCACAAGGGGATTCAAAGCCATTTAATTCCATTTAAAAAAACAAGTTTGCACATTTATCATCACTTACCCACCAATGGTGTGGAAAAACCCCCACAACTAGTTGAAGTCAAATATACCCCAATACCCAAAGTAGTTGTCTTAAAGAGGGGTGTTGAATGTGTACACACAAGTAATGCACATTAAACTATAGTCTAAGGTCAGGACAAGTCAAACAACATAATGGAATATTATGGGTAACATAAATTAAATAGGATGAGGCTAGACCTGAGGATAAAGGAAAGAAAATATGGATGGCTCAGATTTGAAGGTTATTTACTTAGAGGGGCATAATACAAACGGGTTATACTAAAAGGAATACAGGCCTATATTGTTCATCTAAGGATTAAAGATATCTAAGGATAAGATTTTAAATATGGTTGGAGTGAAATAACTAAATCCTAAGCTCCAAATTTATATCACTCTGAACTGCACTTTAGAACAAGAGCAGGCATTCTAAGAAAATGGACTAGCACTATGAGGATAAAGAGCCTCAGTGAGTGTCATCCAATGGTAGAGAAAGATTGGTCAACAATGAATAAGTATATATCTTGATTTTAATGTGTTGTAAGGTAATTTGTTTATGTTTTTCAATGTGTTATTAAGGATTTTTCTTGTGCTCATCTTGGCAAAGCTTTGTTTAGGAATTATTTTGGTACCAGTACATGTTTTGACAAGGTTTTTGAAAATAAAGTGAAATTGAATTGATTGATGAAATGAAAGCACTAGAATCATTAAAGTAATGAATTATAAAAAAATTAAAAGAGAATGTTTTTTTTTTTTTTTTTAATTTCTTGAGTTTTTGGATGCATGTAATGCTAAACATAAAACTTTCGAAGAAGATTATGCTTGTTGATTTTTTATGTTTGTCTAGTGTATATGATATGCAAGTTAAATGAAGTTATTTATTGTTGTGTTTTTAGATTATGAATTAAAATATAATTAAATTAAGTATTTTATAACATGAAAATGAGAAAATATCATATCCAAATGCCAGGTAATACAATCTCTAAGTATCTATAAATTATTTTACGCATGCAAGCTATAAACTGGTTTTAGATGTTTTAAATTATTGCACACTGAACTGAATGATTTAATATTGAATAAATATGAAATAAAAGTTATAATTTTTTATGATATAAAAATAGTGTTCTTATTTCATGCAAATGAAGGAAATCAGGTCCAAGATATCAACTTTCTTTTACCTAGGTTCTTCTAAAGTTTTCTAGATATGTGTGTGCTTCTTTGCTTGTGAATGTAAGCTTGTTAAAAGATGAAAATGATTTGTTTTGAAACTAAAAATTATTTTCTTTGTTCCTATAATTTCCTAGTGTTTCGATGCAAACTACATGATTTCAAAATATCTTAATATGTAGATGCAAACAATAAATATCCAAGCTTATGTTTTTGGTGCAGGAGAGAGGAGAGAAAGAAATATTTATTTTCCTATCTATTATTTTTTGGAATGAAAAATAATATAAACTACTCTAACCTAATAAAATAATAAATAAAAATGAAATTGAAAATGCCCAACCTGATCAAGGTGAGACCAACTGAAAGCAATTATTTGTTATAGTAAATGTTATCCTCAGGTAGTTGGCTCCTTGATTGCTCACTCAAAGTCATTGGAACTCTCTAAAAAAAGGATGAAAGGGTAAGATATAAATAAAGACACAATCTTATAAAATAAGAGTAGTTTAACAATTCTTGGGCTAATTCATATATAGTAAAGAAATCATTGTTGATTCGTATGAATTCTCCTCTCTAAAAAATGTGTAGAATGACCATGAAGATGACCAAAGAGGGAGAAAAAGCTTTTCAAAAATTGAAAATAGGTAGGAGAGGTTCTATAGAGCTTGAAAACACTAATCGTTAATAAAAAATTTGGATATGAAATTCATCAAAAATTAGAATAATTGTACAAGAAGGATGTAAGTTGCATAAAGTAGTTAGACTATGTATATCTGGGAGTAGAACTTAGGAAAGGTATAAAAATAGATACAATCAAGAGTAGAAGTGAGTTGGGATAGCATGGAGACAAACTCAAGGCCAAAAAAGTAAGAAACACAAATGAAACATGCAAAAATTCATGAAATCTTGGGTTCATGAGGCTAAAATTAGACGATAGACAAGAAGTGACAAACTGCCCCTATTTGTAAGGGCGATTATGTAACCTTTGGTCCTAGTGATAAAATTACCCTATAGAGTGACATAACTACCACTAATTTAAAAGACAATCACCCTATTAGGATGTAACCATCATGTTGGTTCTAAAATATAGATGGAAATTATATAACTTGGAGTGGTAGTTATGTCACTAAGAAGCACAGTTTCATCCTTAGAGATTTTTTTTACAAGCAAAAAGAAGGGGAAAATTTAAAAAAAAAAACATAATTTTTTTTATAAAACAAGTAAAAAGAAGGCAAAAATATATTAAAAAAAGGTACGAAAATGGTCTAAGTGTAAAAATAGGGAGAGAGTAGGGACTATAATTTTTGAGAGAACCCACTTGAGTATAAATTAAGAGATCACTGCATCATCATTGGATGTCATTTCAACATGTCACACCATGAAAATTTTGAGTGCATACATTGATATCCTCAAACTCCCATCAAATGAAAAACTTGAAGAAAAGGGAGTTAAAACAACAACAAAAATTAGTGAGGAAACTCATGTGACAATGTCTACATCTCAACCAAGTCAATGTCTTAAACCATAACCATTTTATAAAAGGATAAACCAATCAAACTTATATTTGATTCTTATAGGATTTGGACTTGCCCTCTCGAGTTAGAGGCCCTCAAGCCTAGTGATGAATTTATACATGTTAGCATGGTGAAACTCTTGGGGCATGAGGACAAACCCCCCAAAGATCCTGATTATCCATATATTCAACATATTCAATCATCTCCCCATCAAGCATGGGGAAATTATAGTTTAGATGTTAGGATAAATGACAAAACCACTTTCCCTCCCCCTACCATGCTAGTGCTAGAGGAAGGGATTTATAAGTTAACTATAGGCACTATAGAAATTAACTTTGTTCTAATGACTACCCAAAAATTCTTAATGTCAGATCTTATCTCTCTTCCCAAAAAGTAGCAAAACCATAGAAAACTACACACTAAGTTCTCAAAAAGTTTTTATTTCCCTTGTCTAGACATAAAAACAAAATCAAAATTAATCATATGATAACAAAAGTATTTTGAACTGCACAAATGTGTTCACAAACTTCTCATATAATAAGGAGACCATAGAGAACAACTCACTCAATGCTCACAATATTTCATATTCCGTTATCCGAACACTATAACAAGATGCACATAACTAATCATGCCTTATCAACATTACTGTGAACTTCACAAATATGTTTACAAACCCCCTATATAAGTAGGAGACCTTGTCCTGAGACTTGATAGTATAATATATAATAAAAAGGGAGAAGGTCATAAATTCAAGCCCAATTGGTTGGGCCCATATTAGAGGATTGAATTTTTCAATAATGGAGCCTATTAGTTGTGCACTTTAGAGCGTAAGGAGTTTAGTGAGTATGTGAAAGTAAGGACCTTCCAAGACACACACACACAATAAAAATACACTGGTTCAAAAGATAAAATCTCATGAAAATAAAGTCAAATTCACACCTCTCACCCTTCACTAATCCTTGATTATGATCCCTTTCATTTTAATAGTTATTTGGGGCTATCATTGGGAGGATATGCCCTTATTTACCCACATCTAGTCTTTCGTATTGAGCCCATGCATCTTACCATGAGGCTAAGTGTATGAGGTCACAATAAATCAAAGAAAAAATCTTATTCAAATTATAAAGTGTCAAATAAAATAAAATAAGATATTCTCTAGATGTTTATGCCAAAAGGATAACTTTGTCCCATTGATCAATTCTATCATGACTAGCCACCTCTAGATAAAGGTAATAAAGTTAGTGTTTCGTAGGTTTGACTATAAGTACAAATTTACCTTTGATCGTAAGGATCAGGTCAAATTCCTAGACCTTATGAAGTTTTGATGTATATTTTTCCATTTTTACCATTTTACATATATCCTATTTACCTCTTCTCCTTTTGTTTCAACTTGAAATCATTTTGTTGTATGAACAAGGTAGCTTTATCACCACCTAAATAATAGTCATTAACATACTAGTAAACATTCATTTTCATTTTACATTTACATACATTATGTTTCCCACATATATAAGATCCATAGAATTATTATCACATATATGAGAGATACATGGTACATTATCACACGACTAGTCATCTAAAGTACATAAATTGAGAAAGTATCATGAAAATTAAAAGTAATAATACACCATGATGAATCATAAACATATCTCACGTTATATATATATATATATATATATATATATATATATATATATATATATATATATATATATATCATGTCAAGTTTGTATATACCATATGTCTCAGTATAATAACTTTTGTAGAGGGAAAGTGTTCTCATTATCTAAAAAAACCCAAAAAATAGGTGTCCATGTACTATAGGTTGGTCTAGAATCTTACAACAGAAGCAATATGTTTGAGGCTCATCCTCCTCCCATGAGAATGTCCTAATGTTGAGGAGTGTCATGGGCTATAAATCCTACTCATATGACATTCCTTGCTTGTCCCTACTTGGGAGGTCATGCCTCCCCTTGTCTATTAGTTTGAGGGAGCCTAAACTCCTCCCTGCCTTGATCACCTCATATAGAGTCTTCACGTGAGACTCTAATCTAGTTATATGCCTCTAAAGGTGAGTAACCTACATAAACATATGATAAGCTAAGGAAAAAACATTTGTATGTTGTTTTATCCTAGTAGGTAGTCTTGGGTCAACCAACAATTGATCTTGAGTCAACCTAGTGCTCACATGGAAGATATTGACTAGAGTGTCCTTAATCATATCTCTCAATTTAGTATATGTATCTTCAATCACATAAATAAAATAGGCATTAAATATTTAGGTATAATGAATAAAACAAGTAACTAATTATGCTAAAAGGTAAATGTATAACCAAATTTTACACCCTAGGAGAAGGTTGCTCAAACTTCTCCAAATTTGATTAAACATGGGATTACCCTTAGACCTGTGGGTTGTCTATAATAGGGGTAAACCTATAGATTAAAGGGATAACTCCCATTGATGAATAACTTAGGCTCACTCTAACTACTCTATCACTTGATTATTTTAAAATGGGATAAAAAAGAACTAAAATAAACATAACTACAGTGGTGATGCACCAAACTTTGTTGACGACTACCACACATTACATAATACACTAAGACCTACAAGATAACATCAACATACACACATCCTATAATGAACCTATTCCATAAATATTTTATAGAAGGGTAAAGAATTATAAGGTTAAGCGGGAATAATAATTCCACTTTAAAATCCATAAGAGACCCCTGATGACACCAATTACAACCTCCAACAGAGAAATAACCACATGAGGCAAGATAAAAAGGACACAAACAAGGTGATATACATCTACCCTTGATAAGATTAACCATTTAGAGCTTTATCACTATATGTAGCCATATAATGAGGTAAAAATCAATTGTTTTATTGATTAGAGGTAGAATAAATGTGTTTGGATTCATCATACCTAACTAGAGGATACATTTTCAAGCCAAAGTGGTTCAATATATAACACAAGTGTGAGAGAAGAGAAGAAGTGTGCAAGTGAGAGAAGTTATAAAAGTGTCGTGTAAGTTTTAAAAAAAAAGAGGAGTTATGGAAATATCATTAAAAACTTTTAAAACCATGTGTAAATCCTCTTCAGATGATCCAACTCTCCAAGTGGTGTGGGGGGTGGAATTGCAAGCTTGACACCTTGACTAGCATCTTGAAAATCTCTTTCTTCTTGACATGTTGAAGGACAATTGGCCTTTTTGGTGGTCAGATAAATTTTTCCTAAATGTTTTCAATTCTCTTGACACCTCTTATGTGACCCTAAGAGGGCCTTTTTGGTGGTCAGATAAATTTTTCCTAAATGTTTTCTATTCTCTTGACACCTCTTATCTGACCCTAAGAGGTTATCTTTGAAAGGTGTCTAGAGGGCTCTTCATCTCCTTAGGCCTATTTTTCACACAAGTGTCAAAATGTGGTTGTGTCTTCTCTAGATTACCCAAAATTTATGGATGGCCTATCGACATCATATTAGACCTAAAAAAAATTATTTTGAGGCCTAAAACTATCCCCAATAGGTCACTATTTACCAAAATTCCCAATTAGGTCTCATTCCTTGTATCTTTTTTTATGCAAGTCTCCTTGTTTGGAAGAAAGTACAGATAGTATTGAAAAACTAAAGGTAGTTATGAGTACCCTATATACTCTTAAATTTCCATGTTCAATTTCATGAATTGAAGCCAAGTTGAAGTCTACTTTTTATGCTTATCTCCTCTATCAATTAGGCTTAATTAGACCTCCTTGCCAAGCGAGTGAAAAATACATCTATAGCCTCTTCACACATGAAAAACCCCAAACAAGTGTATTATTAAATTAGGAAACATCCTCCCCTACCTCCATGCTAAATTTGAAGTTTTCATTCATTGTATGGACCTACTAAATATCAAAAATCACTCATTTTAGCCTTATTATGTATAATTCCATACAAACCAATTGCATGGGAGGTTGATCATGGGAATATTGAACATGTTTTGGGTAGTTTGGAAGTCCATCTCATCCATTTGGAGGCATAAATATTCATTTCACTCTCACCTAGATGTTTTAACTCTCTTAGGCAGCCTGAAAGTACTTTAAACTCTTAGCGATGATTCATAAAGTTGGATGTATGAATCCTCCAACCAGTTTCACAAATTTAAAGTAAATTAGTGTGGATAACTTTACCTAGGAGCCTTGGGTCCCATGCAAATTATCCTAACCATATCGAGCAAAATAAGATGGCCTCTTAGATCGAAATAAGGCATTCTGAGGGATCTGAGCAAGTTTGCAGTCTGTAGGCAATTTCCTTGAGTCAAGTTTGAGATTTTTAGGACCGAAATAGGTCTATGAGATTTATCCTAACCTATTTCAATGATTTTTCTTACACCTCCATGTACCAAACTTATTGCATATGCCACTAGCCTAGGCCTAGGGTTTTGGATTCAAACTGATTGTGTGACCCTATCTCACTATTTTCTCCCATTTTCCTCTTTCTGCTAGGGTCTAAACATAATGAGAAGTTTTTATATGTCCTTCACATTCTTTCAAGGTTCTCCAAGTCTCCAATATATCTCCACTTTCACCAATTGGTCATCATCTTCAATAGTCTATTTTAAGTTTGTGTATGTGTTTTAAGACTATAGGGCTAAATAGGGGAATGACTGAGTTTGAACCTAAGTTTTTGATGGATTGTGTTCATCATCATACAATCACTTTCCAAAAAAATTTATCTCTCAATAGTCTAACTTTAAATAATAACCCTTTTCAAGAATGAGTAGGCAGACAACTTTGTCATCAAGACTGTGTGTATGTGATTGGGTTTGTACCCCTATTTAATCTCTCATCTAATCTCTATTTAGGTCCCCGTGACCTCAAATGAGTTTAATTTCCTAAGTTACTATGACCTTCAAATCACACCTATACCATCATCTCAATTTTGGAGAGGCTTTGATCATTTTATAGACATGTATGCCTTTGTAGGTTATTTTCTTATAATTTAGGGGTGATTGTGTATGTGCAACATGACTGTGTGCCCATTTTTGCTTTCAAATACTTAGGAAACCTAAAATCCTTTCCTAACTGTCAAACACTTATACAAACCTCTATTTCAAAACAACTCTCAACAACTGACTATAAGTGAAACATAATAAGGCCTGAGTGTGAATGAGGTTTCCATAACCTTTTAGGTTTCCAAGACCAACTCTCAAATCTTTCCATGATTCCTTCTTTTTATATTGACACCTTGAAACCTTTTATAGGTTACTGTGATTAGTCTTTTTTAATCTTTTAGAACCCTATCTTCAAACCTTTATCATTAATTGATGATCCAAGACCTTATTCAATCCTTCACTAGGATAAATATTTATGCACATTTTGAGGAATTGACTATATATAGGTTTTTTTAGGTCTCTCTCCAAAATACAAAACCAATATCAAATGTCCTCATTATATTTTATCAGTGATGGAAAGTCTTGAAGCATTCTCAATGCCCTAAAGTATAAGCTCCATTATCATTGTTAAGGCTACTTCACTTAACAAGCTTTAGATGGCAATAAGGGTAGACTAAGTGTGATTGTGTGTTGGGTTTTGAGTCTTCCATCATCACCTTTTAACTTTCCAAAGGACTTTGTTATATTTTTATCTTAATATATTTTCAAATAATTAAAACCTAAAACATCACAAACATCTTTTGTGTTTCACTATTTAATGCAAAGTCTACAAGTGACTGTCTTAGACAGTTTGACTATGTTTTAAGGCCCATCTCAACTAAACCATGATGTATTAGTGTTCCAATTCATTAAAGGATTTATTTTCACTTAATTTCAAATTTACAGACTACTTAGAGCCTCTTTAAACATTGTTCTTTTCATTATCTTCACAGTCAGTTCTATAGGTGGCTCTTTTTAGTAGTCAGTTTAGTCTTCAACTTCTTAACTGTATGCATGGAAATCCTTATTGGTACACTTACCTTTTCATATTGAACATCAGAATGTGATTTCATACTTGATACATTTATATTTGAATTTTGACACCATTGATTCTCTTAGATGACAAACCTACAGGCCTATAGAAGATGGTCCGTAACCTATGTAGAAGTACTTGGAAACTATGCAAGCCATGACAGTAGAAGTTTAAATATTATTTATCTCATTACACCACACATATTAACATGAAAATAAAACTCCAAAATTATTTGAAACACATATTAAACTCATCAAAATACACTGCTGAATGCAACATAGAAAAAATTCTCAAGGAGTGAATAGAGATATGTGACTAGTTGGAACTTGTATAGAGTTCCCATCTAATTTAGGGATTTGATCCTTAAAAAAGTAGTCTAGGATCTTAGTGATTGTTAATAAATATAATATCACCAATCCAATGACCAATTCCACAAATTTTAATCCTATATGGGTCCCAAACTTTGGCCAAAATACCAAAGGACACTCTCTAACTATTTTCACATGCACATAACTTCAACATGTTCGTTCAACTTCCTCTAACTCTTCAAAGTGGTGTTGAACTCTAAAAAATTGAATTTATTTGAAAATTTGATAGGTTTGATAGTTGAGTAATTGTTCTACGCTCTTTATAAGGGGTACATACATATTTTTAAGTTAATGAACTTTGAAAAACATCAATGTTAGCCAAAAACCACATTTTCACTCATTTTTAACACCTTAAAGTTAGCAAATGATCTTAAAACTTTTAAAAACTTCAATAAACATTGTGAAAATGTGTTTGACACATAAAATGATATTAATAAACCCATAATAACCCATGATGTAACTTGACCATTTCCTAAATGCTCATGACATGCCTAAACGACTATGTGACAAAATATGACCTTACCTTAATCTTTTCAAATTTAACTTAATAAATGATAATAAGGTATTTTGGACTTAACTAGGACCTCCTAAATCACCTAAGGTTCAAGTTTTTATAATATGAGGATCCTCTTTTGACTTAGGAGGTCAAAATTAGATAACAAATTTATGACTCATAGGGGTATTATGCCTTCTATGCTGATTAGACCAATAACCTTATCCTTCCATTGGGTTATGGAGTCAATTACACTCTGAGACAATAAGATCATACCTTGAAACTTGATCAACAAGACAAATTTATTACCTCCACAACAAATAAAAATAAGACACACTCAAAATCAAATAAAGGAAGACATACACATGTTCTAACTAAGCACTTGGGAAACACAACAAGAACATAAGCAAACTAGACTATATACAAACTAACTTGAAATAAAGTTTCTCCTCTTAGATCAAAGGGGAAACTTGCACCATCCTTTGATCCATGAAATGAAAGAGTGCATGTAGCAGGTTTCCTTATGATCTTTGGTTTTTATGTCCTCAACTCCTTCATGATTTCCACTCTCTTTGGCATGATCTTCAATGTAAAAATAGAAGCTACAAGCATATCACATATGAAGGTGAACTATTCTTGCACTTCAACAACCTTCTCATGAAACTTCTTGATGTTTGTGTTTGTATCTATCATGATCACTTCTTGACTTATAGGGTCAGCCACTATCTTGGTGTTTCGAAGATTGTCATGTTGTCCCTCAAGAATCAAATCAACCTTAATAATATCTTCAACTTGAATATCAGGAAGTGTAGTCTTTTGAAAGGCCTCAAATTCTCCACATATGTCATTGAATCTTATGCACGATTCATCTTGTTTCATGGAGTCATCAACAACTTATTCTATTGTATTTTCAGATTCAAATTCTTTTTCATTCTCATGAATATCAACCAACTCAGTTGATGTGATGTCCTTCTCAAGAATTTCCTCTCTCGTGTCTTGATCAAGCTCTTTGTGAACAACTACAACATGGTATAGATCTTCTCTTTCTTCACTCAATAAGGTTGACTTGTGTGTTTATTCATCAAGAGGAGTCCCTATAGTGAACTCTTCATCATAGACACTTGAATCATCTTATTGATCCTCTTTACTTGCCTCCCATAGGATGGGTTCTCCTTCAAGAAGGGATGAGATGGGAGGGTGGTAGAAATTTTTTGGATGGATCATGAATGGGCATGGGGATGGATACAAAACTCTTGAAAATTAAGATTTGGAAATGAGATATTCTTCAAGGAATTCTTAAAGAGATAGCAGGTTCAATTGGGATATAGACATTTCATTTTATTCCACAAGCACCTCACCTTTCTCATAGTCTTCTTGAGGCTCTTTAATAACTACAAATTTATCTTCCACCTTATCAACTAAGGCCTATTTTTTACATTGAAAATATTATTGGATAGACCTTAAAGATGGAAAAGCTATAGGTTTTTTGGGAAGGCAATGGGGCTTGAATAAAAACAAGGTTTTCTTTCTTGACATAAACTTCTTGGTCCTCACTCTCTTCATCTTTCTTTCTCCAAGACTTCACTACTTGGTTTCAAGTTGGAACTTTGAGGCTATTAGGCTCTTTTGAAGAATGGATTGGCTCTCTTGGAGGCTCCTCTTGAGGATAGTGAATGATTTCATAAGGATCATAAGAAAACTGATATGGAACCCAAAAGGACTCTTGAGGAGGGATGGGTATAACTTGAGGAAGGTTGAATCCAAGAAGTTGCCTTTTAAGAGCTTGGACTTCTTCTTCAAGAGTCTTAATCACATCTTCTTCTTAATAACCTTCTTAATAAGGCTACTTAAAAACATCATGATCATATGGAGAAGGAATAAGCTGACCATAGGGGTGCCATGGCTCATAGGGCTAATAAAAACCTTGATAAGGTTGTTGAGGAACATAATATGAGTCATGATAAGGTTGATAAGGAGGTGTGTAGTAGGAAATCTCATTATATTCATCCATACCAACTTCATTAGTCAAATACAACACAAGATTCTTATAAAATTATTTTAAAATAAGTATATGGGCTGATTATAACCACATGATTACATTCAGAGTTGCCATTGGTGTTTTCTTGAATGCTTCAAAATGTTGATAGGTAGAAGAACACACCAAAAATCCTTCCACTCTTTTAGACTTTGAGTCCCACAAGGTATGCCATAACTATTATAACCAAATTTTTCACCCTAGGATAAGGTTGTTTAGATTTCTCTAAATTTGGTTAAACATGGGATTACCTCTAGACATGTGAGTTATCTATAAGGGTAAACCTCTAGATTAAAGGGCTAGCTCCCCTTGATGAATCGCTTAGGCTCACTTTCACTACTCTATCACTTGATTGTTTTGAAAAGGGATAAGCAAGAATTAAAATAAACCTAAATATATTGGTGATCCACCAAACTTTGTTGACCACTACCAAACATTACACGATACACTAAGATCTACAAGACAACATCAACATACACACATCCTAGAATGAACCTATTACATGAATATTTTGTAGAAGGGTAAGGTATTGTAAGGTTAAGAGGGAAGAATAATTACACTTCAAAATCCACAAGATACCCCTGATGACACCAACTAAAAATTTTGACAAATAAATAACCACATGAGGCAAAATAACTATGACATAAACAAGGTGATATATATCTACACTTGACAAGATCAACCATTTAGAGATTTATCACTATATGTAGCCATATAATGAGTTAAACATCAATTTTTTTATTGATTTTAATTATAAAAAATGAGTAGGGACTCACCATACCTAGGTGGAGGATACATTTTCAAGCCAAAGTGGCTCAATATATAACACAAGTGTGAGAGAAGAGAAGAAGTGTGCAAGAGAGAGAAGATATACAAGTTCATGTAAGTTACAAAAATAAGAGGAGTTAGGGAAATATCATAATAGACTTCAAACTATATGTGTAGCTCCTCTTCAGATGCTCCAACTGTCCAAGTGGCATGGGGGTTGAAATGCATGCTTGACACCTTGACTAACTTTTTGAAACTCTCTTTCTTCCTTATATGTTGAAGGCCAAGTGGCCTTCTTGGTGGTCAGATCAATTTTTACTACATGTTTTCTCTGATCTTGACACTTCTTAGCTCTCCCCAATAATTTCTCTTTGAGACATCACTTCTTTCTCTTGTAAGGAGTCTAGCCTATTTTGCACACAAGTGTCAAAACTTGGTTTTATCTTCTCTAGCTCACTAAAACTTCATGGATGGACTATTGGCATCATATTAGACATGCAAAAATTTATTTTGAGGCCTCAAACTAGCCCCAATAAGTCACTCTCTATAAAAATACCTAATTAGGACTAATTCTTTGTAGCCTTTTTTATGAAAGTCTCCTTATCTGGAAGAAAATACAAATAGTAATGGAAAACTGAAGGTAGTTCTGAATGCCCTCTATCGTCTTATAGCTCCATATTCAATTTCATGTGTTAAACCCAAGTAGAAGTCTACTTTTTTTGCCTATCTCCTTTTTTAATTAGGCCTCCCTACCAATAGAGTAACAAATGCATCTCCAACCTCCCCACATGTGCCAAACCCCAAACAAGTATGTGATTTAGTTTGAAAACATCCTCCCCTACCTCCATGCCAAATTTGAAATTTTGGTTCATTATATGAAACTACAAGATAGAAAAAATCACTCATTTTAACCCTATTTCATACAATTTTGTACAAACTAATTACATGGGAGTCTTGAACATGTTTTGGGTAGTTTGGAAGTCCATCTCATACATCTGGAGGCATAAATATTCATTTCTCTCTCACTTGGTAGTTTTAGCTCTTCTAGGCAGCCTGAAAGTACTTTAAACTCTTAGCGATGATTTATAAAGTTGGACATATGAATCCTCCAACAAATTTCAAAAATTTGAAGTACATTAGGTTGGATAACTTCCCCTAATAGCACCAAGTCCCATGCAAATCCTCTTGACCATACCGAGCAAAGAAAGATGGCCTCTTGAATGGAAATAAGGTATTATGGGGAGTCTGAGCAAGTTTTCAA
This sequence comes from Torreya grandis, assembly GCA_037957365.1. Lineage (NCBI taxonomy): Eukaryota > Viridiplantae > Streptophyta > Pinopsida > Cupressales > Taxaceae > Torreya > Torreya grandis. Next base: position 1,111,621 of record JARHVA010000319.1, on the reverse strand, counting down.
TCTATAAACAGTTTCCTTGAGTTATGTTTGAGCTTTTAATGACCTCAATAGGTCTATGAGAGTCTCTTGATCTCTTTCAATGATTTTTAAACCACCTCCCTTTACCAAACTTCTTGCAAATGCCACTAGCCTAGGCTTATGGTTTTGGAATTGAATGAACTGTGTGACCCTTGCTCACTATTTTCTCCCATTTTCCTCTTTCTGTGAGAGTTTGAAATTGAAACCATGTGTAATTTTGTAGAAGAAGAATAAAAAAATGTAATTTATGGAGAAATTGATGAAATTTTCTAGTGCGAGTTGCCTGAATTATTAGCTAACTAGTTAGCACGATTGGAATATTATTGCTTTAACCCAAAGATAGAATAAACTATAATTTGGGACAAAGAAAATATAGACTAGTTGCAGATATTGGAAATTGATTAGATAAGATCAATAGATAATTAGGTTGATACTATAGTGGATATATATATAATTAAGTTTTCAATATAATGATACACAACTTTCAAAGCTGTGAAGGACTTGTTCATTAGAGTAATTCAAGGGAAATATTTTCAGCGACTACCTATCCTTGTGAAGATGTTGATTGTGGATAAGGCCATGATGCCTATTCTAGCCAATATAGAGTAGTCGTTTCAAGTACATGGGGGTATGTGCAACATGATATTGAATGATGATTAGATGAGTAGATAAGGCTTGAACCTGAATCCAGAATGGAGACATGAGGTAAGAATAGTTAAGAGAAGAGTTTGGATTCAAAACATGAGCTATAATAATAGAATAAATAGAAAAATACTAAAATAGATATGAGTAGAGATAAGATTAGTAGTAAAATAGATAAAGAATGAGTAGAAAGATGTGATGAATGAAAAGAAAGAGATGAATAATGAAGGGTGATGAAATAAGAAGATGAATGCTGGTAGAAAGAAAGAAGTGATGAAGAACGAGAGGAAGAAGAGATTTTACAGATGAAGATGAGAATAGTGTAGAGGTACTTCAACTAGATGATAAATGTAGCGTGTAGCTACAAGAATGGGTATTATCATAATAAGGACATGAAGCATTAAACAAATAAACATAACAAAGTCATAGAGTAATCATAAGTTCCAGCTTAGAAGAAGAAGTCACAGGAAAGAATAATTCATCAAAAGAGCACACATCCCTGTAGCTCAATTTGTTATACTCCATTAAAGGTTTCACCTAGAAGTATAGGTACATATTGGTTAGGAAGGTCCATTTTTAGAACAAGTGCATCGATGGGGTACTAAAATTGAAACAACATCAATTCTTAAGGCTTTAAAGGCCTTAGGGTTCATTGAAACCAAGCAAAGAAAAGCATACAATACAAAAACTAGAATGCACATAAAAACTTGCCCAGTACGCAAGTAATCTTCTTAGCGTGCAAGTAGGATCACATAGAATGCAGCCTCCCATTTTAACAGTTGTGTATCAAATCCCCTTGACACTAGTTTATAATATAGGTGTTGTAGGAGTATTTATAAACCTGGCAACCTATGATGGGTCTGCAAACCCTAAGCAATACTTACTAACATGTGAGATGAGATTACAAGCTAAGGGTATTACCAATGAGGCTATAAAGAAGTGTGAATTAATAACGACACTAAATATAAGAGCACTTGAGTTTATGTACCATAGAGAAATCAGTCAAGAAAGTCTACAATAGGTTAAGGAATGGCTTATCATAGAGTTTAAAATAAAGAAATGTACAAGTCAGACTATTCAAGAATTAAAGGAGATTAGGAAAAAGCTAGGAGAATTAGTCTATGACTATGATAAAGATACTATTGAGGTAGATGCTAGAACTGCTGCTCTCTGGTGAAGCAAATTGAAGATTATGGGGAAGCTCCCATAATGGGTCTAAGATTGAAAATACATTGCAAGATTTTATGAAGAGGATGGAACAATATCATGAAGCGGATAAACCTAAGCTAAATTTATGGTGCATGGAATGTGGGAAGGAAGGACATCATAGGAATGATTTTCTTAAGATCAAGACAAAGTTCTATGAAATATGGAGAGTAGTAGGACATAATAATGTAGTGCCATCTCCTGTAACAATATGTCAAAATCCCACAGAGTTTGTATTGTAATTTTTCTAAGTCATGCAATCATGATGAAAAGAATTGTAGAGATTTTCAAGAGCTTGGAGAAGACATTATAGAGAATGTATTCACCGTTATTGTGCAACAAGTGTCCTCGATAAAGCAGACGTGTTATATCCCAATTTCCTCGCTAGAGAAATTTGCTAGATTATCCATGGATATCTATAGTTAACAAATTCAGATTTGGTTATATTTTTACTAAGCTTGAGATTTATGCTATTTTGGGATAATATAAAGTTACTTAGATGATAGTACATGATTGCTTATTATGAACTGGATGATGTATGAATTTATATATTTTTTAGCATATTAATGTATTGATTTAGTTATATATTGTTGCTTATGATTATAATGTGAAAATATCCAATTACCTATGTGTTATGAGGTGGACGCAGGAGAATTATTTCCTTGAGCGTATTAGAGGGAAAGCATCATCGGAGAGGATGTTGAAGATGGATACATCACTGATCGACAAATAGCTAGCAAAACTCTACACACACCACGATAGTTAGTCATGGTAGAAAATGCATTTAAAAATGAATATTTTGGTATTCATTTAAATTTTTATTTTCTATGTTTGCTTGAGTTAGTAAATTATAGGAATAAATTCCTTCCATGCTTAGACTAATGTGTCATTAATACATGTAAAGACAAATTTAATAAAGGTAAAATTAATACGAGTTATTAATTTACCATTAAATTACTAAAGCATGATTAAAATGGGCTTAACATGAAATTAAAATTCATATTAAAATATAAAATGGAATTATTTTTAATATAATTTGAGAGAAAGAGAAAAACATTGAAATCACAAAAAGAGAGAAATAAATCAAAATCTAGAAAAAAAATAAAAAAAACTAAAGATCTTAAAATTAGCAAAAATAGAAAAAGATAAAAACAAAAACAAAAGTATGGGAAAATAATCTAGCATCTATTTTTCTATTTATGAGAAATAATTATGGAAGGAGAGAAGAAAGGAAGCAAGAGACGTTGTGTTGGGAGAAAAGAGGCAGAGTTTTTAACGAGCTATTTAGTAAGTAATGTACTTCGATTTTAGCCACATAAGATTTTGATGAAAATTGGAGTAAATATACCGGTCTTTGTTTATTGAATATCTTCTCTAAATGTCCAAGTTAATTCCAACCTACTTGAAAACTTGATAATATTTATAAATTATATATTATATTGTCTGTGAAAAATTAAAAGTTGGAAGAAGGAATTGTTTGCAATTTAGATTAACATGGAAGTCATCTTTTAAGGTGTTGATTTATGCAGATCTAGGACATCAACTCATTGCATAATTGAATTTCTTCATTAAAACAAAATTGTTATATATATAATTGGGCATCTAAATTCTAGTTTTATTTAAGTATACTTCCAACAATTTTTCCAAGCATGGCATTACAAACAAAATTTGTCTTTTTTTATAGAGCATTGATCTATTTATTTCAGCTAGTTAACTATTAGAATGCCTATACTCTTAGCAAAATGGATTTGATGTCGTACGATGAGGATAACGACGTAGACAAGATAATAATAATAATAATAATTATTATTATTATTATTATAAATACTCGGCTTGAAATAAACTTAGTAGGCTTTTATGAGTAGGTTGTATAGTATACATGGTAATGATCTAAATTAAACATAGGCATCAATTTAGATTGAATATTAGCATTAAAATGGATTAAACATTTTCTTATGGTCATGGCATCAAAGATAATTCTCTTACACTATATTTAATTCAGTCAGTTCTTGGCATCACAATTATTTTGGGCCTTTTGCTTGGTGATTACAGTCCTCTGGAGATAATTTTTATAAGAAAATGTTACAATATTAAGTTTTCCATGGATCAACTCAATTGCGTGCTATTATTATCTCACGTTACAAAGACTAATCAAGACATTATAGATAGCTACTGGAAATGCTTGCATGTTCAATGAGTAAATCAAATACAAGGTTCAATTGTAAATTTCATCTTTTACAAATTTACATTCTACATCCAGAATCTGGTACATGTATTATTAGGAGGAGATAAATCGTAGGTTATTAGGTTTGTAAATGACCCATATTTATCATAAGCATCAACCTTACATAGAGTTTTAGTATCGATCATTTATCAAGCATTCCCTATAAAGGTGAAGAGGATGCTATATGTAGCTACCATCAAACAAATTTTTATTAGTGCATACTACAGAATAAAATATGTTATACTAATTTCCAACACATTTGCTATCTTTAGAAACACTTGATGTGTATATTATGAGTATAGTTAATACAAGGTGTGTGTTATAGAACATTGTGAAATATTTTATAATCTATTATAAACATGTGGTGTTAGGTTTGAATATCCCAAAATTATAGCATTTTAACCTTACACAAAGGCATGAGACGTGTCTATAATGCCATAGATTTTATAGTTTGAATGATAACATGATGTGGTTGTTTATTATGAAGCATCAGTTAAAATAGTAAAGTTTAATCAAGTTGAATATATGGAAGCTTTTGAAATGCATGGACTTCAATAAAATAAGCGATGTCATTATATATATTTGAATTACCTAAAATTAAATAGATTATTCCACTTATATGGTGTCAATAATAGTTGTTTTGCAATTATTGGTGGAAATGACATACAAAGAATTTTAGTTGGAGGTAATAATACCTTAGGTAAATACAATCATTCTGGTATGGTATTATGAGATAACCGTGTGAGATAATGGGATTACTTGATGTAAGAAACCTGTCATGTAGAAGTTGACATTATACCAAGTTACATAATTATGGTTATTGACAAGAGAACTTGTCAAAAAATGGGTTTATTTTGCTTTATAATGTGTAATAGTACCTTAGAGTGTGTACTTGGGTATAAACTATACTAACTTCAATTAAGTAGGTGATGTTAGTATATTACCTAAAACCATAGTAAACTGTTTCATTAATGATGAATGGATTACTTATGTAAAGTTAATGTTAAGTGATTTAAAAACCTTCTTGTTTGGGATAACAAGTAATCTAGGTGAATAAAGCAAACTTAATAAAATAAGGTAAACCATGAGAAATATCAAGATCACCTATTATAGGGAAACTCGTCACACGAAAATTGATATTGAGTTACATGTTCATATCTTCTAGTATAATTTGAAAATTGGGATAGTTTAAGTTAACATTCTTGGGAGAAATATTAATTGAAAAGTGAAAGAAATTGAATGGAATAGTTTAGAAAATGATTACTTAAAAACTTTAAATATAAACCAATTGACAATTGACTATTTTGTGTTTTTCAAAAAAAACAAAGTTCTGAGTTAGTTTTTGAATTGAGTGTATTTTATGTATTTATCATTACTTCATGAGCTGATTGCTATGCTTAGTAGTTACGATTAAAACACTAAACCATAGTTTATAGGTTACATAACATTATAATACCTATATGTGGTCCACATTGGGATGTGCCAAAGCTTGTATGTGGAGATTGTATCTGTAGTTCATTAGATGATTTGAATAAGTTATTGAGTTTCTTAGGAATAAAGAGCCATAACCTTTAGAACAATCTCCTAGAAGCTAATGAATCAATAGGATAATGGGTTTATCTGAATCACTATTAGTAATGTGAATGATTGTTAATCATATGAATTCAATATGGAATACTTGTGTGAATTACATTCTGAGTGTGTTAATATGATGCATCATAATGCATGTTTATATGTTGTGATACTTGGTGTAATTGTATGTAGTTTAATTTAAGGTATACCTGAGATGTATAATCTCATATTGGTTGATTGTTATTATATGCATGAATCGGTTGAGTCTTGAAAATCATAAGCTTGGATTTTGTGTTGTTATGTAGTTGCGAACCTATGATAGTATGGGATATCATAGGGTATTATAGTATAAAGGTATGCTTTTACTCAGGTAATACATACTATTAATATTATGCCTAACTCATACCTATATTTGACTATTACTATATACATATTAATTATTATTGTGGTTAGCGTGTGTGGTTACAGTTGGTAAGACTTGTGTATGCATGCATGCAAACCTAAAAGTTTATCAAATGTTGTGTTGGTATGTTATTGTGTTTCATGGAATGATAACTTGCTTTGTTATATATAGTTTCTTGTATAACATTTGTGTTTTTCATATATTGAGATTAATTCATAAGTTTGATTGTGGAAAAACTGATAGTTAAGTCTTAGAACACTAGACTATGGTAATATGGGTTGATATAGGGTGTAGATAACTAGAAACCAGTTATATTATTGAATTGTATTATTAAATTGTATGGTTACCTAGGTGGTATACTTGTAATCATTATTTATAGTATGGGATAGAATATAATGAAATATTCATGCATATGTTTGATGGACTAAATGTATGTTGTTATTATTCTTATGTATGGTGTGTTATGTGATACATTTGCTAGTAGGATGTAAGTTGTTGAATCTTGTGATTGAATTGTATTTGACCAATATGCATTGCTAATGTGGAGGAAGAAGTGAGATGAACTTCATTGGCTTACTGGCATTGTAGTGCTAGATGAAGGCAATCCAATCAAGTGGTGTTTATGAAATTGATTGATTTAGATCATTATTATTTATTATTTATAAAACTTTGGGATAAAGTATGTTTTGTGAGACATTATCATTTCATGGGTGTGATTCATATGTTTGTGTAATAGAATATATTTCTATGATACACTACATGTTTAGTTTAGAATCATACAACACATAGGTATTTGCTAGTCTCTTTGGATTCCCGCACCATCACTATCTACCCATACATGAAGGGAGGGCCATTCCCTGATGGGATTAGTGTAAGGGATCATTGGTATGTGATTGATGTGGAAAATCACTCGGATGATGCTCTCCCTCCCCATAGTAGTATTAGTTATTGAGATGACATTTGAGATAGCCACAAATATTTGAAGTTTGGGAACTATGCTCTGGGGTAGCCAAGTATCTTATTTGTATATTGTATTATGTTTTACTTGTTATTGTAAAGTAGTCATGAAGAGATGTAATTATAATTTTATTGTACATTGACAGCGGTGATTTTGTATTTACATATGTTGAGTTTAAAAATTTATAATTACTTCCTATATTGAGTTTTTTTTCTTTCATAATGTTAGAGATCCACATTTTATGTTGTAATATGAGTTGATGTCATGTTGCACATAAATACTAATATAATATTTATTAGACTATTGGGATGTAGTCTGATTTCTCATGTGTTTATTTAAAAAATAAAATTGTATCTCTAGTTAGATCTTAGTGGGGATGTTACAAGATGATTTTAGGCCCAGAGGTCGATAAGAGTTATACAAAAGAAGCAAGTCCATAGTGAATTCCCAATTTGCCTCAATACGAGCCTCAAAATTTGGTTGGATTGATCCCTTATTTATCAAGTTGGACACCACCATCACCATAATGCCAATATGTAGCACTTTAGAAGCTGACAATGATGTAGCAATAACAAACTAATTAGACCTCACCAGTTGTGCAACAACAATTTGGGATTGGAAATAATACCCAACAACATCTACACTAAAATACAATGTAATAATACGGAGGTTATAGATGAGCTTATCAGTTGAATAGAGGAGGATCTAGGGGTAAATACATAAGGGGTTACTAAGGTGGTAGAGGAAATAATTACCAATGCCCTCCTTTTCAATGTTACTTATGTAGAGAGTATAATCATGTAATACGTAATTTCCCTTTGAATCCACAAAGACAATCTTACTGTACATATTGTAGGGTATATGAACAGCATGAGATAGAAGACTATCCTATTTTGGAAAATCAAAGAGAGAAAAAGGCCATCAAGAATGTTAACATGGTGAATGTGTAGCCTAAGGAGGATGTATTTCTAAATACCATTATAAGACACCAGCAAGCAAAGAGAGTATTTCCTCCTCTTGAAATGCCTTAGGACTAAGGAATTTGAAAAGCAAAATAGGACAAATACCTAGACCCATCTATAGAAAAGGGACTCATGTATGAAACTACATAGATGTTGAAAAATATTTAATACCAAGACACTACTAAGACAAATGTTGTAGCCATAGATTCATAAATGTATGGTTAGATTGTGCGTATTATGTACTAGGACAGAGTTATCACTACACTGATAGATTTACCAAAGTTGCTAATTACACTATGTAATGAAGACATTTCTCATAACATCACAAACTTGAAACATAATCTACTAGAGTGTGCATAGTGAGGGAAATAAAAGATAAAAGCCTTGTTTGGTATGTCAAAACAAAGAATCCATGGGATGTAGATGCATGGATCGACATTGAAGTTATAGGATATGAAATTGTAAATGTTGTCCTTGATTTTGGTAGCATGGTCAACATGATCCCCAAGTTTACATGGGAGGAAATTGGACAACCAATTCTCAACTACAACCTAGTGACTCTGAGCTTAACAAACTATGACAAATTTGAATCCATTCATTGATTAGAAGACATTGAGATCAAATTTGAAAAAATAATCCTACGAGGTGACTTTGAAGTCATCAACATGAAGATAACATCAACTCATTACCTTACGTCAATTGACAAGAAATGTGAATATGATGGTTAGATGACTATTAATATTGTACATAATCAATTAGAGGTGCATTAGGGAGATAAGATTATAGTCATTCTAAAGTTTTAGAAGCTATGCAACTCATACAGGATTATCAAGATGTAATTCCCACAAAATTTTTAGAAGTTAGAGGAGTAGATCCTTCCCTACGTGAAATGCATATTGAACATAAGGAGTATGCATGACCCATAAATAAAAGGCCATATAAGCTAAATCCAAACATGAAGTTGAAAGTTAAGGTTAAACTGGATAGAATACAGGAAGCAGGTATAATCTACCCCATAGAGAAGGCAGATTGGGTTAGTCCCATGGTAGTGCAGCCTAAGAAAATAAGGGTTATCAGAGTATGCGGTGATTATCAAATTTTTAATGATGCATGTGTGAATGATGCATTTCCAATTCCATTCATATATGAAGTTTTAGAATCTGTCACAAGTCATGAAGTTTACTATTACACTAATGGCTTCAGTGGCTATCATCAAATACCCATCACAAAAGAAGACATAGCTAAAACACTTTTAACACAGAATGGGGATCCTTTGCATACAAGGTAATGCATTTTGGCCTCAGACACACACCTATAGTTTTGTATAGAGTAGTGGTGATTGCCTTTAAGGATTTTATTCATGACTTGTTAGAGTTATATCTAGATGATTGGGCAGTCTTCTCTTTGTTTAAAGAGCACTTGTCCAAGTTGTGCCCCATGTTAGAACACTGTTGAGCCCTGCACATTGCCTTGAACTTGAAAAAGTGTTTATTTTTTACACATTTTAGTGTCCTCTAAGGTCATGTAGTGTGTAGTGAAGTGATTTTGGTGGACCAGACCAAAATTGCAATCATTCTAAGTATGCCTCCACCAATCAAATCCATGAAAGTGCAATTCTTTCTTGGCCATATAGGGTACTATCACAAGTTTATCAAGGGATATGCAACCATTTCATCCCCATTGGATTATTTGTTGCACAAAGTTTCAACATTTATCTAGACTTTTGAATGTCAAACTCCTTCATAAAGCTAAAATAACAACTGGTCACTATGCCTATTCTCATCTTTATAGATTGTAGTAAGCCTTTTAATGTGCATGTTGATGCTTTTGGTATCGTATTCGGTGTTGTGCTCACATAGCTAGGAGATGGTAGACTGGACCACCCCATACATTTTATAATCTAAAATTTATTTGATGCAAAAAATAATTACATGATAACTAAAAGGAAAGCACTGGATATAATATTCTCACTACATAAATTCTTACATTATCTTCTTGTGACACCATTTGAATTTTTCACAGAGAATCAAGCTCCATGCTACCTATTCAATAAGCCTATGCTCAGAGGACACATTTCAATATGGTTGATGTTATTTCAATAATTCTAATTTTGCATTAACATCAAGCTAAGAAAATAAAATGTAGGGTTGGATCATCTCAATTGCATCACTAATGGGTAAGAATCAGAAGAACTACAGGAAGATTTTCCTAATGCCCATCTATTTTGAGTTTCTATGATCCATAAAATTTTTGAATAAATTGCTAATTTTTTAGAATAAGGAGAATTCCCTATGCACTATCAATAAAGAGATAAGAAATATTTTGTCACTAGAGCTTTGCCATATATTATTATAAATGGGCTCTTGTATCATTTGGGGAAGGATGAAGTATTGCACAAGGTAGTTCTAGAACATGAATGATCATAGATCCTATAGAAGGCACATCAAGGAATAATAGGAGGTTATTTTTCCAAAAAAGCTACTACAATAAAATTATTATAAAGTGGGTTATGGTGGTCGAACCTTTTTCAAGATGCACATAGAATAACACAACATTGTGATGTATGTCAATGAATGGAGAAGCCACTCCAAAAGATTGAAATGCCATTACAACCTTTGTTACCTGACCAACCTTTTAAATAGTTGGGAATTGATTTTATAAGACATATCAATACCTTGATTAAACACATCAAAGCTTGGTATATTATTACTATGACAAATTACTTTACCAAATGGGTTAAATCTGTTGTGACACCTAGTTGTGGGGTAAAGAACACAACAAAGTTTCTTTATGAGAATATCATCACAAGGTTTGGATGCCCTATCAATTTCATCAACGATTGAGGGATATGGTTATTGTACAATACCATCAAATCTATTACTGAAGACTTCATGATTTTTTATCATAAAAGTACTACATACCATCCACAATCTAACGACCAATTTGAGGCTTTTAATAAATTTTTGGGAAAGATGATGACAAAGATCTATCATGTTGGGAAGACTGAATTCATGTGATACTTTAGGCCTATTAAACACACTATAAGAGGGCTACAAGTTTTACTCCATTTTATTTGGTATATGGGATTGAAGCAGTAATGTTGATGGAATACTTGGTACCTAGTATGTGTATTGCAATGGTTATGAGACTAGGGGATCATAAGTCTCTCACAAATAGGCTTCTTAAATTAAATAGAATGGATGGGTATCTATGCATAGTATCTTGGATGCAAGAAGTTCACAAGCAAAGCTAGAAAGCATGGCATGATAAGAATCTACACCATATAGAATTTCACAAAGATGAACTAGTTTTATTATATGGTAGTCATTTCAAAGCATTCCTAGGTAAATTATAGATCAAACGGAAAGGGCCTTACATTATACATGAAATATTGCAACAAGGAATCATTGTTTTGAGAGATATGTAGGGAACCATTTTGACAGGGAGGGTTAATGACTGTAGGCTTAAGCCATACTACAAATAGTCTTAATTGATCTCTTTCTGCCAAATGAGTGGGTGTTGATTAACACCAAGTAGATTAGGATTTCCTATTTATGTATGTTTTTTTACATGTTTCTTTTTGTGTGTACATGTGTGCATTTGTAGCTAACGTCTTCAATAGATTTTAGAACCATGATAAGAAGAATAACATGCACCATCCAAGTGTAAAAGAATTCAGGTGTGCCATTATTAATGTCAATAAGAGTGAGAATAAGTAATTAAGTCTATAAAAAGTATAGACAAGTCACATCAGCCAAGATCTTAGCCATATAATGGTCATCCCCAAGTAATTAACGCCATATCCAAGGTTCAATTGATCTAATCTTCACTAAATTGGTGGCTAATCAAAATAATCCATTCGTACTCTAGCATAGACATCAAAGAATATAATGGTGTATATTTACACATGTGAAAATGACTAACTGCCTTAATTTCCAGATCAGATAAGATTTTCCACATCAACATTCACATTGATATCGAATGGATAGCTTAGTATGGTATTTACATAGAAACCAAAAGGCACCAAATATATAAAGGCATAAAGATACAAATCAAGTTTGCATTTCATTCTTATAAACATTTTATGAAGTAAAGTTTCAAAGTTGAACTAATTTCTACTATAAAAAAAGTAAAAAGTTTTTCAATTTTAGTATTTAGCCATCATGGATCATTCACAAGTCATTAAGCGCTTGACAGATGCTTAGAAGGAATAAATGGACATTGACATTATACTTTGATAGATAAAATACACTGATCTAGAGCCATTTGACTTCCTCTGCATGATAGAGCATAAACTCTTTCAACCAGATCTAGTCGATACTGCACAACCACTTATGCTTGCAACACCACATCACTTTTAGAACATAGATGTTGAGTGCCTACTTTACATGCCCACCTTTGATTATTTGGGGGAGATTGTGTAAATCTTGCTCAATCACTACAATGATGGAAATATTTATCTTGGCCCTGATACCACTATAGTCATCAACACCGAAGCAATGGATTGAGATTTGGGCATGTCTACATGAGGTGATTCTCTTACTCCATACAAGAATAGAATGCCTTTTATCCTTCAAGAGGTCTGAGACTTATATGTTTGAGGTCTAAAGGAATCCCAATTAAAGAAATCCAAGATGAACCAATGTGCATCTTGGTCAAGTACATCACACAAAGATTCTGGCAGACCACTAAGTCTATAAAGCAAATTCCTAAAGGAGTGGTCGACATTACACAATGCATGATCTACCACAATGAACAGTTTAATTGGCCAGAATATTTTGTATAGGAGCAAATTACAAACATCGATAAGTGTCACATGATTTTGAAGCAAACCTTACAATACTAGTTTCTCATCTTTTTACTGTGTTTCACCTAATGAAAGTCCCTAGAAGGAGAAGTACTCCCGGACATTGACTAATGGCTAGCACAATAATTTTACAATCTAATATGGACACCTAAACATAGTACCCTAATATATGAGGTAAAATTCAAGACATGGTGGGAGGAGTGTTTAGATCTGATTGCCACACATCCATGGGTGTTGTCAGACAACATGTAGTACTTGGGATAACATGTTATTATCACCTTACTCCCAAAAGTTATGTTCATCCACATTCACAAGATATCAAGGTCACCATTTGGATCCTTGCCATACTTTGTTACCATGGTCGTGGTGTAGGCTGAAGTCACCAAATAAAAAGCATATGCATCTAAGCATGTGACATTATTCCAAGCCATACCACTTAGTGCAGTAGTCCCTTCAATGCAACGATATCAAAAGCCACAACCTCATAATAGAAAAAAGGAAAGTGCAATATATCTAATGAAAAACAAATACCATCATCTCCATTCAATTGAAATATAAGGAGCACCACAACCTAGTTAAATGACCCCAAGGTGTCCCAGATCATAAGCTCCTATGACCTACCTCAAATGGGAATGGATGAACAAGAGATATACTAGGTGATGGTCACAAATATGGTAGGTGATTTCTATGATAGGGAGGAAGAGAAGGAGTTCTTCTTATAGAAGGTAGTGCACATGATCTAGGTACATAAGAAGGTTCCTCCAAGTATTTGGGTAGAACTACCACCATGCCCTACTTCTATTGTTGTCAACATTGTGCATGGAAAAGTTGAAAAGATGCAAAGAAGGGATGACCTCTTCTAGCAGTAACCTTTTACCACTTTTGTAGCCATGGACATCTTTACGCCACTGTCAAAAAATTTATAGGAGTCTCTGGTGTGCAAACTCAGAATTTGATGAGAGGCTAAGATTTATCCTAACTTGGAAGAACACACATTTGATAGGAAAACCATGGTACAGGAGGCACAACTTTCCCCTCTTTTGACTTCACTACCACCCAAAAGTAGGTTAGTTACTTTGGGGCACAAGAAAGCCTCTGTCTCTAGTTTCATGGTCCATCCAAGTGATTCACCACCTTCAAAATAAGCCCTGGAGACTAAAGATCTCATTCTAGATCAACCTATAGCTGAAGAATAATAGGCTTCATGGGAGGAATCAACTCATGTAATAGAATGGTGAGTCTAACAAGAAGAAAAGAAGCATACAAAATAATAGGCCCAACAACAAGCTCAACAAATAAGTCATCAAGCTGAAGAAGTTGAAGCCATGAAAAAGTATTAGGATGTAGATGTTGACCAATAAAAGACTCTCAAGGTTGCCAAGAAGGTGCAATAATATATCAAGGTAACAAAGTATGCGTAGAAGGTGCATCAAAAGAAGATGGACAAAGAGCAAAAAATTAAAGAGACTACACTCACTACCAAGGCCAAGGTAGAAGAAGATAAGCAATAACAAGTGAATCTAGTGGTGTAGAAGGCTTGGGAAGATGACACTCTCACACAACAATAAGATGATGAATCTATGAAGAAGAAAAAAGAAGAAGAAGATGAAGTCCTACATAACCAACAAGCTTAAGCACAATAACAATAAGTTAAGCCAAGGTGCATGCTGAACTAACATCATAGGGACATGTTAAAACCAAACAAGATAAGGATGTTATGCTTGAGGAATAGAAAAAAGAAGAAGAGCATGCACAAAAGCTACAAAAGGAGGAATAAGAGAAAAAGAAAGTTATAGAGGAAGAGCTTAATAGGAAGGCAATAAAAGAAGCCAAGAGAAAATAAGATGAAGATGTTTCCCAATAATTTAAGCCTATAGAAGACACTACAAAATAGTAACAATAAGGGCCTAAACAACAACAAGCTATGATAGAGTAGCCAGAGCAACAAAAAAATGAACCTTCGACTACAACAGGTGTGAAACAACTAGATTTGCCTTTGGGAGGAGTTTGGCTATGGGATGTTCCAATTGTGGGTGCTTGGTATACCACCTTCTCACTCCCACTTATGACCGTGCCACAACCCAACCCTTCAACGACTGAAGGAACATTGGAAATATTCCCCCTTTAGTAGGAAACCCCATTAGATGTCTCCAAAATACCATTAAATAAATAATTAGAGGGTGTTGCAACATTCTAAGAGTCCATTATGTAGAAGGCCACCTTTTTAGAGTAGGAGATTGATCAATCAAAGGTTGAGAACATCAAGTTGAATGCTCAACTGCACGAAGCTACCAAGTTTTTTTGGGACAGTTGTCTCAAGTTAGTCACTTGAGCAATCAAGGACTAAGTAATGTCTGACCAACACAGACTCAAGACACTTATCTTTGAGTTAACAAAGGACTGGTATACAACACAAAAATTGTGCATAGTCAATACATTGGGTTAGGATGTTAAGGTTGAGGCTACAACACTCATCATGCTACTAGAGGAGTATCAAGGAATGCTTGATCCTATTGTACTTCAATCTCAATAGGTCACATACAAATTTCTAGATTGGAAGCAACAATTGGATAACACCTTCGCCAATTCTAGTATAGACTTTGCAAACGCTGTCATCACCAAAGTAACCATGGCCAGTCACACTAAAAATATGGAAGAGAAGGATACAACACTCCAAAAATCATTGAATGCTAGGGATAATGTGTGTGACAACCTCCTAAATTGGTAGAGTCATCTATTATGTAGTTCCTTCACCAGCCTCGAAGCTCAATGACACATAGACAAGATGGAACAGTTGAATGGAGAGATTCAAACAAGGGTTTCAAACACTAAGGTATCCTTGAGCATAACTAATGATGCAGACCTCAAGAAAATCATCAGCTATCATACTCTATTATGCATCCTACTATGGTTGATCCAAAAAGTGATGCTAAACTGGAATGCATATAAAATGGATTTGACACCTTTCACCAGCATAGTTGCCTAGATTATCAATACACCTATGTATTGACCACCTTCAAAGCTCCAATAGATCATCAATCTATGTAAGGCTGTATAGTCCCATTCCAAGGGCTCTTCTGTCCAATCGTCATCTATGTCTATACCACCACCATCAAGTTAAGTACTGGGTAGAGTATAAATTTTGAAAATTTTGTATAACATTTTATATTGGGGATGACTTAAAAAGACAAGTAGGGCTAGGTTGGTTGAAAACCCATAAAGGGAAGCCACCTTGTTATGCAAACCTATTGAAAACTTGAAAGGGTGGTATGTTGGTATGTTACTTAGTTGAAAACCCAAAAAAGTGGCTAAGTAGTGTGCTAGAGGTGAAAACTAAAAATTACACCTTGAGCGATTACTGTGAATCTTACTGCTCTAACCATTTCTCATGCATGTGGTCACTTGTGCATTTTTGGAGATCCTGTGACATTATCTTAGGATGAGATAACATTTTAAGTTTGGGAAAGTGTTGGTAGAAGAACATGGATTGTAAAGCTATGCAGGATATTTGTTTGATATTCATGCATTATGCACTCATTTTGTCATTGTATAGGTCTATTTTATCCTATCTTCATGACTTGTAATAAGCTAGAATGTGAAGAGTCTCCAATTTTGCCACCAAATATGAGAAGAAGATGAACAATCATAGATGGGAAATGTCTATATATATATATATATATATATATATATATATATATATATATATATATATACTTTTGTTTGTACGAAGAAGAGGGTTTCACTTTTTAAAAGAGATCAATATAGATTATCTGGTTATGGTTACCTATGTGATTTCTTATTATGTTCCTTGTGTGCATTCTCATGTGTAATGTTTTGGTTACTTTCTGTCTGAACTACTCTGAATGCATTATTTTGGTTTATGTAATACTAGTTGTTCCTAATTCCTTCATAACATAGGATAATTAATGCACTTTATGTTTTTGTCATCCAATTTCTTATATTCTCATGATAAATTATCATGCACACATGAAGTCTCTCATGGCTATCCTCATCATTAGCATGATCTGATGCTTTAGGAACCTCTGCTAACACTTGAGTTATGATGACCTCCAAATCACACCTATACCATCATCTCAAGTTTGGAGAGGATTTGATAATTTTGCAGACATGTATGCATGTGTGGGTTCCTTTCATAGAATTTAGGGGTGACTGTGTATGTGAAACATGACTGTGTGCCCCTTTATGCTTTCAATTACTTGGGAACCCTAAATTCCATTCCTAACTTTCAAACACTTATACAAACCTCTATTTCAAGACAACTTTCAATAGTTGACTATAAGTGAAACAGAAGAAGGTCTAAGTGTGAATGAGGTTTTCATGACCTTTTAGGTTTCCAAGACCAAATTTCAAATATTTCCATGATTCCTTCTCTATATATTGACACCTTGAAACCTTTTATAGATTCCTCAAGCCCTTGCTCTATCAAACATTACTATGCAAAGACAAAATCCCAACTAGTTGTAGGTGATTATTCTTAGACAGTTGACTATGATTAGCCTTTTTTGAGCTTTTAGAACCCTATTTTAAATGTTTAACCCCTTCAAACCTTTTTAATGTAGTTTATGATCCAAGACCTTATTCAAGACTTGAACCTCTGTGCATTTCACTGACAATGCTATCCCAAGGCCAATCCTTCACTAGGTTGACTGTTTATGCACATTTGGAGGAATTGACTGTATATAGATTTTTTTAGGTCTCTTTCTAAAATACAAAAAAATCTCAAATATCCTCATCATCTTTACTTAGTAATTGAAAGTCTTGAACCATTTTTAATGACCTAAATTCTAAGCTCCATTATCACTGTTAAGGCCACTTCACTTAATAGGCTTTAGGTGGAAATTAGGGAAAACTAAGTATGACTATGTATTAGGTTTTGAGACTTCCATCATCACCTTTTAACTTTACCAAGGAATTTATTCTATTTTTATCATAATATCTTTTCATATCCTTAAAACCTAAAACATCACAAACATCTTTTGTGTTTCACTGTTTAAAGTAAAGTCTACAAGTGATTGTCTTAGGCAGTTTGACTGTGTGTTAACGCCCATCTCAACTACACCATGGTGTATTAGTGTTCCAATTAATTAAAGGAGTTATTTTAATTTAATTTCAAATCTATATATTATTCATAGCCTCTTTAAACACTTTTATTTTCATTGTCTTCACAATCATTTTTGTAGGTGGCTTTTTTTAGCAGTTAATTTAGTCTTTAAATTCATGATTGTATGTATGGATATACTTATTGGTACACTTAAATTTTCATAAAAAAAATAAAAATGTGATTTCATACTTTATACATTAAACTTTGAATGTTGACACTATTGATTCTCTTAGATGACAAACCTACATGCCTATAGAAGATGGTCTGCAACCTATGTAGAAGCACTTGGAAAATATGTAAGCCATGACTATAGAAGTTTAAATATTATTGATCTCATTACACCAACACATATTAAAATGTAAAATAAAACTATAAAATTAATGTAAACATGTACTAAACTCCTCAAAATACCCTATTGAATGCAAACAAAAAAAATAGTCTCAAGGAGTGAATAGAGATATGTGACTAGTTGGAACTAAGACGAAGTACCTATATGATCTAAGTATTTAATCCTTCAAAAATAATTATAGGCTCTTAAATATTTTTCATAAATATAATATAAATAATCCAATGACCAATGCCACAAATTAGAATCTCATAGGGGTCCCAAACTTTGGCCAAAACCTTAGTCCCTAAATCTACATGTGCGGCCTTTACCATTTGCTTTAAATTGGCCTTCACTAGCTTGTGAAGGGAATGATGAGAGAGAGAAGAAGATCTATACAAATTTTAAAATACAAAATTATTCAAATTCTTGTTACTAATCTATATAATACCAAAGGACACTCTACAACTATTTTCACTTGAACATGACTTCAACATGTTCGTACAACTTCCTCTAACTCTTCAAAGTGGCATTGAACTCCAAAAAAATGACTTTATCTAAAAATTTGATAGGTTTGGAAGTTTATTAACTAATCCAATCTCTTTATAAGGGGTATTGTACATATTTTTAAGTTATTGACCTCTTACAAACATCAATGTTAGCCAGAAATCACATTTTCACTCATTTTTAACATCTTAAAGTTAGCAAATGATCTTCAAACTTTAAAAAACTTCATGAAACACTATGAGAAGGTGTTTGACACATAAAATAACATTAAACAACCACTAATCACCTATGACACAACTTTAACATGACCTAACTCCTTGTGACATGCCTAAACCACTATGTGACACAATATGACCTTACCTTAATCTTTCCAAATTTACGTTAATAAATACTAATAAGTTATTTTGAACTCAAATAGGACCTCCTAAATCACCTAAGGTTCAAATTTTTGACTATAGGGATCCTATTTTAACCTAGGGTTCAAAATTGGATAATAATAAAATGATGAATAAATTGAAATACATAAATAATTGTTTTACTTGGATCATCCTCATGCCAGTCTAGATCTCACTCCTCATCACAGTTCATCATGATCTCCTCCTCACCTACCTGAGTCCCTCACCTCTTATCTAATTCCCTCCTTCATCACCTCAACCAAATTTTTTTTGTTATTATATAGGACCTCATAGTGGTGGTGGTGGTAGTTGTAGCTTCTGCTAGTCTCCAGTCGATAATGTAATTGGAATGGTTGTAGTAATACCTTGTCCTCCTTTTCTTGTAGGCTATTTCCTAACCTACACTTCTCTTCTTCCTATAAGATGTTTTCCATCATATTCCCCTCTCATCCTAGATACACATGTGATTAGGACCCCCTATGTGAGGGGGTGCCACTATAATGTGCCCAATCTGGCATCTCACCTCTCCCAAATGCTTTTATATACCATTAGAGGTGCTAGTAGCTAGGCTACATATGGAAGTCCAAACTATTAAGGTACCCTATTTATAGGATGCACCTATACTAATATAAGCCTATCCCTAACCTATTGAATTCTTGTAGTTGTTATGAGGTAGGCTATCACTATGCTAACATGCCCTAATAAGGCATGTAAATCGAGTCTATTACCATCAAGGTCCTCATTGCTCAAGGTAAATACCTAAAAGGGGCCACCTCTATCTATTTAGAGGACTTCATAGACCATAAATCCTCAATCATGACCTCTCATTGGTAGGGGATCATCTTCTCATATACTCAACTCATAAATAATGAAGGGTGACTAATAGAAAGTTCCCCCAGATGAGTGATCTTATACATATCCATGTATCTCCTCACCAAGACCTAATTAGACCAATCTTATCATAACCAAGACTGATAGAAAGTGTTATTTTCATCATGTGGTGGTTATGTAACTATCATATAACTAACATTTACGTAACTACCTCCCATCCAAACCTTGATAGTTATGTAACTATCAGTTTGTGAAGACTGATGGTTCTATCCCGATGTGATGGTTTCATCACATGAGTACACCTAACCCAAAACCATCCATATAAGCCAAAAATTCATCCAAAATATAAAAAATTTAACATATTTATAGCCTATCAAACCCCTCAATCCCATTAATACAATAAACTTTAAAACATGATGGATTTAAGTGTGTTTTTGACCAAAAATTCAAAATTGGGGTAAATACATAAAATGAACAAAACCAACCTAGATCTGACTTACACCACCTATAACTAGTACATTTTACACCTCTTCTTCATGCTCATTTATTCAATTTCTTTTTGGCTCAATCCCATTATCGTGAACCTAGAGTTAAAAAATATCACAAATCAATTTGCACAAATGATTTATGTTTTTGGCAATTTTTTGAATTTAGAGTCTCTTGAACTAGTTGTCATGTTTTAAAACTTTTCTATTTTTGACAAAAAAATTCTAAGCTCATGTTTTTACACTTTTAGACATATATGTTTCTTAACTAATGCATTTCATTTCCCAAACTTAAAAACTTAAAGGCTTTTATTTTCAGTAACATGTTTATTTCTCATCATAGTTTTTACTAGTTCACGTCACTTAGCCCCAAATTCAGTTCTCAGATAAGACAGTTCAAGTAGAATACTTACACCCATGTACATAGTAAGTACTCCCATCCATGTTTTGATCAATTAGTCTCTTTTCCAATTTTTTGTAAAACCACACTTGATTCTCGTATTTTATTTCAAAGGTCATAACAGAGTCTCAACTGACTTTGATACATCACAAAGGTAAGTGAGGTAAGTTTTATAACGCTCATTTTCCCTTTAGTCTACCACTACTCGAGAAAACACCATCTTCAATTCATAACAAGGCATCTTCCTAAAGGGGAAATATGTACACACCTTAAAATTACACGATC
Source organism: Torreya grandis (assembly GCA_037957365.1). NCBI lineage: Eukaryota > Viridiplantae > Streptophyta > Pinopsida > Cupressales > Taxaceae > Torreya > Torreya grandis. Next base: position 1,090,479 of record JARHVA010000319.1, on the reverse strand, counting down.
CAATGTTTCTAAAAAATTCAATGATGATGCAAGGAACTCTACTTATGTATAGACTTAGATATGAAGTTCTCTCAACCTTATTTTCATTTTATGATATTTTTGGCCTATTTTTTATTATTAATTTTATTTCTTTAATGATGGAACAACTTATTGCTATGACACAACCATTTGTCTCTGTAAAACAATCGACCCTCTCATGATGACACTATTGTGGTGATTTTTTAAACCACCATGATAGAAGTGTCATATGAGTTGTGATTGTGTACTAAACCCTAGTGTTCCATCATTGACTATAGTGGTTATGTTGTTGAATTGACAGTTACATAATAGCCTCTTGTAAAAGGCAATGGTTCTATCACCTTTCACACATCTTTTAATTTTAGCTTCCAGAACTTCACTTCTTATGAAATGAAAGCAAAATCAAATTTCTGATTTTCTAATTTAGAATAAAATTATTTTCTTTATGCAAATGAGTGAAATTAGATCTAATATGTAAAAAAAAAAATTCACCTAGGTTTTCTAGGGTGTGTCTGTGTATTTGTTTGTAAATGTAGAGCTTACTTAAAACTAAAAATGAAGTGTTTTGAAAACTAATAGTGGTTTATTTCATTTCTATAATTTACCCTAGGTTTTGATGCAAACTACATGCTTTGAGATAATCTAATATACAAACACAAACAACAAATAGTTTGCATTAAGATAATCTAATATGCAAACATAAACAATAAAAATCTAATTTATATCTTTGGTGTAAAAGAAAGAGAGGAAAAGAGTTCTTTTCAATTTATTTTATGTTTTTTAAATATAAATTATAATGCAATAAATAATGAATCTAATATAATATAATATAATGAAGCAAAACTGAAAGTAAAAACCCCTAAAATGATCAATAGTGATGACCAAGTGAAGGCAACATATTATCATAGTGAGTATATTATCCTCGGGTATGCTAGCTCCTTGATTACTCAATCATGATTCTTGGAACTCTCAGATAAAAGGATGAAAAAGAAAAGAAGGAAAGAGGAACACAATATCAAAAATAAGAGAAGCTAAATAGTGGTTGGACTAATTCATAAATTCAAAGAACTAGTTGTCAATTCATGGATTCTCTTCTCCAAATTTGCATAGAACAACATGAAGACTGATCACAAAATGAAGCAAAGGATCTTTCCAAAACTCAAAGCAGTAGACTAGGGATTTATAAGATTTAAAAGATTCAATATATAATGTAAATCTTGGATTTAAAACTATAAATAAAAATAAGTAATTATAAGGGAAGAAAGAGGTTGCATGTGATAGTGAACTAGAGCTTGAACCAATTTTAGAAGAGGTGAGAGAGATGAGATCTAATAAAAATAAAGTTAGTGCTGAGTTGGGTCTTCCTGAAGGTGAATACAAGCTCAAACAAGGAAGAAACATGAAGAAAACCATGCATGTCCTCCACATTCACACTTATTTAAATTATCAAATTTCTCCATATAGTGGGGACATGATTTGGAAGCATGTTCTCCATACTTACACAATTTATGAATTGGCCAAAGCACATAGTTATATAATTTAGATTCACATTTGTGGAAGAATTTTATACATTGGTACCATTTTATACATAATTTCAACATGAGATGTATCTAAGGTGCATATGCTATACAATGTGCACCTAATATTACAAAATCCAAATCAGTTTCAAATTTTAAAACTATTCTATGGACTATCATCACCCACAAGGTGGACTCTTATGGATTATATTGAGCCAATCTACTGTAGTAGTTGGTTCACTTTTAGTATGCCTGAGGTGATTAAATAAGTCAATCTTTCCAAGTTTTCATTTTGAACTTTATTGTATTATCCAGCCTTACCAATTTGATAGTGTGAGTTGGATTGGTTCACTCACACTCACCAGATTATAAGTATGATCAGGTTGAATGGTTGAGCTAATCTCAACTACCGAATGACAAATCACCTTTTATCCAAGGTTGGGGGCATGTGCCTTCCAATATCTCTATCTCCTTAGATATATACACTTTATAGATTTTTAAATTTGTCTTCATCTCAATTTCAATGATTCATAAGTATACATCTTTCAAATCAAATTGCCAATAGGCAAGGTAGTTGCATCAATACATAGATGTACTCCTAAACCTTGCTCTTTCAATTTCAATATTTTCATTGCTTTCAATTTCATATTATATTCACTAATTATGTATTGTACCATGCCCTTTTTTGCAAATCAGTCATCAACAAAGCATTCAAGTTGGACTCACACAAAGGCAAGGTGTGTTATACAAACACATGTGTATTTCTTCTCCTTTAAACCAACAAATTCATTACTAGATTAAAAGGGGGAAATGTAGATGATATTGGTTGTTCTTATCAATTCTAAACCTTTCCCACTTTTAGAAGTCTTGCATATAATCTATCTTATACCCCTTGGTTTATCTCTTGGTCAAACTAGTCTTATGTTGACGATGTGGACCTTCTATCTTGCCCAAAATACTTAAAATATGATTATCTTATTCCCTTGTCAATTTTGAGCATGTACTTATTTTTTAACTATCAAGACACAAGTGTTAGCCCCAGACCCTTATATCGACACTAGTGTCCTACACTAACACAGGTGTCTAGTGCCCTAAAGTCATCTAATTTACAAATGAAACATATCCTAATGGTTAGCCTAAGTGACTTAATGTGAGTTATTTCTCTAAAGGGATTGCTATAAATATAATATCAACTCTCATTCATTCTTCACCTAGAAAAGACCTAAGGCAACTTATCAAAGCATTCAATCAAGAACTTGATAAAACAAGGTTTCCCTATTTTCATATCATTCAAAGGTATAGCACAAACTCAGGTATGAAGTACTAAAGGAATAGCCTAAGATCCCAATTTTTCAAGTTACAAGCTAGGTCACTATTGTACTTACTTTCCATATATTTCATGATTCACACATAAGCCAACACGTAGGTAAGAACTACATCAATCTAAGACCCTCTTTAGAGTATTGGCTATGTAGGCAGTACTCATTGATAGAGGGGTCTTTAAGGTTAGCTAAACACCATGTGCCCATTAACCTATTTTTTCCAAGGTCACTATGAAGATGAAGAACTAGGGTTTTATAAATTTTATGAGGAGCGATAGTCTATGACCTAGATCTAAAAACATCTAAAGAAGGCAAAGATAAACGTAGAAGCATCTAGGTGGTAACATCCTTTTCTAGTAGGTATTTCATACAAGATAATTGCATCCAGTTTAGATAGTAGCATCGACACAGCTATCCTAGGATAACACTAGTGTCCATGAATTTAGAAGTACTTAATTTATCATTTGGTGACTATTTTAGAATCATCTTCTAGTTTGCTTCCTACTTGTTCTAGATCCAAAACTATGTTAACATCAAAACCAACTAATTACATTGCTTCTTTGTCATTTTCACATATAACATAGTTGTACTTACTAGTTTTATCCTATCTCGATTTAATGAATTCAACATATGCTATATTTGAGTTTTAAATTTAATTAGCCTATTGTAGATATGATTATCACCCTTATGAATTATCATTTCTATATTCTTAACCCTACCTACCCAGGTAGGATCCACATCCAAAATTAGGGTTAAATAGTTTTGAATCTTCCACTAAGTTTTTCAGATTTTTCCTACGATTTGATCCAAACAAGGAATCAAGATGGATTGGAGGGATATAGAATGAATCCTCTAGGGGGGTTTCTTCCCCCGTAAAAACTAGAATTTAATAAAATAGTGGTCAGAGCATCAACCTATATCTCAGAGGAGGGGATTAATACCTTGATGAAAGTAGATGGCAAGAAGAAGCTGCAAAATCTAATAAATGGTGCAAAAAGATCATGCATACAAGCGGCTAAAAAAACCCAATGGCCATGCTAGACCTGATTGAAATCAAGAAGAATATAGTAGGTTTTTATGGTAGGAACCTGATCTATAAGTTTATAAGAGCACAACTTTATCTGGAAGAACTATATGCATTGACCAAAAGGAACTAGAAGGCAAATGGAGAGTATGAGTTAAAAGCCCGTGCCAAAGGGTACTTCATAGAAATATTTTCCAATAAATTGGATAGAGATAAGATGTTTAAAGGAGGTGTGCACTTATGTAGGAATATAGCACTATTTATGAAGTACAAACACATAACTTTCAGGCCAACTCAAGAACTCCCAAATACAACACCTATCTAGATTTGAATTTAAACTCTTTCACAAGAATTTTGGTCTAAATATGTCTTCCAATTTATTATTAATACTATTATTAAACTTATAGATATATCAAACCCCATCATGGCAAAGGCTTATATAACTACGCTATAATTTGTGTGGAGCTAGATCTCACACAACCCCTACTAAAGAACATCACTCTAAAAGAAGGAAAAATGGAGTGGGTTCCAGATCTAGACTATGAGATCATCCCATTCCACTACAAAAGTTTTCATGCATATGGGATTTTGATTAGAGAATGCCCAACACTACAAAAAAGTATAACCACAAAGAAAGCTCATGAACTAATAGAGAAAGATTTAAAGGGAGTTTTCAAGACAGAAAAAAAGAGTATACTATTTAGATTAAAAATAAAGTGATAAAAAAATATGTGTCAAAATAAAGCAAAAAAGGAGTTAACAAAAAAATCCACCCCAATGGAAGGAATAAAATTTATTCTATAAACTCAACCCCAAGATAAACACAATAATTTTGATATGGGAGACATCATAGCATATTATGGATTTAAAGAGGATCTCGAGAATCTACTCAAAGATTTGAGTTTTTAAACTCAAACAAGCAGAAGATAGAATGGTCACAAGGTAAGCAAATAAAAGGAAATAACACAACAAAAGGCCTGAAACACAAATAAAATTGGATAAGTTTGGATGAGGAAGATAAATTAGATTCAAAAATGAATGAGGACAACATGAGAATCATGCAAACTTCAAATCTTAACCATAAAGGAAAATGTCTAAAAGAGGTGGAGAGGGAGGCCGAGCAAAAATTGAAAGAGGCACAAAGTAGCTATAGAGGCTATTGGGATAGGGACCCAGATGCAATTAGACATGCTCTTAGTGAACACCAAGAAAAAGAATCCTCCTCGATGTAGATCATCTCATGTTACATAAGGAGTCTTAATGCCCCATCAAAAAGAAGAACATTGAGATAACTTATAAAGCAACATAACCCAAAAGTGGTTATGCTCCAAGAAACAAAGTTGGAAAAGTTGGCAGATCATAGTAAGGGTATATCAAGAAGTCTCAGAATAAAAATGGTAGGGAGTGATTTCATAGGTATGGCAGGAGGCATGGCTCTCCTATGGGACCCAAACCCAACTAGCCTAGAGATTATCCAGTCCCATAATCAATTCCTAATCTGTAAAGAAGTCTCTTTAAGATCGGATCTTAGTTTTTTTCTCATAAAGATTTATGGTTCTCAAAATAAGGAAGAAAGAGAATTAGCTTTGGAGATGTTAAAGGCCAAAACTAGAGTAGAAGATAATAATATCGAGATCATTGGTGGGGCTTCAATGCCATCATGGATGCCTTGAAGAAGAGAGAGAACATGAGAGATAAGAACTGCCTGACTTTATATAACTTCATGGAAAGGGCAGAATTATGTGATCTCAAAACCAAACAAAGATGGTTCACTCGGAGTAATATAAGGTTGGGAAAGGAATTGATTTTGGAAAGACTTGATATATTTCTAGTCTCATGAAAGTGGATTGAGAATAATAATATTCTAGAAACTGAGGTGCTTAAGACTATTGGCTTAGATCATTGTCTGATAGCCATTCATCTTATGCAATACAAGAAACCAATCAAAGCTCCCTTTAGGTTTGAGAAGATGTGGCTGAAACATCCAGACTTAGATAATTTTGTGATCCAACAATGGAAAGCCCTGAATAATAGATATGGGACTAAGATGTATATATTTCTCAAAAATTGAGAGAACTCAAAAATGCCTTGAAAAGATGGAATCAACTCATATTCAAAAACATCTTTCAAGTTTAAAAAGAGTTAGAAAGGAGAAATGGATAGGAAATGAGAATGGAAGGGCACAATTCCAGAGATCTACTAGAGGAAGAGGAGGAGTTAAAAAGGAAACTGAAAGATTCCTTCAAAAAGGAAGAAATCTATTGGAAACAAAAATCTAGGGTAAGATAAATGGAGGAGGGGGATTGGAATACCAAGTTTTAAATATAGAAGAACCACATTTAGAAATTAGAAACTTTGGAAGGTAATAGTGTGGAATATCCCTTAGAAATCAAAGAGTACTTGGTGAGGTACTGGGAAAACATATTAAAATAGGATGGTGAAAGGAATCAAGAAGACCCGAAATCCTTTTGGAAGCAAATCCCTCAACTAGTCACTTAGACATACAATCAAAACATGATGGAGGATATCTCTCTTGAAGAAACCAAGAGAGTAGTCTTTGAGATGGCAAGGGATCATTTTTCAGGTCTGGATGGGTTCCCAACTCTCTTCTTTCAACACTATTGGGATATCATAGGGGAATAAATCAGGGAAGTGGCACAGGAATCCAAGAAGTCCCAAGGAATGTTGAAATCATTCAACTCTATATTCCTCATTTTCGTCCCCAAAAATTCAAAAAATAGAACCGTGAAGGACTTCTGCCCAATTTACCTGTGTAATACCGTATACAGGTTCATTTCTAAAATTATTGCTAATTGGATACAAAGGATCCTTCCAAAACTTATATTGGAGGAACAAGGGGGCTTCATGAAGGGAAATTAAATCACAGATGATATCATCATAGCCCATGAAATCATCCACTCCCTTCACACTAGCAAGAGGCAAGGAATGTTGATTAAACTGGATATATCTAAGGCCTATGACAAAGTTGATTGGTCCTTTCTGGATGGAGTGATCTGAAAGTTTGGGTCTAGTCTATAATGGAGAATATGGATTCAGAGTTGTTATTCGTCATCCAAGTTCTCAGTGATAATAAACAGATCCCTAGAAGGGCATTTCCCCTGATCAGGGGCGTTCAAACAAGGGAATCCTATCTCCTCTATCTTTTCATCTTGATGGTAGAGGCCCTAGGAAGATAGATAAAATCACTAAGATATGAAAACAAGATCAAATAGCTGCAAGCGACAACTACAAAAGCTGGCTACTTCCATTTCCAATTTATGGATGATACTCTGCTTTTCACACCCAACTCAGCAAGAGGTTAGAGAAATAAGAGATTTATTGTGCAACTATGAAAAACATCATGTCAATCAATAAATAAAAGCAAATCCAATATCTTATTTATTAATGTTTCCCCAAATCTATAATCCTTCCTCACCAGGATATTGGGTTTTAAAAAGGCATCTTTCCTAGATAACTATCTAGGATTCCCGCTCTTCAAAGGCAGTGGAAGCACTTGACATACACAAGATGTATCATACTCATAAATATAGTCTTACAAGCCACAACAATTTATTGGTTCTCTCTCTTGAAGGTTCCTTTAGTAATCTTGAGCAAGATGAACATAATTCTCAAAAACTTTCACTGATAGAGAACATGGGACAAGTCCAAAATATGTGATGCAAAGGTTTCACAAATCTTTCACTATGTCTTATACATTGAGTCGCTTCTCTGACAATGGACTAATAATCCTTCATGCAAGAAGGTTTCTTCAAACAATTCTTTCAAGTTGAAAACATGAATCATAAATATATATCACTTGTTCATCTATGGAAACATACACCTTTATCATTCTATGAACACCATTCAAAACTAATCATTTCCTTAAGCCAATTTTCACAAGATTTCCTTTACAACTTTTCCGTCCTTCGATGAATGGTCCTCAACACTGGTTCACATATATATTTCAAAACCTTCCTGGCTGCACTAGCACTTATATCAAAATATTCCAACTCATTTCTTAACCCACGTTTCCAACACTAATTACTCCTAGTTGCCACGTTCTTTGGAATACTCTGCAGGTGGACCGTTTGTATCTCTTACTCAGCAACGGTTAATGAAGGAGACAAACACGTGGATTACATAACCACATTTGAATAACCCGAAGAAACTCACCAATCCATAGTGAAACTACAAAATTTAACTTTGTCCTCATTCAATCTTCGAGGTTTACTTTGAGATGACTGTGAATCGATTATAACATGCAGACCCCTTCTGCATGCACCCGAGCACTCTCAAAATGGGATTATTAAATGTTTCAAAGTCCCTACATTGATTGTAACCAAACTGTGTAGCCTTAGTTCACGTCTACCAACATTAGTCTTTCGTTTTGAAGTCGAGTTCGGTCATTAGCTAGAATTTCATTCAATTATGTGTGTGTAGTCAATATATGTGGATCTTATAACAGTAAACCCAGGGCATTCTGTTTGAAAACACTTTGAAGTCTCTTTCAAGGTTTAATAACCTTTACACAACTCCCACATAACTTCTACACCGTGATATCCCTTCTTCTTACATATCTGCATGCTATTTCCTCATTGTTTTATTGAGAATGTGTATTCAAATGAACTTGGTTTTGGCTTTTCAACAATCTTTAGGGCGATTGATACAACACCATATAACTCTTCGAATCCATTTTCATCTTATGAAATCTCCTATCGATATCTCTAGGCACAGTCTTCACACTTTTCCGTGTTGGACTATAGGTTTAACAACACAGTATTGATGGACTTTAAGAGGTCTGTGTCAGAAATTGTTCTTGAAAACGAATGCCAATGCATAAAGGATCTTAATTATTAAGTCACAAGAACTTATCAGTTTTTTCTAATGTTGAAGACAACATGCATTTTATTAAAACACACTCAATCCTCTGAGACTGTTAAGACAAATCTCTATTTCACAATACCTTCTCTTGCAATATTCATACACACAGTTTTGCAAAACAAAGTATATACATTTACAGGTGTTGTAAGTTAATCCACACAAAACTCATCGTCAATGAACGAATGTTTTAACCGTCTTATTTAACATGTGTTCAATTCTTAACATCATAATAAAATACAAAGGCATACCAATAAAACATCTTTCTCTGCTATTCGACTATATACATTCAATGTCTTTGCACATGTACAGAACACCAGAATATGTAAGTTAGTTATGAAAATCAAGAACCTTTTTTTTATTCACTTACTTTCAGGGTTTACATAAGCACTTCTCCTTCCAATCCACCCCTACTATTCTCATATTTTGAATGAGCTACATTGCCTTACACTAAAACCACTATTTATTCAAAAAGACTCATAACTAACTTTTACAACTTCCTCAAATATGTTGAGGGAAAGTTCTTAATTACCTAAATCTTTTAACACCACTAATTATTTTTAAGACCCTTAATGACTAGATTGACTCCTAAAGACTATAACAACCTACTAAGACTCAAAACATGAAATTAGACTATTATTTACAAAGGGGGTAGTGATGCCCTTGCATCAATATGCAAACCAATCAAACAAGGGAGTAGGAATAAGGGACATTAGTAAGGTTAACCTTGCTCTCATAGTCAAACTAGTCTAAAGAATGGGAGCTAATCCCTTTTCAAGATGGAGTGAATTGCTAAGAGAAAAATACCTTGACAAAAAGAACCTAGAAAGAATCTTCATGATCAAGGAGTTCCCTCTTTAATTTGCCATTTGGTATAGTATAAAGAAGAAAAGATGGATTATTCTGAAAAGACTAGTCTATAATGTGTGAAATAGGAAAACAACAAACTTTTGGGAGGATAGAGGGATCACTCAAAAGCCCCTACGACTTGGAATGAGCTTAGATGGTATTAGGGAAGAAAGTATAAGGCAATGGGGACACAAAGTGAAATATTATTAGACCGAAACACAAAGCAAGAGCACAAAATCTTCACTTGGAAAACTTTCCAAAATGTCGACGGAACATAAAATGAAACCCACACGATTATAAATGGCATCTTACAAGGCTTTCAAGTTCACTGGAGCTTGAAAAAAGACTCTTGAACTGGAATGGAAAGGGTATAGGGGTCTACTCAGTAAAAAAAGGATAAAAAGACCAGATAGTAACCCATCTCAGTGCCTCATAAAAATTTGAATGGTGCAGAATTTGGGGCTAAAAGCATGGTCAAAGGCAAAATCCTTTCTATGGTTGGATATACACAAAAAAATTCTAATAGGAGAAAATATTAAAAATAAAGGATTCCAAGGGCCGTCATAATGTGTTCTCCATTACAACAATGAAGCGAGTGTTGAGCACCTTCTTCTTCACTATAATTATACCTTGGGGCTTTGAAACAAGTTTAACCTGAGTTGGACTCTAAACTGCAATCTCCTAGACCACCTCAGAATGTGGCAGTGTAATACAAAGGTAAACATTTTAAAGGACATATACGAAATGGGTCCAAGTATTATAACATAGAAAGTCTAGATTGAATGGAACGCTAGAATCTTTAAGAACAATGGTAGGCACAAGCCCCTAGAGAAAGTCTATATGGAACTAGAAGTTTGTATCAGTCAGATAACCCTCTCTTCAAAGTAGGTGACAAACAAGGAAGCCAATCTGAAACAAATTGAAATCCTTCAAAACTTGGGAATGATCATTAAGATCTATGAAGCTATGAAAGCAAACAAAAAATAGGAAAAATAAATGTTAAGAAAAAACATCAAATGGGAACCTCCAAAACAGGGGGGTATAAAGTGAATTTTAATGGGGATTCACCCATATTAGAAAGGGATTCACTTATGGTCATCAAAGCCATGAATAACAATAAAAACCTTAATTGGAGATTTAAACAGTTAATCAAAAAAGTAGAAAAACTTCAAAATTACTTTGAAGGAATGAATATGAAGCATACCCTGAGAGAAGGAAACCAAGTAGTGAATTGGCTAGTGAATTTCGGCTTTCAATCCCACTCAAATGATAATAAAAGAAATTTGGAAGGTATCTATGGGAATAAGGAGATGAAATAATTAGAAGAAATTACAAGAAAATAATGCACGTATTTCTAATCAAGTTAATTGGGAGTGCATGCATCATGCATGCAAGTCTTTATTAGAAAGCTTACCTAAAAGATAGATTTGCATGTAAATTCCTTAGACTTGTTAAAATAATGCTTGTTCTTTTTATAAAGTATATGTAGGCTAGATTCTCATGGTAAAATTTAGCAAGTTAGCTTTTTTATAAAATTTAGCCTTCTGTTGTTTTGTAAGTTGCCTTTTTGGTTTTTTTGATATCACTATGATTTTTAATTATATATATTCAAGTGAATAATGTGTATGACATTCAAGCAATGTCAAGATGTAATTGATGTTAAGGACATGAAAGTTCAAACTAATGTAATAAGGCAAGGCATATATGCAATATGAGGTGATGAAGTGATACATGTATAATTAGTATAATGCATATAATTAACTACACGTGTCACACCTCCATGCATAGATTATGTTAATGTCATGCTGAAAGAAAACTCATAATATGTTAACCAGAAACATGCAAGGGTATAATTTACCCAAAGGCCTTTAGGTGTGCATATAGATGTAATAAAAAAATATCACGTTGTGGTATAGCGCCTCTCTACAAAAATAGATATGATCATTTGAAACCATATTTTTAATTTTTTAGTTATATATGTAGAAGAAACTATAACCATCATAAAAAATCATGATGTTACATAGGAAATAAAATGAGAGAGGCTCATAAACTAGAATGAATTAGATGAGAAGGATTCTAAGCACCTATGGCTTCCCTCAAAACTCAATGCATATGTTGCAATAAAATATCCTAATAAGTATGTTAACGTAATCGAGAAGAGTAGTGTTAGTGCTAATAATAGGATCAATAGTCAAATGGTCAAGGTCAATGAAACATAGTAAGCCACATGAAATAAGTGGCTAAAATAATGTCAAATGGAAATAAAAGAAAAATGCCAAGCAAAATATAGAAGATAGAAGAATACAATAAGCTCAATAAAGAAGCCTAAATCATAGTCATAGATTTGAGTAAGGTGATGATAATATGAAAAATATCATGAATAGATCCATGTACACATGTTAGATATGTATACATTATGTAAGTAATCAATAAGACACATGATGCATGTAAAGGTAACTTTATATATAAAATGTGATTTCTTAACATGATGTTACCATGTAACCATCTAAAAATTAAGTAATATCTCTAAATGAGAGAATTGTAAAAGTAATCATAAGCATATGTATCTATATTATTATCCCTCTTACCTAAATCAAGGTATATTGTGAAAATAAAGTGTGAAAACATGGATGCGTAAAACTCTCTAATGTAAGTAAATAGGTATTATGTATATCATATTATTGAGATAAATGCAATTTTTTTAAAACCTTTTACGAATGTTTTTGTCTTTTGAAATTGTGACATAGTAAGTATTAGGAAGAAGGCACTACGTACAAGATTATGGTATGGTAAATATGTAAAATTATTTATACATGAAAGCCTAAATATGGATAAGAAGGCTACCCTATGAAGCTTTCATTCCGTGGATATAAAGTATAAATATTAGATGTATCACTTAATGTATCATAGAAATTATCATGAGATGAGTTAAAAAAGTGATTGTGAGATGTGTAATAATCATCATCTATAGCAATATTATGTATACAATGAGGTGCAAGAATTACTATAAATTATGTTGGAATAATTCGTTCTAAAATTATTGACATATGTTTCAAGTCAAACTTAGGATGCAGATGTATAGATGCCATGGATCATGTTGGTGAAACAACAGGAATTAGAGCTTGAGGAACTTGAAAAAAGGATGTTAAAGTCTCTCTCTCAAATATTGTAGGTCCATGAGATGATTGTGAATGTGAAGAAGTCATAGGGACTGCCCTAGGATAAATGATTTTTAAATTTTGAGGTGCACTAGGTGGTTGATGAGTAGATATATCATAAGGTAAGCCACAAATAGTGTGGACTGTGTTGTTATAAAAAAACTTGACACAATTATGAAATTTTGAAGATAATTATTGGATTGTGTTTAGCTAAGGGAATCTAAGAAATGGATTGTATGATTCATAATCAGGTATAACATAAAAATAAATGACGCATGTCATAGGTCTAATGGTAAGTGGAAGTATGTTCATCTCCATCATAACTAAATAATGTTGTGGGATCTTCACACAAGTCTCTATGAGTAAAACATTTACTAGATTAGAATTACATTGAGATAAGATTTTCATTAGAACCATAATTGATCATAATTCCATTTTTCATAGAAGAATTATATTCAATAAATCCATGTTTGTAGATAAAACCATCATTTGATCCAACACTAGGAATTTTGTGATCAAGGAATTTAATAGAAGCTAGTTTATTTTGACAACTTGAAACCATGCCAATGATGTTATTTGATTCATGCTCGATTTGGGTAAATGTTATCATGTGTACATTATTTTCTTTTGCATCATTGTTATTTGGCAATGTTAGAACCTCACTACGTTTATCACTAAAATACATCCTAACTAGGTTCATCACTGAAATACATACAATTTTTTTATATAAAGAATGAATTTAACATTTCATTTAGTTTAATACACCATTAATTTTCAACAACATATAATTTGAACCAAAATACATTTACTTATGTATAATTGTTATCTTTCATGTCACTTATATGTCTAGACATAAATAGTTGTACTGAATCAAATGTGAAATTAAATGTGTTACCTAAATTCTGAGCAAGTTCCCAACAAGCAAATATAATTCTAAGAGGCATTATAACATGCTAAGGTTCTATTTAATAATAAGCCATTATGACTAAGTTGCTGCTAAATTATATACAAGCAAATATACTGTTGAATAAGACAACATAATTTGTCATACTATTATAAGTAACCCACTCAAAAAATTCATTGATGTGGAAACCACTCATACAACCATGCTACTGTAAGAGATCATAATATGCAAGTGAAATGTATTTTATACAACCATCATGCTTTCATGGTATAAAAATACAGTCTCATACATTCAACTATATTGTTTTGAATGTCTCAATTTGCAGATACAATATGGTATAATGTTACAGATAAATTCATATTATTGAATAAAATTTACATCTATGTGTTTGATACATAAGCCATGAGTAATCATCGATAATAGGACCAAATTAGTTATAAGGGAGCGCATCATTTGGGCACTTTTCCTCCAACCACATACCAACATTCTCCCACACACCTCCCCATTAGGAGTTGCCCTACCCTTCATATAATGGTAGATAACAATGATGTGATCATCCAAAACCATCTGAGAAGCTATGTGTAATTACAATCACTATTATATGCAACTAGTCAAATAGACTCTAGACACACCTCTATCTGTTATGACCTCAATAAAACACATATACTAGAAAGTATGGTGGATAGACAATGTATAAAACATGGACATACAATGTATACAACTATAGCATTACTTTGGCCAAACCATTTTTATGGTATAATTAGATTTCACAAATTTGGGTCTTAGTCCACACTAGCATTACTATCTACTTTATAAAACTCATCTACTAACACCTTTCCTATTAATTGTGAATAACCTATTATAATTAGACCCTAGTCTATAGATTATCACTAGTTAACAAGAAATGAAAACTAATTCTTACTTTATGAAAATCAATATATCTAACAACTGATTATGTAGTAATCCATGAAAAAATATCTAGCTAATTTTTAAGCAATCATAATTTTGCACAAAATTTCATTCACAATAACAGGTCATACTATGTAAACGATTCTAGATCAATAATTCTTATTTCATACTCAAACATATATACTATTAATCCATAAGTCCCACCACACCTATTCAACACTAAATGATTCCCACAAATTTGCATTATGTTTCTCTTTATGGCCTAAGACCTATATGACTTCACATAACACATTCATTCATAAATCTGAGTCATGAAAAATAATAACACAATCAAGACTTAACTACAACCGTATAGTTATGATTCAAAGTTTCTAACAACTCAAGAAAGTTAAATAGGAAGTTTTATACTTAGTCATATTTTCTCTTTTATAAACCTTTAGGTGGGAAACGCTCACACCTATAGTTTTATAAAAGGCCAATAACCCTCCTTCTTAAGTTCTCTTAAAACTGGTCAAGTATAGATAAGTTTGAAGGATATCCTTCAATAGTGTTTAAAGTTACAATCATGGTATGTTCCAATGAGGATAATTTAATTTATATGGACCGTCTCTTACTAAAATAGGGTACAACTACCAAATATAATACACTAAACAATCATTTTTTCAACAACTCACATCTTCCCAAATAGAATACAATTTTCATGAAGATGCACTTAAGCCAAAATCAATAATACTCAAACTCAACTAGATATTGGGATTCAAAACATTCTCAACCCCTGTTACAGTTGGTCTAAAAATGTTATTAAATACCATCACCATGATTTGGAACTCAAAACCATGAAATATCCATGCCACCGACTATTGTTGGTAACACCACTAAAAATAATTTGTTACAACTAGTTTACAATCATTCAAATTATCTACTACTACCAAATAATCACAAAACAAATAGGTTCACTATAACCAGTATGTAAAAACACCCACTAGCATAGTTTGTTACAACTAGTATATAATTGCTAAAAGAGTTCGCTACAACTAGTTACAACCACTTAATCATTTTTGACAACCAATGTAATATAAATAACCACTAAAAGTATTTGGCTACAACTGGTTCATGAAAACAACCAATAAAAATATTTTGCTACAACCAATATTAACTATGGTTTTCATATACAAGATAGATCAAATCATTTAGTGTAGCTTCATTGTTAAGACTGCCTGTAAAAAACACCAAACATGGCAATGGATTTTATATATTAACATATATTGTGTCCATTTTATAATGTCCTAACTGTTTATACCAAGGTTTTAAATAGTAAACAAAATCTACTAATAAGGATTGTTAGACTATGAAAACAATATGTATTTATTATCAATGATTTAGGGAAAAAGACAACTTATCTCATAAAATGAATGATAGATAAATAAGATAGCTGAAACTTTTCCTCAAGGGTCCTTCCACGTTCTACTCAACTACCTTTGAATCCTAGCAAACTTGAGGACTTTTTCATTCAAATTGATACATTTTAGTTGCTAAGGTTTCTATTTATTCACTTGCTTGTCCTACAACTAAATCTGAGTCAAAAAAAGATTATTACATGAAAAATGAAAACCATAGCCCTTCTCTATTTCATTTACAATCAAACACAAATCCTCGACAAGTTTTTCACACATATACAACATGCAAAATTCAAGGAAAGCAATAACCACCACATTATTCCCAAATTTCCAGTTGAAAACACTAATTTCAAATTACTTGCCTTCTCAACATTTTCCTTATCATATTTATTGTTAAGTCATTTACTTGAATCCCATAAAAATCCACTTTCTCTTCTGTCCACCCTCATTTTCTCCCATTTCCCCCTTTTTATCCATTTGTTCCCAAACCCTAGGTTAGAGGAGTAATAATTTTCTCCTAATTTCTTCTCTATTTCTGCCAAAAACTCCCATGCAAGACTTTAAGGGCACCCCAAAAATGGGCCTAAAGAAGGGTTCCAAGACTTAGTCATGTCTCCCACTCTTTGTTATCATTTTTTTTTAAATTATTATCCATACAAAATCCTCCTTGACATGCATGATAATATTGAACCCTAATCATGATTATTATCTCTTTGTTGTAATTTACCACTTTTTAATTTACTCAAAGTTTACAAAAGTTAATAAGATTGAACCATGGTTTCAAAGTGGTCGATATAGACCTCATCATTCAATAACCCCTATCACAAATTTGTATTTTATATAAAAAATTTAAAATGCATGCTTAATATAAGCTCAATGTAATATAAGTGCTCGAATCCTCTTAACAAAGGTGTAACTAGAATAGATCAAGGTCATGTCAGTCAAATGAAAAAGGTTTCGAGGACACAAAACAACTTGCAATTGAATAAATGCATAATAAAGCTATTAAAAATATCATGTAGTGATACTAACAAGTAACACAATCAAAACATTGACCAAATAACTTAACTTAGGATTTTAAATGCAATAAATCTCTTGTTCAACAAGTTAAGATAGTTAAACAAAATACATAGGTACTATTTCCTATCTTTGACTCACATCAAAAACCAAGAATCCATTGTAATAAATGAACTTGAATAATATAATTAGTACCTAAACAAAATTTCAAACCATATAGTAAGGAAAAAGGAACTATATGTGTGTGAGAGAGAGAGTTGGTTCTCAGAAGCTCTGTGTGCTCCTAGTTGTCAGGATCTGCCACCCCTTCCCATATGATGCTCTCCCTCTGTGTTATTATGAAATGGGGAAAACCATCCTACATTCACATCAGACAAAATGAAGGTAGTTAGTCCATTTATAATTATCAAATATGGGAAATCAATTAACAATAAATGATATGAATACCATTGTATCAATCATGCTCAAAGCATAAAAGTTAACCATGACCAATTGTTTTCTATAGAATAAATGTTGTGGAAATGTAGATTTAAAATAAAAAATACAACTCAAATAAACAAACAGAGCATAATACATTTATACCACACAAACCATAAATCTACTATTCAATAGTTAATTGTTTGTTTAAATAGATGTTTGTTGAGGACACAACATGATGTGATAGGCAAGGGGTTGATAATTTTTTTCAAGTGTAGATTGGGTGTTGCTACTAATTCATTCAAGTCAGAATTATGTTTGTCTGCCATAATTGTGTTGTTATTGATTTAAGTCTTGAATCTTATTATGAAATTTGAAACAATTATTGGTTGAATGTCCTAACCCTCGATGATAATCATAAAATGCATGAGGATTATAACTCTTAAGTAATGGAATGCATGGAACATGTTGAAATGGATTAATCAAAGAGATGACAGTGCATTCTAGAAGCCTTTTTAGTACTTGAATACATGGATTAGGGAGTTTTGTAAATTCTTTCTTTGGCATAAGTACAGAAATGTAATTTTATCTTATGATACTATGTTGATAGTCTTGGACTCATTCTTAGTTTAAAATTTATGATCATTATTAGACTTTATTTTGAATGTTATTTTTTTATTGATATTTGGAGCATTGGATATTGAATAAATTGGTGTATACTTTAACATATTAACATCCAAAAGCTTCGATGCAATATTATGCAAGGCATGAAAAAGGTCATCGAATAATTCATAGTTGGTGACCATTACCTTGTCCTTAAGAGGATTTAGCAAACAACTTGAGAAAATGCTTTACAATTCACTATTAGAATTGGGTGTGACATCTTAGCAAGCTTGATTTTGAATTTAAGCCCAAGATTTTCAATGTGTTCATTAGATCTTTGCTTGATTTGATCAATTTATTAAAATGTCACATTTTGACTAATATTTATTGAAAAGTGCACTAAAATGAGGCCAAGTAGGCAATGAAAGTTATGGAAATATCCCTTAGGCAATGAATATAACCAATTTGAAGCATAAACCATGAGAATTTTAGGAAACATTCTGGTCATGAAAAGTTCACCATGGTGAGACACTTAAAAAAATGTAAATAATTATTTAATGTGTGATACTGGATCTCATTTTCCATTGAATGTTGTGAACTTGAGCATATGAAAATATGGAGATAAAGGATGAAATGGTGATTTTATAGCCAAAAAATTGTGAAATATGTCCAAAGATGAAGGAACATTATTATGTTTAGTATATGCTTGAAAGATTTGCAAAATATTTGGTTTCATGTCATTAAGTTTTTGTATGATGTAATCACTAAACACAAGGTTTGCATTAGTGTTAGCACTGGTATGCCCCAATCAGAGATATTGAATGTATTATTTTTTTGGAAACACACTAGTATTTGGATTAATGGTATTACATGGAGGATTTACATAAGGAATATTATCCTCATCACTTGGTGTGGAAGGGTTAGTTACATCCACTAGAATTTTCTGGGGCATAGCATCATTATTATTAATTTTCTCATTTCAGGCTTCAATAAGCAAATATTTCATAGCCTCTAAATATTTTGTATTTTTAATAATGAAGCTTTCAAATTTAAATTTGTCAATGCCTCAAAAATTTATCGTATCTTTAGCTTTTGGTGGAAGGTTATCATGTTTTCCATTGTCATGATCATTGTTGGTTTGGGTGAGACCTCCAAAGAAGGTTCTTCCTCAAGGTTTTCCATTTTAGATGCATGAGGGTTTCCAAAGGTAATTTTTGTAATTCACAAGTGTCACCACATAACCTATCATTTTGTTTAATATACATAGGTCACCTAAACCTCAACGGCATAGGAGATGCACATATAAGGAAATAAATATCAATGTCACAAACCCAAAGGAAATGGGGGTCTATAGAAACCATGTGTTGAATTTTATAATCATGTTGGATTTTCCATTTATGTTTACTCTAATTTGAGTTTTAAGAAAAATAAAGAATAAATTAAGTGTAATTAAATAGATCTAAGAAAATCTATTTTAAAATATATAATTAAGAACTACCTAACATGCTACAATAAAAAACAAATCTAAATTCAATAATTGAGACTAAAGGAAGTGATGTATATCATAAATGGATAAGCAATCTTGACACTTGTCTATTATTCTAAAAACTTGAGACTATAGGTGGACTATGCAAATTGTATATAACCTAATCCTACAATCTAGAAATTATGTGATGCTTTGGGATAGAACCCTTTACTAGGACAAACTCATAGCTATGCTAGAATTACCCATATGGCCATGATTATGTGACTGTGGTCGATTTATCCTAATGAAACTAGATTTTGTTAGAGTATGTATTTCATGTGTATTTATCACGTTTGCTAATGTCTTAGCTAGATATTTTGTCTTGTAGTGATTTTATCCTATATGAGGATTTATACCACATTGGCCAATTTAGCTAGGTCAGTATATCACCTTGTCTATATAAGCAAGTGTTTTCCTTTGTACTAGCATGTTTTTCTAAATATCATTTGATTTGCCTTGTCTTTGCATTCATTTATTTGCAAGCTTATTTTCATGTTTTTGTTGTCAATGCTTTAGACTCCTAACTTAGAATGATATTGTTCTCATTCCTTTCATGGTATCATATATTCGAAGAGTTGTAACCATCTATTGATAAGTTCCTATTCAGTTTCAGGATGTTTTGTGGTCATTTTTGGGAAAAACTACCTTTTTTAATCAAAACGTGATATGTTTTGATCAACTACTCTTTACTCATAAAGAATTTTAGGAAACTATTTATGGGTTATGAGATCCTCTCTCATAACTTTTCATAACATCTTATGATTTCAAATTTAGATAAGTATTAAGAGGAGAGTTATGGTCATTTTAATAAGTTATTATGGGATTTTTTCCCTTAACTTTGGGGATCTGGTGTGTTTCTTCCATGTGCATTCTTCCATACTACATTGTAGCTTTCTTTGATGGACTGCGATTATAGAGCCATTAAAGCTTTGAAGTAACTAAGTTTTTTTATTCTTTGAAGCTTTAGGGATCTTGGTGCCCTTTTCAAGACTTTTCCAAGATTTTGAAGCTTTTCATTACTTTTAAACCTTTTGCTCGTGGAGATCTGCTAGAATAGAGAAGATTTTGGTGCCCTTTTTCAGACTTTTAGAAGATTTTGCTTCTTCTAGTTGAATCTCAGCATCATTTTTTCCTCTTTGTTCAGATTTTATTATTTCCTAAGCTGGAGGAGGACATCTGAGATTTTATTATTTCCTAAACTGGAGGAGGAGACATGAGATCTGAGACAACTTAGGATAGGTGTTAGAGAAGAAGGACGAGAGGCATGAAGAGAGAATAAGATCTAGTTTTAACCTTTGGCATCTTTTTCCTCAACTTGGCACTTTTCTTGTTTGGCATTGGAATGCATTGGAGAGAAGAAATCTACACTTTTTGAAGTTTAGCATCATTTTCTATCAAACCTTAGTACTTCATATTCTTTTTTCCTAGACTGCATTTCAACTTGAATAACTACTAGCTTTGCATTGGAATATCTCTAAATCTATTGTGTTGAACTGATCTTGATTCACTTGGTGTTGGAAAAAGACCAGAGTTTTAACATTTTTTTAGCCCTGAGGCATTAAGATCTAGCTGAAGAGGCATTAAAATTTGCTGATAAGATATTTGAGTAAAGATAGAGATCTGAGGCATCCTTTTCTGAGTGTTGTATCCTATTTTGATATAGGCATCATTTTCCACAAATAAGGCATCGTTTTCCTCAAACAAGGTGTTGAAATTGCTTGTGTGAACCATTAGATCTGCATAAGATCTATATTTTGTTGCATTGGATCTACTTGTGGGAGACCTAGAGTTGAAAACAACAATATTTTTCCTTTTTCTCTCATCAAAACCAACTATCCATTCATTTTTGGCTTTTATAAGCTGATTTATTTGCCTCAAGTGGAAACATAGTTCACTTGCACAAGCATAACATTAACTAGCAGGTTATTTTTTCACTTTGGTTGGATTTTCTAAGTTAGTGGAAAATTTTTGGTATGAATGAGTGGTTGGAAGGTTATGTTATTTTCTGATTTGGTCTCAAAAACAAGCTTTTAGTTTTTTTAATGTTTTAACCCATTTTATGGGAAATTGTAATGCTTGTAACTTTTGAATCATAACTCAGATTTGAGTTCCATTTTTTTCAAAAGTGTATGCTTTTTTATTATCTATCAATTGATGTTATTAATTTGAAAAAATGCACTACTTTTATAAAGTGCCAAACTCTGGGGGGCCTTACACTTTTTTGGGGTGTTCATTAATTTCATCGAGAGACGTTAAATTATCATGGGGGGATTTATTTTTTCAAGAGGGTTCTTCTTCTTCTTGAATTTCTCCTTATTTTTTGATAATGGATTCCTACTTATTTGATCCCCTTAACACATCTAACTAAATTATTTGGAAGATCAAAATGTGGATACACTTACAGCAGAAAGGCGTGTGAAGTGTTATGCTTGCTGACATTTCCCACTTTATAGATGAGGAAGTTATTGATTGTATTGTATCCATGAAAGATAAGGCTCTTTGTTTGATTTGCCTCTATGTTTCAGATAGTTTGCAGTGCTATGTCACGTGTGCCACATCACTAAAGGAAGCTTGGGATGCTATTGTAACCTTACTTGAGAAGGATATTGAGTCTTTTAGGTCTTTTTCACTCTCTTTTACTCCACCTCATTCTATTCCAATTCCTTCTCCTCCTATTAGCAAGGATTTATATTTTGATGATGGCACTGATGTTATTCAATATTTGAGTCTTGACAGTGACATGGGTGAGGCACTATTGGCACTTCCTTCTTCTCCTCTTATCAATGAGGGTTTCTCTTATGACGATGTACTCTCTCTTCCTACTATAGTTTCTTGTGATGAAACATTCCTGATGGACATTTCTCTTCTTTTTATTGATCCACCTATATGGGATGAATTTTTGCTAGACTTGAGATGTCTATTTGTAGAACTTCCCTATGTTCCTATGTAGGATGTTTAGCTAGGTCAGTATATTGCCTTGCCTATATAAGCAAGTGCTTTCCTTTACACTAGCATTGTTTCCTGAATATCATTTGATTTGCATTGTCTTTGCATTTCATTTGTTTTCAAGCTTATCATGATGTTTTTGATTTCAATTCTTTAGACTCCTAGCTTGGAATGATATTGTACTCATTCCTTTTAGATTTATCCTACTAGGGTTTCCCAATCTAGTTTTTTAATCCCCAATGTGTTGTTTCTTTCCTATTTTGCATGTACCTTTACTTTGACAATATGATGGGTTGAATGTGCATAATATTTGAATTTCTTCCTTGACCTAACTTACACTCAAAAAAAAGTTATGGACTCGAGCAATCGCCAAGGTAAAATCATAAACTATGTATCCTACACGCACAGACTATAACATCCACATAGATGTGTGAGTGTGAGGATGAAATAGTTTGAGTGAGGGTATGTGAACCTCCTCTTCCATAAAAGTGAGGATGCACCTACATGTAGTATAATACCCTCCTTTAGCACAATGGAAATTTAGATAAACCAAGATAGGATGATAATGTCACAAATATATAAGATTTGATTTAATTCTTGGGTTTAGGCTTAACCTTTCGTGTGACTTCTCTTTAAGTATCCCTCTAGGTGTATGGATATGTTTGCATCTTCAAAAATGGATTAGTTAGACCTCGTCTATATATTCTGATATAATATAACTTATGAACATTGGCTGACTATGGTAATGTATAAAATCAAGAGTAAAGGTACATGAACAGTTTAAACTGGTTGGCATACCCAAAAACTAAAAAGGAACAAACTCGTAGGTGTATGGGTTTGTCCTAGAAAGACCTATACAATGTATGGTTTTGGTAAGGAGACAAGTTCATCTTTTTTTAAAAAAATTTAAGACTATGTTATATATGAGAAATGGTCAATATGTGTTCACAAATGTAATTTGATAAATGCTTTTATGCTCAATAGACAAAGTAAAAACCTAATGTGAGGCTAGAGAAATATTAGAAACATGTTAAATGTAAAAGTTTTCCAAATAAGGTAAATTGGGAACAAGGGTGTAGTGCAAAATTTAGGTGTCTCCAAGTGGTCATATCCTTGAAAAAATAATAGGTGTGGTAATGACACATGTAGGGAGCCTCCTCCGATTATGTCTTACAGTCAATAAATTCTAAAACATGATTCTAGCAATGGTCCATTGTTCATTGGTGTCGTAGGTATGATTCATGTAGTTGTAGTGATTTTATCATGGTTTAATATATTTGGGTCATTAGCACATATTAATATCTTATTGGCACACTTTCATACCTAAATATAGGTTTGTTATGTGTAGATACTTAAATATGGTCACAGGTACTTAACAATGTTAATTTTTGACATTTCTTAAACCACTTGACCTGCACCCACATACATGACTCTTACTCACCATTCCCCTAACCCATTTATCCATGTTGGGCTCAACCCATTAGTTTGTCTTCAATACTACACATAATTTCCAAGTCAATGCTCAAACCTCTCTATATCACTCTTTGACTACTTCCTATCTTAGGACAGATATCCCAAATTACTAGGGACATATTTACGCTGGGCATATAGGTTTGCTACCATGGAACTTTCCACCTAGTGCAACCTTATCCCACACCATTTAATGGCTAGTTTACAAAAAAATAAATATCTATTTGGGTTTTCCCACATGTTTTTCAAAGTCGGTAAAAGGAAATCATGAAACTTTTTGACCATAAATACAAATCAAAGGTCATTCAATATTTCTAGCTTAGCACTATCTATTGAGCACTTATACGCTACTACACCTCAAGAAAATTTACCTTGTTCTTTTCAAATTCAAGATCATTCACTAAGAGCAATGACAAGCTAAGTCTGAAGCATTTAAAAATAAGCTAAGAGATAATATTGTCAAGTATCAAAGCCAAATTTATAGATGCATATATATACTCAAGCAACACAATTACAAAATCACTCCAGGTGGGAGAACTATGTTTGAATTGATTCCCTCTTTAGAGTATTCATATACGTAGATAACAGTCAACCATCAAAGGGTGTGATTGGGGCCAACTCAACCCATTACACTTCGCCTCTCTTTTTGAAAGTTTATATCTCTCACAAGTACCCATAAGGTTTTCAAGGCAAAAGAAGGAAAATAATGAGTTCTGTACAACACCTATATAATATGGATATCTCAACCTACTCATCAAACATAGGTGTAGAAGGTGAAATAGTTATAGTTTAGTCATAATCAATGCAGATAAGTCTACAATCAACAGATGTAATCAACCTACGTTATTGTCTACAAAGCACAAACCTATCTAGGAATATCCTCAGATTCGATTCTTAATTTATGAGCTTTCACAGTTTAGTTTTATTTTGACTTCCACTATCAGACATTAGTCAGAATCAACTAGAGATCATAAAGCTAAGTATCTTGTATTTGGTTGTACATAGTATTTTTAACATATGCCACTTATAAAATTCCATTTAAGGCAAATATGCTTTACATTTAGATCTATGCTTGAATGTCATACATTATAATCTAAATAAATTTATCAAGTTTTATGCCTATTTTCTTAGCATTAATTTATTAAATAAAAAATAGGGTGAAATATATAGGTGATACTATTAATTTTATCACGTTTACTTTTTTTATTTTTGTCCTAGAGTTTCAGATTTTTCTAGATTTTCTTTGTATAAAAATATTTTATTTTGATTTGGTTTTCAATTCATTTTTTTTCTTACTTTTTAATAACTATGTTCCAACAGTTTTAAAACTCATAGGAACTATCATTATTTGCCAAACAGTCTTTAGTTTTACCTAAGACATGATGTGAAGAGTGATGGTCCAATACTCAAGCCATTAGATAACACTATATTTGAACTTTAGTTTCCACATACCTCACATTATATCATAAATGCATAGTGTTATTTATTTTTTAGCCATATGAAGTATCTTGGTTGTTTGGTTTTGTAGTGCAAGAGTAAGTGGTTAGCCCTATTAAGTTACTCTCAACGTACCTCAGACACAAGATAGTGTAGTTATGGGATGGTGTATTACTCTGTACTTTATGCCCCTTTGGGCCTTGTTCATTATTTACACACGGGATCCTTATATATGAGAGCCTACAAATCAAACACATCTTGTCTAGTGACTCTTCCTAATTCAATTTGTAGGTTCAAAGTTTAAATTCAAATAATGGCCATAATGAATGAATTTTTCTTCTACCTTTTGATATGGCTAGTGAGGTTCATAATCATATTATATGTCACTTTCAAAGGTGTTATTTGGATTCATTATATATCTATGGTAATCAAATTCAAATATCATAAAAGGCTTAAATGACCAATGTACAATCTCAAATCTTCCTCGACTCATATTGTTACAATGTTATACAATTGCATGATCCCCTTATGATAAAAACACTACTAAGGATTTATATTGTAAAATTAAGTATGACTTGGGAACGAGAACAAATGTACATTTTGAATCTCACAAGGCATGCTACACACCCTATTGATGGTCTTATCATGAGTTTTGAGACTAATAAAGCTAATATAGAAAAACCAAATGAAATTAATGATAAACAATTCATTGAATATCTTAATGATAATCCACATAAGATTGACACATTACTATACATTATAGGAGATGAACAAAATAAATCAGCTCAAGCTTCTACATCAAGGAAAAAATAAGATCCCTTATGCAATCTTAGTCAAGTCAATACTCCCATTTTAGGTGTTTCAATTTCTACCATTGATTCTATTATTATATCAACACCTTCAATTATATATGTGATATCATCCCTAGGAATAGGGTATCACAACATTTTCAACTGATTAATATGCCTATTTATACATAAGCATCATACACACCTCCTTTGATTACTAAACATGATCCATCACCAACCTCACCTAATGCACACTTTCTTGAGGAGATTATTACATAACTACATGTTATAGTATTGTAATTAGAACAAGGTGTCTCTATAACTAGTCATTTAATGGATTCCCATACTTTTCTTCATAAAACTTTAGCACCAAAGATAACATCTTACCCATTACCAATAGGTTTTTATAGTTGATATAGCATATTACCCATTACTATTCAATTAAAGTTACATATGTGCTATCATTGATAGGTATGGGGGCATAATAAGGTTTTTAATAGATTAATATTCTTATTTTTATATACGCATCATACACACCTCCTTTGGTTACAACAATGGTCCATCACGAACATAACCTAATGCACACTCTCTTGAGCATATTATTACATAAATATATACTAAAGTATTGCAATCAGAGCAATGTGTCTATAAAACTAGTCATTCATTGGATTCCCATACTTTGATTCATAATAATTTGGCACTAAATATAGAGTCTTATCCATTACTGACAGGTTTCATAACTCACAAGTTACCACTCTATGAAGGTAAAGGTGATTCTAAACAACATCTTCAATCATTCCATGTAATATGCTTGGATTGTGCATACAGTGACAAATTATTAACCAAACTATTTCCAAGAAGACTTAAATACTATGCTTTGCAATGGTTATATTCTCTTCCACTCTAATCACTTAAGGCATTTAACCTTTTAGTGAATCAAGTTATAGCACACTGTTTCTATCAACATTGTTGAAAAACTATGTTATGCTCAAATGAAAAAACTCAAGCAAGGGTCAAATGAGTCAATCAGTGAATATGTATTCATTACGAAAAAATTCTAACGAAGATGAAAAATTATATGGCAAACAAATAGTTACAAGACATATTCACATAAATTTTACTAGCACCACTCCATGGGTCTACCATATTTTATAATTCAATTATTTTGATGAGTTATGCCATACAATCAAAGAAGATGAAATCAAGTTCGTAGTTTTAAATAAACTCAAGTACCCACCAAAAGTTACATCTAATTCAAATACTAAGTTTCAAAGTAAACCTATCTATAAGGATAGATCTATGACAATAAGAATGAAGCAAAAGTAGCAGTCAATGCAATTTCACAACAAATAAATAAGATTCAATTGACAACTCCAATAAGGACATAGTTTGCAAGGTTACCTTCACCTCTTCATGTATTTTTACATAAACTACTTGATTACAATCTCACATCTTCCATATACCATTAGAGATTGATATGATTAATCCTCAACATAAGGAATTCGACAGTAACACATATTGTGACTACCGAAGATGTATTGGACATTCTACAAATAAGTGTTACAAACTAAGGCATAAGGTACAAAAACTTATCAATGGCAATACTATTGAGCTAAGCACAACCAATAAAAAAAGGTTAGACCATAAAAAAATGACAATGGAAAGTTGAAAATATTTAATAATCCATTTCCAAATCATGGCACAATAGAAAATATAAATAATTTAGAGGTACATCATGCATACATGGTATTATTGGTACATTTACAGGAACACCAACACCACATACTATAATCACATTTTATGACAGTGTGATTGCTGATGATGAATTAGAAATACATGCACTCTTTATTCGAGCTTATATCAAAAGAAAACCCATACATAGTGTCATGATCAATAATAGGTCAAGTGAAAACACGTGTACAATGACATTTATTTGTGCTCTTGGGTATACAAAGCAAGATTTACAAGCTACATCAACATTAGTCAAAGCATTTGATGGACATACACATAATAAATCTTGGGCATATAATGGTACCTATTCATGTCAGTTTAAAGGGAATGGCTACTCTATTCTAAGTCTTACCAAACATAGGGGTGTTTGATATGTTATTAAGACACCGTTCGATACAAAATATTTACAATACATCGATGTCTCAAATATATTTATTATATTTAGGTGATCAAAGTTTCATGCATTCTATATGATTATCTTATACAGGTTAGTGGTAACTCATCCTTCTCCACCACCACTATTGTAGTGATTATTGCACCTATTCAAGAGAATAGTACTAAGACAATTATTGCACCCAGTCAAGAACATAATGTAAAGAGAGTTATTAAACCTATCTAATGGCATAGTATAGAGTTAATTATTATACCTATATAATATATTTATGTATAACTGATTCATAGGAGAGTAGTAAACCTTCCTAGACAACAAGCTTTACAATAGATATTTATTCAGAATCCAAGGATATCTTCATCTTCTATAGTGCATCCTAAGGAAATACCTCAGATAGTTAAATGTGCTTCATAGAGAACATATTCAATGAGTGTAACATCCCCGCTTTTGGACTCTTATATTTCCAACTATGATAGGTATTGGATGGCATGCCTTGTTAGTAGAAACTTGGATGAGAGGCATAATTGTGATCACAAATACAAGGTAGACTTTTTCATGGTACTATTCAAGATGACTGTTATCACCTTACCATTATTGATATAACTAATATTAAAGTGAATATCAATACCCTATTTCTCTTTGTATGACTATGAGGTTGAGGCACCTTGTGTTCTTAAGATAAATAAAATAATAAATATACAAGCTAATAAAGCAGTGTAGTGTAAATAAAAAGGGGCTTAATATCCACCTCTCAAGACTTTATAGTCATCAGGTTTCATATTGCATAAAAAGAATTAATAAAAACTAATGTGATAATAGCAAAAAATTGAATATGCACATTGTTTTAAAACCTTAAGTTCATGGGTAGTTTTGTTAGAAGATAAAAATGATAGTTAAAGCTTAACCCAACCACGTCAACTACCATGCTAACTAAAGGGTTAAAAAGGTCAATATGGGTTAAGCCATCATGAGATGAAATGGTAGACATAGTATGGATAGCATAGCGAGAAAGAAGAGGTATTTTTAGTCAACTATTAGCTGCATGGCCACACATTTGATTTGCCTAAATGCGATCTATAATTGATTGAGTGAAGTAATCATGCATGGATTCCATCATTGAGAGATTGTTAAATTAAATTGATGAATGTTTCAATCAAATATTATTTAGGAACTAGGATTTTTCATGCTAGCATGAAACCCTATCACATCACTTGCTTGTTATATAACTCGAAGAGTTTGGGGGCATGAGAATAACAAGATAACATGTCAAAATTGGGACCTTTTGCCTACTGTGATTCTTAAAACATGTGCATTGAATGATAATGATAAGGACTTATTTTTTCTAAGGGTTAATAACTTGAGTTTGTTGTTTAAGTTTTAATAATTGGTTTATTGATAATCCCTAATATTTATCCCTATTTAAATACTAGGTTTTGTTTGAGAATAAAAGTGGGTCTTGCTTTGGTTGGAAGAAGTGGAATAGGGCAACCTTAGTGCTAAGTTTCTTTTTCTATAAAATCACATCTCTCCTTTTACTTATAACTATAGTTATATGAGCATGATTCATGGTTTATTACTCTAGTATTGTAGTTGAAATTGATATGGTTATTACTTGATACCATGTGCTTGGTTATG
Organism: Torreya grandis; assembly: GCA_037957365.1. NCBI lineage: Eukaryota > Viridiplantae > Streptophyta > Pinopsida > Cupressales > Taxaceae > Torreya > Torreya grandis. Next base: position 1,060,543 of record JARHVA010000319.1, on the reverse strand, counting down.
TGAGTATATGGTTCTATGCACATACACTAACATTGCCCTATTGGGGTATAAAGACATGAGTGTGCTGCTTAGTATGGCTTTTAGAATTTGAATAATCCTAAATGTTGTGGTTTATGGGATACAAATAATTGTTCTTTGGTTTTTATTTTCCATCCGCTCTTGCAAATATATTGGCAAAGTGTTTCATTGATATTTGGAAGGCCTATTCTTGAGAAAATGTCTCATGATTGATTATTTGAAATATCTAACCCTATTTTTGAAAGTTTTGATTTACAAGGGTTTGTAAAGAATGGATTTAATGGTTTTAAATCTCTAACATATGTAAAGGAAATATAGGCCATCTACTTTATATGCATGATTACAAGCTAAGGATACAATGAGGTTTGGCTTCTCTATTTATAGAAGTTAAAGGATTTGTTTATTATTTTGATCATTTAATATAAAAATGATTCTCAATGGTTGTACTTATCTAAACCTCGTGGCTATGTATGAAATTTTTAATTGTAACTAATATTGAATCTCAAAAAAAATTAAATTTAAATCGCAAACCTAAAAAGGGGTAGTTTGTATCATCTATACAAACTTCTTGTTTTGATTTAAATAGGAAAGTTAAGAGTTTTAATTATATGTGAAAAAATATCCAAAGCTATTAATATATGTTATTCGACCATAAAATACCATTGTGCATCAGTTAAGATGATTCATATGCAAGGAATTGTTTTAAACCAATAAGCATTTCTTGAGTAATTGTACACAAATAGTCATTTGGATAGTAACATTGCCTTCAGGTGTAGTTTCATCATTGGACATTTTGATAATAATGGTATAGTGGTGATTTAATATGGGTAAATCCACATCATTATAAGCCCCTTTTCTTATGAATGAAAAAGGTTTATTTAGAGATTGAAATTTTGGTACTTGATAAGGTGGTGTTATGTTTTACGTAAGAAATTTTTATTAAAATGCTCTACTCTACACTTAGAAATGGTATTGATATCTTATCCAGCTAAATAACAAGATTTATAAATGAAAATATATTAAGTAATTGTAAATTTCATTTGATATGGAACCCTATTGACCTTGTGTTATTTTCATTCTTTGGGTTCACATAGTTGTGGTGATATATTGAATTAGGTGATATGCATCAGGACAATATTTAAAGTGTTCATTGATTTACCTTTATATTAATACTATAATTTGGTAAATTGTGGATGGAGAGGTAATTCAAGAAAATTTTATCACATTGGTTACTTGGTCTTATGATCTACACCTTGCATAATTTTATGAATACATCCTTAAATTTTCTTATATGCAAATAGAGGTAAAGTCCAAGATGAAAGGTGATAAGTATTTTAGGATATTTGATTCATTAGTAAAGTTGTCTGTAGCTTCACTCATGGTATGTTTTTGTTGGATAAACTACAATCTTATTATTATGATGCATGTTCAAGTATTTTTAGCATTAATATAGTTGAGTTATGTGAAATCATAGTTTAAACATGCCTAAATAGGATCATGGGATTGACACGCATTATTTCTTAAGAATTAACCTTGAAATCGATTGCAATAAAGTTGGTTGATTTTATTATTTATATTTGAAAATATGATATATAAATTATAATGTTAGTGAGACATGATATGAACTTATTTCCTCAATTACGTATTTAGTTGTGAAGGAAATCATGATAGTAAATATTATCACATCTAACATTTTGGCATAGTTTAAAATGCATCCTTGAAACCTAAATGAAGGTGTATGGTTAATCATGATAGTAAATATTCTCACTTATATAACTCAAGCATAGTTTAAAATATATCCTTGAAACTTGAGGTTAAGGTGTATGGTTAATAGAATTAATAGATATTCACTTCTAAATAGAGCATGGGTTGTAACCTTGTTTTCAAGTATAGACTACTAGTTTGATAGAGTACAATGCTTGATTTAATGTAGGTATAGTAAACTTATCTCTTAGAGGTTCGACAAGGTTGCTCTACCTTTAAAAGTATGTACTTTGACTTATTTTTATTAATTCCATTTTATATTCCTTACAAAAATATGCCAATTATTGTATTAGAGATCAATTAAATCTAGGCAAAATACTCAAGAAATAAATAAATTGAACATTAAGGATAAAAATGTAGGTGCACAATTTTACACATTATTTGTACATGCTTGGTTGTAGCCAATATTAAAGGTCATTTGCCTCTTTTCAGGCCATATGTTATATAAATATTGTACCACACTAACTAAAATGAGTATGATAATATTTACTTAATGTATTATGAAAAAACCACAGCAAAAATAATTTGGTTCAGGTCTAAAAGCATCCATGACCACTTAGAGTCATTGTAACCTATTGGATTATTTGAGTTACTTGTATGGTAAACTTTGAGTAATGGTGTAAACCTGAAAAGACAAGGGAAATCCTTTTCATACTCATTTCATTACTCTCTAATAAGTAACACTAAATAAGATAAATGCCAACTTCTAGTTGCTACCATGGCATTGTGAGATAAGCCAAGTCCATGAAGTAATTATTCCTTAGTAGTACATTACCCTTAAACCTTCCATGTTTCAAGTGTTAGTCTAAAATGTGAAAATAAGGATGGTATTATCATTTAACATAATAAATCTTATCAAGAAAAAATAGTTTTAGGGCATGTTGAAGACATTAGCAGGTAGTAAATTGTTAATATTATTAAGGACTATCATAAGTCCAAATACAAGTTCACATGCTTGATAAATATTTAATATTCATTAGAATTACATGATATGCTTAGGCCTCAATAACTACATGAGTATGAATCTCTCTAATTGACCTTTGAGTGAAAGAATTATACTTCCCAAGTATGTATTGTACCTAGTAAGTTTGTAAATCATGTAAAGCCTTGACTAATTATGTTTAAACAAATAAATGTTAGGTGATGCAATAATGTAATAGGGCATTAGTTCATTACCTGTATACCCTAGCTGAGTTATAATCAGGTTTGAATACACTTCCATTCGAAAAGCCTTGCCCTTAATTGGCTTTGAATAGTAGTATAAGAAGTAGTAATAATTATGACTACTATAGAAGAGCACCTTTAATAATAGTATATGATAGTAACTAATAGTTATCCCAAGGTATTAATTAAACTAGTACATGGACAAACACTATACCCAATGAACATGCTTATAACAAGACTTGTCAAGATAAGGGATGCGGTAATATTTAACCTAATAGTGGGTAACAGGATGATGAAGTTCATCATTAATTATTCCATTCATGTAGTTAAACACATGGCCTATGTGATTATGTCCCTCCATGCCTCTGGTAGTAAAATGGCTAGGGAAAACTGGCAATATCACTTTTGTAATAATAAGAGCTTTAATTACAACAAAGGCCTTGAAGGAAGTAATATTACACAAGTTTTTAGGGGATGATGAAAGCATGTAACCCTTGTTTTGTTAATTAACCACCAAAGAACCATAAATTCATTAAAATTTACACTCAAAAACACATAACCTAGAGGTGGTGCTATGATTGTGCTTATTCTAACCATGTAACTATTTATTAACCAATTGGTAGGTGCTCACAAGGTATAAGGTAATAAAATGGATCCATACAAGTGTGATCATATTATTGTCACTAGGTGAATGGTCAAACATGTCAAACATGAAGTTGATGTTACTTAGACTCATTGTTTAATAGAAATAAAAAAATCTAGGTTGGTTAAGAGGAGGATTCTATAGTGCGACCTTCTCCTATTATACAAAGAACTCCACAGAATCCTACATCTCCTATAGTTACACATCCTACAAAATATTCTATGAATAATAACCAAAATAATTACGTTACAACACTTGATGTTTTTTTTAGATTTGGATTTAATCTACATGTAGCACTTTTCATTCATAGAAAGTCAACCTCCAAATCCATGATAAATGCACACACTATGGTCCTCTCATTGATGAGATCATAGGGTAGTTACTTTCAAATATTCCAAAAAAAATTTAAAAAAATCAAATATGTAAAAAATATATAAAAACATTCAAATATGTAAAAACTAAAAAATAATAATAAAAAACTAGGACTTAAGCATGACAGGGGTTGCTAGTTTACTTATTTACATATGTTATTTATCACATATTTTGGTAGATAACATATTATATTTCAAACACATACATGAGGTATATGAATGTGATGCAGGACATGGATTCTCAGATGTTGGATTCCCTTCTACCCATTGGCCACACCTATGTTGGGGGCATTTTATTCTAAAAGTTACATTGTCATAGCTTATATCTATCTATGACCTCAAATTCCATTGATGAAATATGTATAATACAAGTGTATTTCTAATTACTCATGTCTTACATTGTGCAACATGGATATGTTACTTTTATAATATCTAACATTTATACAAATGGATTGTGTATACTAGTTTTCACTTTTTCTATGCTCCTTCAATGATATTTACTTTCTTGCATGATATGCTAGACATTACTTGGTTATTGTTTGTAACCCTTGGCCCTAGGTATGCAATATTTTCTTGGTACGTGTGCCATCTAAACATGTTCATTTAATTGTGGCCTTTGGCCCTATGTGTGAAATATTTTTTTAGTATGTGTGGCATGTAAAAATGTCCATTTTCATATGGCCCCTGACCCTATGTTTGTAATATTTGCTTGGTATGTTTTAACATGTCCATTTTTTATGGCCCTAGGCCACATGTGTGTGATGTTTGAAAATATGCACAACATTTGAGCATGTACTTTGTATGTGGCCCATGGCCTTATGTGTGATATTATGTGTTTTACTTGTTGTGCTTGTTGAACTTGATTGGTACTGTCATGATCTATATGATACACTTTTGTTGCATAGTCTTATTTAGATATGGCTACTTTAGTTCATGCCTCATTTATCTATCTATCTATACATGAAATTTGTATGAGTCACATTATATATGTTACATACATGTTTCAATTACAACCAAATTACTATGGTAACATACTTTGCATATACTAACATAATTATACATGATTAATATTTATCACGTGATACAATTAACTATTATTTTGACATTAGAGACTTGTAAGATACATTCCTCATCTCAAAATAGGAGCATTACAGTGGTCCATGAACATACAAATTAGATGTTATGACAGAGTACAAGTTGCAAAGATTCAAAGTAATTTGAAAATTAGATATATGACATATATTGGCACATTGACATAGGGCATATGACATGCATATGTACTCACTTTATAGGGACTTGAGTATACAATCATACACACTTGAATTCATATGCATGGGCACATGCAAAATAATTACAAAATAAAAAATTACATGTTTCAAATATAGTTATAATTGAGAATATAAATGTATGAAATTTTATATCATTTGACATAGAATCAAAGCGAATGATACCAGTTCATGCATATATAGATATTTTTAAAAATTCAAAAGGCATGATATTGATTCATGTGCATATACACTATAATACAGTTTATAGATTCAAATGAAAATGCTTATTTCAATTCAAATGTATGGGGATTGTGGTCATGACAAGGGCATGGATATTATTCATTCTCATTCAATCATGTAAGTAGATTATAGATCCATCTATAGCGGTGTGATTTATTTTATTACAAGTAATGTACATTCTAGTCTAGTGACACTTAATGGCCTTGGAATTACTTCTAGCAATCCCATTTTGTGGTTTCATATTTAGTTACAAGTGATGTATGTTTGAGTATAATTAAACTCAATGACCTTGTATCACTCTTAGCAAACCCATCATGGTTTTACTTTCTTTGGGATTAATACATTGGGTATTTCTCCCCATTTATAATAGTTTGACCATGCATATTTATAACTCACAATATTGATTAGTTATTCAAAATTGGGACTTAATCACGCTCAAATTCCAATGGTTCAAACATGAGGGACCATCTCTCCAAGTGATTTGACGAAAGGGCACATTTCTCTTATGCTTTAAGTTGCATGGCAATATGGTTTTTGTATGCACGTAAATTAGCACATGATAATATGTGAACTTGACTACCCGAGGTTTAATCGAGGTAGCTGACATAATATAAAGGCTATGGGTTTGGCTAGTTGTTGAGTGGAATGGGATTGGAGATAGGTGGTGGCAATGGATTCTCATGATGGAACTAAAAGACTTTAGCAGCATCCTAATGCTCATTGAGAGTGTTAATATGTCTAGAGATATAGATCTAAGGACCTTTGATTTATGATATCATAATAAGGTTGAGTTTTTGGTTAATTATGGGCTTAGGTAAATGAGGGAGATTAGATTGAATGACTTGTAGAGAAGATCTACTCTATTGGGTTGAAATTACCCAACCAATGTCATCCACTAAGTGTGAATGATATAATATGAGGATAAATGTAAGGAGAATAATATGGGATGAATGGGTGATTAATCTTATATTATTTTGTATTAATGTCCCATGTTATGTAAGATAATATTGATAGGTAGATTGGAGATGCGCTTTTATTCTTATAAAGTGAATAAGGACTCTACGATGAGGTGGGGAATTAGAGCGGATTCAAGTATATCATGTCTAAAATAAATACTAATGTCATCCTATGTAATAATGGTAGAACTAGTTTCTCTAACTCTAGGGAATAGGCCATGCCAGACAAGATCTGGTGTCTCGAGAAAGGTCATCCAAAAGAGACTAGGTGGAAGCCAAGGGAAAACATATGAGCTTATTCAATCAATGGCCTACAAAATGTGCTTGATGAAATTTTAAAGGGAGGATTAGATATGTATTGCTTGTGTGAATGGACAAGGCTTATGTAATACATGCTTTCTTGCATGGATGGGCAAGACTTTTGACATGATGTGGTTGTTTGCACAAATGGCAAGGTTTTTGTTGATTATTTTTGGGATTTTCTAGGTTTTTAACTAATTCATACTTGTTGAAAAAAAAGTGTTGAAAGTAAATAATATAAAAATTTAAAACAACTGAAATCAAACTCTTTTTTATCCTTTTCAATATTTAGAATGCATACAATGAGAGAGAGAGAGAAATTATACTACTATGCAAGATGTTGATTTTTCCTAGATCTATTTGTATGTGAGCTACATGCAATATTTTTATTTGTTTTAATTGGTTTAAGCTAAATGAAATAAATGCATGAATTGAATCTATTATACATAATTAATATGAGAAGATATCTAATCCAAAAAAATAACAATGGAACACTTTCTATGGATTTTCCTTGTAAGCAAACTAGGCTAGCTTTTCAACTTTCCTAACTTGCTACAAACATTTTTTTAATGAGTTGATAGGATGAAAACAAAAGATATAAGTTCTAATTTTTTGTTCTGAAAGAGATAAATTAAAATAATTTTAACCTTTTAAAACCAATAATATCAGCAATTTACTACCTCCATACATTCACCTACGGTTGCCTATGTTTTCTATGTTTGCCTAAGTGATTATTTAAGGTGCAGGAAGTTTATCTAGATATTGACTAAAACAAAATTTGTCTTGGATAGAAATGAATTGAAGATTTACTAAAATATATTTTTCAAATGATTGACAAGATATATTGCTAACTTGAAAGGAAATTAATCTACTGAATGCAAGCATAAATCAAAACTAATTATGTTTTTGTAGCAAAGACAAATGAAAGAGATACATCTATTTCACTATCAAATTTGCTTAATTTATATTTTAAATGGGAAACTAATTTAATCATAATAAAAAAGTATATTAAATCTAATGTAACAAATAAAAACTACTAGAAAATCAAAAGAAATCTAACCTGATTCTAGAATAAATCAACTAAAATGCAAGTAGTGTGTTGATATAAGAATCCTTAACATGCTAGCTCTATATGCTCTTATGTAAATTCAAGAAACTATCTAGCATAAGGATGCAAAAAATCTGAAACAAGATAGAAATGGGGAAAAGACACAATCCACAAAAAAAGAGCAACTGAACTGAGGTCAGCTATTGTCTTGATTTGCAAGGTCTGTGTTGATCTCACCAATGACACTTCTTCATTTTTAACTTTATAGTTAGCTCAAAACTACTAGGGGTTAAATATTCTAGCAATTTTAGTAAGGTTGTGGCTGCAAAATCTTCTCAATAATAATCTCTAATGGTAATTTTCATATCTAAAATTAACCCCAAATTGGCCTTCTTGTCGAAAATGAATAGAGTTTGTATGGGAGAGTTCAACTAAGTGAGATAGTAAGTTCAAGTTGAGATGAATCAAAAGGGGCTAAAATTAGAATAGTGAGTGAGTTGGGCATGATTGAAAATGAACACAAGGTGATGAGAATAAGAAACATAAAATTAGTTGTGCAAAACATGTGAAAACTAGAGTTATAGGAGTTGATTTTGGAAGGCATTTAAACTATGATGGAACCACCGCTTTATGCAAGGGTGGTTATAGAATCATCATTTATCTTGACAAAATTGCCCTTTCAAATAACACAATCATCAACTATTTAATGCATAACTGCCTTTTTATAACATACCACCTATTTTATTTTAAAACCATTGTGGTATTTGTGGAAAATAAGAGGTTATTTTGTAACTTTGGGGGTGGTTCTATCACCAAGGGTCGAAGTTTCATCACTCATGGTCAATTTTTAAAATAATGTGGAAATGGCTAGGAAAGTCATGATCAAGGGGACTGAAAGGGGTTGAAAGAGGAATGTGTAAGCATATTAAGGGGTTTAAAGCTAGAGAGTTCTTTGTGAAAAACAAAATAGGAGATCATTACATCATCATTGGATTTATGTCAAAAATGTCGCACCATATAATTATTAGGTGCATACAATTTCATCTCCCTACATGTGTGCTCATTTCTTGCTCTCTTTATAAATTTTCAGAAGTCAAAGTTTTTAATTTTGCAAAATTTAAGGACAATGACTACTTCAATATATATTGTAGGGTTTTCTAAATTTATGTGCCCTACACAAATGAAAATTATTATCAAAGACAAAGTGTGATATGCACATTAAGGTATTATTTTCTTCTTTTCTCTAGCAATTCCATTATTATAATAAAAGTGGGGGAAGAAGGGTATGTAGATAACTAAATTATGTCATAGGTATTTAATAATGTTAATTTTTGGTAAACCATTTAATTTGTGCCTAAATACAAGACTCTTACTCACCATTCTTCTAAGCCATTTATCTATATACAGGCTTAACCCATCAGTTTACTATAAATACTACACAAATTGTCGAAGTTAATGCTCAAACCTCCTATCAAGTTGCTTTCCATCTTAGGACCATTGTCTTTAATTATTTAGGATTGGTTTGCACTAGGTAGATAGGTTCTTTGTTGTGGACCTTTCCACCTAGTGTGCCCTCATCCCACACCAATTATGACTAGTTTCTAAATTTTGAAAAATCCATTTGGATCTTCCCATATATTTCACAAGGTTTTCTAGAGGAAATTTTCAAAATGTTTCATTATAAATAAAAATCAAAGGTCATTCATTATTCCTAGCTTAGAACTATCTATTCAACACTCATACACTACTGCACTTTGATAAAATATGCCTTGTTCTTCATAAATTCAAGATCATTCACTAAGAGCAGTCATAAGCCAAGTATGAAGCATTTCGAATCAAGTCAGGAGCTAACATTTTCAAGTATCAAAGCCAAATTTATAGTTGAATAGATATAGTCAAGGAACACAGTCACTCTAGGTGGGAGAACTACATGTGGCTTGATTCCATCCTTAGAGTATTTAAATACATAGGAAATAATAAATCATAAGAAGGGGTGATTGCAGTCAACATGACCCATTATATTTTGCCTCTTTTTTTGCAATTTTCTATCTCTCACAATTACCCCTAAGGTTTTCAAGGCAAAGAGAAGGAAAACAATGAATTCCATGTAGCATCTATAGAGTTTGAATATCTCAAACCACTCTATAGACACACACACATAGAAATAAAAAATAGTAACAATTTTGTCATACTCAACATTAAAAAGTGTGTAGTTAATAGATGCAAACAACCTACATTGTTCACTAGCAAACACAAAGCCATTCAAAAATATCTTTAAATTTTGTTCTTGATTCAAAGTTATCATAGTCCAAATTTATTTTTATTTCACTGTCAGACATCAATTGCATTCATCCAAATATTAGAACATACAAGTATCTTGTATTTGGCTATACTTACATTTTTTAGTATATGCCACTTGTCAAATTCCATGTTAGTCAACTCTACTTTACATTCAGATTTATGCCTAAATGTCATATATTACAATCTGAATAGATCTATCAAGTTTAATGCTTACTGCCTCAACATTCATTTGTTAAAAAGAAAGGGTAGAACAAAAGGCCCCTCAAAGAAAAAAACATTTTTTATTCCCTAAAAAGTATGGAATTGAGTTAAGCAAGTGAGAAGGAATTGTAGTATCTACACACATCAATCTTCTTACCAGAAAGGGGATTTTGAGAATCATCTACTGATGAAGGGTTTAATAAAGTTTCATTTTGTAAAGATCTACACCTTCGTTATTGGAACAAGTTGATGTAAAAAATTATTTTACACAATTTTCATCTAGAAATATTTTTCTTGTGATTTCCACTATCATACAATATGATTCATGTCACTCTCTCAGAGTGATATTTTATTTTTGGATGCTCTTTTGTATTTCTTTATAATCATCTCTTATTCATTTTAGTGTCTTCTAAAACTTAGGTGAGTAAATAATTAGGTATGCATCTCTCTTTCCTCTTACCAACTCTTTTCAATTATCAATCTCTCAAGTTAATTTCATTCTCCTATAATTAAATCATAATTCAGGTCTTCAATTACTATATTTATGTATTTATATCATATTTTAATTATATCTTACCTTTATGTGGTTGGTGTAGAGTTTTTAAACTTATGTTCCCTCCACACAAAACCTTTTGGTAAAGTTGATCCTTACAATTATCCAACCTTAGGGATTCATATCCTTCTCCCCCTAGGGCCTATGTTTTGTGTGCTTTTGGATCTAATTTGTATAAGGTTTCCCATTGTGGTATCATTATCCCTAGCTTCTTATATATTCTCTTTGTTTTTATCTTATGCCAATTAACAAAGTTACATCTAAGACACTCATTAGGAATAGTGTGTGATATAGTGGTAGACATATTGATTTGGTTCAAATTCTTTTGCTTGGTACTCATAATTTTTTGAAAAATAAAATAGTGAATTTTGATTAAAGTCCAACTCCTTATAATAATGATGATAATGAAAATGGTACAAATATGAATGATAAAAATCCAAATGATGTAGATGTAGATGCTTGTGATACCAATGATGTCAATGTTTTTGATGATAATGTTATTAGTGACAATACTTGTGATGACAATGTTACAAATGATTATGTTTCAAAAATTATTACTATAATTGCACATGAGATAGCTTACTTTCAAAAAATTCTTTAGTTATTTCCTTAAAAAATGATGTAATGATTTACGTTGTTCTAGAGGAACAAAATTAGATGAATTAAGCTAAGGATTATGTACATGAGAAAATAAATGTTGCACATGAAAATTTGAATGATTATATTCCACCCACAAGAGGTTATCCTTTTACATTAGGTAATGAGGTTAGTGCTCCTTTTAATGCTTCTACTATTGTGCCTCCACTTAGTGCTTTAACTTAGGTTACAATGTTTGTTTTATCTTGCATTAATGCTTCTTTGTACCTTTTATTTGTAAACCTATTTTTAAATCTATATATTTTGGTCATGGTATTTCTCAAAACAATAGAGTGGTTATCTCTACACATGTTCCTTATCCTATTTCTCAAGGTGTACTACTTCAAAAATCTATTCAAGGTATGCAAGCACAAATTCAACAAATTGCATGAGGGTCTACAAAAAGGAGTCACATAGTTACTTATCATAATATATTACTCAATTTTATGGATTATGAGGTCCTTATCCACCCTTTTCCTACCTATTTTATTGCACTTAATTTTGAACTTTTTAATGGCAAGTGTGATCCTTCACTACATATCAAATAATTTTATGTTTTGTATATTGACTTTGGTAAAAATGATAAATTATTGACTAAGTTGTTAGAATAACTTAATGGTGGCTAATTCATCATTATCTAAATAAATTATAAATGTGAGGTTGTTGTGGTATAAAAAAAATCTCATAGTATTTAGTTAGTTAGTTGGTTTATTCCCTAGGTTATTTTTGGCATTCATGTTGTTGTGATCCTACTTCTTAGGGATTGCTCACCCTAACTAACAAGGGCCATTACAAGTATACTATGTTGTATAAATAATATTGTGTAACTATGTAATAGTTATCTAAAATAATTAAAAAAAAATTTGTGCTCGATATTTGGTATCAGACTCTCAGATCTTTGAACCCAGAACCAGAAGTGAGGTTTGAGGAAGAGACAACTAGAGGTGGAGCCTCGAGGCACCCTATCTCTCCAAAGTTAATTTTTTTTTAGTATAAATTTTAGCACAAGCCATAAAACTCAGATCTTGGTATTTCACACAAGTTATACCGTGTCGTACTCCCTAATGATTATTATTCATATTAACATTAGTCACACTCCCTTATGATGTGATATATTGTGGCATTGTGTCATTTAACATTAACTTGTGTTGTATCACTACCATTTTATCATATCATATAAATGTGAGCATTCTGAATGAACTCAGCCACCAACTATACATATCTTGGAAATGTTATAAATTATTGAAAATGGGAATTGACTCAAACTACACCTCAATATGCATACATTTAGGGTGTGTTGTGAACGATGAGGTGATTTGAGGAACACAACTCGTATCTCATGTGCAAAATTTGTAGCTATCATGGGAGATGTTTTGTCCATGCACATTACTTTCTCCCAAAATAATGCACTTTGAGATTACCTACCACCAAAATTGAGTGTTTATAATGTCATGCATTCAAGCTCTAACTATGAGTTTCACAAACTTGTCTTTTGTCTCACATAACATTCTTAACATCAAGCTCGGGTTTGGACTTTCCATCGAAGGCTTCAAAGGCCACAACTCTGCCCACCAACCAATAAAACCTCCAAACTACCTATTCAAACTCAAAGTTTTCTTAATCAAGGTTAGTGGTATTTAATGTTTTCAACCGTAAGTATCAAATTAAATGCTTTAAATAATAGTTTTTACATTTACATGCTTGAATAAATTTATAGCCTAGTTATCTTAAAGATTTTTACTAGAGCACTAGCATGGAGGTGGTCATGAGTTTGACCCCCACCCACACCACTTAACCAATTTTTTTACTAGAAGTTTTTGTTACTAATTTTTTTTTTGTAAAATAAAACCAAAAGGGGTGTTTTAAGTATAAGTGGGGGGGATATTTTCCTCTTAACAAAATTATCATTTTATGCATATTATAAAATTGTAGTTTGTAAAGCATTGTATTTTCCAATTTCAAGCATTTTAAACATCAAAATAATAAAACAATGTGTATTGCATAACTCATAATGTTTGGTATTAGCAATGCCTTTGGATCACATCTATAAGTAAAGCTATCACTTTTCATCTGTTGCATACACAACTTAATATAACTATCACAATGATGTTTTAACTTCATCCCTATAAATCTTTGGGGGGAAATAAGGTCAAACATTTTTCATTCAACTATCCTTCAATTACACATTCACCATGATTGTTAGGCATAAATCTTGACACGCAAAAGTTTCAAGTATATAAGTTACACCCTAACATATGCATAAATCCATCTAGGTGGGTGTCATTTATCATATGAATCCTTTTCATTTACTATTTTGGTACCACATGCCACTCTATTCTAACATATGTAAACATTCCTTTAACATACTACCGAGTATATTAAAGGTACTAGCTTCTTCCACATACCAATGGGTATATATTAAGAGTGTGTATATAAAAAGGTGTGGTATATCAAACTGATTATGTATAAAAAGGGGGAACAATGGATTCATAAGGAACAAATCCATCTCCCTTTATTAACTTGTTCATAATGGCCCAAAATCATTTCTACCAAACTCACAACTTGTACACTGAGACAACTATGTTGTGTGGAAAACCAAGATCAAAATACATCTAGAATTTAAGGCCATTTGTCCTCTTGTTAGTGGCACATTCAATTTACATCCTTCAATTCTTATCAATAACATATGTTTGATAAGGAAAACTAGAAGGCAAAGCTAATTATTATGTGTGGGGTATCGGATGAGGTACAACTACATATTTATGAGGCTAAAATAGTTAAGAAAGCTTGGGATAAGATCTCAATAGTATATGTTGACCTAAATTAAAGCATATTTTTCCACCTACAAATTCAAATTCACTATCAAATTGAATTCATGTGAAAAAGTAGAGGCTTTTCTAAGACATGTTACAACCCTGAGGGCATTGCTCCAAGCATAGAACGAGCAAGTGATAGATACCTCTCTTGCACCAAATATCTCGAGAGCACTACCACCTTCCTACAAAATATTTATGACTATATTAAAATTCACAACTCAAAAACCAACATTTTAAATTTTGGTAAACATGTTGCAATAAGAGTCCATGTTTGTAGAAGAAGAAGAAGAAGAGCATCCTCCTGCTTGTCTTTAGAAGAAAGGGAAGAGACCCATGAATTCTTATAAACAACCCTATAGTAAGGTGGTCAAACAACACAAATTTTGCCTCGTTTATGGTAGAAAAGGCCATGAACTAAATATTGTGGGTATAATTCATTCACACAGGGCTCATCTATAAACAATAATCCCAATAACCAAAAATTATCATCACAAAACAAAGGACAAGGGGAAAAGAAGGGAAACTGGATAAAGAAACATCATCATCAAGGAAACATTATAGAACAAGAAGAAACACACTCAATTGAGGACTTCCTATATGCTACACAATCTCATGAGGAATTAACTTCATAAAGTTCTATTGGGTATGTTGACTCTGGTGCAACTTGACACATAATCGAAATAAAATATTGATTCTACAATTTGAATGAGATACCACATAAAAATCATGTCACTTTGGGTGATGAATCATCCCATCATGTTCAAGGCATTGGTAACATATATTTACCACATGGATGACATGACTACAAAATAATTGATGCCCTATATGTCTTAAGACTCACTAAGAATCTTCTCTCTGTCAGTCAATTGTTTGAGCAAAACCTAAAGGTTGATTTTGGTTGCAAAGGTGATAAAAATATGTGCATGATAAGAAATAAATAAAAAAGCTCAAAAATTGTTGCACGACCATTTGGATTTGGGAGAATGTTCCAAATTAACTTTATTTAGAATAAAAATCAGACACTTATTACAAAGAAATTAGACTTAGTTAATTTTCAGCATCAAAGGTATAGGCATGTGAGTTTTGGATACTTGGTTGCATTCAATCATCATAAAATGGTGAGAGGAATTCCTCTACTAAAAAATAATGCATGTATCCACCTGAGTTATTTAGCAGGCAAAAAAAATAGAGCATCATTTGGTAAAAGTACATATAGATCTTCTAGTAAATTGGATCTAGTGCTTATTGATCTATGCAAAGCCATGAGACCTAGTCACCATGGGTTTTAGTATTTTCAGCTCTTTATTGATGAATACACATGAAAAATGTGGGTATAATATTTAAAGACAAAGGACTGAGCCTTCAACATTTTCAAAGAGTTCAAAGCCACTTTGGAAATATAAATTGGTCATAAAATCAAATATCTCCACTCATATTGAGGGGGAGAATACCCTAGTAAAAAAAATTGGTGTTTTTGAAAGAACATGGTATTCATTGACAAATTACTCCACCATATTCTCCATTACATAATGGTGTTGAAGGAATGCATAATTTCACTATCATGGAAATGGTGTGTTGTATGATTTGAAGATTCAGGTATGACACGTACATATTGGGTAGAAGCAGTTTGCATAATAGTTTATTTGTTAAAAAATGTCACCAACTACAATGTTTAATGGAGTGACTCCACAAGAAGCATGGAGAAGGCATAAACCCTCAATATCTTGTATTCATATTTTTCAATGAAGACATACATGTATGTTCTTAAAAAGAAGAAAAATAAACTAGATAACAAATCCACGACACACATATTTTTTGGCTATAATGAATAATCAATGGATTACAGACTTATGGATATAAAAAAAAGGAAAATATGCATAAGTAGG
This sequence comes from Torreya grandis, assembly GCA_037957365.1. Taxonomy (NCBI): domain Eukaryota; kingdom Viridiplantae; phylum Streptophyta; class Pinopsida; order Cupressales; family Taxaceae; genus Torreya; species Torreya grandis. Next base: position 1,044,378 of record JARHVA010000319.1, on the reverse strand, counting down.
AATGTTGAGTTTCTTGAGAAAGGTAAGTCCAGTCTATCTTCCACACACTCACTTGATTAAAAAAAATCAGACCTATAGATAGTTCAAAAGATGTTAAAAGCACTTATGGTGACAATGATGATGGGAATAATGGTGATGATCAATCAGATACTATAGTTCCACCACCCACAATAATAGTTGAATGTGTGTTGACTCATCATATCATTGTATGGTCTCAAACAGGCTCTCTGAGCCTAGCATGTAAAAATTAATGAGCATCTCATTCAACATGGATTCTAGAGGAGTCCTTATAATCCAAATATCTATCTCAAACAACAAGGTGGGGGGAGATTTTGATTATTGTTATATATGTCAATGATCTAATCATCACTGTCAGTTCACTGAATATGATTGATGCAATGAAGATAGATCTCAACTAATCACTCAACATGACAGATCTCGGGCTACTACACTATCATCTTGGACTGGAAGTATGGAAAAAGGAGCACCACATATTTGTGTCCTAAATGAAATATATTGAGACAATGCTAGAGAAATTTTGGATGATGGATTATAAACTATATTTCTACACCTATGAAGAGAAGGCTTTAGTTTTCTCATATAGATCCATCATCATAATTAAATATAACTCTCTATTGATAATTGATTGGGAGCCTCATTAACATGACCTACACTAACCAAGACATTAGTTACATTGTCAGTTATCTCTCATAGTTCCTGTCAGAGTTGAATATGTCTCATTATAAAGTATCAAGGAAAATATTTAGATAGGTAAGGGGTAAAACATACTATGGCATAAAATACAATTATAATGATCAATTCTTCTTGACATGATATTTGGACCCAAATCATGTAGGTAATATTGATGACATAAAATCTACTTCTAAATATGTGTTATTTTTAGGATCTAGTGCTATATCATTGGGGAGTAAGAAAAAAAACTTTATTTATTTATTTTCCATCAAATCATAATATCATGTAGTAGGAGAAGTTGTATGTGAAGCAATATGGTTATATAGCATACTGGAAGGATTGTGAGTACCACATAATAAACTTACCATCCTATATTGTGACAATGAAGGTATTCTTAAACTTGTTCACAACCTGGTGTTTCATGAACTCACAAAGCACATTGAGGTACAAGTATATTTCATATGTGAAACATGTTCATCAACATAACATCTGACTCTAGTTTTTCCCCAACAGAAGAACAATGTGCAAATGTCTTCACCAAGTCACTTGCACAAGACAAATTTGAGGCATTCAGAGAATCTCTCTTTTTTTCGCTTGAGACCATGATTAATTAAGAGGGTGGGGAGTGATTTTAGAATAACATAATGGTGATTAATCATCATTATCTAAAAAAATGTGAATGCAAGGTGGTTGTGCTATAAAAAAACTCAAATATGTAGTTTGTTAGTTGGTTTATTCTTGGATTATTTATGGCATTCATGTTTTTATGATCTTACTCCTTAAGGATTGCTCACCCTAACTAATAGGGGATGATAAGAGCATGTTGTATAAATAATGTTATGTAGCTATGTAATGGTTAGCTGAAATAATTCATTAATTATTTTTCGTGCTCAATATAAACTCTTTCCTTGAAATCTTAAGGATTATACTTGGATTAGTTTTACACCATACCATTGGGATACGTGTGTTACTTAAATTCCTTGTATGATATTTTCTTAGCTCATATTTCAATCAAGATTAGCCAAAAGGTCACACTTTCATAGCTTTCATAGTTTAAACAAGGATCCAATGACCTTCTTAGTGAGTAGTGCCTAAATTCAGAATAATGCTCATGAAGGTGTCTCATCAATTACCTGATAGTGAATTATAAAGTATTTTCTCTTAGATTTTACTTCAAACTATTAAGGACAAAGTGATGTTTAATACATCAATATTTAGTTGAACTTTATCATAGGGTTATGAATTATGAAATAAAGCTTATAAATGTTAATATGCTTAAATATGTGACTAGTGTCCCTACCTCTAGTGGAGTTAAATATCAAGGTAAAAAAAAATCTTCAGGGTAATGATATTACTAATTTTCAAGATATGGATGAAACCAAGAATGTAGTTAACACAATATCTCAACCACATGACGAGCTTGTCCTTATATCTCAAGAGTGAAGATAATTTACATGATTAACTGAGAGTCATCATCAAGTGTTGAAAATATTATTTGAGAGTAATATGATCTCTTTAACTTCACATTGTGACTATGTACCATAGTTTCCTTTTCCTAAGAATTATGATATGAATGCATATTTTGAATATCATAAAGATTCATGTCATACTACGAATAGGTTTTTCATTGAGACATAATATTCAAGACATAATTGATAACAATGTCATTCAAGTAGAAGGACACAATCATACATTGAACTAATTAGTGGTTCAACTAAATAAACACTTGAATATGATCACATGGCAGCTCCTAAACAATCTCTACTAGTTTTTAATGCTCATATTTTAGATAGTTTCATAAGTGTGATCATAGATACACATGAAGAGATTCATTTGATTACTCTATATGACCATGAGATTCTAATAGATGATTATATCAATGGATCATCGTTCATACAAGATTCCATACATTCAAATTCCAAATTGACTAAATACATCATGGTTGGTTCAAATCTAAACTTAGGTACAATGCAATTTCTTATTAGTCAGGGGTATACTCAAACGGATTTAGATGGTACAAGCACTACTTTAAAAGGTTAAGATAGTCTTACTAGGACACATCTTGAGGGTATTGTATGAAATATAATTGTAGTTCCTAAGAGTAACCTATTGTGGTCTCATGTATTTCCAGATAGCATGACATCTCATATATTACTTGGATGCCCTTGGCTTAATTAAATGATGAAAATCCTATCCACATTACATCAATGTCTATAATTTTTGCATTATAATAAAGTGATTACTATTCAATATAATCCTTATGAGAATCAATCCAAACTCACTATGATGTATGATCCAAAGTGATACCAAAACAACAAATCATCAACCTTAAATGAAAACATCTAGAGTTCAAGTACCTATTCATCCATGCACTAAAGTAGTCTTATCACAACTTCTCATGTTTTTTAAAGTTAAATAACCTATCCAAGTTTCAATTACATGATCTAAAAAATTTCTTTTTTACAAGAAGATACAAGATCTAATACATATAATTTCCATGATAATGATTACATTTCTATTTATGATGATAGTAGGTACTATACAACTTGTAATTACATTTTTGATATACTAGTGACACATTTGACTCCTCAAATTCATGGTCCAAGAGATTTGTAGATCTTGATAATGAAGATAAGTTGGAATCTTATTATGCATAGTATGGTCATTTACATAGGATTATTTATTGATATTTTTTGTTAGACTCTTGTGATTCATCGGTATAATCTATTATACATATTTTTTATTTCTTATATTTGTTCTGTAAACCCAATGTTTTCTTTCTCTCTTATATTGTGTATGGATTTTTCGTTCATTATGCTTCCTTGTGGGATTTAATTACTATTATCTCTTGACTTTTTTGTTGCTTTTTTATTCTTCTATCTTGAATTTTGGAGTTACCTTATTTCATGTTTCAATTTGCTATGTCATTATTCTAGTCCCTTGGTATATGTTGATTACATTGTTTTTTAGTCCATTTACTTTTATTGTTGTTTCCAATTCCAAAAGACCTTGTAGACCTCCAATGTATACAACACTTATATATCAATTCTTTTCACCCCAATGCACACTGATTTCTATGGGAATTTGTCGGTTAGTAGGGATCCTCCTCCCTTTGCTTCAACCTGATTTATTCTCTTGAATTTTTTCTTGATTCATTTTACTTTCACACCTATTGGCTTGTTTCTTGCTTGTTTCTTGATTAATTCCATTTCTTTTAAAAATAATAAAACACAAATAAAAAAATATTTTCATTTATCTTTGTTAATAACATAGTTGCACATTATCACATATCATTGTTTATCTACAAATTATTAGATGTTTGCATATACATTATTTATGTGCATGTTGTTCATAGTATTATTTGCATTAGATGCATGAAATACAAGTTACATAGGATTTTGGACTTATAGTTACTTTTAAAATTCATCCTGCTTACACTAGATACATCTTTAAATTTAGGGAATTCCTATATTAGGGACATTTTAAAATGTGTTGCAGGGTCTATCTTTCCTATTTTTCTTTATCATTTTGATCTTTATAGTTGTTTATGCATATATTCATCTAACATATATATTTTGTGATTTGTTATATGGATACTCAGTATTGATTCACATGCTTGTTACATTGTGTATTTGCTTGTTTGTCTAAGGATTGGTTGGATTGCTTGCATGTGCATGCTTGTGCTTATGTGTGCTTGTGCATGTTGCTAGGATGTCTTTCTTATGTTGTCCATAAATGATCCTATAATTTTCAAGTTTGTTCCACTTATGTGTGATTTATTTATTTATTTCACTCAATGATTTCATTTAATATATGTGGTTACATGAATATGTGTGTTTACATTATTGACAATATTGTGTGATAATGTATTATTAGTTTCGTGATCTACACCATGCACACTATTAATCATAGTATACTATGTTTGGTTCCTATGTTCCTTGGTTTCTACCATTCATACATTGGGTCATATTATTATTATGCCTTGTTATTATATCTTGTATGTATAATATCATATCATTATATTGGGGCATATCACTTGTCACACTTTTCTTGATACATCAAGGCATATCACTTGTCCCTTATTTCTTAGTAGATTGAGGCATATTTTTTCACTTATCTTTCCATTAACATACTTATATTAGTTATACTTTGGAATATTAGTCTTGAATTATCAATGAGCTTTAATGATGACATATTTCTATGGTCATGTACATGTATTTACAAATGTGTTTTCAATATTATTTAAAGATTTTATTTTATCTAAGTTTTACACAGTGCATGTAAACATTTTATTTTGATATGAATGATATTAAATAACATCCCTCACTTAAAAATGGGGCATAAAATTGGTTTAATCTATCTTCAATTACAAATATCAAGTGGTCAAAGGATATCAAGAGGTAACAAATTTATGTCAAATGGTTATAGATAAGTACTAGATGTTTGCTTCTTCAATCAACACGTATATTTTTTACTCAACAGGGCTAATATGATCTAATTTTAAGATATTTGGCCACATGGCTTGGGAAATTGAGGCCATGATGGTTTCAATTATATTTAGAGATGATAATATGATATGCATACCATCAGGTGTATTTGTTCCCTTTACCCATTTTTAATTTCTCATTTATTGTAATTTGTTACATTATTGTTTATTTGTTAAGACATTGATATACAAGTAAACATTTAAATTTGTTTTGAAGTACATTCAAGATGTGAACATTGAAGTTTTCATAAATCCTTAGTGATAATTAGGACATTTATGTAGATAATAAGGAGACAATTTTCTATTTTGTAGGTTGTTATAGCTAGACATTGATAGAAGGTTGTCTCTCTCCTCCTTTTGATTTTCAGATAATTTTCATATCAAATGTTAAATTTGAGCCTAACTTACAAGTATTGATTTTTGTGTCCTTATTTAATGTATATGCACACACACATTAAAGTAGGGCATCACATAAACACCTATTTTGGTATAAGTCATGTAATTACAGTGTTATTATCATTTTTTTGTACATTTAGATAATTAGTGCATATTAAGAATTTCTTGGCACACTTTCGCTTCACATTTAACACTACATAACTTTTGTTATCATCATATACACATGAAAACTTTTAGATTCATCATTTGTTTTCCTTGATATACTCAAACACACTCCTATAAACTAATTTGTCTTTATTTCCCAAACCTTGGTTCAACCTGAATGGAATCATGACATTCAAATAATTGTCTAACCATTTCATGTCATACAATTGTGGTCATGTTATTTATGGGCTCTTTGTTTCATCCTACCATGTTTCCTTATGCCTTGATTGTTAGATTTATTAATTTTCTATTGTCGATTTGTGCATGAATGTGCCATAATTTTCATTCAAAGGAGCATATATATAAAAGTTTACCTAAGCTATAGATAAGGAAAAACATAGCGTAAGTATCATCAAGTAGCTCACACATTGATTGTGTATTGCATTCTTCCCTTGTTTTATGCTTTATTTACTAAAGGATTCTTGATTCATACTTATACCAAAATGAAGAGTATACAATTCTATTTTTCTAACTTGCATCTATAGGATAAAGGGTGGAGCACTAAAAAAACACATGGTTTTATTGATGACATGCATGGGTGATATTTTTTGAACTTTCATACTTGAATAAAGGTAGGATGTGCTCTAATTAAGGCAATCCCCTCAAACAAAACACCACTTTTTTATACCCTAGAAAGTGTAGACTTGAGCTCAAGCAAGGGATAAGATATATTGGCATTTATACACATCCATTTATTTATAATAGAGAGGTTTTTTAGCATATTCTAATGACAAGGGGTTTACTTAATTTTTAGAGCATACAAATCTACACAATCATTATCAGATTAGGTTGACCAATTTTAGGAAAATTTCCACTGTCATATAGTTCTATTTTCCTCTTCTAGTTGTTGTATGGTCCAATTTTTTTCACTATATCAGATCACTTTTTTAATTTTTGAATGATTTCCTACATTGATTTAGATTCTTATTTTCTTCACTTTCACTCTTTACTAGAACTCATCTCAGTATAGATTCTTATTTTGATTTAGATGCATCTCTCTTTCCCCTTTCCAATTATCAATTGCTCAAGGTACACATATTCTCCTTGTTGTCATCAATGAACCTAAGTTATTACAGAGAAATTGGGGCCATTGATTTTGAAATATCAAAATTAAAATAAATTATTCTTGGACCTTAGGATAAAATTTTAATATTTTGGACTCCATTGAAATAGAATGCCAAACTGATTTTATTTAAAATTCTGAGCCTTTTGTTTACAAAGTTTGATTTCACCTTTAGATTGGTTTAAATGGCTAATTTTATTTTCCTCTAATATATTATCTATTTTATTTTATTCTAATCTTGGGCTTTGATTTTTCTTTCTTGAATAAAAAAACATAACTTATATTCAGATAAAAATTTACATCATGTAAATACATAAAGCATTGGAAAAAATAGAGCCAAAAGAGAACCTCGAGGGGCCAAATACACACTAAATTGTCCAAATAATCCAAGAAAATATGAAAATATTACATAAAAATGAACACAAAAAAGATCATGAAAAACAAGAAAAGCCACAACCCAAATAGCAACCAAAAAACACCTAAGGATCAAAAATATTACAAGAGATAGGAGGCTAAAATAATTTCTCCTTAGTCTCCATCTTCACCCACTGTCCCGACACTAATAACATACACTCTTTGGAAAAAAATTATGCCACGGTGTTAATTTCACTAAAAATATGTTTGTAATGGTGAAAACATCAGATAACTATTTCACTTGACAAAAAAATGGAGTTAAGAAATACTCCATTATATATAACTTCTACATTCATTTAACGACAACATGAGAACCTCCCATCACTTTCAACCAGTCAATATTATTATCTAAACAAAAATTGAGTAATAATTTAAGAGCAATTAGTTCAGCATAATTATTTGACCTCATACCGAGCACAATGTTGAAATGGAAAAATGATTATCATTGATGTATAAAACACCTCCAACACCACAACATACTAGATTACCTTATTTGTCCCCATCAGAATATCCCCATAGAATATAATTATCAAACACCACTTATGTAATTTGTCTTTGAGCCTTCAATTTCATGTTCTTTTTTGACACTTCAAATATAATTATGATTTGAATAGAGGTATGGATTGGAGGAATATTAATATTGTTAAATATATTATCATTTCTAACCAACCATATCCCCCATGCAAAAACATAGGGTAAAGCTCTGAAATGCTTTAATTATCTAATATCAAACCAATTCTTTATATAGTCAACAAGTGTATTCCCATGCCAAAAACTCGGTCTCTAAATCAAACCATCCATTTCTTCCCAAACTGTCTGGGTGTATAGACAATAAATAAGTAAATGATTGATACTTTCCAAAGCATATATGCATAATGTACATATTCCCAATCCTGCCAACCACTTCTAAATAGTGTATCCCAAGTTAATACTTTATTACTAAGTGTCAGCCACATAAAAGTTATAGTTTTTAAAGGAGAATTAACGTTCCATATAGCTTTCCACCACCAAAATAGATTACCAAGACCTTCAAATAAAATGTATCTTTATATCAAAGTTTCAATATGTACTCCCCCCAAATATAGTTTTAGTCCACACCAATTCATCATTGACCCCATATTTAATCCTCACATGAATTCTAATTAGATTTCCCACATATTCATTCCATGATTCACTATCTCTTCCTTCTAAACCCAAGTGTTGGGCCATTAACTAACCTTGTTGCCAATTGGAGATAGTAATAGGGTCAACAAATTGAGACATAGTTACATAACCAAAATCTTGTAGTTGAATAGTTAGATTATCAGGAAGCTTATAAGCATTTCTTCTCCCCACCCATGGATTTGACCCACTTCTAATATTATCACCATTTTCAATTTTCCTAGCCAACTAATTGCTAATTTAAGAGGGAATGTCTAGTCTAAATCCATCCAAATAATAGAGATATGATACCTTTAGTTGGATTTTGAACCCACTCAACCAAACTAAGAGGGTCAATATATGTGTGCATAATAACCTTCTTCCATAAGTCATCCTAGGAAAAAGGTCTCCATAACTCCTAGTTGCCAAGGCTTTGTCAAAAAATGAATATTTTTTAAAGCCTAGCCCCATTCTTCCTTTCGTTAAGAAATGAGTTTCCATTTCAAAAGAGTGATACCTTCTTTATTTTTTTTACCAATCCACCAAAATTTAAAACACCTCTTCCTTATCTTCTCCCAATCCCCCATAGAAATATGTGCTACACTATGCCAATAAATAACAATAGCTTCTAAGACTGACGTAACTAGATTTAATATTCATCCTAAGGATAGCCACCTATTGCACCATGAATTGATTCACATGTCTATCTTTTCCACCAATCAATCCCAATCACATTTCCCATATGCATTTGGCTTCAACACAACGCCTAAATATTTTTTCCTTACTTGAATCTCTATCTTGGTATAATGTAGAATCTGCATAATTTATCTCTCCTCTTCAACAAATAAAACATTACAAGACAAGGTATATATATGAATATTGACCTCCATACATCTGGCCATTCTTTAGGTCTCTAAGATATCCTTATATCTGATAGCATCCCAAATAGAACCATCACATAAAAGTAAAATATCATCAAGAAAGAAAAGATGTGTAAGAAAAATGGATCTTCCCACTTTGATCCTTATGAGATCCCAAGTCCTCTTTTCAATCCTAATAGCTTCACTCAGACTCTCAATAACCATAAGGAAAAGAATTAGATATAAGGGACAAATATGTTGGATCCCTCTCCTATTGGAAATATGATTGTCATTGATGTCAAAAGGGACATTGTGAGCATGTCATTAATGCTCAGGTATGAATATGGTGATCATGGTGAACCTATCAGAGGTCAAAGATGATTTAAATGCTTATGTGTATGAATGGAATTAATCCAATTTTTCATATTGTTCATTTAGACATTTTGGGTCTATGATAGAAGAGATGAGAAGGCAGTTTTTTGAAATCACCATTCCCACATATAAATGAGTATGGGGGAGTTGGTCACATTATTGTGATCACATTAATCCCTAGTTGTTATGCACCAGATTTGAAGCCATGAGATGAAGCACAGTTGAAGTTATAGGGATGCAAAGTTGGATACTAAGATAAAATCCACTAAGTTTCTATACTTAGCCAAATTTGTAAAAAGGGATAAACAAAGCCAAGTAAGCATATTGATGAGGTCAACATTTGCACACATGGAGGTGTTAGGATAAAATGATCACATGGGTCTATTCATTTTTGTGCCTAATTTATATGTGTTAAATCTCAGGTTGTGCGATGTATCATGACAAAATATATGCTTGAACAAAGTAGGGCTCTAAGGAATTTTGACAGTGTTTTCCAACACTCAGTCAAATTTGTAGGTTGCAAGAAAAAGCTGAGAAGGCATTTTTATGATGTCATATCTTTCACATATAAAAGGTTCAGGAAAAAATGGTTATATGGATAGAATACCTTATGTAAGAGGATCATATGCACTAATTTATAGATCATGCAACTTAGTGTGACATGAGTTATGCAAGAACAAAGTTGGCCTTCCAAGCAAGTTCTAAGCATAGCTAGCTCTGTGGTAGAATAATCCAAGTGAGCAGATTAATGACATTATATCTCACACATGTGAAGGATTCAGAAAGAATTGAGCATATGTGTTTGTTCACTTTCATGCCTAGTTTATATGGTCCAAATTTCAGACCAAGTAGTAGAGGGAAGCAGAAAATATGAAGGTGCAAAGTTAGCCTTCCAGGCATAAATAAAATGGTCTCCATACTTAGTCAAATATGCACAAGGTAAAGTTTAAGCTAGTGGAAATAACAATGGTTCATGCTTAAATGAACATTAGAGATCTAATGAAGTGCGGTGAAGTCAAAGTGTCAAAGGTCCCTCCGAGTTAATGTGTAAGTGATAAGTGTCACAATCACAGAGCTTGGAAAATTAATTTATGGTGTGGGTTAAAGTCAAAAGGTCAACGAGCAATGTGAGGATACCAAGTGTCTCAATAGCAATAACTAACAACAATGTGTAGAAGGCACACACACCAAATGTCATGTCCTCAAGGGTTGGATAGATATAAATATTGAACTTATCAAAATATTTGATGGTGTGTGGATGATCATGCAAAGGAGATCCAACAGAGTGAATAGACTCAAATGTTATAAAGTGATCAATGTTTATCGACATAATGACAAGGTAAAGACTGAGTAGGTTAGATAATATCGATAGATCGAAAGCAATCCAAAGATATAAGAAGTAGCAAGATGAGGTCAAAGAGTCAAAATTTAACGACCAAGTCAAGGTAAAGCTCATGCATATTTGAAGATCCAATGACACATGGAAGATTGGATGAGAGAGATTGAATGGAGTGAGTGGACTCAGATGGAACAAAGTGATAGATGTTTAACGTCTCAATAGAGATAAAAAAACATGCATCTTTGGAGATTGAACAACACGTGTGAGCTTGACAAAAAATGATCGAATGGATGCATTTTAAAGTTGAGCTATTTAAATAGAGACCATTGAATCGTGGTGCCAAATGTAAGATCAATGATCAACATTTAAAGTCAGGTCCAGATAAATGGTTAATAATAATAACATGCAATAACTTGTGTATAAGCCCCATAACTTGACACAAATAATGAGATTGATTGATTTAACTAATCAAATCTACATTAAAGATCATGTGCATCAAAACTTAAGTCTAACAGATTCTATGATTAGTAAAGAGACCTATAATTATAGCGTGATGCATGGAATCTATTGTAAGGTGTTATGGTTTAACCACCTCTCATGGATCCATTAGCTCTTGCCATTGTATAAGGCACTAATAGGTTGATCTTTTGGTGCAACAGCAACTGATGGGCCAACAAAATTGAGACATGGGAACTTATAGTTCAAGCCATAATGAATTGAAGTCCAAAAATAGTAAGATGTGTTACAGTCTGAGTGTGAACACAGAGAGAAAAAATGAACCCTAGATCATTTGTTTATATATATGATATCTAGGATAAAGAAATTGTTGCTAAATAATTGCATTTGCTATTGAGAAAAATTCAATATAGAGTATAGTGGTTGGTGAAGGTATTGAAGTGTGTCAAATAAAGAAATATCTAGACACATGACCAAAGAGGTATAGTGAGGAGTAGAGAGGAAGAAAGGCACAAAGAGAATGCGTAGAGTATGATCAGTTGCAGATTAGACCTGTAATAAAGAATGAAGATTTGGATTTATGTATGAATCTAATTTTTAAATTAGAGTTATAGATCCATAGAAAAGTCTGATAGGTTGGTTCCATCAGATAAAATAAGTGGGTGCTCAGATTAGGGAGTGGGTGCTTCCTTAGAGTTGGTGCTCTTAAATCAAGGGATTGGTGTCTCCTTAGGATTGGTGTCCTTAAACATTATAACCAATGAGGTTTGCCAATGAGCCCGGATTAGAATAGTAACTTCTAGTAGTTATTATCAATGTGGTTTTTTCCTTTGGGTTTTCCACATATAAATCTTGTGTCATATGCATTTGTGCTTTTATGTGATCTCTACATTTATCTTTTAATCTACATATGCTTTTGAATTTACTTTAAAAGGATAGAAAGACTAGTTTTAATTGATATACTGATTTACCCCCCTCCCACTCAGTATCTAGTTGTGGTCTAACAATTGGTATCAGATCCTAGGGTTCCTTTGAAAGAATCTTAATTAACTCAGGTAGATATTGGAACAGTGAACATAATGTCTAGTCAAGAAGGATCTTCATCAAACAAATCACCTCTCTTTGATGGATCTAACTATGCATTCTAGAGTATAAGAATGGAAGCATACATATCCTTATTAGGGTTTGATGTATGGATGTCTGTAGTAAATGGATATAGAACCCCTACTACAACTCCTACTGATCAGGGTGCTAGGAAAGCATAAGAGGGCAATGCTAAGGCAAAAAATGCTATTCTTTGTGGACTATCAAAATCATAGCTTGTCAAAGTGATGCAATGTCAATCTGCTCAAGATATCTGGAACAAACTAAAGAGCATCTATGAAGGAGATGAAAGGGTAAAGCAGGCTAAGCTACAAACTTACGAAAGGCAAGTTTAAGAGTCTTAAGATGAGTGAAGAGGAAAAGATTGTAGATTACCTCTTTAGGGTAGATAGAATAGTCAATGCAATTAGAGGCCTTAGAGAAGAAATGAAAGTGTCAATTATTATCAAAAAGGTTTTAAGATCTTTGCCATCAAGATACGATTATAAAATATCTACAATAGAGGAAGCATGAGATCTAGATAAACTCACTATTGATGAGTTACATGGGATCTTCACAACTTATGAGATGAGAATGGGAGAGACAGATACCTTCAACAGAGAAGTTGCATTCAAAGTAGCCAAGCAAGCAAAGGAAGAAACATCAACATTTGAATTTAAGGAGACTAATGAAGAAGAAGCTAACTTTGTCAAAAGACTAAAGAGAGGATCTGTAAAGTATATAGGTAAGTTACCCTTCAAATGTTTTAATTTTGGTAAAGTAGGACATTTTGCTTCTACATTCCCTCATAATAAAAAGGATAACTCGGAGTAAGTAGAGAGTAGAAAAAAGGTGAAACCCTACTATCCCAAGAAGAAGAACTTTTCAATAACAAGAAAGGTTTGTACACAAAAGAAGACAATGACTTAATGGAAGACAACAATAGTTCAAATGATGATCATGATTATGCTTTTGTGGCTAAGGGAAAAGAATCCCCGTTCATGATAGTAGGATCAACTTCTATAAATTTAGATCAAGATGAAGTTAAAGACTTGGATGAAGAAGGAGTGTGGATCTAGAATGTGAGCTCATATGTGCTCTAGATGAGATTGACAAGTTGAGAAAAGAGAACTCAAAACAAAAGAAGCTTGGACAAATGAAAATTGAGAAAATGTTTAAAAGTCTTGAGAAATATGATCAGATGGTAATTAGCCTAAAGACACAAGTTAAAGAGGTTAAAAGAATAGAAGATGTAGTCAAAATGGAACTATAATATAAATTTGATGAAATTGTGAAGCTTGAGGTTGAAATAGTGGCTATGAGAAAAGAACTTGAAAAAGCCAAAGGTTAACTAAATAAAATTCTAAAGTTGAGAAGAGGATCAAACATTCTTGATGAATTGATCAACTCTCAAAATGCCTCAAAAGAGAGATCAGGTCTTGGTTATGAGATGGCAAAAAGTTCCTCAACTAGTACATTTGCTAACCTACATGAAAACTTCAAATCAGAAGGATCAGGAGCAAAGAAAGAGAAAGATTGCAAGGATACAAAGACAAATAGAAGTAATGCTGATGCGAAGAAAGTTGAACCTAAAAAGAAGTTTGAAGAGAAAAAGAAGACAAAGGTAGCTAATGTTGATGAATACACCAAGGTGAGAAACTTGAAGAAGCCAAAACTTAGAAGAATTCCTCATGTTGTACCAAAAAATGTTATGACCAGGTATTCCTCATATTTTTATGGTTTTGTTATAAATGCAATCATTTTTCTCATTAGGCTGGTAATTGTAGAGTTGTAACTACAAGGAGAATCAATTTTGTAAGCAAAAAATCATTTGCACCCTTGGTAGATACAAATGTAATGTGTTATAATTGCAATAAATTTGGTCACATAGATAAATATTATAAAACTAGATTCGTAAGATCAAAATTACATAGTATAAAGAAAGTCATGCATCTCAGTGTGAACAAAGGTTCACAAGTTTTTGAAAATAAGCTAAATAATAAACCCAAGGATGTGTAGAGAGTGAAAAATCAATAAATGATTGCTTTGATTGCTCTCCATGCTAAAGAGTAGAATTTGTGGGTGATAGATAGTGGCTGCTCAAAGCATAAGATTGGTGACAAGAGCAAATTCACCTAATTGAGCAAATATAAGGAAGGATCTGTCAGCTTGGGAGACAACACAATAGTAAAGATCAAAGGTAAATAAACCTTGAACATAGATGGTAAACTGCCTACTCATGATGTCCTTTATGTTGAAGGATTGAAGCATAATTTACTAAGAGTCATCCAAACGTGTGACAATGGATGTAAGGTCACATTTGATACAGAAGGATGCACGCTAAAGAGATCTAGCAAAATAGTTGGACAAGGGAAAAAGACTGAGAGCAATATCTACAATCTTGTTGAAGTGAATGGTAATAATATCTTGATGGGAAAGATTGATGAGAGTCGGTTGTGGCATAGGAGAATGGGTCATGTCAATTTTGATAATCTAGTCAAAGTGAGCTCAAATAAGTGTGTAAGACACATGCCCAAGATAACCAAACTTATACATACTACTTGCAAGGAATGTCAACTAGGCAAGAAAACAAGGGTCAAATTTTAAACAAAGGAGTATGCAACTACAAAGCCTCTACAATTAGTTCATACTGATCTTTGTGGTCCTACCAAGACAAGAGTATCTAAAGGAGATCATTACTTCATGTTATTTGCAGATGACTACTCAAGAATGACATGGGTAACCTTTTTGAATGACAAATCTCAAGCCTTTGAGAGATTCAAGATCTTTAGAGCCATGGTTGAAAATGAGATTGTAAGAAAAATCAAATGCTTAAGATCTGATAAAGGTGGAGAATTCACCTCAAATGAATTCATAGAGTATTATGAGAAGCATGGGATCAAAAGGCACTACTCTACAACAAGGACTCCACAACAAAATGAAGTTGAGAGAAAGAAAAAAATAATCAAGGAAATGGCCAGAACAATGCTAAAGGAGGTGAAGTTACTTAATGGATATTAGAAAGAAGCAATCTAAATAATAGTATACATATTGGACATAGTTCAACTGAGGGTAATAGTGACAAAACTCCCTACGAGTTATGGTATGAAAAGCTTGCCTTTGTTAAGTACTTCAAAGTGTTTGGAAATAAATGCTACATCAAAAGAAAGGAGGACAAACTGGGAAGAATTGAATCAAGATGCGATGAAGAAATATTTCTTGGTTATTCCACTCAAAGCAATGTCTATGTATGTTACAATAAGAGGCCACACAAGATGGTGGAGAGCATAAATGTCAAGCTTGAAGAAGGCATAAAACATGTTGAACCTGACAAAGAAACTGGTAATGAAGAGGCAGATATTGAAGAAGAAACAAATAGTGAAGATGCTGAGGAAAATAATGAAAAAGCACATCCAATATTTGTTCAAAAGGATCATTCAAAAGAGCAGATAATTGTCAATAAGAATGAAGGAGTTCAGACAATGAGAAGAGCTATAATGAACAAGGAGCAAGTAAGTTTTACTCTAACATCTGAAATTGAGATTAAGAGCTCTGTTGAAGATAGTATGGATGAGAACTAGATAAAATCCATGGAAGAAGAACTAAGCCAAATAGAAAAGAACAAAACTTGGCAAGTAGTTCCAAGACCCTCAAACAAGAATCTGATAGGAACAAAATGGGTCTATAGAAACAAGCTCAATGAGGATGGATTTATTATAAAAAATAAAGTGAGATTGGTGTGCAAGGGATATGCACAAGTAGAAGGCATAGAATTTGAGGAAACATTTGCTCTAGTTGCTAGATTGGAAGCTATAAGAATGTTTCCAGCATTCTCCATTTACAAGAAGTTCAAAGTCTATCAAATGGATGTAAAGTCTACTTCCTTGAATGAGAACCTAGAAGAGGAAGTCTATATTGAACAACCAAAAGGTTTTTAGTTGTTATATGAAGAATATTATGTGTGCAGACTGAAGAAAGCACTATATGATCCAAAATAGGCAGCTTGAGCATGGTATTCAAGATTGGACCAATACCTATAACAATAAGGTTTCAACAAAGGATGTGCAGATAGTAATTTGTACTTCAAATCAGAAGGTGAGCATATGTTGACTGCTATGGTTTATGTAGATGAATCATCTTTGGTGGTAGTAGTAACAAAACATGCAAAGAATTTGCTACACAAATGTAAAGTGAATTTGAGATGTCCAAACTAGAACTTTCTTTCTTCCTTGGTCTAAAAATAACACAAACTAATGAAGGGATCTTCATATCCCAAACCAAGTATGCAAAGGAGATGCTCAATAAATTTGGAATGGAAGATAGCAAACCAGTTAGTACCCCCATGATAATTAGATGCAAGTTGAGCAAAGAGGATGATTCCCTTGATGCAAATCAGACTATATATAGATCAATGATAGGTAGCTTGCTATACCTAACTACATCAATACTTGATATCATGCAAGTAGTGTGCATGGTTTCTAGATTTCATGCTATTCCTAAAGAGTCACATGTCAATGCAGTGAAAAGAATCTTTAGATACATCAAGAGCACAATTGACTATGGCCTATGGTACCATATAAGTAAAGATTTCACTTTGATAGCATATACAAATGTTGATTGGGCAGGAAGTATGGATGATAGAAGAAGCACTAGTGGTGCTGCATTTTTCCTTGGAAATAGACTTGTTTCACGATTGAACAAAAAGCAAGAGTCAATTACTTTTTATACAACAAAAGTAGAGTATGTATCAGCAATGACATGTTGCACTCAAGTCTTGTGGATGAAAGAAACACTCAAGGACATCAAGGTTGAGTAAAAATGACCTATTTTCATTCTTTGTGAAAATTTAAGTGCTATAGATATATATAAAAATCTAGTGATGCTTTCAAGAACCAAGCACATATCAATCAAGTGTCAACTATAAAGAGAAAGGGTTAGAGATCAAGAGGTCACAATGGAAAATGTGCCAACTAAGGACCAGATTGTAGACATAGTCACCAAACCTCTTCCCAAGGAATAATTTGAATATCTAAGATATAATTTGGGTGTAGTGTCTCCTACAACACATCACTAAAGCAGTAGTTATAATGCATGAGTCTAGGGGGAGTCTCATAGAAGCTTTATTAATCCCTGGAAGAAGAGAGAAAAGTCAACTCGGGGATGTATACTTCTAAAAAGTACTAATGAGTTGAAAGCCATAGATTCTTGGACAAACTCCTTTATCTAATAAAGGGGGAGAAATATTTGGACAAACAATCAGCTAGAGTCCCTTTGCCATTCATGTCAAAGGGGGGGAAAAAGGTGCAAATGCTCTTTATAGGAGAAAGAGAAAAATGTTCTTTGCAAAAGTGCAAATGTCAAATAATAAGAGCAAGTGTCCAAGTTGAGTATTAGACAAATGTGTCATTACCTAAGGGGGAGAAAGTTTGGTATGAATAGCTTCAGTTCATACTTATCAAAAGCCAATGCAAGCAATGCTAGAGAAGGACCTAATTAGTAGAAAATCAGAGCATTGAGTTTGCCATCAATGACAAAGGGGGATATTTTTGGAAATATAATTGTCATTGATGTTAAAAGGGACATTATGAGCATGTCATTAATACTCAGGGATGAATATTGTGATCATGGTAAACCTATCAAAGGTCAAAGATGATTAGAATGCTTATGTGCATGAATGGAATTCATCTGATTCTTCACATTGTTCATTTAGACATTTTGGGTCTATGACAAAAAAGATGAGAAGGCATTTTGTTGATGTCACCATTGTCACATGTGAATGAGTATAGGGGAGCTAGTCACATGGTTATGATTGCATTAGTCCCTAGTTGTTATGTGCCAGATTTCAAGCCATGAGATGAAGCGTAGTTGAAGTTATGGGGATGCAAATTTGGCTACTAAGATAAAATCCACTAAGTTTCTACACTTAGCCAAATTTGCAAAAAGGGATAAACAAAGCCAAGTAAGCATATTGATGAGGTCAACATTTATACACATGGAGGTATTAGGATAAAATGATCACATGGGTTTATTTATTTTTGTGCCTAGTTTATATGCATTAAATCTCAGGTCACACAATGTAGCACAACAAAAGATATGCTTGAGCAAAGCAGGGTTCCAAGGCATTTTGAAAGTGTTTTCCAACACTTAGTCAAATTTGTAGGTTGCAAGAAAAAGGTAATAAGGTATTTTTATGATGTCATATCTTACACATATGAAGGATTCAAGAGCAAATGGTTATATGGATGAATCCCCTATGTAAGAGGATCATATGCACTAATTTATAGATCATGTGACTAAGTGTGACAAGAGTTATGCAAGAATAAAGTTGGCCTTCCAAGCAAGTTCTAGGCATAACTAGCTCTATGGTAGAATAATTTGAGTGATTAAATTAATTATGTTAAATATCACACGCATGAATTATTCATAAAATAATGAGCATATGGGTTTGTTCACTTTCATACATAGTTTATATGGTCCAAATCTCATACTAGGTGGTTAAACGAAGCAAAAGATATGAAGGTGAAAAGTTAGCCTTCAAGGCATAGTTGAGATGGTCTCCATACTTAGTCAAATCTGCATAGGGTAAAGTTTAAGCTAGTTGGAAGATCAACAGTTCGTGTTCAATCAAACATTGGAGATCCAATAGAGGATGGTGAATTCAAAGTGTCAAAGGTCCCTCAGAGTTAACATGCAAGTGACAAGTGTCACAATCACGGAGCCTAGACAGTTAATCTATGATGTGGGTTAAATTCAAAAGGTCAATAAGCAATGAGAGGATGCCAAGTGTCTCAATAGTGGGAATTGATAACAATGTGCAAAAGGCACATGCTTACGCCAAGTGTTATATCCTTGAGGATTGGACAGATATAACTATTGAGATTGTAAGAAGATATGATGGTGCACGAGCGATCATGAAAAGGAGATCCAATAGAGTGAATGGACTCAAATGATATAAAGTACTCAATGTTTATCAACACAACAACAAGTTAAAGACTAAGCAGGTTTGAGAAGATTGATAGAGTGAAAGTGATCAAAAGATATAGGAAGCAACGAGATGAGGTCAAAGTGTCAAAGTTTAATGACCAAGTAAGGTAAAGTTCGTACATCTTTGAAGATCCAACAGCATGTGGAAGCTTCGATGAGAGAGATCCAATGGAGTGAGTGGACTTATATGGAACAAAGTGAAAGATGTTTAACGCCTTAATAGAGATAAAAAGCATGCATCTTTGGAGATCGAACGACACATGTGAGCCTATCAAAGAATGATCGAATGGACACATTTTAAAGTTGAGTTATTTGAATAGAGACCATTGGATCATGTTATTAAATGCAAGATGGATGATAGACATTTAAAGTCATGTCTAGACAAATAGTTAGTTACAAGAACATGTAAGAACTTATGTATAAGCTCCATATCTTGACACAAACAATGAGATTGATCGATTTAACCGATCAAATCTACATTAAAGAGCATGTGCATCAAAACTTGTGTCTAACATATGCTATGGTTAGTAAATAAACCTATAATTATGGTGTGACACATGGAATCTATTATAATGTGTCATGGTTTAACTACCTCTTATGGATTTGTTTGCTCTGACCATTGTATAAGGCACTAGCAGGTCGATCCTTTGGTGCAACAATAACTAGTGGTCCAACATAATGGAGACATGGGAACTTACAATTCAAGTTATAATGAACTAAATTCCAAAATTGGTATGATGTGCTACAGTTCAAGTGTGAACATCGAGAGAAGAAGCAAACCCTAGATCATTTGTTTATATATATGATATCTAGGACAAAGAAAATGTTGCTAAATAATTACATTTGCTATTGAGCCAAATTAAATATAGAGGAAAGTGATTGGTGAAGGAAATGAAGTGTGTCAAATAAAGAAATATCTAGACATAGGACCAGAGAGGTATAGTGAGGAGCAAAGAGGAAGAAAGGCACAAAGAGAATATGTAGAGTATGATCAATTATAGATTATACTTGTAACAAAGAACAAAGATCTGGATTAATGTATGAATCTAATTTGTAAATTGGAGTTTTAGCTCTATAAAAAAATCTGATAAGTTGGTGCCATCATATAAATTGAGTGGGTGCTCAGATTAGGGAGTGGGTGATTCCTTAGAGTTAGTGTTCTTAACTCAGGGGATTGGTGTCTCCTTAGGATTGGTGTCCTTAAACATTGTAACCAATGAGGTTTGCCAGTGAGGCTGGATTAGAATAGTAGCTTGTAGGAGCTATTTTCATCGTAGTTTTTCCCTTTGGGTTTTCCATGTATAAATATTGTGTCATGTGCATTTGTGCTTGTATGTGATCTCTGCATTTATCTTGTAATCTACATAGGCTTTGAATTTACTTTAAAAGGATTGAAAGACCAATTTTAATTGATATACTAATTCAACCCCCCTCTCAGTATCTAGTTGTGTTCCATCATTTCCCAGTCTTGAATAAATTGGAGGCGGAGCCATTGATAAGAACAACAAAGGAAACTAAGGTAATAAAATCCATAATCCAATTAACCAAATTTTATTTGAACCCAATATGAAGAAGCATAAGATTGAGGTACAACCAACTAACTCTATTGTATGCTTTGGACATATCTAATTTCACCACCACAACAAGCAATTTATTTTAGTTTAATAGAATGTAAGCCTTCTTAAGCCACACTAGCTATGTTATGTATCTGTCTTCTATTGAGAAAACTGAATTGTTTAAAAGAAATAGACTATGAAAATACTCTTTTAATTCTTTGTGTTACAATCTTAGTAATGATTTTATGAAGACAAGTACACAAAGATATTGGCCTAAAGTCATCAAAAGATTCAAGGTTAACTAGAATCATGGAAATATAATAATAATTGACGTCCATGGGAATTATCCCAATAATTTTAATCTCCTTAATCACCCTAAGTAAGTCTTCCTCAACTAAATCAAAAAAGATTAAAAATAACTCCATAGTCCACCCATCTAGACTCAAACTTTTACTCTTTTAAAATGATTAAAGAATTGATTTAAGTTCTTCCTTAGTGACCTCTGCCAATAACATTATTGTCATAATTAGTAAAACTAGGGAAAAAATTAGTAATCTTCATGATCTATTCTAGATTTTCCCTATCTGACTCCTTATACATATGCTTAAAATGATTTACCCCCAAATTAGCTAACTAAATTAAGGACCTAGCTTTAGATCGGTCATCTTTAGGTATATCCCATACAATATTAATGTTTTTCATATGATTGGAAAAATTATGGAAGATATTTGAGTTTTTATCACTAGCTACCAACCAAATAACCTTGCTTTTCATTCTCCATTTTGCCTTGCGTGCTAACATAATTTCACCTTTTCTTTTCTCCAATTATCTAATCCTTGCTTTGGCCTCAACATTAAAAACACCATAAACCAAAACATTATATAATTCAACAATCTCTTTCTCAAGTTGTGTGAGGACTTGGTCTTACTATATATATTTATTAAAGGACCACATAGAGATAACAAAATTCACCTTCCTTAATTTTTTTTCAAATTAAAAACATGATGAACTCCCCAAATTCCTATCATACCCTTTCCAATTATCTTTGACCAAGGACTGAAATTCCACATCCTCCAACAAAAAGGGATTAAACTTGAAATGAATTGGTTGTTTGCTAATCTCAATACCAATTTGCAAAAAAATGTGAAAATGTTCTGAACTACTACCTGTTTCAACCCATGACCTGTTTCCATCTCCCTCGACCATGATATCCTCATAGACTAAAAACTTGTTAAGTCTCTTTGCTATAAAGTCATCTCCAATCCTATTATTACTCCGAGTAGGTATAATTTTAATATTCTCAATAACCAAAAGCCCAACCTCCTATAATTTATGCACAAAATATCTAGCTAGAGTGTCCATTTGTGTTGTTGACCCCCAAACCTTAGATCTTCTCAAAGTGAAATTTAAATCTCATCCCATGACAAACATCTCTTCTTTATGAAATCCATGTCCATAAGTGTATCCCAACTGAATTTTATTCTCATATGGCCCATAAATTTTAACCAATTGAAAATAAATCCCCCTTTCCATGGAATGGAGTAGAGTTCCTAAACGAAAAATAAGTAAAACAAAGTTAATAATCTTGAACAATCTATTCTTCCTACCCAATAACAACCACCCTAAGCGACCAACAAAATCTAATGAAATAAATTCCTAATCCTTTAGAAAATATTGTAATACACCATCTATTTTCTTACTCTCGATCATGGTCTCTTGAAGCATTAATATATCTGGCTTGTGAAGCAACACTAACCTTCTAAGGGCAAAATTTTTAGAGTCACTACCCAGGCCACATGTATTAAGAGAAAGAATTAGCATTGGGTAACCTTCCCAAGGGTTTGGATTATTCTAAATACCCCATCAATATATTTTTTTGTTTCCCACTTTGTATCTCCTTTAATGATTTATCTTCACTTGTGAAAAGTAAGACTTCCTCCCTATAGTAGAGTAGCATTTCTCCCTCTCTAATACAAAACTATGACCACCTAAAACTGATGTTTCTTCGATAACCATTGCCATATTTTAGATATGAGATTATCTATATATATATATATATATATATATATATATATATATATATATATATATATATTATAACCAATAATGGACTCCCCTTCCTCTAAGTAAGAGGAAGATTATTCTAAGGACCTATTTTGCATAGAATTTTTGACAAAAGAAGTGTAGTCCCAGTAGTGTGAAAAATGTTTACCTTGGGGATATAGTCCTCATTTTGACTATATTTATTATTGAACCTCTAAGGATACCTATCACCTTTACCCCTTAGATTATTTGGGTCATAAGATGGATCCCCTAAGGGCAACCATTCTTTGAGGGTAAATTTAATAAACTGTGACAATTGGATAAAGAGTGTGGGGGTGAGGACATCGACATCTTATCTAGATCAGAAGGATCTATTTGATGATCAATATGAAGAATAAAGGGACTTAAATGATTGGAAGTGAGGGGAGAGGACATAGTGTGATACCTGTTATCCTAAGAAACTAGTTTGATAATAGAAAACCTGCTTCCTACATCTCCACTCTTTGTCCCTCTTTTCTCTCAGGCGTAACATCCATCAGAACCCCAACTTATTTATCCCTCACCACTTCATTCCAGCCTTTCCAATAGTGAAAATTGATCCTTCAACCAAGTCTATCCCTAACTACAAATACACCTTCTCTTTCCCATGATTTATGTTAATTTCCCCAACATAGCACTTACCCTCTTTTGCATAACTACATGTGCCTTCATTAGTGCTCATACAAGGGTCCAAAGCCTTAGGTCTCCAAACTTATCTATTGAATATATCTTGGTCTCTATTTTATTCACATGGGTTTTACTTATTTAATTTTATCCCAAGCTCCCATTTTAATTTCTTTTATCTAAATTTTTACATGGAAACCTAATTTTAGATGTTATTATTATCTTGGCTTATTCGTACCTTTTCCCCATGAAATGAATTAATGTTATTTAGTTGTATCTCATCTCATGGAGTCCTATTGAGTATCCAAGTCTCAAATTTTATTTATTTTATGTTCTTTATGAGCAGTTTCCATGTACTCTATCCTCTATTTTAATTGTAAATGTCGTAATTTAACAAAAGTAATTCACCTAAGATATGAGTTAGTGTCACTTGTTGCTATCCTATATTCACATGCCCCCGGAGGACTCACCTAATTGACTAAAATCAAACCTCATGTATCTTTTATGACATGGGATGCTGCCACATGTCCTTATCGCACAAATATCAGACACCAGATGTGTCATTTTTGTTGTTATTCAAATATATTTATCTATTTTATTTCATTTGATTGACATTTATTAAATGTCTCAAGGAAATCAAATGGGGAGTTTTAGGAGTGATGATTTTGAATTAATGAATTGTATTAAAAGATCAAGGTTGTATTTGAAATTAAATGATCAAATATCACTTAAAACTTTGAACTCTATGAAGAGACATTGATAAATTTGTAGTTAGAGAAATCAGGTGGAAAGAAATAAACCAAGTCTTGACTACATGCTTTGTAATGGTGATAAGTAAAACACAAATAGTCTTGGGGAAGGAGCCAAGAAACACCATTTCAATCCCAAGGATATGTAGTAGATCAAACTAAAATGATTTGTATTGTTTATTTAAGGATGCCTAGAAGCCAAGTGATGTAATGAATGAGTTAGATATAAAAGAAGAAGATTTGTGGAAAATCTAAAGCTCAACCTATACAAGGTAAAGACAACTCAGAATTGTTTCCATTTTAGGAACTGATCATGCGTATTTTTCATTATTGTGAAGAGAAAAATGAACAATTGTGTGCTCCAAGTGGAAAGGTAATAGTCGATGTCTCAGGGTTTACCATCCAACAAATGTTAAGATTACCAGGACCTACTTTCAATTATAACAAGAAGTGGATAATGACATGGAAGATCAACCATAAGATATATGATGTTTTGAAAAATTAGGTAGAAAATACCAATTCATGGAAAAATAATATGGACATGTCATACTTCATTCAGTTTTTCAAGGTTCTAATTATAAAAACTATGTTATTGTTAAATTGACTATTTGGGAAGAACAAAATTAACTTGTTAGATGTGTTATGGGTACCACAGTTGCACATATTACATTGATAAGCCTCTAACCTAGGGTGAGTTAATTTATTGTTACCTACCCAAAGCTATTAGAGAGTGCAAGAGAATTGGAAAATTTCATATGCATCTTATTTAATTGATTACCTTTGTTTGACCCTAGATTTTAGTATTGATTTATTTACATAGTTATCCCCCCTGAATTAGAAACCCATTCACATTATCTACAATGTGATATACGATCACCTACACCATGCAAAGTGCCCCATCATTTGCGAGAAGATTATCCCTACAATTTAACAAGTTGTTCATAATAATGAATGCCCTCAAATTTCATCCACTATGAGGAAAATCATTTAGGGTCTAAGCAACTAGTTCTCTTTTTAGGATAACATACTCAGTAGAATTGAAGGAGCACTTAAACCCCCTCATACACTACCTAAAATTCATGTGCATAATAGACTAGTTGTCATGGAAATCGTTTACCAATCATGTACTGAGATGCCATCAATCCTCAAGCAATATAATTAACAAATATTACCTAAATTGTCTATCACTATAAGGGAACATTTGTTTGTTCAGTTTCCTGAATAGAAATTAATGGAGTTACAAAAAGTTTAAAAAGGGGAAGCTCCCATGAGAAATTGTACCATATGTTTTATTATACTATTGCCATTTATTGAAGTGCATGCACTCCTTATACCAAAATTTGAAGAATTAGTGAAAGAACATATAAAATATTATAGTTTTTTGCATTTCATTCTTACATACGAGTGTTGATTGCTAATATCTCTAATAATAGGGTCTCAAATGAGGTAGGCCCATCATAAGTAAACCTATTTTCAATGTTCTTGAAAGTTTCTTAGAGTGGACTAAGACTTGGATAAATAATAAGTAAATTTGGAAGATCTACATCTCAATTTGACAATATGAGAGAGGTTTTTGATCAAAATACACAGACAAAGGCATTCAAAAAGTTTCAAAAAAATATGACACCATCTAACCGAAATCAAATCCTAGCCTTCCAAAATTAACAGTACATTTTTGGTTAGAATCAAATATGAGTCATTTGGTTTTGTTTTTTTGTTACAATTCTCTAATCAACACCAAATTTGTGGGTTTGCTCTAAGACTACTTCCAAACCTATTTTCATTCATTTTTAGATTCTTATAATGCGCAAATAAATCATAATCAATGCATTTATTTATAAACCCCTCTTGTTAAGTTTCAAATTTTTAAGTCATTTCAATTACAATATTTTAGATATTTTTAAGGCTCTATATTGTTATATTAATTCATAATTGAAATATTTTTCTTTGATGATAAATGTAGTTTCATATGACCTAACCCACTTTTCATCAATTAACAAAAATATATATAATGTGAACCATAAATAAATTATGGCATATAAAAGCTATTTGATTATTTAACACATTAAAACTTTAGAATAAATCTTAATGGTTTCATAATGTATGTTAACATGATGATAATAATGACTACTTTTAACCACCTTTCTATTCAAAATATATTAACAAATGTATGTTACAATAATTTAATAAGATATTTTTTGATTGATTAAATGAGGATTGGTGGCTTATAATACAAACAACAAACACTTACATTAATTGGGAACTTAAACTATGTAAAAGTATTGAAATAATTAGAAAAACAAGACAATATTATAAATACTAAATTGGTCTTAAAGAAAAGAAAGAGTAAGCAAAGTGATAGCTATGTAAGGCCACAAGAGCAAATCAAATTTCAAAACAACATTGACATCATTAACATTAGAAACTCAAGAGAGTCAACTCTAAAAGTCCATTTTAAAGCCAACAAAAGAGCAACAATGACAACAAGAGTTTGAGGCATCAAGCAAAACATTGAAAAACCATCTTAAACCACCATTTAAGACCAAACATAATTGAAGCTTCCATTAAAAAACTGGTACTCATGACAAAACCAATAGATCCATCCATGGATTAAGATAAAGTAGATTAAAAATATTTAATAGTAGCTCCAACTAAAACAAAATCCTTCAACAAACCAACAAGGTCAACTACTCCAAGGTTCCAAATACTAATTGACAATTGTACAATGGGTTACTCCTTACCAGACATATCTAGAGACCATTTCAATCCCTCAATTACTATAATTTTTTTCATGATTAATTTAATAATTTTAAATTTAAACTTATCAACATTCACCATACCCAACAAGCTACCAACACTCTCAATGAAAGAAGGAAAAATTTGGGAATTCTTAAATAGGGGCCTCATTAGGAAAGGACAAGATCTTATTAAGATTTAAAATGACCACATGATTACTTAAATCCTTACCACCCCATCTTTAATCTCAAAACCATTGGGAATAGATGGAGAAACCACTTTACAACAAGATTTTATTTCCAATCATCAATCTTCCCACCCAAAATTTCAAGTTATCATATATTTTGAGACCACATAAGGAGATTTCACTTATTAAGATTCTAAGAATGGTTTTTGACGTTTTCTTACAATGATTTCAAAAAACTTATAAAATGAAATTATTTGTTATTGTGTTTAAACCCATAACATAAATCTTGAACCTAAAAATTGAATCGAGCTCATCTACATTCCATTGTCTAATTCTCACTCCCATGTTGTCCTCCCCTAAAGTAGTTATAATGAATGAAACTAAAGGAAGAGGGATTAAACATGACTTGAAAAATTAAGTCATCTATAAGACCTTCAAAATCTCTTTCTTAGAGTGTTCCACACCTTGCTTCTAAATATGTTTCTCTCCCTCTTTTTTCCAATTTCTTTTTTCCCTCACACTCACCATTGAAATTGTAAAAATGAATGAAATTGTAGAAGGGTATGTGGAATGAAAGGAATCAAATGACACAAGATGAAAGATGTGGTTGGAGGGAGTAATAAATTTGCACCATTCTTGAAAGTTACATGTATTCCCTGAAGAAATGATGAAATAATATGAAGTTAAAATTCTTTGATAGCTTTCGAATCTTATCGATCAAGTTTTGAATTTTCCAATTAACAACTTATTTTTAGTTTCAATATTTATCATGATTTGAGAATCATTATTAGCTTTGAAAAGAGTGAAGTAGTTATATAATACATTTTTAAGGCCCTAATTAAGGGCACAAGAATTTTCCACATTATTTGTTGTCATAGGGATGTTAGCACAATAACCCATTATTATGCTGCTTGAAAAATTAAGATTATGCCTCTAAATTCTGAAATCTCAAGATTACCTTTCGAGACTCTATCAAACTTTAAGTTTAAAAAATATTTCTTATTAAAGATTTATACTTAACTTCCTCCCATATATTCTTTTTTTAAGTTGTTTATTAATTCATATAAAATGAATAAAATAATGAAAAATAAATATAAAATATAAACTATAATATATAAAAATATAATATATAATCTCCTCTTATCTTTAATTAATTAATTAAATAAAATATAAAAGTTGCCTTCCTTCCTCTTATACCAAAATCACATAAACTTTATATATATGTGTGTGTGTGAGAGTGTGAGTGTGTGATATATATATATATATATATAGGTATAGTAGTAAGGAGGGCATTTTTAAGTATGTCTTTCCCATTTAAATAAAATTAATTTATGTGATTTATTTATAAAGATTATGGATAGTTAAAATGTTATAATTTATGTGATTTATTTGTAAAGATTATGGATAGTTAAAATGTTATAACGGAGAAAAAAATTTATTTAAAGATGTGTTATTTATTATATTAAGAGGTGTTCTACAATCACAATCAAAGGTGGTGAAAGGTTGTAATGTTTGTAAGTTATATTTACTTTTAAATTTGACGTCCATTTGATCATTACTTAGAAATATTTCATTTTAAAAAAAAATCAATCCAAAATAAATACCTTAAAATTCATATCTCTCAATATTTTAGAGATAAATATATTTAAAATAAATATATTAAATTTAAAAATAATAACAATATACAAACCAAAATCTACCACCCTTATTAGTATATTTAAATGTGACCCATGCTTATTCTACTAAAATATAAATACTCTCAATAACCTCATTTAAGATTTTGTGAAAGAATAACAAAAAATAATGAAATCCAAATATTTGTAGAGTCACTGGGTTTTGTGTAAAACACATATTTACCATTTTAACCTTTACATTTTAGACACTATAATATAAGAGAGGGTGATTAAAAAATAGGTTGGAACTTGAAATAGTATTAAAATTTGTTATTTTAAAAAAATATTTAAAAGAGATTAAATTAATAATTAAGGAGCTCTTAATCCATTTAAACTCGACTTTAAATATTTTTATTCATATCTAAAGGTTAGTTTATTCGGATAAATTAAGCTTCAAAATGTGTTGGTGTCTATTAAGTTTTATTTTGAATCTCAAACCATCTACCTAAAACTCAAGATGAAGAGGGATTAAATGTGTTTGATAGAACTAAGTTATTTATAGAGCCTTCAAAATCGATCTCTTTAAGAGTGTGCCCCACAACTTGCTTCCCGATACATTAATCCTCCTCCTCTTTCATCTTCCTCTTTCCTTTCTCCTTTGCAACAATGCCTCTCACCATTGAAATTACATAGTTGAATTAAACTCTATAACAATATGCAGAACATAAAAAAATTAATGACGCAAGATGAAAGATATAATTGGAAGGAATGATAAATCCACACCATCCTTGAAAGTTATGGGTATCAATTACCCATGCATCATTAGGCTTCACTCAAAACTCTTCAACTACCATGCTATCATTACAAGGATAACCCAAAAGGAATGTTGTCCCCAAACAATCAAAGAAAATTATCTCCTGAACTTTATCAAAATTTAAAAATTGAAATTTAATAACACATAAATTATGGATTATGGATTTTTATCACAATGAATGGAGGCTAAAAGGCCATCCTGAGTTTTTAGGTTAATATATATCAACACCATATTCTCTTTCTCTCAACACATTAGCCTCAAAGTTTGCTAGCAAGTCAACATTCCAATTAGTTTTCTTGAAGCAACGATGAAAGGAGATAAAATCAAAAAACGTTGATAGCCTCTAAATTTTATTGATAAAGTTTTGAATTTTCTAATTGACAACTCTTTTTTTAGTTACAACATTGATGGTAATTTGAGAATCACCCTCAACTTCCAAAAAGGTGATGTTATTATCTAATACAACTTTGAGATAGTAGATAAAGGCATGAACTTTTGCCACATTATTTGTTGTTATAAGAATGGTAGTAGAGTAACCCATTATCATGTTTTTATAAGATTTATTATTACACTTCAATCTTCTAAACACCTCAGACTTCTAAAATCCATCAAAATTAAGTTTGAGAATATTTCTTATTAGAAATTTCTACTTAGCTCCCCCTCACTTGTTCCCTGAGTTTTTTGATTAGTTAATACTTGATTTATATTAAAATAAATAAAATAATAATAAATTTTATTTATAATATATAAAACTATGATAATATAATATATAATTTTTAAGACAATATATAAATTTTATGAGATTGTGGTATAGTTGTAAAAAGAAGAATATTTAAGAGAATTATAAAAATTTAAATCCTTTTTATTTAAATAAGATTAATGCACATGTGATTTACTTATAAAGATTACAAATACTCGCAATTAAAAATGTGCTACTTTATTTTAGAACAATAAAAAACATACCACTAAAATCTTTGGTGAGAAGTTACTTTTATTTAGTATACACTATCCTTATTAGTATGCTTGTCATGCTTATTCCACTAGACACTATATACTCTCTAATTTCATCTAAGATTTATCTCAAAAATAAAAAAACAATAAAACCTAATCTTTGGTGAGAAGTTACTTTCATTTAGTACACATTACCTTTATTAATACACTTGTCATGCTTATTTCACTAAAGAATATATAGGCTATAATCTCATCTAAGATTTATCTTAAAAAGAAAAAAATAAATAATAAAACCTAATTTTTGGTGAGAAGTTACTTTCATTTAGTACACACTACCCTTATTAGTGCGTTTGTCATGTTTATTCCACTAAACAATATATACTCTATAATCTCATCTAAGATTTATCTTTGAAAAGGTAAAAAAGCACAATAAAACTTAAAATTTTTGTAGAAAAGTAGACTTTCGTATAAAACATATTGTTTTTTTTTGACATTTGTTTTAAATACTATAAGATAAGAGGGTGATTGAAAAATAGATTCAAACTTGAAATATGATGATAAATTACACATAATGATTCAAAACGTTGATAAATTTTTCTTTGATAGGGCAAAACGCTTTTAGCTATGAATCGGCTATAGGCACATAAGGACCTAGATCCCACAACAAAAAGAAAAACAACATAAACGAGGCAAAATAAGTTGAGTGCCAAACCTGCCAAACACCTCCCACTAGGGGAACATACAACATGGAGAAAAGGAAAGAAACAAAAGCAAGATGCCAAACCTCAACCAATGAGCAATGAGGAGAACATGACAGACTACAAGCTGATTTTGCGAAACTTCAGTGAAGCCCACAGAAGGAACAATTCAGACTAAACAAATAAGGAATGGAAGCCAACTAAACGAAGTCCAACTGGGGTTGCCATAAACATGCCTCGAGGACTTATCCATAGACTAAAGCAATTTGTCTACCTCGCTTAGAAATGAGATCTTCCAATGTCCATTGAGAACCATTACGAATCAAAGATTCTGTTTCAACGCTCGACAGTTCCACCTCCGATCTACACCCTTTTTTCTTTGAAGAGACTCCCACATCAACGGATTTTTTAGAAGGTTTGGGAGGGGAAAACAAAGGAACTACTGCTAAAGAAGGAACCAAAAAAGAGGAAATTGGGACATCCTTTGAGGGAGCCTTCACAAAGATTAGGGGAGGCTTAGGTAGGGAAGAGGAAAACCCTTCAAGCTGAGGAATGATCAAAGAGGAAATAGGGGCTAGCTCATCCTTAGGACAATCCTCAACGACATCCAACTTTGCAAGGAAGGAGGATGGGGGAGGGGGTGAAATTTTTTTGCCATGATTTTCAAGACCCCCATCTTTCCTCTTCCACATTTGTTAAAGATGTTTACGAAATTTAGAAGAACACTTTTCAATACAATATCCATGCTAATAAATAATACACAACATCAATAAATAATATACACAGAATTTATTTAAAAATTATTTTTTTCCTATTTAAAAAAAATAAAAAAGATAATTAAAAAACTCCAACCCCATTTAAACTTCTCAGACTCTATTAATTTCTTTTTTGAACATTTAACCCCACGCACCCCACCGCCTCGTTTTAAAAAAGGAGCCAAAAATAAAAATAATAATACTAATACTTTACCCTAACAAAACAAACACAGAGGGGATGGGGAAAATTGGGTTCCCGTTATGCATTGAATTGGCATTTTCCGAGAGAGTTTGGAAATGATAAGATAATATTTCCCCAACAAAAACCTTCGGAATTAAAAGTCTTCCCACACTAATTTTAAGAAAGATTTAAATCCGGATCACCCCAACTTGCGGTTACTATAAAGAGAATGTTGAGAGAGCAGTAAAGAAGAAAGCAGATTTTGTCCCAGCAGGTCCAACGTTCGAATCCCTGCGGGTGCCATATTCAAAAAAAAATAAAAAACAAATATGTGGAACGGGTGAAGCTTGATTGGCGAGAAATCTGATTTATAGAGGACTAACAGAGGCTCGTTTCTTCGGAGATATTGAAATAAGGGATGAGATTGGTGTAAGGTCTGCGGCGGCTCTTTAAATTCAGGTTCTTCCTACAGAACGTGAAACAAATACAGGCGGACTGCTAGACTGACTACCATGGAACACCATCTTTTTGAAATCGGCAAGATGCTGGAGAATCCTCCTCGCTCCAAAAAAGCTCTACTTAACATTTTGCAGGCAAGTTTTCCCACCCATCCCCCGTCCCCCGCATTTATTGATGTGAAAATGGTGAACTTTACAGTCTAGGGTCATGCCAGTGTGATTTCAAGCATTCTGTTGGGCATGGTAATAGTTTTAAATTCTTCCATTTAAAGGGAATTGTATTATTTGACATTTAATGCATTTAAGCATTTTTTTTTGAATTATGGTAGATGTAAGCTTAAATTGTGGTTGCGCAAGCTTAGTTACAGCTAGGAATTTGATAATGCAATGCGTAGAAGTTCATTTACACAGTAAGTTTGTTGCAATATAGGGAAGGATAAGAATATAAATCTAATGTAAGTTTTTAGGTCACAACCTAGTCAGCACGCCTACTTGGTGAATAAAGTCCGTAACATGGAACTTTACACATTAGTATTTACATATATTGTTCAATTTTTTTACCTCTTAGGTTTTGACCTTGTAACCGAGCTCAATGGTAAATGAAGCTTTGACAATTCACCTATGCCCTAAAATGATTAGCCTTACCATCTCAACATTCTCCAGGAGATGTGGGATATGGAGACAGGGATGGGAAGCTATTTTCAAATAGAGTAAGTATCTCTGTTTATTGTCAGCTTGGTTACCAGGAGACGTGGGACATGAGGACAGGGATAGTGTCGGGATAGGGAAAGCCTTTTGAAACAGGGTATAAAAGTAAAAGATTGAAGGTATGGCTATCCTACATTAAAATATAGTTGGCAGGAGATGTGGGTAATGTTGGTATTAGCCTCTGCAGTGTTCAATTTCTCTTTTGGTTTGCATATTCTCAAAAGTCATAACCTTTATAAGGCTATTCTGTGAGATAATCATAATTACCTTGAAATACGGGTTGCAGGGCAGAAATCTTGGTACCCACATTTCGTGCATAAATTTGGTACCCGCATCTCCTGCCGACTATATATTTTAATGGTGAAACTCGGTGCCCTTCAATCCACATTTCATGGTGATTATGATTATCTCAAAGGATGGACTAATAAAGGTTATGGCTTTTGAGAATATGCAAACCAAGAGAAGAATTGAACACTGCAGAGGCTAATACCAACATTTTTGACAAGCTTTACTGATCAAAGAAAAAAATCAGCCAGCATTATGCAAGTAGAGAAGAGGATCAATTTCACCACAGGAAAATAGAATGAAGACCCGCTATGAAGGATTACCCTTGATCCTTCTATAAAAATGAACAACCTAGTGAATCATATTGTCATTTAAAATCATTTTGCTTCTTGGAGCATGTATTAGAAATACTTTCTAGCTGTTATACTTGATCTTTTATATCAGAAATTCAATTGATATCCATGGTATCATAAAATCTGCGTTGGAAAGGGGGTAGAAGCAACATTATGCAAGTAGAGAAGATGATCAAGTTCAACATGGGATAATAGAATCAAGACCTGTTGTCAAAAGATTACCCTTTATCCTTCTATAAAAATGAACAAACTAATGAATCATACTATCTTTTGAAATCATTTGGCTTATTGGAACATGTATTATAAATACTTTCAAGCCGTTATACTTGATATTTTTGTAATATTCCAAATCGGAATATTTTACGTTAATTTGGATTTTCCGGAATTCCTTTAAATAATATTTTATAAAAATAATAATTTAAATAATAATAAATTTTGAGTGGATTAATTGTTTATTTCCGAATATAGATTTCAAATATTACAAAGTTACACCACAAGGGGTTTAATCCTTGGGTTCGATTACAAGGGTTTTCGTCCTTGTATCTGGATTATGCAGTTTAAGGAGTTTTGTCCTTAAATGCACTTGTAAGCGGCTGCTTATACATGGTTTATATATATTTAAATGTATAATTGAATGCCTTCCTTCCATACCAACGAATGACTATTAATACTTCATAATCTTCCATCGAAAGATGTGTCTCTTCCAAATGTCTTTTCCCAAGTGTGGTATCCATTTGCTTAATGAATGTTTAATGACTAATTAATTAATTAATACTATAATAATTGCTGTTGTTTATATGGGCGCTCCACTTGAATGATTAAGGACTGTGGTTTAATTAATGACTGCTGTTCTTTTTGGCACTCCACATAATGGAGATTCCTTAGTAATTGTGGCACTTCATTTCAAGGCTGTGATTACAATTGGCTGACCGAATATTGGCGATTTGATGTTGATGTTTGCTTGCATGGTTGTCAGCGATTTAATTAAAGATATGTCCAGTGATTTAATTGGGGATATTACAGACCTCCCTTCCTCAAATTGTTTGTCCTCAAACAGTTGCAAATTGAAATGTTCAAGATTGACTGATCCTTCCCACATGGCATCTTCTATTGGCAGTCTATGAGTAGAAGGATCACAAGAACAAAATACGATCAAATACTGTATGACAACATTATTCTCATTGGGGACCACCAAAATGTAAGAGGGTTTTGTATACTTTTCCCATGAGAAAATCTCATAAATAATCAAAATTTTATAATCTTTAATTTTCTCATTGTCACTTAACAATGAAGTGTAGCAATAAAAATATAAATAGCTCATCTTAATTGAGAGGTAGATGCCATCGTCCTATACATGTTTAGCAGTCATATACTTAGTCTTACTCAAACCCCTTAAGCCAGTCCTTATGATAGAGTACCAATTACATGTAGAACTTCCATGGAAAGCAAACATAGATCCTTCAGTGGCCTTGCATTGATCCAAGTGTCTCTTGTTTAAAGTCATAGAAGATTGCAAATTCATAAAGACATTCCTGCACATTCAACTTATCAATGGTCTTTAGAATACAAAGCGAGGATCTATTTGTAAACAACACATATGTGAGGGTTGTGTATAGAAGTAATCTTTTATCTGCAGGTTTACAATCCTTTTTCAGCCATGATATATCTATTGGATCAAGCATGCCACGATCCGAACCACTTCCAATATTAAGCCCTTTGACAAGTCCACAAATGCATCTAGCATTTTCCTTGTATCATTGTACTGATTTTGAAGAGTGTTTCTCTAACATTCTTGTTTGATCAATGAAAATATACATAACGCATTGACCTTGTTCTACATGATTTTCCTTAGAATAGCAAGCATCTGCAAACAACTTTTGTTTCATGCTAGCCTCTCCCAAGGCAGTGTCACCTACCTTGGACACTTGTAGTACATTGTTTTCCTTAATGGCATCACTTTCTGATATATTATGAAATCGTGGATGCGCAATCATCCAAGGTTTGAAAGATTTCTTTGCAAACTCCTCTTTCCATGATTTCTCTTGTTCCCCTTGCAAAATGCATTCATCTTTTGCATACTAACGATCCTTATCCTGTCTACTCTGTTGGTGATAAATCCTCAACTCACTCAGTTTGCAGGTCAAATCAAACAAGGATTCTAATTTTTGTAAACTTTTCACCCGACAGATAAGGATGTTGCCTTCTGTGATCTTTTCTACAGGATCTACATCTCTATCATTAGAAAGCTCCGCCTTAATAATCATTCTTGTTATACTTGATTCTAGATCACAAAGAACACGTTGATTAAGGACCCTGTGATTAGTTGCTTGCACAATCCTCCCCTCTGCAAGGGTCTCTTTGTTTTCTCCCGTAAGCAAAAGAAATTCCTCATCTTGGTTTGACTCTCTATATGGGGGTTGGTAATCCAGAAATCCGTGCAACAGTTTGATCTTTATGTCATCAAGGATTTCAACAGTTGTCATCCCCTTTGCATAATTGTAATGAGCTCTCTCTTCAGTAGTTCCCTCCTCATGCTTGTATATCAATAGAGAGAGAGATTTCATCTGATCTCCAAGCACAATAAAGTCTCCATGAGACTAAATGTACAATGCTAGTATATGACCATGATGTCCATATTCTGACTGCCGCTCACGTGAACCATCATCACGGAGCATCCATTTGTACAACTGATTTTGTTTTGGTTGTTCCCTACAAACAATTTTCCATTAAGTGCATTGAGATTGTATACAACGCCCTTTGTTTCCTTCTTAGTAACAAGTTGCAATTTCCCATCTTCAACCGTGAAAACGAGAATCTGACCCTTATTAGGTTCATTCTCCTCTAGTGTAAGATATGTTGTTCCAAGACAATAATAAACATTATCATCTGAAAATGAACAACTAAGGATGGAATATCCATTTTCAAATGGATCAAGAGGACATAATAAAATAACTTCAAAAGTCTGATCTTCCAATAGACGCACGAAGTGTGATTCTGTCTCATCTAGATTTGTATTTGAATACTTCACAGTGCAAATGGAAAATGTGTGAGACTGTTCTTGACGGCAAATACGACGAGCATGTCCTCCAAGATGAATTGCACAGATGTGAAGTTTCTAAATGTCGTCAATTGTCCCAATCATAAGTAGGTCATCCTTTGCAATTGCAAGATTGTTAGGGGAAAAAACTGAGTCAAAAGGGCACATGCGATTAACTTCTTTAAGGTTCACATTACTATAAAGCAACTTCTTGTTGCTGTTGTAAATAATTGTTGGCCTGTCTGATGCTGCAAAACCATGCGTTGTATTTTTAGAACCAAACATCTGAAGAGTAATAGGGTGTGTACCCAATGAAATGTTCTTACTATCAAGTAAATATCTAGTGCTCACATCCAATACATAGTTAAATAAATAACCATCTCCAAGCCCACATAATAAGTATGAAATCCCTTCAAATCTACAAGGAAGAACATATCAAAGTGGTACATCTTTCCACAGTCCAATGACTGCCAACTCACCATGCATTGCATTGTCACCAAAAGGATTTATATCAAGGCAAGATACATTATACACAATATCCAAATGTTTGACCTCAGTTAGGGATCCTTCTCCTATTTCCAAGTAAACAAGATTTTCCCCTCCAGTGGCCAGGAAAACTTGGGTAGCATTAGTTGTGGCTACAATGATAGAATATCCATATGGCAATCTCCATTCAGTCAACAACTTTCGTGATGATGCACTTACTAACCTCACAGAATTGGCTGTTACGTGAACAAGCTAGTCATGAATGGCATCATGACAAAATAATGATTGAGCATCAGAGGCAAATCTTTCTATTTCTGTGTCTTCTAGTTCATCTTTTGAGCGTGAAGCACCTGGAGTCTCCAAGGATTTTTTACTTTGCTTAATCGTACTGGTTCCCTGTAATTTTATTTTTTGTCCATAATTTGAATGATATTCATCATAGTTTATTGCTTCTAAGACCTCTTGAAAATTGAATTTCTCTTCATATTTCGAGCTGCCATAACTATGATTCATGGACTTGTCCTCTTCATAGTGTCTGTTTCCATTCCATGACTCTTTCAACTCCAAAAAGTCTGAAAAAGAGATTTCTTTTCGAATCTCTGCTGAAAGGACGTTGTACGACTTGAAACTGCCCATAATTTTCTTATGTAGTGATCCCATGGTTCACACGCTGGCAAGAAAAACAACTCTGATACCACTGTAATATCCCCAATAGGATCAAAATACTTAAATTTGGATTTTGCCTTAATACTATTTACTGGAAACTATGTTATTGATATTTTCACCAAATTTTTATGAACTTTTAAAAATAAATCAAATATACCAAATTTTTGATTTCAAATACTGAATTATTGATTTCTGTGTTAAACAAATATTCCAAATAAGAATAGACAAATATTCAAAGTGAAGCACAAGTGTAACTCCTGAATGAATTTACCCACTAGGCCTTAAGGGTTTTCGTCCTAGGGTCTAATTGTGAATGAGGGTTTTCGTTCTCAAGTCCATTTTTAGAGCTACTGCTCAACTTGGTGTATTTATTGAATAAAATCTTATTTTTCCAATCTGCAAAGCTTTGTCTTCAAATCACATTTTCTTATTAACTCCATGATTCATAGACTATGAATCAAATCCAAAATCCATTTTCACAGGCTGGCAGGAACAATTGCTCTGATACCACTGTAATATTCCAAATCGGAATATTTTACATTAATTTGGATACTTCAGAATTCCTTTAAATAATATTTTATAAAAATAATAATTTAAATAATAATAAAGTCAAAGTGGATTAATTGTTTATTTCTGAATATAGATTTCGAATATTACAAAGTTACACCACAAGGGGTTTCATCCTGGGGTTCGATTACAAGGGTTTCCTTGTATCTGGATTATGCAGTTTAAGGAGTTTCGTCCTTAAATGCACTTGTAAGTGGCTACTTATAAATGGTTTGTATATTTAAATGTATAATTGAATGCTTTCCTTCCATACCAATGAATGACTATTAATACTTCATAATCTTCCATCGAAAGACGTGTCTCTTCCAAATGTTTTTTCCCAAGGGTGGCATCCATTTGCTTAATGAATGTTTAATGACTAATTAATTGATTAATACTATACTAATTGTTGCTGTTTATATGGGCGGTCCACTTGAATGATTAAGGACTGTGGTTTAATTAATGACTGCTGTTCTTTTTGGCACTCCACATAATGGAGATTCCTTAGTAATTGTGGCACTTCATTTCAAGGCTGTGATTACAATTGGCTGA
Source organism: Torreya grandis (assembly GCA_037957365.1). NCBI lineage: Eukaryota > Viridiplantae > Streptophyta > Pinopsida > Cupressales > Taxaceae > Torreya > Torreya grandis. The sequence continues at coordinate 1,004,851 of JARHVA010000319.1, read as the reverse complement.
CTGAATATTGGCGATTTGATGTTGATGTTTGCTTGCATGGTGGTCAGCGATTTAATTAAAGATATCTCTAGCAATTTAATTGGGGATATTACAATTTTATATTAGAAAGTCAATTGGTATCCATGGTATCATAACGTGTGTGTTGGAAAGGGGGTATTTAAATCCATGTTTGGGTATCTTGTACGTTGGTGAATTTAATAGGTAGGGTTATTTTTATATTAGGTTCTACTCCAAAGAACTCACATAATCTTTATAAATTTTCTTGAGATGGTTTTTGTCAATGAAGTTGTAGAAATAGGTACGAGGATTGATAATATTAGTAATAAAGGATATTTTTCATGAGCCCATTAATCACATCTTTTGGATAATCGCGTGTTTTTATGGTGGGTTAGATTTTAAATAACTAACTTGTCATATTTTTAGTAGTGCTTAGTTCCATTTACCTTCCAAGTCAGGTGTTGAATTTAGCAAAAATGCAGCTGTTCCAGACCTTCCAAAAGAAACTTGTTAACACTTAAAAACTGTCTAAAATAAGACTTAGAGAGAAGATCATCTAAACCAACCTATACTAAAATATATATTCCCAAAATAATCTTCCTGTTTACAGCCTTTTCACTGTGCTTTCAATGACACTTCAAGACATCAATGGCAATTCTGTTTTCGACCAGGAATTCTCATGGGACATCATTTCATCCAAAAACTGCTCTCTACCAAACAATAATATTCTCATTGCAAAAGGTCACTCAAAGATGAACATATGAAATTAAACATTGGTAACATGATATGACCTAAAATATAGCTGCTAAAACCAAACTGAATAGAAGTCTGATTTTCTAAATTTCAAGAATATCTGAATTTGGACTGAACTAAAAAATCCATATATTATTAATGAAAATCTGAAATTTCTGGGAAAAACACAACAAAGTTTGAAAATAGATATGATATTGCTTTATTGCTTAGTAATTGGGAGATGCATCTGCCGAGCCTAGGGACACATCTCTGGTTCAGATATGTGTTTCTCATACTAGAAAGCCTAGGGAAACATCTCCAAGGAGCAGGAGACTCAGTTGAAGTTTTTTGGCATCTCCCGGAGATGTCTCCTACAAGAGTCACATAAGTCTCCTCATATTTACATTAAAAAACTAGACAATTTTCTCATAGACGAGGAGTTTTTGGTGGTAAAGACGCCTTGTATGATAGGCGGTACTTGGAAGGACCCAATAGATTGGTGGCACAACCATGGATATGATACATCTGAATTACAATCGTTTGCCTTGCGATTACTCTCACAAATAGCTAGGTCATGTGAATGTGAGAGGCATTGGAGTACATATAGTTTTATTCATTCATTGAAGAGGAACTGACTTGGGTCAAAGAAGGTAGAGAACCTGGTCTACATTCATAGCATCCTTCGGCTTTTGTCTCGTATAAACCTGGAATACAAGGATGATCCTTTTGCAAACTGAGATCAAATATCATCTAATGCAGATGCATTGGGCATGAAGGATGAGGACATTGAACCAAATGGGCTCAATGATTTACCTCAATTCCATTGACTATAGAAGAGGCATAGCTGAGAGCGATGGATACCTAGAGAGTATCCTAATGGAGGAATTCAAGCCAAAAAACTTAGCCAATGAGGAGGCTGATTTTGCAATGAATGATTTTTCTTGTATATATATCACATTTTTTTTTGCTTTTGCATGCCAATTTGTTGCTCTCAATATCTACTCTTGACACTACGTTACATTATTAAATTTCAAATATCAACCTTTAATTAGAATACGATTTATATGTTTTCATACATTCTTTTATATGGTGTAACTGTACTTTAATTTTTACAATTTGATACATTTTGCATTCATAGTTAATGTATTTTTAATTTTTAATTATTTTAAAATTTGATATTCATATTTTTTAATTTATGTATTTTGCTGTCTCCAAATACCCTTGTATCCAGTTTTGGAAAAAATGGCGTCCCAATCCTCGTACCTGTAGCTGTACCCGTCTCCTCGTGACCATGCTTTATTGTATTACGAAAAAGAAATCTTAGACAATACATAAGATTAAGAAACTTTGAGGGAATGTATGGGCAAACATTTTAGGCCTTAAATATCCAATTCGCTATGGGCACTGCTCTTCGCAAAGAAAATTAGTCTCCAATAGAATACCTTGTAAAATATAATTCTGTCAAAGGTTTTCTAAATTTGGTATAATTTTTTTTTGGACATGCTATTAGCTCTCCGCATTTAGGCAATATAATGATTGGATGAGATAAGAATAACTCTAAGACTAGTCCTGGCGAAGCTGAAGATAAGAAATATACTATTTTGGGGAAGATTCCTATCCCAATTTAGAAAAGATATGGAAGGAAGCTAAAAGTTCTAATTTAGATAAAATAAGAACATTATTGTCATGTCCCCTCTTTAGCTCGGTCTAGCAGAGACATGTGAGTCAGCTTATTATGGGGTCTTGTAGGCTGACAATGTTGGATAGAGACGCAGTATGGTTATACAATGTTGGGGACTTGGTGTTCTAGCAGTCGTTGATTAGTTTGGAGACGTTCCTTATTTTTAGCAGGCAGTTCCTAAATTTATGGGGGTTATCCCTACTTTTTAGGAGGGTATGATCATACCCAGGGTTGGGTCTCCATGAGATTATTCCTTGAGTGCAGTTTTAGAGGAATAGGGTTTGTTTCCTAGTTTCTAGGAGCATCCCTAGATTTTAGGGATGAGATTGCCAGTGAATCCTTGATTTCTGACTTCAGTCACAGACAGGTGGCAGGGTGACTTTCTGGTTTGTGGTGTCATTGGAGCATTTTGTCCCTATTTGGGTTATATTTTTAATATTTCTTAAGTTAGCGTTTCTTAATTAAATAAGGCCAAGTTTATAGCCACTTTGGAGTAATAAGGGGTTTTCGGCTTCATCTGGATGCGTATCCCATGGTGTAATAGCTCGTTGGAAAGGTCTTGGACTTTTCTAAATATTTCTCTCTTGACTCAGATCCTTTCGGTGAACGGATTTCTTTTTATTTGAAAAAGGGTCATTTTCTATGTACTTGACCACTTAAAAATGAGAAATATAACATTTTATCACTCAACACCACATTGCGTTGCTTTTAGGGTTCGAGCTAAGTGTGAAGGGGTTATAAGGAGGTCAAGACCAAATTCTATTTCATTCTTGACATTTTATATCTTGGGATTTGCAATTTGGCTCTAGAAGAGCTTTCAGCATTTGGGATACCAACCCCAATGCCTTGCCTGTTTGGGACGTAGCCCCCAATATAGTGGTTGTTGATTTGGATTTGCTCGTTAGTATTTTGGAGATTGTTCAGTATTCTTTCTGGTGGGCGCAGTGATTGTGACAGAGTTCAGCGTGGACTTGGGAGTTCTTTTCATTTGAGAGCACTTTGCAACTGTACGGCTGTACCTGGCAGCCATCTTCCTTCCATTTCTCTTTCAGCCTTCAGGTTGGGTTTATTCCTGATTGTAATCTTCCTGAAACTATTGGAAGTTTGCATCTAGTTACATATTTGGTTTTATATCCAGAATTCTGCCTAGAAGTGAATTTGTTTGGCTATATTTGGTATTCAATTTTGGAAATTGCTCATGTTCTTGTACTTCATTAATTACTTGCTAAAAAATCATCAAAACACAAAAACAATCAAACTCTTCTGCAACTTCCGTCTATTTCTGAAAGAAAATATTAATAAACAGGAAAAATCAATTTAAAATAACAAAAATTACAGCAGATCAGCAGAAGAGATCCATCAGGGATCTTTCAGTGGTATTAGAGCTATGCTTCTTGCCAGCCTGTAGGGGTGAATATATTTTATTTCTATGCATCCGGGAAGAGTTGATATAAATAGGTATTATATTCGCAGAAGAGCTCAGTACAAGCGTGAGTTTGGAACAAAACAGGAACCTATTATGGTTGAAGAATAGGTGGATGCTCGAAGAAATCAGGATGAGGAAGAGAGAGAGATGGTGAGGACTCTCATCACTACTCAGCGCAGGATCGCTCAGGGTTTAGACAGATTACATGATACCTTGGAGTGTTTGGAGGTGGATAGACACAGAGCAGGTATAAACATAGTTGGAGTTAGATACCCTTGAGCCTAGGGCATCAGCCAAAGTAACTATGGCTACCCTCTCCTTTAATCCTAAATTTCATGCCTTTCGATTGAAAGGTACACTTAAGGGCAAGCGGGTCATGAGCTTGGTAGACACAGGTGCTACGCATAACTTTATTGACCAGAAGTTAGTGGAGAGGCGTGGATTACAGTATGAGAAGTTTGGTGGTTTTGGAGTAAAGGTGGCAGATGGTGCAGTTTTGGGTTGTACCAAACGGATTTCACAGCTTAGTATTCAAATGGGGGATTATACTCTGATCGATGATTTTTATGTGCTTCCCTTAGAGGATTATGATGTCGTCTTGGGCATGCAGTGGTTGCAGGGTATTGGGCGTTACATTATTGATTACCATCGTATGCAGTTAGAGTTCCTTTCTGGGGGAAAGAAGACTAGCTTGAGGGCAGTGTTAGATGGTGGACCTAAGGAGGTGTCGTCTCGTAGGATGGAGACTATTATTAGACATAATGATGTGATTTGGGCTACACATTGTTTGGTTAAGTCCAAAACACCCACACCTCAGGATAACTGGGTATTTCATGTTGATATTCAGTCAGTGATGGACCGTCATGGAAGAGTATTTGGCGACATACCTTCAGGAGTACCTCCAGATAGAGGTTTTGAGCATGGTATAGAGATGGAGGATGGAGCGAAGCCAGTAATTACTACCCCATATCGTCATCCTAGAGCCTATAAGGATGAAATTGAGAAGACTTCATGAATTGTTGGATATGGGTTTCATTCAGCGTAGTTCTAGCCCATTTGCTTCTTCTGTAGTACTTGTTGAGAAGAAGGATGGGACTCTACGGATGTGTGTAGATTACAGAGTGTTGAACAAGAAGACAATCAAGAACAGATATCCTATTCCACGCATTGATGAGTTGTTGGATGAGCTTCGTGGAGCTCTCTACTTCTCTAAGATTGATTTTCGTTCAAGGTACCATCAGATACGTGTACGAGCAGAAGATGTACACAAGACTGCCTTTCGTTGTCACTATGGGCACTATGAGTTTCTGGTAATGCCCTTTGGCCTTACCAATGCACCAGCCACTTTCCAGTCCTGTATGAACCATATCTTCAACAAGCAGTTGAGGAAGTCGGTTCTAGTGTTCTTTGACGACATATTGATTTACAGCCATACTTGGGAGGACCATCTCAGACATGTTGAGGAGGTACTTAGCATAATGGAGAGCCAGTCTCTATTTGCTAAGCTATCCAAATGTGAGTTTGGACTTGGGGAGGTTTTATATTTGGGCCATGTGATCAGTGCTGATGGGGTGAAGGTGCATGAGGAGAAGATTCAGGCAATTCGGAATTGGCCCAGCCCTCAGAACATTACTGAGCTACGTGGATTCTTTGGTTTGTGTGCTTATTATAGAAGATTTATGAAAGGTTTCTCTCAGTTGGCAGCACCTTTGACAGATCTTACAAAGAGAGGGGCGTTCAGATGGACAGAACAGGCACAGGGAGTCTTTGATAGACTCAAGGAGGTTATGAGCACTTGTTCAGTTTTGGCATTCCCTGATTTCTCGCAGCCATTTGTCTTAGAGTGTGATGCTTCAGGCTTGGGTATAGGAGCCGTGTTGATGCAGAACAGACACCCCATTGCCTATGAGAGCAGGAAGTTGCAAAATAATGAAAGGTTGTACTCTACCTATGATAAGAAAATGTTGGCTATTATGCATGCTCTAGCCAAGTTCAGACAATATCTTGTTGGCAGCAAATTTGTGGTAAGGACTGACCACAACAGTTTGAAATATTTCCTAGATCAAACAGAGCTCAATGATCGACAACAAAAATGGGTGAGCAAGATTCAGGCTTATGATTTTGATATCGAATTCATAAAGGGGAAGAATAATACTGTGGCTGATGCACTTTCTAGGAAACCCTCATTGGCTGCCCTATGGTCATTGAGCGAGATTTCAACAGATTGGAAAGCCCAACTTTTAGTTGAGTACTCAAAAAATCAGCATGCTTGTGAGATCATGGAGGGTTTGATAGTGGATGACAGATATAGCGTAGTAGATGATATTATCTACTACAAGGGCAGGGTTTATCTTGTTCTGGGTTCACAATTGAAGGAACAAATTTTGCATGCTTCTCATGATACTCCTATGGCGGGACATCTAGGGTATGTTAAGACTTCAGGGTGGTTCGAAAGAGATTCTCGTGGAAGGGTCTCAAAGATGATGTTTTGCGGCATGTTCGTGAGTGTATGACTTGTCAGCAGAACAAGTCGGAGCATACTTACCCTGTTGGATTGTTGCAGCGCTTGCCGATACCGGAACAGAAGTGGTCTGGAATTTCTATGGACTTCATTACAGGTCTTCCTCGGGTGCAAGGGAAGGATTGTATTTATGTGGTGGTGGATAGGCTAACAAAATATACCCACTTCTTTCCCATTGCAGCGGACTTTATAGCATCTCAGGTGGTTGAGTTATTTTTCAGAGAGGTGTTTAGACTCCATGGTCTTCCCAAGACCATAGTGCGTGACAGGGACAGCAAGTTCATGAGTTCCTTTTGGCAGGAACTTTTTAGGCTAACAGGCACTGTGTTGACACCTAGTACTAGTTCCACCCTCAAACTGATGGACAGACCGAGATAATCAACAAATGGGTTGAGGGATATTTGCGTAACTATGTATCAGGGCAGCAAAAAGCATGGGTACGTTGGTTGTATTTGGGCGAGTATTGTTATAATACCATGCATCATATGTCCATTGGCATGACGCCTTTCAGAGCTCTTTATGGATATGAGGCATTATCTTTCATTGATTTGACACTTAGTGACAGTAGAGTTCCTTTGGCCTAGGATTGGTTACAGGAGAACCAGGTTGTCATCAGATCTCTCAGGGAGAATTTACAGCAGGCTCAGAATCAGCAAAAGATATACGCTGACCGGCACAAGATTGAGAGAGCATTTGAGGTGGATGATATGGTCTTTTTGCGCTTACAACCATATCGGCAAAGCACCCTTAAAAGGGGGGGAGCTGAGAAGCTCAAACCATGTTTTTATGGTCCATACAGGGTACTCAAGCGAGTGGGAGAGGTTGCTTATGAGGTTGAGTTACCACTTGGTAGTAAAATACATAATGTATTCCATGTATCTTGCCTGAAAAAGGCCCTTGGACAGCATATTACAGTTTCACCCGCGTTGCCTCCCATGGATGAGGAAGGTAAATTGATTTGGGTTCCTGATGAGATTCTTGAGGTGAGGGAACGACGGTTGAGAAGCAGGGTGATTCGAGAGTATTTGGTACGTTGGAGAGATCTTCCCATAGAGGATGCCACTTGGGAGGGTGAGAGCATTTTACAACATCCAGCATTACAGTTGCTTGTGGGCAAGCATCTCCGAGAGGGGAGGACTGTCATCTCCCCTCTTTAGCTTGGTCTAGCAGAGACATGTGAGTCAGCTTATTATGGGGTCTTGTAGGCTGACAATGTTGGATAGAGACGCAGTATGGTTATACAGTGTTGGGGACTTGGTGTTCTGGTAGTCGTTGATCAGTTTGGAGACGCTCCTTATTTTTAGCAGGCAGTTCCTAAATTTATGGGGGTTATCCCTACTTTTTAGGAGGGTATGATCACACCCAGCATTGGGTCTCCATGAGATTATTCCTTGAGTGCAGTTTCAGAGGAATAGGGTTTGTTTCCTAGTTTTTAGGAGCATCCCTAGATTTTAGGGATGAGATTGCCAGTGAATCCTTGATTTTCGACTTCAGTCACAGACAGGTGGCAGGGTGACTTTTTGGTTTGTGGTGTCATTGGAGCATTTTGTCCCTATTTGGGTTATATTTTTAATATTTCTTAAGTTAGCGTTTATTAATTAAATAAGGCTAAGTTTATAGCCATTTTGGAGTAATAAGGGGTTTTTGGCCTCCCCTGGATGCGTATCCCATGGTGTAATAGCTCGTTGGAAAGGTCTTGGACTTTTCTAAATATTTCTCTCTTGACTCAGATCCTTTCGGTGAACGGATTTCTTTTTATTTGAAAAAGGGTCATTTTCTATGTACTTGACCACTTAAAAATGAGAAATATAACATTTTATCACTCAACGCCACATTGCGTTGCTTTTAGGGTTCGAGCTAAGTGTGAAGGGGTTATAAGGAGGTCAAGACCAAATTTTATTTCGTTCTTGACATTTTATATCTTGGGATTTGCGATTTGGCTCTAGAAGAGCTTTCAGCATTTGGGACGCCAACCCCAATGCCTTGCCTGTTTGGGATGTAGCCCCCAATACAGTGGTTGTTGATTTGGATTTGCTTGTTAGCATCTTGGAGATTGTTCAGTATTCCTTCTGGTGGGCGCAGTGATTATGACAAAGTTCAGCGTGGATTTGGGAGTTCTTTTCAGTTGAGAGCACTTTGCAACTGTACGGCTGTACCTGGCAGCCATCTTCCTTCCCACGTGCAGCACTTAGAGGGCTGGAACCTTGCCGTAGCTTCCTTCTGGGTTACATTTCTCTTTCAGCCTCCAGGTTGGGTTTATTCCTGATTGTAATCTTCCTGAAACTATTGGAAGTTTGCATCTAGTTACATATTTGGTTTTATATCCAGAATTCTGCCTAGAAGTGAATTTGTTTGGCTATATTTGGTATTCAATTTTGGAAATTGCTCATGTTCTTGTACTTCATTAATTACTTGCTGAAAAATCATCAAAACACAAAAACAATCAAACTCTTCTGCAACTTTCGTCTATTTCTGAAAGAAAATATTAATAAACAGGAAAAATCAATTTAAAATAACAAAAATTACAGCAGACCAGCAGAAGAGATCCATCAGGGATTTTTCAATTATCATAAGAGAAAATAACATTCCAAAAGAAATACTATTCCTAGACCTTACCCAATCCATTTAATTACAACCTAAGAATTTTATTATCATATTTCTCATCCTTGGAATTCTTGGTTGTACATAACATGTGCATTCGTGAAGTGTTTTAACAGTGCTCCTTCAAAGAAATTAGATTAAGTTTTTGGAAGTTGAATTATTTATTGCGCTTATCTGGTGGTGATCCCACACCTCCTTTGCTAATTTTCCAATCAGCTAATGCATCTCATTTTGTACCTTTGCTTTAGTCTTACCTCCCAAATTTGTCGTAGAAAGAAAATAGGCTAGATCAATAACCATTCCACAATGGTGAATAGTCTTAACAAACACAGTCAATTGGACCATGACATGCTAATCTACCTTGTGCACCTGCTGCATCTTGCCGTCTGATGATGGTCCCTTCCCTCAACACTTTGGGCAATGGTAGAATGATATCATTTGCAAGAGCTTCCTCAACAATCTGTCCATCTGCAAGAAAATCAACTAAAGTAATTATTCCCATATCTGCAGCACAGATTGCTTGAAAACTTTGTGAGGTTAATTTATTGCTGCATCTTTAGCAACAATTGCAAGAGGATGCTGACGATGGTGGTGGAGTAAGCTTTCAACTTTATCTTCTATGTCAGCCTTATGTTTTTAAGGACCATAAGATATAGGATTAAGGTCTAGATCTTTGCCAATACTTTTTGTGGGATTCACAATATACATCTTTTCTTGGAGGTTTTGTTGTAAAACCTCAAATTTCCAAGAGACACTTCTTAAGATATTCTTCATATGTATTTTGAAAAGGAAAGGTATTCAGGAGATTCTTCATAATAATTTTTTTTTAAACACCGAATATTATTAGGGGGAACTAATAGATGTATATACACAGCTAAAAGTATGGATGAACATAACCAAAGGTTATGTACTGTTCGTAAATTTTCTCAAAAATTCCATAAAAAATCCTTGTGCATTACCTCCAATTTTTGGAGTTATTTGTTCATGTTTTTTTCTTTAAATTATAATCTTTGGAAAATTTAACCAACATAGCAGATTTGAGATTTAGTACTGTTGGACAAATTAATAAATGGTTTGAAAATTCAAGTTCTTGTTCAGTTTGCAGCTGCTACAGTCTGGAATATAACACATGATAATCTAGAAATACAAATTTTACTATAAATATGCAATTAAACAGTCAAAAATTTGGAAATGAAATAGGTTAGGTTAGAAAAAAGAGTGCATGATGATAGGTTAACAACTTGTGAAAATTGCAAAATGGTTAGTGAAGGCACGTGTCTTCGATAAAGAAGGGCATATGTTTGAAGTTGGAGGGGTAAGGGCTGTACACCTTATCGAACAATATGTAAGGTAAATAAAAAACAATCCGCTTATGGGCTTCCACAATGGGGGTCTCATACATCAAATTGGTGTCTCGCTTGGCGGTGACCTAAAAAACTACCTTTACCTTAGCACAAATGCATCTGCAATATAAAATGAAATGACAAAATGGATTACTTATCTTTAAACTTTGTTTGATACATTTAGTTCTTCCTTGTCGCTGGGTCAGACCAATTTTTCAGTGAAGTGGCTAATGCTGATTCACAAATGTATGGATACTTCTACTGATCAAGTGTGGTAGACAACCTGCTCCTTGTCACATCATGGGAAATGAAGATATGATAAACTATTGGATAGAGCATGGTTCAAAAACTTGGACTTGACCAAAACTTGGCAGCCCAAAATTTTGACTCAAACTTATGCTCAATGAAAACATGGCAAAATTTGGAAAATAAAATAAATATATAATTCATAAAATAAACTTAAATAACATGCAAAAAACTTGTAAAAAGCAATTCAAATTTGATGACGACCTCTTTACGTTAGCTGAAAAATTGTTGAAAGCGTGTTAGCAAGATTCTGCAAAGTTGAATAGAGCTGAAAATGTCAAAAAACATTGATATTTGCCTTCTAACCCTGTTTTCTGCTGGTTTCTGAGTTTGCGATATGGAATTGCTAAGCACTATCGGTGAGTCGTGGGCAAGTTTGCTACGCCCTTAACCATTGGTGTGTCTAGGGATATGTGTGGCCGATTTGTGGCTTACATCCCTGTTTTATATACTTGTTACATTTCTCTATGTTCTTAGATAGGTCGGCCTATGGAATAACCTTGGTTAATTAGACTATATATAGGAGGTAGTGGTTAGTCTTTAGGGGTTATGTTAAGTAATTTGCTATTAGTGCATTGTTGTGGAGGTTGCCCCCTTGAAGTGGCTTTGCGATATTATCCAGTATTCTGCTCTACAGTCAATTATTGCTGTGTGGTATCTCATATTTACTTATTTTGTGCGATATAAAATCATTCTATGCGAACATCTAAGTAATTTCATTACAAGTGGTATCAGAGCTTCGATTTGGGCAAGTTTTCTGCGACGTTTTTTTGGATCTGGCGAGGTGTGGCTTCTGGGAGCGGTGGGAGCGAATAAACATAACCTGCAATTCAGGAAGAATTAATTTTTTTCGTCAGTGTAATATTGCTCGAAATGCTTTTTTGAAAACAAATATTTAAAAATAAAAAGACTGTCATTTTTTTTCCCTTTACACAATTGCAGTTGTTGGATTCGTCTCGACGAGACGATCGCAACAGTATATTTTGTCGGTACATTTTTTTGTGCCAAATTTTTTAACCTAGTGTGCAAACGCAGTTGTTGGATTTGTCTTGACAAGGCGATCATAGCGGTACCATCTCCTAGTACACTTTTTTCGAGGTAAAAACCCTCCTAGGGTTTGTATATGGCAAGTCCTCATACTCGGGGAAGAAAAGGGGGGAAAGAAACTCCTAAAACTCCTGTCGACGACATGGAAGCTAGAACTTCAGATTCGGCGATTTCTCAGCTTCAGGCAGACATAAAGAACTTGGTGAGACATGATGACTTTGTTGCTGTCCAAGTTGATGTTTCAAGGATGCGCGAAGAGATTGATGGGGTTCACAATGAATTGCATCATATCACTACGCAATTCGCTGCCCTTGCATCTCAATTTCTGTCCAACAACCCTCCACTTCAGCATTCAAATCCTCCTTTCAACACCAACAACTCTCAAGCTGGTATGAAACCGATGTTGCCAAAAGTGGACATGCGTAAGTTTGATAGTATCCTCTCACTTGGATTACCCAAATTGAGAATTTATTTGAGCTGCATCAAACCCCTAGTTCTCAAAAGGTGATAGTGGCGTCTCTGTATCTGGGCCCTGAGCAATTCATTTGGTATCGCTGGTTATGTGCTCAAAAGAAAAAGAATGGTGCTCCTGTTACATGGACTGTTTTCACTGAGGAGTTGTTCGCTCATTATTGGAATAATGTCTCTGAGAACTATTTCAGCCAATTAGCCAAACTGTGGCAAACAGGAATTGTGAAGGATTATATTCATCAGTTTCAGAATCTCTCTTTACGGGTGGAAGATATCACTGAGAGAAATTTGACTGATTTGTTTTTGGGTGGCCTCAAAGATAGCATTCAATTCGAGGTTCAAATGTTTAATCCAACATCTGTATCAGAAGCTATCCCCAGGGAACGTATGGTAGAAGAAAAAGAGATGGTCAAAAGGAAAACTGTCACTACTAGTCGTGATCACACCTTTCCAGCACCATCATTTTCACAGCCCACCAGATTAACACGACAAATTGAGGAGAAGCGAGCCAAAGGGTTGTGTTATGGTTGCAACAACAAATGGAACAAAGACCATCGTTGTGCTAAAAAGAAACTTTTTTACATTGAAGGTGCCAATGACGATGAAGATGAAGTACATGGTGAGGATGCAGAAGGTTCTGAGGAGGAATATGAAGACTCTCAGTCTACTATTTTTTGTCATGCCCTTTCAGGTATTAGTACTCCCCAAACTCTTAAGGTGATGGGTTTCCTTAAGAAACAAAAGGTCACTGTCTTGATTAATTCTTGGAGCACACAATTTCATCAATAGTAAGTTGGCTGTTCGTTTGAACTGTTTCATTTATCTAGCTCCAAAATTTCAGGTTATGATTGCAGATGGTGGTACTGTCAGCTGTTCAGAAAAATGTCATAGTATTAAGCTGGCCATGGAAGACTACTTGTTGGATTCTTCTATGTTTGCTATTCCCATGGGTGGAGCTGATATTGTTCTGGGAGTATAGTGGCTCACCACTTTGGGCACTATTGAGATGAATTTTCAAGAATTATTCACGCGTTTTCATTCTGAAGAAAGGACATTTGAGCTAAGGAGATTAAGGACTAAATCTTCACAACTTGTTAGCTCCTATCAAATGACAAAGATTCTTTGTAAGGGTGTTGAAGGATTTGTAGCTTGCTTGTTTTCCATGAAAGTACAGCCAACTCAGCCATCTCCACTCTTGATCTGCAACAAGTGATTGATGCCCATCCTATTGTTTTTGGCGACATGTCAAATGGACTTCCACCTAACCACACGCATAATCATGCTATCAAACTTATTTCTGGTAGTACACCATCCAACATCAGACCATACATGTATCCCTATGCCCAGAAAAGTGTAATTGAAAAGATGGTACAGGAGATGTTGGGTGCAGGAATCATTCGCCACAACTAAAGCAAATTTTTCACTAGTTGTCATGGTGAGAAAGAAAGATGACACTTGGAGGATGTGCCCTGACTACAAAGAACTCAACAAGTACACTATCAAAGATAAGTTTCTTATTCCTATCATTGATGATTTGCTAGATGAATTGAATGGTGATTTTTATTTTACCAAGTTAGATATGCGTTCTAGGTATCATCAAATCCAGGTCCGTGATGAAGACATACCCAAAACAACTTTCAGGACTCATGAGGGCCATTGTGAGTTTCTGGTTATGCTTTTTGGTCTAACAAATGCACCATCTACTTTTCAAAGTTTGATGAATACTGTTTTTAGGCCATTTTTGAGGAAATTTGTTCTGGTATTTTTTGATGATATCCTCATTTACAGTAAAAATTGGGAAGACCATTTGCAACACGTGAAACAGGTGCTCTCCATTTTGGAACAACATCAATTGTATGTCAAACCTTCCAAATGTACTTTTGGGGCTTGTAATGTTGAATATTTGGGTCATTTGGTTTCTTATGGAGTGAAAGTGGATCCTAAAAAAATCCAAGCAATGGTGGACTGGCCAATTCCTAAGACACTCAAGCAACTATGGGGATTTTTGGGGCTAACTGGTTACTATCGCAGGTTTGTCAAAAATTATGGTAGTATTGTAGCCCCATTCACCTCTTTGTTGAAGAAAGACTCCTTTCAGTGGACTGATGCAACTACCCAGGCATTTGAACAATTGAAATTGGCTATGTGCACTACTCCAGTATTGGTCACTCTTGATTTTTTCAAGACTTTTGTGGTTGAATATGATGCATTTGGGTATAGTATGGGTGCAGTACTCATGCAAAAAGACATACCACTTGTATTTGAAAGTCGTCAACTAAAAGGTAAAAATCAACACAAGCCCATTTATGAGAAGGAAATGATGGCCGTTTTTGCATGCAGTCAAACAATGGAGACTTTATTTGATGGGTCATCACTTTGAGGTAAAGACTGATCATGATAGTCTCAAATATTTTTTAGAACAACGGTTGTCATCTGAAGAACAACATAAATGGGTAACTAAGATGTTAGGCTATGATTTTGAAATAGTCTACAAAAAAGGCAAGGACAATGTGGTGGTAGACACACTATCCAGAAAGAATGAATCAGTTGAGGCATCGGTATGTGCCATAACCATTTTTCAGGCGGATTGGCTAGGCGAAGCACAATTAGAATGGGAACATGATAGTGCTACCCATAATTTGATTCAAAATCTTCATCAAGGTTTAGGTGGATTTGAAAAATTCACATAGAAGGGTAATGCATTATGGTATAAAGACAGATTGTACCTATGTAAGAATTCTCTTCTTAAACAAAAAATCCTCAGGAACTTCATGCAATTCCAATTGGGGGTCATTTAGGATTTTTGAAAACCTATCACAGAGTCAAGCAGGATTTTTTTTGGGAAGGACTCAAGGGGGATGTCCAGAAATATGTGGCTGAATGTATGATCTATCAACAAAACAAAGGCGAAACCATCAAAACCCTAGGTCTTTTACAACCTTTATCCATCCCCAGCCAGCGTTGGGAAGAGGTATCTATGGATTTCATTACAGGGTTACCAAGATCTGATAGTCAAAATGTTATCATGGTTTTTGTGGATCGTCTTAGTAAGTATGCTCATTTTTGTTCTTTATCACAACCATTTGTTGCTAGTACATTAGTTGTTGCTTTTCTCAATACAGTTCAAAAACTGCACGGGACCCCTAAGATCATTGTCAGTGATAGAGATCCCATTTTCACTAGTAATTTTTGCACTGAGTTATTTACATGTTTGGGCACCCAGTTGGCTCATAGTTCATCCTATCATCGTCAATCTGATGGACAAATTGAGGTAGTCAACAAATGTTTGGAAGGATATCTCCGTTTTGTTTCTGATAAACAGGATAAATGGGTTTATTGGTTGCCACTTGTTAAATGGTGGTATAATACTTTTGTTCATAGTTCTTTCAAATTGTCTCCCTTTGTGGCACTATATGGATACCATCCTCCATCCATCACTTCAACCTTGAAGGTCCATTCTAAGGTTCGTGCAGTTGAAGAACATATTCGCCTTCAACAGGAGGTCCTTGCAAGTTTGCGTGAAAATTTAGCTATGGCCCAGAATCGCATGAAGCAACAGGCAGATCAACACAGAAGTGAGAGGCATTTTGACATTGATGATTGGGTCGTTGTTCGCTTGTAGCCATATAAGCAGATGTCACTGAAGTAACAAGAAAAGGATAACAAGCTATCCCTAAGTATTATGGGCCTTATCAGATCTTGCAAAAAATTGGTAGTGCGGCCTACAAGTTAGAGTTTACTTCATCCACTCGCATACATCTAGTATTTCATATATCATGCCTGAAGAAAGTCATTGGACACAGAGTTGCCATTCAAGCAGAATTACCAGAATTGGATGAGGAAGGCAGAGTTGTTCTTGATCCTGAGGCGATCCTTCACATGTGCACTAAGCAGTTGCGTTCCAGAGCGATTACATAGTACTTGATCAAATGGAAAAATCTGCCATGTGAAGATGCCACTTGGGAGGATGAAACATTTATGCAACATCCAGAGTTGCCACAACGTTGAGGACAACGTTGTTTTGAAGGGGAGGGGCTTGCTGCGCCCTTAACCATTGGTGTGTCTAGGGATATGTGTGGTCGACTTGTGGCTTACATACCTCTTTTATATACTTGTTAGATTTCTCTATGTTCTTAGATAGGTCAGCTTATGGAATAACTTTGGCTAGGTAGACTATATATAAGAGGTAGTGGTTAGTCTTTAGGGATTATGTTAAGTATTCTGCTATTAGTGCATTGTTGTAGAGGTTGCCTCCTCGAAGTGGTTTTGCTATATTATTCAGTATTCTGCTCTGCTGTCAATTATTGCTGTGTGATCTCTTATATTTGCTTATTCTGTGCGATATAAAATCATTCTGTGCGAACATCTAAGTAATTTCATTACAAAGTTTCTCGCCTGCTCTAAAAACTAGTCTGTACTCGCAAAATTTTAGAACCATGGCATAGAGGATGAAGTATTTGAGAGCTTGAATACAATAATAAAAATGACCTAAAATCAGATTTTGTGCAAATGCGAGCAATATTATGAATGCGAGAATCACTTTCTCTAGTGGGTTTAGTTTTGTTTCTACAATTTCGGACGGTGACGATGTTTACTGCACCTTCTGTATAGCCAATTGTCTCTAAAAGGCTAAGTAGCATATACGGGATCCCCCAAATGTGTCCAATGGGTCCTAATGGCTAGATGATGGGTTAAATGAACCTAATTGGACATGTGACTAAATGGCATGAAAAGCCAATCCTAAAAGGCAAGCTATAATCCCTAAGAGGCTCTACAACTTCAGGTCCATCAAGACTTGATCTCGGGCCTAACCAAGCTCACCCAAATTCTGCAATAAGTATTTGGGAAGCCAATGCGTCCTTGGCAACGAATAGTGTTGGTGCCTATTTTTGATGTATACAATAGACTCTTTACTTCTTTGAAAAAAATATTTTATTGCTAGGGATTCTTTTAGGAGGCAGGGAAAGTTCTCTAATACCACTGATATGATACAAAATATATCTGCTGTAAAACTGAACTGAATGGAAATATGGATTTCTAACCTTCTAGAAAATTTGAAATTGGTTTGAAAACTGAATAATTTTTTTATTTTTCCCATTGAAAATATTTTTTTTGGGGAAAAACTTACACATTCTGAAAACTATTTTAATAGGAGACAGCATGGGTGCCAGATCAGACCTCAAATATCCAAATCACTGTGGGCCTTGCATTCGCGAAAAAATTAGTCTCCGATAGACGGAAAATAGATTTGTCCAAAAGCTTTTTAAGATAACAATAGGCTAAAATAAGAACAACCATAAGAATAGTCCTATTGAGGCTAAAGATAAGAAATACACTATTTTGAAGAAGATTCATATCCTAATTTACAAAAGTTAAGAGAAGCAACTAAAAATAGCAATTTAGATAAGATGAGAATACTATATTAAGAGGAATACTTTTCCTAGACACTATCCTAGCCATTCAGACACAACCTAAGGATCTTCTGCTTGTCACATTATACATTCTTAGCATTCCTGGTTGAAATTAACACACAATCCTTAATTGGCATAACACATTTATGCCTCTTGATGGTGCTGCTTTACCATACATTCTTTGGGAAGTTAGTTTCTTGTAGTTTCCCTTATTTTTTATGTTGTTTTGGCACCTATTTATGTGGTTTAATCTGCGTAGTTGATAACTATTTATCTTTGTAAATTGCTTAGCAGACACAATTCATCCAATTATTCATACGAGAATGACAGATTACACACCAAATCTTAATTCTAATTATTAATATGAGAATGAAAAATTACTCTCCAAATCTTTCTATACTAGAAACTATAGTTACGGAATATGAGTGTATCTAATCATGGCCCACTATCCCAATCATTTTCTGCAGAATCTAGCAACTTTAAGTTTGATAATTATTGAAAGGACACTTAGCAACATGTCCATTGTCATAGATCATTGATGATTATTGAAGTTACACTTGGCAAAAGAAAAGCCTTCATTGGTATACACAACGTGAAAATATATGAGTTCAATTTTAAGTTATCGCACATCCTAGGAAAGTCAATTAAATTTTTTATTGCATTCGAGTTGGACAAAATAAATTGGGGCCTATAACTAGACACATGTAATTAAGTCAAACTACAACACATGAGAATCTTGCATTTGTTCATTGTAGTCCATATCTATGTCAACAAAAGCTCATATAACAAAGACCTTCAAAAGGAAAATCCAATGAACAACCAAACAATACTGTTATAGAAAGATCTTTACAAATTGCTTACAAAATTTTCACATTTTGTGAAGAACAAGAACAAACTACTACTCCAAGGACATTTAAAATTGACATCTAGGTAGGACCATGAAATATCCCCAATGGGATCGAAATACTTAAATTTGGATTTTTTTCCCTAAATCCTATTTATTGGAAACTATATCATTGATATTTTCATCAATTTTTCAAGAGCTTATAAAAATAAATCAAATATAACAAATTTCTGATTTCAAATACTGAATTCTTGATTTCTATCTTATACAAATATTTCGAATAAGAATAGCCAAATAATAAAAGTGAAGCATAAATGTAACTCCTGAATGAAGTTACCACAATAGGCATCAAGGGTTTTCGTCCTTGCGTCTAATCACAAATGTGGGTTTTTCATCCTCAACTGCATTATCGGAGCTGCTGCCCAAATATGAATATTTATTGAATAAAATATGATCATGCTCTTTCTCCATGAACTGCCCATCATAAATACCCTTCAAGTGGATTTTCCCAAATGGTGCGACTTCCCAAGGAGAGGCGTCCCTTGAAACCTCACATGGGATGATTTGCATTGGATGTTGTTCCTTCATTGTGGTGCCCCATTCATGAGGGACGACTTCATCCTTTGCACTTTATTTTTAAAAAGGGACATTACAGTCCTCCCTTCCCAAAATTGCTTGTCCTCAAGCAATTGTAAATTAATATGCTCTAAAATGGTCGTTCCTTACCAAGTGGCATCTTCAATCGGTAAATCTTTCCACCGGATCAAGTATTCTTTGATGCTTCTGTTTCTTAACCTCTTCTCATGGACCTTTGGGATGGCGTCTGGTATTAAGATCAACTTGTCCTCTTCATCTAATGGGGGTAGCACCATAGAAGGAAAATGTGTTGTCCAAGTGCCCTTTTTAGGCAAGAAACATGGAAACATTATGTATTCGGCTACATACTGGTAATTCCAATTCATAAACAACCTCTCCCACTCTCCTCATGACTTTATATAGGCCATAGAATTGTGGCTTGAGTTTTTCATCTCCACTTTACTTGATAGAGGACTCCTTGTAGAGTTGTAATCGCAAATATACTATGTCTCCCACTACAAATTCCCTTTCTATTCTATGCTGATCTGCATACAACTTTTGTTGATTATGTGCTCGCTGAAGATTGTCCTTGAGAGCTCTAAGGATATCTTGACTTTGTTTGATCAAATCCTTAGCTCCTGGAATCTACTATCTGAAATGACCAAGTCCACGAAGGAATTTGTATCGAGTCCATACAAAGCTTTGAAATGTGTCATTCCAATTGACATGTGATAAGAGGTATTATAGCAGAATTCTCCTATATGCAGCCATTTGATCCCTGCATTTTGTTGTCCTGAGACATAATTCCTTAGGTACCCTTCAATCCACTTATTTACTGCTTCTGTTTGACCACCCATTTGATGATGATAACTTGTACTTGAGGTCAATTCAGTGCTTGCTAAGTGAAAGAGTTCTTGCCAAAATGAACTCATAAATCTGCTATCTCTGTCACAAACAATGTTCTTTGGCAGCCCATATAATTTAAAGATTTTTCTAAAAAATATTTCAGCTACCAAGAAAGCGGAAAGAAATGAGCATAGTTTGTCAAGCAGTCAACAACCACAAAGAGGCAACTCTTTCCTTAAACCACGGGCAACTCAATATCAAAATTCATTGAAATACCTTCCCATTTTTGAGTAGGAATGGGCAAAGGTTGCAACAATCCTACTGGAAGTTCATGCTCTATCTTGTTTTGTTGGCAAGTAGGATGCTCGTGAATGTTCTTGAGAACTTCACCTTTAAGCCCTTTCCAAAAGAACCTATCTCTTATTTGTTTATATGTGTTAAAATAGCTTGGATGGCTAGCCAATGGGCTGTAATGAATGGCCTAAAAAATTTTATGCCTAATCTTCGATTCTTGTACCAAAAAGAATGAGACCTTATACTATCTTGTATTGTTCGTCCCCCATCTTCCCCTCTAAGACAACATTAGGGAACTCGTTTTTGACATACTCAGTTGTTATGAAAGCCTTCCAATCAGCTGCAATCGTACTCATGGAGCACGAATATGGTTTTCTTGATAATGCATCTGCCACAATATTACTTTTTTCCTTGCACATATTCAATATCAAAATCAAAGGCTTGGACCTTGCTCACCCATTTTTGTTGTATATCGTTCAGATCCTTCTAACTTAAGAAGAATTTCAGACTGTTATGATCTGTCCTTACCACATAAAAGGTATTGTTGAACTTGGTTAGTGCATGCATGATTGCCAACATTTCCTTGTTGTAGATAGAGTACCTGCATTCATGTTCTGTAAGTTTTCTGCTTTCAAATGCAATTGGATGACCTTGCTGCATTAGAACAACACCTATTCCTTCCCCCGATGCGTCGCATTCTAGCACAAAAGGTAATGAAAAATTAGGTATAGCCAAAATTGGAGATGAACTCATTTCTTGTTTAAGTTTATCAAATGCTGATTGAGCAATTTTGGACCAGCAAAAGGCTCCTTTTTTTGTCAAAATAGTCAAAGGGACAGCTAGTTGAAAAAACCCTGTAACGAACCTCCGGTAGTAAGTGCATAACCCCAAGAACCCTCTCAATTGAGCCATGGTACTAGGAAGGGGCCAATCTAATATAGCTTGGATCTTTTCAGGATCAACACGCCCTTTCTATCTATTGATAACATGCCCCAAGTATATAATCTTTGACATTCCAAATTCACATTTAGACATTTTAACAAAAAGGGATTGCTGCTCCAATATTTCCAACTCTACATCCAAATGTTTTAAGTGTTCCTCCCAGCTCTTCCTATATGGGCACAATTGCAACAACAAAGAGATAACACAAGGGATTGCTTCAACTATACATATGTTGTACACTCTATTGTATTAGGCATTTATAGAGCACAATGATATACAAAAACGCTTCTAGTCAAAAGGAAGTTTCTAAGAGAAGAAAGAGAAAAGTAAGCGTATAGAGGAAGGAAGCTTCTAAGAGAATCAAGATGTATATAGAGACATGCACAATATTTAGGAACATACAATAAGTCCATGTGACTATATTTAATGAAATGCACTAGATTGTGTTATGTTTCTGCATTTCCTCCTTATTTAGATGTCCCCAATTTCAACAAATGATTATAACCATCATGTAGCTTCCAAGATGACCCAAAAAAAAAACCGAATTTGGTGGAATATGGAGTGCATGTAGATCACAAATAGCGACGATGCCCCTTCCTCCGCCCCCCCTCAAATGAGTAGAATTCAAATGTTGAATTAAAATTCAATTGTGTCTTCCTTGCTTATAAATTAAATCTATGGTAGACATTGAAGTAAGAGTTGCAAACATGGAAGTTTTGAATAGTGGATTATAATTAGAAAGATAGACTTGCTCACAAGTGGAACGTGTTGTAGGACAATTGTATTCTCCAAAACAATAACTTCACCAATGGGTCTGATGGCTCCAACCATTTGAGGAGTGCATGGTACCTCATGGTTAGTATGACGTAGATCTTGTAAAGATGACTTTAAAGGATAATTATCAATTATCTTTACAACTTTAGGAGCTGAAAGTGGCAAACTCGGTTGTGCAGGTGGACCAAGTTTCTAGGTGGAACCATTGTTGAGATATTGTATGTTTTGTACAATAGACTGATTTTGTAGAAGCATATTCTTTGACCAATCTCATCATTTCTTGCATTAGCTTGGTTTGGTTCTCCGCATGTCTAGCCAAAATCCACTCAAGAGCATCATTATTACTGACAAGGGTCTGCTGAAGAGTGTTAATACTCGTGGATTCTTGTATTCTCTTGTTGCATTTGGAGCCATTTTGGATTAGACCTGGGATTAAGAAAGAGTATCCACCAAGGTTTTGCAGCCAAATGATTTGAAAACAAAGCCTCTAGGCAAGTAAATACTAGGTAGCTGATCCTGGTACGCCAATACTATGATTTTGTCTTTTGGCTTGGGTACTTTTTTGGGTGCAGCCGTACAAAAATATATATAAATTATTAAAAATATGGTCAAATTAGCAAAATTAACCACATAATATGCATGGAGTAAACAAAATAAGTTAAATAACTACAAAACATATTTATAATTTAATGGCAAATGTAATTATATTCAGTGGTTAACCTAGAACAAGTACATTTTGCAAATGTTAAAAATTACAATGTATATAGAGAAATCCCCTTGGAGAGAACTTGTCAACTGGTGAGCAAATTTATGCATTAACTTGTTGCTTGTGGTCAAATTATTTGGGGAGGTTGCTAATTTAACTTTTCTCAGCCTCACATTCTTGGAAGAAAAATCTTCTATGGGGAAAGATCCTTCTTGGTAGGGGTGGCATCCATCCTCATTTACTACTCATCATGTCTTAGAATCTGCAAGAGGTGCCATAAAAAGCCCAAAACTTTTATAGATTGTCAAGCATAAATGGATACAAGGATCAGTGTCAACCATGTAGAAGATCTGCCCAGATGTACCCTAATAATATTTTATCTTCCCCTTTGGGGCTGACAACCCAGGTCGCTTGTGCTTAGGCAGATATCATTGGTAGAAATCTGCCTAAGCATAAGCACCCTCGGTTGTCAGTCTCAAAGGGGAAGATAAAATATTATTAAGGTATATCGGGGCATTGTTCCTTCAGCATGATCTCTAGGAAACCTTCCTACTGTTCTTATACTTTGAATAATTGAAAATGTGTGTATTTTCAAGAAGAGGATACTAAATAATGGCAACGATTCCCCTCTAATGTTCTATTATTATTTTTAGAGTAAAAGTTTGACTTTTTTAAACAAAAACTAAAAAAATTAAAAAAAATGTTTTTACTTGTAGGTACCTGTTGGGTATCTCCCAAGTATTGCCCAATAGAGCCAGGTATGCCTGGGTTTATCTTGGGATGAATGCAACTGTACCCAGTTTTGTTGGGCAATACCCAAAGTGGTACCCACAGGAGGACCGGACCGGTATCGGTACCATAAACTTACCATACTAGGATCAGCCCCCTTGATAATGTAGATTAAATATGAAAATGTGCTTAATAGATAAAAAAACACTTCATTTGCTTACCCAAATTGCAAGATTTGAAAAAAATCATCTTTTTATGCTGGAGTTGTGATTGGAAAGAAGATAGTACAATCGTTCTTGAAGGCCAAATTCTCAAGGTTGTAGATCTCTCAATAGTGCTTAGGATTTTTAATGTGACCTATTGTTGGAAAACTCTTCCAGAGTACTTTCTGATGGTCGAAAAATCATTTTGATTGGCTAGGAGGATTTTGCATTGACAATGAGGTGTATTTTGTCGAAAATTTAGTAAAATGACTAGAACATCAACATAGATTCCAGAATCTACCACTTGGTAGGTGGTTGTAGTGCATATATGATGAGCTCAATGCTGAAACAATTCCAAAATCTGAAGGTTTCTGAAAAAGGTAGATCTAGTGGTGGGTACGAGGTAGGAACCCGCAAGGTTACTAAATATAATACCTTGATCAGGAGAGGCCTAAGGGTGTTAGATCTAGGAAGGGTAAAAGATGAAAATCCCTGAAAGGACTAGATCTAAAGGTCATGATCGATAGGATTTGATACCAAGTGATATGATATAGTGGAGGGTAAGAGGTAGAAGCCCTCAAGGAGACTAGATTGAAAGCCTTGATTGGGAGAGGCCTAATAGTGTTAGATCTAGAAAGGGTAAAATATGGTACCCTTGAGGTGACTAGATTTGAAGGCCACAATTGCTAGACTAGATCTAAAAGCCATGATAGCTAGGTTTTGATACCAGTTGATATGAGCACAATTCTCCAAAGATGAGAGTTTGCTGCAGCTGTCCATACGTTGTATACTCTATTGTATTAGGTATAAGAGTACAATTATATGCAAAGAATCTTCTAGACAAATGGAAACTTCTAAGAGAAGAAAGAGAAAAGGAAGTCGCTAGAGGAAGAAAGCTTCTAAAAGAATAAACATATACATATCTAGATACCTACAACATTTAAGAATATACAATAAGTCCTTGTAACTGTGCAAAACGTTTAATGAAGTACGATCAATTATTTGCCTATGTTTATTAAAATGCACTAGCCTGTGTGGTTATGTCCCATCATGAATTGTCTTTAATTACTCATTTCTTAGATTGAGAAATGATAACCTTGAGCACTCTAGCAATTAAAAGAAGAAACTACATAAGCAATACATTGATGTTGTCTAGTTGTGAGTTAGAAGACTAGTATTGAACAAAAACAACTCACATACACCATGGATACATTTTTTACTCGAAACACATTTTACATATTTCATTGATGTAGTGTAGGAATATTTTCCAAAGTCTCCTTTTTTCAGAAAATTTCTTAGGAATATGAAATTTGGTGCCCATTCACCTATCATTTCTTTGTACAACCCACATTTGCCTCTTGTCTCTTTACATCCTTGTTTTATTAATGAACAATTTCTTTTATGCTAACATGCTATACCCTCTCCTGATTAAAGCATTTTGTATGATTGCTAGCTTTAACTCCTTTATACAATTCAGGATTGTGCTCTGAAACCATTCAAGTAAGAACTTCAAGCAATATCCTAGGCCACATGCTGATATCAACTAAATCAAGTCCTGGAAATTCTCCCGTTCAATCTTGCGTGGTCTGCCATCCTGCATAAGTGAATTAATTGTGTTGAAAATGTTGGTCAATTTTAATTGCAATTGTTGCTTAATTCATCCATAGATACGCTTAAACAAAAATTTGTGTTCAAGCTTCTACACAAGTACATCTATTATCCTTGCATTAGCTTCCAATATTCAACTCTGTAACTTGCATCACTACAGCCCCGGGTTGGCAAACTGTGGTGATAACTCAGGGAGCTTCCTTAGCGGCCAAGGTAGTAAGCTGGATGAATGTTAAGACACCTAATGCATGTGTTTCAGCTCTGAATTTCACCAGCTCGAAAAAAAAAAAATATGATTCCTATGGAGGTACACCAGCCACAGCTCAATACAACTCTCATTAAATCCATGGTTGAAGCTGAATCATTGCTGCACAAGATATCTACTTGAATCCAATTGATGAGGGCCAAGCTCCATTCTCAAATAGGTGCTTTTATCAATTTCACTGATATAACTAGTTTGCATTGGCAACCTACTAGTATGGCTGCCCTATCTATTATCAGATTTTAATGAGTGGATCTACTTCCTACCACTGCAAAAAGATGGGTAAACAACGAATTGGCACATAATTTTCATAGTTATTCTAGCACGATTAATTACCTGGACAAACTAGCTATCTACAAGTTCTTATCTCATATAGGTCCTTATTGATCTCTCAAAAACGAAGTTTGAGTTTGTAGGTACTAATTGGCATTCACAAGAGGAATTTTCATTGAAATTGGAGTCATTCAACATCACTTCCAAAATATCTAATAAATATTTGAACAAAATTGCATGCAAATGGCTGCCATCAGGATCTTCACCGATTGTAAACACCATTTAGAGTAATCAAAGCTTCAACAAGAGTTGAAAATTGATAATTTTCATCTTTATCTCCTCTCAAAGACTTTGATTTTTCTGTTGCTAATCATAAATCTTGAGCTGTGTTTGGCATATGGCAATTCCTGAGCAACCCATTGGTGAATGACTTTGTCAATTGCACATGGCCTGACTTGAAGACTAAAAACTTTGTGCCTGAGGGATCACTGAACTTGACGTTCATTTTTTATTTGATTGAATTTATTGAACCGATTCAAAACACAATTGACATGCCATTTTTAATTATGCTTGTACTATAAGTAACTCTTAATCATTAATGTCTCAACTCAATATAATTTTCAGCGTGACATTGCATGTTTTATAACTTCCTAACTCTGCTGACTAAATAAATTTTATTTGGCTAGTTGATGATTAGGCTGACTAGGCATACTACTTGAAAACCTATTTTCACATTTATTGACACAACTTGACTCAATTTTTAACCTATTTCTCCCATTGTCCTTAGATCCTTTTGTATTGAAAAGAGTTAAACATATGCCTTGATTTAGTTATTGGAAATTGCTAATTCAACTTTATCGACTGAATGACAAAATTGGCACGAGTCATGTACAAAAACTGTTTTCACTGTTTCAAAATGACTCTTAAGACATTATAATTTAATAGTAAAACAATATAAAGGATACCCTAACTTTCCAAAATATAGTGCTTAACTTGTTTGCTCCTTTCTAACCAACTCTCGTCTTGAATGCTACAAACTTATTCACAATCACGGTATAGTATCATAGCTTTGGTTTGATCTTGAAGGAGGTTTCCATGGATTTCATAACAGGTTTGCCTAGGTTAGACGGTAAAAATATTATCATGGTAATTTTGGATAGGCTCACAAAATACACACCCATTGCTGTGCCTTGTCTCAAATGTTGTGGATAGGCTCACAAAATAGATGTTTTTTGGTATATAGTTCAAAAGCTATATGGTATCGCCAAGATCATAGTAAGTGATCGTGATCCTATCTTTATTTGTAATTTTTGGACTGATTCACTCATGTTTGGGTACTTAGTTGGTTCATAGCTCATTATATCATCCTCAATCTGATGGGCAATTAAAGGTGGTCAACAAATGCCTAGAGGGTTATCTATGGTGTTTTGCATCAAATAAACAGGGAAGAGGGGTTCATTGGCTGCCAGTAGCAGAATGGTGGTATGACACTTCCATACATCTCCAAAATGTTTTCATTTGTGGCACTGTATGGGTATCAACTACTATCCATCACCTCATCCTTGAGGATGCAGTTTAGGGTTCGAGTTGTTGAGGAACACCTCCAACACCAACATAAGGAATTAGCTAGTCTAAGAGAGAATTTGACAATGGCACAAAATTAAATGAAGTAGCAAGTGGATCAACACTATAGTGAGAGGCATTTTGAAGTGGACGATTGGGTCTTTGTGAGCCTACAACCATACAAGCAAATGTCCTTGAAGCAAAAAAAAAAAAAAAGGATAAAAAACTTTCTTTTAAGTATTACAGCGATTAGTAAAACTTGCAAAAAATTGTAATGTCCCCTTTTCGTACATAGCCAATTTCAGTTACCATTATCTTATTCCAGTCCCTATAGGCTAAGTGGATATTGGTTAGGGAACTTTGGCAACCTGAGATGAGTTTTCTGGGTATTTTCTAGTTCTGACGGCTATTTTTAGTAATTTACAATCTTCAGTAGACTTAATATTTGTAGTAAGTTCCTATTGAGCTTCATTTGGGTCAGTTTGGAGTTTTGGCTCATTTACTATTTTTGGAAAGTGTTATATTTAGTAACTGGTTTTGGCTCCTTTTTAGTAGCAATGCAGAGTTTCCATTTTTGGTAGGAGTGAGTTCTCTCAATGGTCAGAGTTATTGTTTGTTTATTCATCACTCAAGCTAATTAAGTTGCTAATTGAATTAAGTGAGAATAAACATGTGTTATAAAAGACCCCCTTGGCCTAGTTGAGCAACATTGTTTTAAAAGAGGGGACAATGTACTTTATGTTGGACGCCCCTTTTGGGAAATATTTGGTGATATTTTAAAATGTTAAAGTTAAATGTTATAAAAAAAAAGAAATCAAGGTTGGATGTGGAGTTTTAAAGGAAAAAACATTTTCAAAATAGAAGTTGCCTTAATCCCTCCTATTTAATCACTCTTTGAGCTCTCATTTGGATATGAAACTTTGGCAGCTTAAGGAGACTCTACTAGATTTTTTTCAGAATACAATTACCGTTGGTTGAGGATGAAAACCCTCATCTCATGTTGCTGGTTTCGATGGATTGTGACCCACCCTAGCTGGTTGGTGTTTGGTTGGAAGTTTTTACAGTGTTTATCTTGCTGGTTGACCATTTTGGCGTTGAATAAATGAAGATTGTTTACAATTTTCTGAGTTGTGTGTGGAGCTGAAATTGGTGTGTGGATCTTATAATTTAGTGAAAATTTCTTCTGGGTAATTTTTATTTGGCTTCTGCTTCGCTGGGCGTTCCCTCTAAACCACCTGTTGGAATGTAATGGAGGTTGCATGATTTATTGGAGCAAATCACCCACCTTGGAGTTAGCGCCACATTCAAGAAACTGGGACAACGAACATAAAATTCTAATCAAAGCATTCTTTGGTGAAATTTTGCTGTAAATGGAGTATTGTTCAGGTTTGGTTTAAGATAGTATTTTTCTAATTTTATATTGAGTTGTATTGGCATATGTTTTTTTAATGTAATTCCACCTTATTTTCCTTGCATTTTATGAATATATCAACGTATGTGCAAAACATAAAACTCTTATGCATTCTCTTGTCTTATTTTGAAAAAAAAAAAAAAAAAAAAACCAGGGGCAACCATTACAATGGTATCAGATCACAAAACATTCCTACCAACCCGTGGGTAATGTATTTCAACGAGCATTAGTAATAGAGAGAGAAGATACCTTGAAAGGTTAAAAAACGTGAAGAGGATTTGTGGGAGCATTGGCCTGCAGAGAGGGAAGAACAACATTCTGAAACACATTCAATAGGATCAGTTAGCTCAGAAAATATGGGTGATAGAGGTCATGAAGAAGCAGAATGGTTGATGCTTCTTTTGGATGTTGTGGTTAGGGGACAAGAAATGGCAGCCCAACGTGCTCAAAGAATCAATCAGCAGCTTGAGAAGTTGGTTGCGGGGTTGAACCAATTGGGAGTCAACAATGGACGCAATAATAGGCAAGGAAATGATATGGGTCAGCGTGGAGCAGCCAATTAGCACAATAGGGCAGCCATGGCTAGACCTCTCATGCTTGTTTTTCCACCAAGAGTGGAAGTACAACCCAATCGGGAGCTCACTTTGGTTGAGATGCAGGTTCAATTTAGATAGGATTGGATGGATGTAGGCCCTGGATTTCAGCGTGATATATATCTCTACGTGATTATATAGATCTCAGGATGAGGCATATGCCCAACAGGGGCAATAGAGAGCACCATAATGACTTGCGAAGGAAAGTTGGAAAACTTAGTCTCCCTTACTTTGATGGGTCTAGTAAAACTTCAGCGAGAGTTTGGGTCCAAAAGGTGGACACATACTTTAATCTTAATCCTATGCTTGAAGAATAATCCATTAAATATGCTTCCATTCACTTAGACGGAGTTGCACATAATTGGTGGTATCATGGGATGGTTACAACGGGTCATGCTCAGATTACTTCCTACGCAAAGTTTACTGAGAGACTCATAGAGAGATTTGATAAAAAAGACTCCGAACTTCATTTTAAGGAGTTGGCATAGTTGAAATAGTGGGGTTCTGTGGATGCTTATGTTGTTGACTTTCAGAGGTTGTCGGTTTTGGTGACAGATATATCCAAGAGGAGGCTCATTGTGCTCTTGATAGATAGGTTAACCAATCCTCTAAGGGGCTGGATTAAAGCTTTCAACCCACCTTCTCTACAAGAGGCAATCAAGAAGGCTAGAGACATGGAATCTTCCACCTCCAAGAGCAAATTTCAGTCCAAGGGATTTTCGCATAAGGACCAAGATAAAAAAGCAATTCCCAAAGGATTCCGAACAACCAAAGAAATTAGTCACAAGGATTGAACCTTGGGCTTTAGGACATAAGTGTGCTACAAAGGGGAATATGCATCAAATAAAGTACTATTCAGTAGAGGAAAGTACATCAGAAAAATCAGACAAGCATTTTGATTCAGAGGAAAATGAAGAGGAAGAGACTCCTAAAGAGGTTGGAAAGGAAGAGGAGAAAACTGGGAAGCTTGCTCAATTACATAGTTTTAAAAAAAATGAGTCTCTTCGCATTAGAAAAGCAACTAATGGGCAGCGGTTAGTGGCATTGATTGACACAGGGGCCACACATAATTTTATTGATGTGGGGTTGGTTGCACGTAGAGGACTTCAAACTCAGGAGGTAGATGGATTTCGGGTGATAGTTGTTGACGGGTTTACAATCAGTTGCACTAAGATGGTTCCACAGCTGAATTTGCAATTAGGAAATTATGAAGTCAAGGATGACTTCTATGTGTTGAGTATTGGTGATCTAGATGTAGTGATGGGAATATAGTGGCTTCGATCACTTGGAGAGATTACAGTTAAGTTTCAGACAATGGAGCTGAAATTTAGATCAAAGGGTAGGAATGTGGTCTTGAGAGGTATGTCGGCTGGAGGACTTCGAGTGGTTTCTTTCAAACGTATGGAGAAGCTATTTAGACATGATCAGATTGAGTGGACAACAGAGTGTGTGGTTATGTCTATGGTTACAGGAGGTGAAGAGGTCCTATCCACCAGATATTCAGCATTTGCTTTCCAAACGAAGCAAAGTATTTAGTAGCATTTCTCTAGGGAGGCCTCCTGATAGAGGCATTGAGCACGTGATTGAGCTAGAGGAGGGAGCCAAACCCATGATCACCACTCCCTATAGGCATCCTAAGCGACATAAGGATGAGATAGAGAAAGCTATTAAGAAGCTTTTGGAGATGGGACACATTAGACCAAGTAAGAGTCCATTTGCTTCTTCAGTAGTGTTGGTGAAGAAGGATGGGACCATGTGTATGTGTGTTGACTACTCGAGCGTTGAATAAGAAGACAATAAAAAACCGGTACCCCATTCCATGCATAGATGAGCTCCTTTATGAGCTGCATGGAGCGGTCTATTTCTCCAAAATAGACTTGAGATTGGGTTATTATTAGATTAGGGTCAGAGAGGAGGGCGTAGAAAAGATTGCATTTTGATGTCACTTTGGCCACTTTGAGTTCCTTGTCATGCCTTTCGGATTGACAAATGCACCAGCGACTTTACAATCTTGCATGAATAGGGTGTTCAATAAACTGTTGCATAAGTATGTGTTGATTTTCTTTGATGACATCCTTATTTTTAGCAGATCATGGGAAAAGCACTTTAAGCATTTGGATGAGGTGTTGGGAATTCTTGAGAGTGAGTCTCTTTTTGCTAAGGAGTCCAAGTGTGAATTTGGGATGACTGAATTATTATACTTTGGGCACATAATCAGTGCTAATGGAGTTCGTGTTGATACAAAAAAAATTAAAGCAACAATAGATTGGCCTCCACCCACTAATCTTACTCAGCTGAAGGGTTTTTTTGGTTTGTTTGGGTTCTACAAGAGGTTTGTCAAAGGTTTTTCACAAGTTGCTGCCCCACTTACTGATTTGACTAAAAAGGGGGCCTTCACTTGGTCTGAATTAGCGCAGAGATCCTTTGATCAGTTCAAAAAATTGATGTGTTCATCCCTTGTATTGGCTATTCCGGATTTTTCTAAACCATTTGAGCTTGAATGTGATGCTTTAGGGGATGGATTTGGGGCCGTCCTCATGCAAAACAAACACCTGATTGCATATGAGAGCAAAAAGTTGAGAGGAAGTGAGAAACATTACTCCATCTATGACAAAGAGATGTTAACCATAATGCATGCTTTGGCTAAATACAAACAATACCTTGTTGGAGGGAGGTTCATTGTTAAAAAACTGACCATAATAGCCTGAAATATTTCTTAAATCAGAAGGACGTAAGTGAAAGGCAGCATAAATGGGTTAGTAAACTCCAAGGCTATGATTTTGACATCAAGTATGTCAAAGGGAAAAAAAATATAGTGGCTAATGCGTTGTTTAGGAGACCTCATTTGTGTTCATTTTCTGAGATAACAACAGATTGGAAAGAAAGAATACAAGCTGATTATGCTAAGAATGCCCTTGGCAATAGCATCCTAGATGGTACTTTGCAGGGTGACAAGTACAAGGTAAGGGATGGTTTGATTTTCTATAAGGATAGGATAATGTTGGTCCCTGAATCCAAGACGAAAGAGCATATTTTTAAGACTTTTTGTGACACTCCAATCGCTGGTCATCCTGGTTTTTACAAAACATACAGGCAGATTTGTGAGAGGTTCTCGTGGAAGGGGATGGAGGACATTACTAAGTATGTTCATGAATGCCAAGTGTGCCAACATAATAAAAATGAACATATTTACCCTGCTAGTCTACTGCAACCTTTACCTATTCCTACTCAGAAGTGGGAAAGCATTTCAATGGATTTCATCATAGGGCTTCCCAAGGTGCAAGGGAAAGATTGTATCTATGTTGTAGTGGACCATTTGACCACATTTGTTCATTTTTTGCTATTTCAACAGGGTATATAATGTTATAGGTGGCAGATTTGTTCTGTAGGGAAGTGTTTAGGCTTCACGGGGCACTTAAAAACATCATCAGTGATAAGGACAGCAAGTTCATGTGCTTGTTTTGGCAAGAGTTATACAAACTGTGTGGTACTGAGTTGACTCCTAGCACTAGTTACCACCCTCAAACTGATGGACAAATTGAGATAGTTAACAAATGGGTGGAAGGATACCTACGTAATTATGTTGCAGGGCAATAGAAGGCGTGGGTTAAATGGTTGCACTTGGGGGAGTTTTGCTACAACTCCACATTTCACATGCCTATCAGGTTGTCTCCTTTCATGGCTTTGTATGGCTATGAAGCTCCCAACTTTATTGATTTGTTATTTGGAAATTGTAGAGCCAAGGATTTCTTACAGGAAAGTCAGGGTATTATGAAATCATTGAGGGATAACATACAACATGCGCAGAATCAGCAAAAGTTCTACGCTGATCAGTGCCACATTGAGCAGGAATTTGAGATAGGAGACATGGTTTATATGAGATTGCTGCCCTACAGACAGTCCAATCTCAAGAAAAGTGGGTCGGAGACGCTGAAGCCTCGCTTTTATGGTCCGTTTAGAGTCACCAGAAAATTTGGGGAGGTGGCTTATGAGCTTGAGCTACTTGAGGGTAGTAAGGTGCATAATGTTTTCCACGTGTCACGCCTCAAGAAGGCGCTCGAGCATATTGTAACTCCTTCAGCAGAGTTGCCTCCATTGGATGAGGAGGGCAAATTGATACTTATTCTAGAGGCAGTGATTGATTTTAGAGAGCGCACTGTCAAGAGGGTTATCACAGAGTATTTGGTGAAATGGAGGGATTTGCCAGTAGAGGATGCCACATGGGAGAGTGAGTAGATTTTACAACATCCTGAGTTGCGATTGCTTGAGGACAAACAATCTTGGGGAGGGAGGATTGTAATGTCCCGTTATTGTACATAGCCAGTTTGAGTTATCATTAGCCTATTCCGGTTCCCATAGGCTAAGTGGATATTGGTTAGGGAACTTTGCTGACTCGAGATGAGTTTTTTGAGTTTTTCTGTGTATTTTCTAGTGGTGACGGCTATTTTTAATAATTTACTATCTTCAATAAACTTACTATTTTTAGTAAGTTCCTATTGAGCTTCATTTGGGCTAGTTTGGAGTTTTGGCTCACTTACTATTTTTAGTAAGTGCTATATTTAGTAACTGGTCAACTCCTTTTCAACAACAATGTAGAGTTTTCATTTTTGGCAGGAGCGAGTTCTCTCAATGATCAGAGTTATTATTTGTTTATTTGTCACTCAAGTTAATTACGTTACTAATTGAATTAAGTGAGAATAAGCATGGGTTATAAAAGATCCCCTTGGCCTAGTTGAGCAACGTTGTTTTAAAAGAGGGGACAATGTACTTATATTGGATGCCCCCTTTGGGAAATATTTGGTGATATTTTAAAATGTTAAAGTTAAATGTTATAAAAAAAAAAGAAAGCAAGGTTGGATGTGGAGTTTTGGAGGAAAAAACATTTTCAAAATAGAAGTTGCCTTAATCCCACCCTCATCTTCTATTTAATTACTCTTTGAGATCTTATTTGGATATGGAACTTTGGCAGCTTAAGGAGATTCTGCTGGATTTTTTTCAAAATACAATTTCCTTTGGTTGAGGACGAAAAACCTCGTCTCACATTGTTGGTTTTGGTGGGTTGTGACTCACCCTAGCTTGTTGGTGTTTCGTTGGAAGTTTTTACAGTGTTTATCTTGCTGGTTGAACATTTTGGCGTTGAATAAATGAAGATTTTTTACAATTTTTTGAGTTGTGTGTGGAGTTGAAATTGGTGTGTAGATCTTATAATTTAGCGAAAATTTCTTCTGGGTAATTTCTATTTGGCTTTTGCTTGGCTGGGCGTTCCCTCTAAACCACTTGCTGGAATGTAATGGAGGTTGCATGATTTATTGGAGCAAATCTCCCACCTTGAGATTAATGCCACATTCAGGGAATTGGGACAACGAACCTAAAATTCTGATCAGAGCATTCTCTGGTGAAATTCTGCTGTAAATGGAGTATTGTTCAGGTCTGGTTTAAGATATAAATTTTTTGATTTTATATTGAGTTGTATTGGCATATATTTTTTTTAATGTAATTCCACCTTATTTTCCTTGTATTTTATAAATATATCAACGTATGTGCAAAACATAAAACTCTTTTGTATTCTCCCGTCTTATTCTGAAAACAAAACACAAAAAAATAAATAAAAAAATTAGGGACAACCTTTACAAAAATCGACAGTGTTGCATACAAGCTAGAGTTACCTCATTCTACATGCATACATCTAGTATTTCATGTCTCTTTGCTGAAAGATTGTAATTGGATATCAAGTATTCACCTAGACTGAGTTACCAACGCTGGATAAAGAAGGTAGAGTTATTTTGGAACCTGAGGAGATCCTTCAGACATGCACTGATAGGTTACGAATGAGGGAGACTAAGGAGTATTTGATTAAGTGAAAGAATCCGTCGAGCGAGGATGAAACATTCCTGCAGCAACATCTAGAGTTATTCAATGTTGAGGGCAACGTTGTGTTAAAGGGGAGGGACATGCTATGCCTTTAACCTATAGTATATTTTGGGATATATGTGGCTTACATCACCGTTTATTTTATCTTGTCACATTTCTATATGTTCTCATATTGTTAGTAGGGTTGGCCTATGGAGTTTCTAGAGCCTAAGTAGGCTATGTATAAGAGGTAGTGGTTAGTATTTGAGGATCATATCACAAATTCTATTCTTATTGGATGGTGGTGGAGGTTGCCCCCATAAAGTGACCCAGTCTTATTTATCATTTTTTCTATTTTGCTGTCAATTAGTGTTGTGGATCTGCTTATTTTGTTATCATTATTGCACTATATTGCTGTTAATTTGCTCATGGTGTTTACATTGTTGTAAATTGTCTTGATTTATACTAAGTAATTTTATTACATGTGATGAGCTCAAAGGTCCTCACATAAGTATGCCCCCGGGTCTCATTTTTTTCTTGATATTTTGCCTTGGTCGACTTCTAGTTCTTCTCATACTTTTAATGAGCTATTGGTCTTCCTCTCTCTGGTATCTCGATCCTGGAAGAGTGTTGTGTCTTTTTCTGAACTCTCACAAAAGGCAATCTCCTTCCCTAATTGCAAATGTTGTCCCTTCCTTTTCTTCTAAAGTTCCTTTGTTGAGGTTCTTGCTTGGGCTTTATACATTTGTTTACATACTGAATTGGGAATCCCTGTGGCTCAAATTCTCCATATTGAGCTGTAGTAAGGCTTGCTTGCTCTTTAAGATCTTGTGGTGGGATGACTTATTTTCCTATCACTCTGTTGCACGTAGTTCGCTAAGTCCTTGAGAATATTGTTAAGGGTTTCCGTATTTTTTGGTTGTATCCACAAAATCTCTACTGCTTCCCGCATGGATAGTCCTGAGAACATTGCAAGGTCTTGGAGGAGGACAAGATAGTATAAAGGGAAAGCGACTATAGTCAATATGGTTAAGGAAATGCACATATGAAATGTCTGACAATTTTTCCTTAGATGATATCCACAATGCTTTTATGAGATTAGTCAATGATCTCAAGCTGAAACATTGTTGAATGCTGCTGTTTTGATGGATAAATTCACCCGTTTCACTATTGAAGAGGCCCTAAATTTCTGGAAGAATGCTCAGTGTGAAGGTGTTCAAGATGAAAAATTATTTAAGTGGATGGCAGCCAATCTTTTTAGAGGCCATTTGGCTACGAAGATGGGGTAAGGAGCCTCAGTGGATAACATATTGCAAGCCATGAAGGACCCTCGATAGTCCACTCCTCCTTGGATACTCTGGAGGTGGCACAATTTATTAGGGTTCAAACTATTCTATTCGGGGCCAACAACTCTCTTTCCATCCATGAGGACATCAAGTAGCTGAGCCTTAGGTTGGGGATTTAGATTGACCAGTTTTGGACCTTGTTGAAGTCGATGGCTATAGAGTACGTTTCTCATGGGTTTCAACTGGATGCCATTTGCTCTTCTCTTGGCATTAACTCTTCGCAGTTCCAAGGTTCTTAGCTTGCTGAGATATTTGCATCTATGGTAGTTGAAGATGATGTGCATGATCATGCTTCGACCCTAATGATTTCTAGTGATGATGATTCAGCTTAGTCCTCTTTATGTTCTTGTGGGCGTTTGTAATTACTCTCTTCTTAGCTTTTGGAAAACATAGTGGATTCTTTAGAAGGCCTTCCTTTTTGTTGAACTTGATTATGTTAGGTTTTCATTTGATATTATAATAGATAGGTTGTTGCCCCTGTTTTGACTAATAAAAAAAAATCCATAAGTTAATCTTTAGTTCACTTAATTTAAAAATATCTTTATTTCATAAGTATGTAATACAACTCATTATAATTTATAATAATTGTAAAACTGTGTGAGTAAACTTACACTAAACTATTTAAAAATGTTCGAGTTAATTTTTATTGCACTCCAACTTTAATAAAAGAAATTTGCATTTAATTCTATTTTTTTACGATAACTGAATTAGATGTAAAATGCATTTTTATGTTGTCTAAATATGATATATTTTAATTTTTGTAATTGTTCTTTTGTATATACTACTAATAATAAAATTAAAAAATATATAAAATAAATCAAATTGAACTAGTATTTTTGGAAGTTAATATATAAAAAATAAAGTTAAAGTAATAAAAAAAAAATAAAAAAATAAAATGATAACATTATATTTTTTTTGATAGATAAATGAGGGTTGTGGGGTCTATCACCCATCTATTATTAATGTGAATACAACAAAATGACAGCTTATTGGAAAAGTCGACGATAAAACTGTCGTCCTCAAAAAGGAGGCCCATGCCTTAGAGAAACATTTACCCCAAAACCCAAATACAGGGGACAACTCGTAGACCACCTCAACAATTATTGATTAAGGGAACAATAACTTATAGCCGAAAATATATACAACTTGAGAAAAAACATAGCGTAGTGGAGTTAAAATTGAAAACAAAGTAAGGAGTTTAATCCAACACGAACAACTTCACTCATACCAGAGGTATTCAGTCTTAACTGCCAAGTGAGCATGCTTTGTCACATTATCGTCCACAACCATCTTAGGCAAAGACATTGCTTGGATCTCCATCTTCACACGGTCCGACCATTTGTCAACATCAATAAAATCCTCTATCGTCAAACTGTGACCACCCAAGCTACTCTACTACCTTTAAAAATTCCCTTGCCACCTTCACAAACCAAGGGTTCACTAACACACCCTTCCTTTTTGCGTTCTTCTCTTTGGTCATCAAACTCCTAATTTTCCATAGCCATTCTTTGGCTGCCTTCCAGACGGCCCCTCATTTGTCTCTTCCTTTTCTTGGTCCTATCACAGACCCCCCTAATTGCCACGAAGGCCCTTGAATCTGCTATCTTCACTGGCCAAGCCATTTCCTCTTGCTTGTTCCTTTCCACATTCCTCTTGAATATCAAATCCCATCATATTTGCCAGATATTTGGCCTCCTTTGCATCTTTGTTCGCCATGCTTGATCTATCAAAGGACTCAACGATACCAAATGAGCTTTGAGAGCCTCCAAATACATAGGAGGAAA
The DNA here is from genome assembly GCA_037957365.1 of Torreya grandis. Classification (NCBI taxonomy): domain Eukaryota; kingdom Viridiplantae; phylum Streptophyta; class Pinopsida; order Cupressales; family Taxaceae; genus Torreya; species Torreya grandis. The sequence continues at coordinate 966,711 of JARHVA010000319.1, read as the reverse complement.
CATTACACTATTGTGAATTCCCATTCTAAATATTCATAGAAACCAAACCCCTGTTCTCAATTCAAGATAGGACACGTTGAGATTGCTTCAATTCGACAACATCCAAGGCCTTAGCTAGTTTGCCTCTGAAACAAGGCGGAACAAGTTTTTATGCCACCCTTTTGGTCACGTCCTCATCTCCCAAAGCTTTTACCAAATTACCGATGAAAAGAGAAGCCAAATTCGAATTGATGCGGTTGCAGATATTCATTTGAGAGTATTCCATGCCCACCACGTTCCAAATTGCTTTGATAACCAAACCAGATGGATCCCAAAACACATTTTTCAACTTGCCTCCCGAGACAACATTACGGTTTCCAACTTTTTTTTTTCTGTGTATAGAAAGAAGAGTGGCTTCATTGCACCTAACTCATTCTCCAAACCCATTATCCACAAAGCTCAAAGTGCGAGACCATCAAGCAAAATCAAAAGAACAAAGTAGAGAGCAGGGCAACTTTACACCTTGTTTTCACACTAGCAAGGGAAACATCTCAAATGTAAGGCAAAGGGAGCAATCACTTCACAAACAATAGTCACACTGAAGCTAGCCAACCCCTTCAGACAAGTCCTTCCATGCGAGGCAATGATATCCAAATATGCCACACAATCTAAATCAAAATCCACACGGCTGCACAAAATGATTGAAGGGAAAGAGAAATAAAGAGGGGGAAAAAGGGGGGTGTTAGGATGATGATGGGATGAATTTCCCTCACATCCCACCTTTCCTCACATCATTCAACCCGGGCCAAGTCTCGGCTTGATTTTCTATTACCAAGTCTTCCACCTGAGAGATACCCTAATTAGCCAATAAATCGGCTTTTGCATTTACTTAATTTAAAAAGATATCTCTATTTCATAATTATGGAGCATGATTTATTATATTTTCTAATAATTATAAAAGGATATGAGTAAAGTGACTAAAATATTTAAAAATGTTTAAGTTATCTTTCACTGTACTCTAATAAAATAAAATCACGTAGATGTAGTGTCATTTCAGCCAAAAACTACAATCAATTAGGTGCATCCCAATAAATAAGGAAAAATGATAACTTGAAGAGGATAAAATCATGTAGATCTAGTGTCATTTCAACCAAATCTAAAATAAATTAGGTGAACCTAGTGTTGTGAAAGAGATGCGTCTCCGACCACTAGGGACACGTCTCAGGGATGGGTACACTTTTCTGGTATGGGAGACGAGTACCAAGACGTTTGAGAAACGTATCTTGGAAATTGTAAATGTCTCTGTCGCGTATCTTAGAAAAAATTGAGTTGTATCCTTGAAAATTGTTGATGTTGCTGGATTTGTTGTCCTCCTTGCCGGATTCACAGTGAAAATCCCTTACCGTCATATATTTGTCGTGCTCATTGTTGGATCTGTAGTGTTTTAGTCGTTTACTCGGGTATTTGTAGTGGATTGTAGTTTAGGTTTTTATTTTTTAGTAGGGCAAAGTCGCAGGGATTGCCGATGACAGTGCCGTGGTAGTGGGACAACATTGTTGTTCAAACCGTAGGCAGTTTTTGTTCGAACACAGTCGTCCCACTGCCACGACACTAGGACGATAATGTTGTGGCATCTCTGTTTGAACAATTTATAAATATAAATTTATAATATATAAACTATATTTAAAATTTAAAAAATATAATTTAAAAATTATAAAAATAAAATAAATAAATAAAAAACTTATAGTAAGGTTATAACAAAAATTAAAAAAAAAAAAATGAAAAAATAGAATGGCAATTGGGATTGCCATCCCACTGCCATGGCATTAAGACGGTAACGCTGTGATATTACCATTTGAACTCTGCTGTTCTAATGACAATGTCACAACATTGTCATCCCAATGCCGTTGCAGTGGGATGGCAATCCTGTGATGCCTTTCTATTTTTTTAATTTTTTTTGTTATAACCTTACTATAAGTTTTTCATTTTTTATTTTTATATTGTTTAAATTATAAATTATAGTCTATAGATTATAAATTTATATTTCTAAATTATTATTATGTAATTAGTATTACCGTTACATAATATTAAAATCTACGTTTAAATTTATCTTAATAAATTATCTTTCAATTTAAATTTTTTATTTTATATAATAAGAAGTTTTTATTATATATATATTAAACATTAATATTTAAGATGTCTATTATTTAATATATATAATATAATTTAATTTATGTCAATATTTATTAAATGTTACATAATATTAAAATCTACGTTTAAATTTATCTTAATAAATTATCTTTCAATTTAAATTTTTTATTGTATATAATAAGAAGTTTTTATTATATATATATTAAACATTAATATTTAAGATGTCTATTATTTAATATATATAATATAATTTAATTTATGTCAATATTTATTAAATATTTTAAATTTTAGTAAATTATTTTTTATATTTTAATTTTTTAGTTTTTATTTTATATATATATATATATATATGTGGTCTCCTTGTACCAGTCTCCTATTTTTTTGAAAATTCGTGTATTGGTATCCGTACATGTATCCGTCTCATGGAAACTATGGGTAAATCCTAACAAATAAGGAAAACACAAAGTTAAACTAACTTATGAGGTTATATTATCATTTTTTAAGCAAATAAATAAATATAAAATAGATCCTCAGGGTTTATACTATCCCTTCAAAGCCATACAATTTGACATGCAATACTTAATTGTGATTGGCCAACAATATAAGTTGACTAGTAAATAGGAAATTGCAATTAGGCCCTCCTTTGACTTCCTTTTACCTCTAATGCTGAGTTTACACTTTTCATCTATGTGAACATACACATTTGTTTACACTGCACCTTATGCACGACTAGTGACACACTTAGGTATTCATCATGGTTTGTTACTCACACGCTAAGTCACAAGGTTCACCAAATTTTCCCTTAAAAATTCAGAATTCGACGAATTTAATGCTATGACCAAAAAATTCGATCAAATATGTCTTGTTCGACGAATTTAATGCTAAGCAGTGAGACCTAAAATTAGTTCGCGCGGGAAAAAGACGAGAAACACACCTTATGCACAGCGAATTTAATGCTAAGTAGTGAGACCTAAAATTAGTCTGTGCGAGAAAAAGACGAGAAACACACCTGAGCGCGAGAAGAAAACATAGGGTTCAGGGTATTTAAAAACAATGATTTTCGTTCAAATCCATGCAAAAAAAAATCGCTGCTCGATTGGAGGTTGTTTGTTCAAAGGGAGGAGCTAAGATTCGAGCGTGTCGTGGAAGAGCCTTATGTAAGTTGGGTCGTCGCTATTGCGCGCGAGGGCTTCAGGGGACTAGGTTGTCATTGCTATGAGCTTGTGTGTGAGGGCTTCGGAGGTCTGTGTGGCAAACTAGAAGGGCTACAGGAGTTGTTGATGGCAGCCTGCACGTAGGGTATTTTTTTAATGGTTTATGTTTAAAAAAACATCAACTTTGGTCTTAGGGTTTATTTATTTTTTAATTTGTTTTTATTCTTTTTCCTTAAATATTTTTTTTACTTTTTTTTTATAACTTTTTATTTGTTTATAATTTGTTTTTGGTTTATTTTTATTTTATTTTGCTTTTATTTATTTTTATTTCATATTTGTTTTTCATTAATTTTTGTTTTGTTTTTTATTTAGTTTTAATTTTAGTTTTATTTTTTACTATTGGAATGATTTTTTTACTTTGCAACCTTCTGTAATTATTTTTTTTTTTGAATTTACTTACAATTATTATTTTTTTCATTTATTTTTATTTATATATAATAAAATTATTTTATTTTTTTAATTTAATATCCATTTTATTTTAATTTTAAGTTTTTTTGAAAATATATTTTATTTAAATATATATATTATAATCATTTAATAATTTAATTTATTATTATTATTTATTTATTTTTTATGTTTTTCTATGGTTTGAATTTATGGGTGAATTTTTTTCGAACTTTATCTATTGGTGAATTTGAACCGAATTTTATCCTCCTTGAACTCGAACTTAAACTCGAACCTTGTGACTTAGCTCACACGTTAGCGATGCACAAATAGGGACACATTGCTATTCGTCATGGCTTGATTACAAATGTAAATAGGGACATGTTGTTTACAATCATTTTTAGTGAGAACACATCTTCATTGAACAATTGCAAAAACATCAATAAACTTAAAGATAGTGAGGCTAGGTCCTCGCTATGTCATCAATGGATGTTGGCCACCTCATTAAACCTTACGTTTATAGCCACTATACTTGATCATTGCCACTTGACTGTGAATAACAAAAATAGTCACCATTGCCACTAGACACTATTCTTGACTTCTTTTTGGTGTAGGTTTTTGAGTTTTTTGTAGCCAGAGTTCATCATCACTATTTTTTGTACCACTTGTCCGGAGAATTGCTTCAATCTGACACTGCTGCTAAGAGAATGGCCTTTTGTATGTTTCGATAATTGTTTTGAAACTTTTATTATAGTAGCTCCATATATGAAAAATAGTTTCTCCCACTTTGCCCAAAGTGCCTTTTTGATACCACATTAAAATGCTAAAGCATATGATAATATAAAATATGCAAGGTATAGCCAAATAGGAGAGATCACACAGTACAAAATATATGGTGGGTACTAATGTACCCATATATTTCATATAATCCAATGTAGAAGAATATTATTGAGATAGGTTACCCTAAATAATACTCTTAAGTGAAGGAATCATTCCAAATATTCTTGCTATGAGAGTCCAAACCAAATACAATATCTTTCCATGGTCCTTCACAATGATGGATACCTCTATATAGTTTAAATCTAAAACCCTAATAAATCTTTAGCCCACCTATCATACAATAATACGACTAATTATCAATAATAACGTAGTCCACAATTTATCCACGTGGCCCATTACACAAGATCCCCATTAGGCTCATCCTATCCAAGTATGTGTTATGTGTGCTACAAGTTTGCTATTCCACAGCCCATTTACATCATAATGACATATGCTTAGGTGCATAACACTACGCAACTTGGAGTGGAGCTTCTAGCCATTAAAACTGCTATCAAATCTAAAGTTTTTGACATTTTATTCAGACTGAAAGGCAATCTGTGCTATTCGGTTTGCTCGTGGTTGATTTTGGAAAAGCATCAAATGGAATGCTCTCATCATTTCTTGTAGAACCTGGTCTATTTTTTGGCTTGACCAGTAAGAACTTGTTTGAGAGAACTAATATTAGTTAATTCTTACAAGGGTTTAAACTTTAAATTATAGTGCAACTTGATTTAAAAATTGTCTCATGGTTTCTACCAGAAATCTACATCGTATGGTGCAACTTTTTGAGGTATTATGAATCAGCTTTGGAATGAATAACAAGGACCCACCACAGTTTTCTAGGCAATGATATGTCCACCCTTTTTAAGTTTTGCTCCAGGGTGTTGTCAATTTCAGTTGGTGTGATGTCCCTTTGACTCCTGCGGTATCAGCTAGAGGTTTTCGATTGCATGCTTTTAGTACTTATGAGTTGTCCTGGTATGCTACAAGAATGGAAGAGGTAGTAAAAAAGGCCATACTGCACTGAGAAACTACCGCCTTGTAATTGGTTATGTCACCGATTTGTTGTAGAACAACACTGAAGAAACTCCCCAAACTTGAAGGTTGTTTAAGAGATTACATTTAGTGGAGGGTAAGAGGTAAAAACTGTAAAGAAGGTAAGAGAAAAATGCCACAATGGAAAGAACTTGAGATTATTGCAACTATACATGTACACTCATTTGTGTTATTCATTTATAAAGATTAGGAAGATGTTAGTGGAAGATTTTAAGAGAAAAAAATGAACATATAGATTTGTACAATAATAATAATGTACAATAGCTCATGTGATTTTTTCTCATCATTTAATAAAATACAAGAACTCATGTAATTGTGTCTCATCAAATTATTTTTTTGTGTTGCCTTCTTCATCAGTATCCCAAAACACTAAGTCATGCTTTATGAATAATTATCGATGACATGTGAATGTTAAATGCAAAAAATCTAGAATAACATGATCCCTTTTGGGGGTTGGCCTACTGACAAGATTGGGTATTGGGTCTTGGCACATAAATACCACTATAAACATGCTTAGAAGTTGGATGAATGCCACATAAACTATGATCTTGCTCTTGGAAATGTACTTAGTCCCTTAAGAGACTATTAGTATGGACTTTTGCAAGTTCTTTTTCCTGACCTAGTGCTATTTGCAATTCCTTCAACGATGTTTGTGATAAAATTTTGATTTCTATCTAGAAAATCAAATTTTAGCAAGGGTTTTGTTTGGGACCCTCACGACTACCTCCCAAAACACACAATGTTTGTTCAAAATGGGCTGAATAGCAATGGAAACATACAAAACATTTTTGAAAGAATTTTCAAATTAGGAAATGACTTTGGTAAAGTTCAAGGGTGTTTCAAACATGTTTCCTACACATTCCCATTTGGAATGCTGGAAACTATCCTCCCCCAAGTGTTTATGGTAACATTAAATAGAAGCAAAAAAAAAAGCTATCTATTTGAATTTTTACACAGAAGTAGATGGGATTTAGTATTCATTATTACGACGCTTCATTTCTTGGTCATTATAGGAAACCTGTTGTTGTAATGTCCCCTTTTTGGCAAGTGTGGTGGATTAGAGGGTCCGGTTTAGGCGTTACGGAGCTCTTCAGGTGGTAGTTGTAAGTGTTTATCTCCCCAGATCCTTCATTTGTTCTAAGGCATTGATATTCAGGGGTTTCTGGTTTTGTTTGAGAGACTTACTATTTATAGTAAGTCAATGGATGTTAGAGAGGGACCCTTACTATTTTTAGTAAGGCAGTTGGATGCACAGTGGATACAATGGTTAACTCCCAGGGTTAGACGGAATTGAGAAATAATGATTATTTGTGGAGTTATGCTATTTTAATTATTAATAGTGATTATTTTATTAATAATTATTTATAAAGTGCAATTATAAAGTTATATTATAACTTTATGTCCAATGGGGCCATGACCCTCAAAAATGTCACTTAAAGTACATTAAATATTATTATTATTTGAGCGCCCATTTATCAAAGCATTTATTAAAGTTATAAAGTGCATATTTAAATATCATTTTTAAATGATTAAAAGAGCATTCTAGAGGATCGACCTCTTCTTGGGAAAAAAGGATATAAAGCATCAACTCAAGCTCTTATCATTGATGGAGGAATCATTCAACACTTGCCTTTTCTGAAGAAGCTTTGGCTTTGAGGAAGAAACCTAGGGTTTCACAAGTAAATTCAATCTTGGAGAACGTAGCCTCTCTTCGATTGTGCTGGTTGCTTCATACAGAGGTCATAGTTGAGCATCAATGGAGTTTATATCAATCAAGAAGTGATTGTCTTCATAGATTGTTCAAGGGTTTCGAAGATTATTTTCAGCAAATCAAAAGTTTGAAGAATCAATATTGGAGAACATCTATTGCTGGTTTTTGACCATTCAAGAGGGACGATTTCATTAATAAATATCATCAGGTTTCAAGAGTGTTGGTGGCTAAGGAACAAAACATATTTTTATAAAGAAAAGGGCAATTTTGCTGCATCTATTGAAGGGACGATTTTGGCCATGATGCTGGTGCAATTTCATGAAAGAGAGCAGATAAAAAATTTGAAACTGGTTGGGATATGATAACTGGTTCTCCAGGACTCCAGGGGCTGGCCGGTAAACACTGGAGGCTGCAATTTGAAGAGGATTCGAACCTTGTGGAGTGCTGGCTTCATCTTCCAGACCACGAATTCCAGGTTCTTCATTTAGAAGTTGAATATAGATTATTGACATTTCATTGAGGTTATTGTAATAGCGATTCTAGTTGAAATACTGTCTCAGGGGAATATATTGCATTGCTGTCTTATACAGCATACCTGCAGCTTGCTTTGTTATCATATTTGCATCTCCTATAGTGCTGATAGCAGTGGTACAGCTGATTGTAATTGCATTCCATTTAGTCCTTGGTCAATGAGAAGTCATTTCTTGGAGAATCATACTGTTATATCAAATGCAATCAGTTATCATAGCAATAAAGGGGTTTTGAGTATGCACATCAATTGTTTGACGAAATACCATAATGCTGTAGATGCATATTTTCAGTTATTTCAGTCATTCTTTGCATTTGAAAGGTCAAGAAGAGGCTTTGCATTGCATTCTCAGTTTTACTTCAGTCCTTGGAACAATCATTTAGAAGCCCTTAACATTCATGCATTCATCTCATATACCAAAAACACAAAAAGAATTCAAGTACAGCAGTTGGATGGTTTGTAAGCAAACCGTTTGACAAAACTCCTATCCACAAAAATCAGTCATTCAAGGGCAGATTTAACAAGGCTTCTTACAGTTGTAATGGTTGATATTAATTTTGTTTATGCCACCTGGTCAAACTAAACTATTACTAGCTTTATTTTTATTTTTTGTAAATACTAGTTTGAGGTGAACAAGGTGAAGGTCGCCATTTGTGGTTATGATCTTATTAAGTTAAATTTATTTTTTATTTTTTATGGTATACTTATTTTTTAAATTCCCCACATGAAATAGAATTGAAGAATTGAAATGAGTTCCTATTGTAGCAATACCAACCTTGAAGTGTGATGTGTATCCTAAAATAATTGAGAAAATAAAACAGTCGCTTTGACTCGTAGATATTGATAATATCAGAAAATGAAATAGTGTGGGCACCCTAGATATAGCTTGTGGAAAAACTCAGATGTGTAGATGAAGTAGACTATGAAAACGATTAGGTAAAAGTTCTGGTGGATTAGATTGCTCAATAAGGATGCTTGTCTCAATGGGTTTGGTGGAATAGGTAGAAATTTATCTCAGCTGCCTAATGACAATTTGATGGAGCCTTGAGAGCATGGAAAGTTGTCTAGGTGAGTGATCTGGGGTCCAAGAGGAGCCCGGTGGACAACACACAAAATGAGAATTAAGATGTGTTGTATGCATGTGTGGAAGCTATGTAAGATAATAAGCAGAGAATCAAGAGAGAGAGATGATAAAACTTGATCAAAAAGCTTTTTATAATATGTGTGTTATGTACATGTTATTCTCATGAGAAATATGTATATCTGTATATCTTGTACTCTAATTGTTAACTAAAGCTACATATGTGTATACATATATTACAAAGCTGTGAAGGCAAAAATAAGTGTCACAGAAATCGCAATTGTTGAGCTTCTATATGGCTGTTTGTCTTCTTTCAATTGAGTTGATTGGCATCAGAATTAATGCTTGATATTTTGGCATGTGTTGCCTTGTGAAACGAGGCGCTACCCCCCAACCCTGCACCCAATAAGCCTTTGAAGATGTAATATCCCCAATAAGGAGATCTCTAGAATTAAATGAGGAAATCACTGTCATTAAATCGCCATATGCAAGGAAATCGCTGCAATATACTCAAGTACATCGCTGCAATCAAAGAAGAGTGCCACACCCAAGGAAGGTCGCCACACCACATTAGTTATTAATAAACATTAACTAACAAACAACCATTGGAAAGTCACCACTTTTGGAGGAGACACATCTTTTTAATGGAAAGCTTGAAGCTATAAATTCTCAGCCATTGGTTTGGAAGAAGGCATCCAATCACATTCATTCAAACATGCAACTTTGTACAAGCATCAACAAATGCTCTTAAGGATGTAACCCCTTAATTGTGTAACTTGATTTCAAGGACGAAAAACCCTTTTTATCAAATATCCCAAGGACGAAATCCCTTGTGGATTAAATACTCTATTAAAAAATTCTGAATTAAAATTCATTTTTTTATATAAATTTTTATTTCAAGTTTAAAATCAATAATTTTTTTAAAAAGGGATTTCCAAGAATCCAAATTCTTGCATAATATTCCGATTTGGAATATTACAGTGGTATTAGAGCTTTTCATCCTGTCAACATGTAGAATAAAAAATCATATGCAAGATAACAATAAGAATATTCTGTATTACGAAAGGAGAATTAAAACTAAGAAGGCAAGAGGAGACATGGAAGAAGATAGAAATATTGAGACGGTAGATAAACTTATCCAAGGCCAAAAACAATTGGCAAATACAGTGGCACAAATGGCCTAGACCATGAAAATGATGATGAATATCAATACACAAAAGACATAAACTAGATCGTCCATGTCTGAGGTCAAATGTAAAACAAACACCACATCATCATAACATTGCCAACCAACATTCATTCTGAGAGAAGAACTAGACGAAGAAATTCCAAAATCATCTAATGATGATCTAATAACTTGTTTTGAAGCATATCAATTACTTCCGGAGGGAATTCAAAGGGGAATTACCCTACAAACTTATATGGCAATGATACAAAATGGAAGTGCATCTCAACTAGAATATAAACTCCAAAATAGACAAAAGGATATGCAACATGCATTAGGCAAAATGTCACTATCACCTTTTTATGGTACAAACAAACGTACGAATAGGGCATGGATACAAAAGCTGGACACGTATCTTTCGCTACGTCCAATGATGGAAGAAGCCATAAAATTTTTGACTCCCCATTTGGAAGGTATAGCCCATGAATGGCGGTTCCATGGATGGGACACCCAAGGACATAGTCATATCAATTCATATACCAATTTTGCCAAACGATTGATCGAAAGGGTTGACAGGGCAGATCCTGAGGTTCATTTAGGGAATTAACACTACTAAAACAAAACAATAGTGTGGATGAATACACGGTAGAATTTCAAAGACTAGCAGTAATGGTTTCCGACATGTCTGAAAAAAAACTCAGTATTAGTCATGGAAGGATTAATAGATCCTCTAAAAGGCTTGCTCAAAGCTTTTACTCCATCAAGACTTCAAGAAGCTATTAAGAAGGCCTTAGATTTGGAAGCTTCAACCTCAAAAGTTAGAAATATGCCACCCATCCAACCTAGGGCAATTGGAAGTGGTCCTCCAAAAAATTAATCTTATGAGCAAAGGAGACCAATACAAACAAGTGGAGCTCAATTGTGTGAGATACCAAAGTCCAATAAGGAATTGGAAACACATAATGAATTAAGGAGAAAAAAGTTATGTTTTACTTGTAAAGACCCATGGACTCCAGGCCACCATTCTTGGGCAAAGGGCAAGTTCACTACATCGAGGTTGGTCCGGAAAGTGATACAGAAGAAGAAATAAAATTTAACAATGAAAACCAATTACAAATAATGGCAGAAGAAACCACGGAAGGAACATTTGCCACTCTCTCAGGAGCACCTCAATATCATCCATTTCGAGTAAGAGGAACATTGCGAGGACAAAGAATTACAGTCTTAGTCGATAGTGAGGCTACCCATAATTTTATTGATGAAAAATTGGCTAAGAAAATTGGTCTAGAAATGGAAGAATTCAAGGAATTTCCGGTAACGGTTGTTGATGAATTTGCTATTCGGTGTAAAAAGAGAATTCCACAATTAAAATTTGACTTTGGGAGGATATGCAATAAATGATGACTTCTATGTCATTAATATTGGCGAAACAGATTTGGCCATAGGAGTTCAATGATTGCATTCGTTGGGTGAGTTTACCCAAAACTATCAGACAATGGAGATTAAGTTCCAATCAAATGGAAGGGAAATATTTTTCAAAGGCATGGCCAATGGTAGCCGTCAAATAGTAATGGCAAAAACAATGGAAAAAACATTTAACAAGGGGCATGTAGCATGGGTGGTACAATGTTTGATCAGTTCCACACAAGAACATGAAACACATCATGATGATATTCAGCTTATCATCGAAAAACATGCCAAGGTATTTGAGAATCTAACACCCAGACTACCCCCAACAAAAGGCTTCCAACATATCATTGAGTTGGAACCTAGAACGAAATCAGTAATAACTCCATACCGACATCCAAAGATTTATAAGGATGAGATCGAAAAGGCCATTAAAGAACTCTTAGAGATGGGGCATATTAGGTCAAGTGCTAGTCCATTTGCTTCTTCCATCGTGCTGGTCACAAAGGATGGGACATTAAGAATGTGTATCGATTATTGAAAGTTAAATAAAAAGACCATCAAGAATAAATATCCAATACCCAGGATCGATGAACTAATCGATGAACTACATGAAGCCACCTTCTCAAAAATTGATTTGAGATCAGGGTACTGATGCAGGAGCATCTACATACATCTTGGAAAGACATGGTCATGATTAAATTCAAATTCAATTTATTGTATTTTCCCTCTAATATGCTGTTACTAAGGAGTAATTGTAAAAAAATAAAAGTAAAAAGTAATTGTTGGGGCTGTTGAGGAAATAAGGGAGGAGTGGTTGAAACTATTCCAACCTTAGTATATTGTTGAAGATTAAAAACTGTATTTGTTTTGCCTTAAGCCAAAATTGGGCGTAGAAGTTAGAGAGGAGGCTCTTAAAAACAAAATATAGCAAAAAGAAAATTAATTCAAGAGGATGAGAGGGACGTAGAGGAGAGGAAGGACAGAGAGGAAAGGACCTCTCTTCAAGGGAAGAGATGTAAGAAGAGGAGAGGATCTCAAAGGATGAAAAATGAAGGAGAAAGAGAAGTTGCAGGTGGAGTCCAAGAATTGGTATGGATGTATCTATGAAGGTTTCATAAGCCTTAAATCAATGAACATTATTTGTAAGTAATTCTATTTGAAGAGGAAAGAACAGAGTTTTGATTTCCATGATAATGCTATGGTTTCCTTTATAGAATTCTGGTTTCAATAGTGACAGGCCTGTGTATGTGAATGATGGTTCTCTATAGAACATTGACAAAGACTGGTTATCTTGTATGTTGGGAACAAATTGAAACTAGTATTATGTGACAAAGAGATCTTAAAGAACTTTGAATGCTATAAGAATCGTAAACAGGGTCTAAACAGGGTACTCAGGCATACAGATCTACAACCCACTATCTAAGAGACCGCGACTGTGTATTAACAAAGCCTGTGTTTTCTTTGTTTGTTTTCTATATTATTCTATTTTGATAAGGCAGAGTCTGCGTGGAATGTGGTCCGCGAATTTTGGAAGATATGGAATGTTGTCGATAAACCCGAGATGTGGACAGAACACACAACCGGCAAATGAATAGTATGATATGTTTGCTTTTAAAATGCTTTTGAAGCCACGTTGAATAGTATGTAATTATAAAGGAAGCCTATAGTTCTAGTCCTTCAAAGAAAGGTGTAAAAGGTTTCATGACATATGCACAGCGATGGAGAAGCTCACGAGAGAAGCTCGTTAGTCATACAGACCCGAGCGAAGATGGGTCAATCCTTGAGAAAACTCTTGGAGTCATGTTATGATGCATTTGTGTTATAAAACGATCCAAGCCCGAGGCAGAGGGAGTCAACATCAATTGTGCAACGATCGTTGGGCAATGGACATGATGTAGGCTACAAACATACAGACCCGAATGGCATGAGCATAGTCTTCTATCTTGGAAGGCGATTTCCTCCATATTAATTGTTGTATGCTACAGTGAAGGTGTTATTGCAGGGATTGGGTGAAGATGGGAAATTGCTGAGACTCTTGTTGAGCGAAATTTTGATCTAGCTTTCCAGATTCTACGGACTCTGCAGGTTCATAACTACGGACTCTGCAGGGTCATTTTTATGATTTTGTATGTAAGGGACGTATGTGTCTAGTTGAAGGGATTTAAAATTGGGACCACTGTTACAGACTTGAAATCAACGCATCATTTTGGTATCAGAGCTTTGTGCAGAAGGTCAGTGCATCATTTTTGGTATCAGAACAGTCTAAGGATAGTTTCATCAGGTACCATCAAATTGGAATGAGTGAAGAAAATGTTCAAAAAACGACAATCCGATGCCACTACAGGCATTTCAAAATTCTAGTAATGCCATTCAGACTTACGAATGCCCCAACCACGTTTCAATCTTGCATGAACGACATTTTCAGTAAGCATCTAAGGAAATTTATCTTGGCTTTCTTTGATGATATTCTAATACATAGCAAGAATTGGGAAGAACATCTACAACATTTAGACATGGTACTTGTCATATTAGAACAACAGTCTCTCTTTGCCAAGATGTCAAAATGTGAATTTGGTATGACAAAAATCTTATATCTAAGGCATATAATAAATAAGGATGGCGTTGATGTTGATCAAGAAAAGATCCAAGCCATTATAAGTTGGTCTCCTCGTACCAACATGACACAATTGAGAGGGATCATAGGTCTTTGCACCTATTATAGAAGGTACGTTAAAGGATTTTCGCAACTAGCATCACCTTTAACCATTTCAACAAAGAAGGGATCTTTTAGTTGGACGGAGCTTGCGTAATCAACATTTGAACGCATTAAACAAATGATGAGTTCATGCCTAGTTTTGGCAATGTTGGACTTCTCATCACCCTTCGTGTTGGAATGTGATGCGTTGGGAGAAGGTGTTGGCGTGGTTTTAATGCAGAATAAGCATCCCATTGGTTTTGAAAGTCGGAAACCCAAAGAGCATGAACGGAGATTTTCAATCTACGATAAAGAAGTGTTGGCTATCATGCATGCCGTTGCTAAATTCCGGCAATATTTAGTATGCGGAAAATTTGTTGTCAAAATTGATCACAATAGCTTGATATATTTCTTGGAACAAACAGACTTAAATGAAAGACAACAAAAATGGGTTAGTAAGATCCAAGCCTTTAATTTCGACATTGAGTATGTTAAGGGACAAAATAATGTAGTCGCTGATGTTTTATCAAGAAGACCACATTTATGCTCCATGGTAGAAATTACGGCCGATTCGAAGGCATTCATAACAACAAAATACATTAAGGATGAGTGGGCCAATGCAATTTTAGAAGGAAAAAATGAAGTGAATGTTTTAAAGTAGTAGAGGACCTCATTCTCTACAAAGATAGAATTTTCTTAGTGGCCGGATCCAAAATCAAGGATAAAATCCTAAAGCCCATACATAATGACCCATTAGCAGGACAACTTGGTTTTGTAAAGACATACAAACAATTAAGGGATCGATTTTTTTGGAAAGGACTTAAGGCAAAGTCCTTAAATACATTTGGGAATGCACCCCTTGCCAACAAAATAAAATAGAACATAACTTTCCCGCCATATTGTTGCAACCTTTGCATATCCCTACTCAAAAATGGGAGAGCATATCTATGGATTTCATTTTGGGACTGCCCACGGTTCAAAGACAAAGCAACTTTTATGTAGTCGTGGACCGATTAACAAAATACACTCATTTATTTCCACTCTCCAAGAAGTATGATGGTCCTATGATAGTTGGAATACTTTTTAAAGAGGCTTTTAGGCTTCATGGACTATCAAAGAATATAGTCAGTGATAGGGATACTAGGTTCATGAGTGCTTTTTGGCAAGAACTTTTCCAATTGGTAGGTACTAAGTTAACTCCAAGTACGAGTTATCATCATCAAATGGATGGTCAAACGAAAGCCGTAAATAAATGGATTGAGGGGTGCTTAAGAAATTATGTCATTGAGCAACAAAATGCTTGGATCAAATGGTTATACTTGGTTGAATTATGCGACAATACTTCTCATCACATGTTTATCGGAATGTCACCTTTCAAGGCATTGTATGGATATGATGCTAAAACTTTTGTATATTTGATCATTCTGGATGGTAGGGTTCCCAGAGCCAAGCATTTCATACAACATCAAGATATCCTAATAACTCTCAACAACAATCTTCAGCACATCTAAAATCAGCAAAATTTGTATGGGGATCAACATAGAATAGAGAGGACTTTTGAAGTTTGAGATATGGTATATTTAAGGTTATAACCTTATATACAATCTTCCCTTAAACAAAGTGTTGCTGAAAAACTCAAGCCTCGATTTTACGGACCATACCAGATTATAAGACTAGTGGGAGAGGTAGCATATGAACTGGATTTACCACGGCACAACTGCATACATAATGTCTTCCATGTGTCTTGCTTGAAACGAGCACTTGGGCAACATATTATTCCTTCCATGGAATTACCTCCGATTGATGAAGAAGATAAATTGATTCTCGTATTGGAGACTACTCTTGATACTCATGAAAAGAAGTTAAAAAATAGAAGTATCAAAGAATATCTAGTTCATTGGATGAATTTGCCAATAGAAGATGCCACATGGGAAGGAGCGACCTTTTTAGAGCATCCAAACTTACAATTGCTTGAGGACAAGCAATTTGAGGAAGGGAGGTCTGTAATATCTCCAATAAAGAGATCGCTGAAATTAAATGAAGAAATTGTTGGAATTAAATTAGGAAATCGCTGTCATTAAATCACGATACTCAATGAAATCGTTGCAAGATACTCAAGGACATCGCTGCAATTAAATCGCTACAATCAAAGAGGAGCGCCACACTTAAGGAAGGTCGCCACACCACATTAGTTATTAATCAACATTAATTAGTAAATATCTTTAATTAACAAACAACCATTGGAAAGTCGCCACTTTTGGAGGAGACATCTTTTTAATGGACGCCTTGAAGCTATAAATACTCAGCCATTGGTTTGGAAGAAGGCATCCAATCATATTCATTCAAACATGCAACTTTGAAAAGTGGTGTTACTAGTAGCACACTTTTACTATTAAAATTGCTACATTTTTGAACCCTTAGCCCTAAAAATGGGTAATGTTTTAAACAAAACCATAAAATCAACCTTAAAATCTCTGTTCCTTTGGGGTTAATTTATATTTTTTAAAACCAAAACTTTAGAGATTTTAGATGGTTTTAGAGGGGTAAAAACCTCTATTTTAAGTATTTTTTAGGAGAAAAACTTTAAAAACTCAAAAAAACAAAAACAAAAAATAGAAGGAAAAATCAAATATAGAGGGGAAAAAAAGAGGAAAAAATCTCAAAATTAAGAATTAAAAAAACATAAAAAATAAAGTAATGTAAAAAAAAAAAAAAAAAAAAAAAGAGAAAAACGATCTCAAGGGGGAGGGCAATTCTAAGTATAGCCCCTACTTGCCCCCGATCCTCTCTCCACCTCCCTTCGATTTTTTTTTTTAAAAATCTGAAAGAAAAACCCAATAAATAAAATAAAATTAAAAGAAAACTCTGATTAAAAAAAAAAAAAATGGGTGAGGGAGGAGGGCGATTCCCCCCACACCTGAGAACCATTTTTTTTCTAATTAATTTATTTTATTTTATTTTATGTTTTTTATGGTTTTTTTATTTTGTTTTCTAAAGTTTTTTTAATAATTTTTTTAAAAGGTTTTGTTTTTTATGGTTTTTTAATTTTGTTTTCTAAAGTTTTCTTTTAAAATTTTTTAAAAGGTTTTGTTTTTTATTTTTCCATTTTTTTAAACACATTGGGAATCACCCCTTCGTTTCTTGGTCTCCCTTTCCTACAAAAATTTACATGAAATCTATATAAAATAAAATAAATAAAATGTTATTTTATTTTATTTTTTCAATTTTGACAAGGCATTTTAAGCCAAAAAAACTCATAAATGTAATATTCCTAATCGGAATATTATACAAGAATTTGGTTTCCTTAGAATTCCCTTGAAATAATATTGTATAAATATAATCTTGTACTTGGAATAGTGCTTTAAATAAAAATGTAATTGTATTAATAATACAATAGAAATCTTCAAGGGATTTTGTACTTGGCTTATAGTGATGACAAGGTTTTTCATCTTGAAATCAGATTGCATGATTAAGGGGTTCTGTCCTTAAAAGTGATGCTTGTACAAGGTTAAATGTTTGAATGATTTTCCTTCTCACCAATCGCTGAATATAAATACCTTCATAGCTTTTCACCAAACGACATGTCTTTTCCAAGGATTGTGACCTTCATCAAATGAATACTAATGACTAATTAATTAATTAGTAAATAATAAATGTTGTTAATCACTGCTGTTAATAATAATGATTGTTGTTGTAGGCACTCCATCCATGGGTGATTTGCTAATTAAATGGCAGCGCTCCTCAAATGTATGGTGATTGGCGATTTGGTAGAGGGGATATTATAGTCCTCCCTTCCCGAAATTGCTTGTCCTCAAGCAATTGTAAGTTGGGATGCTCGAAAATGGTCGCTTGGTCACTCCTTCCCATGTGGCATCTTCAACTGACAAATTTTTCCGATGGATCAAGTATTCTTTGATGCTTCCGTTTCTTAATCTCTTCTCACGAACCTCAAGGATGGCTTCAGGTATTAAGATCAACTTGCCTTCTTCATCTAATGGGGGTAGCTCTATGGAATGGGGAATATGTTGTCCAAGTGCCCTTTTTAGGCACGAAACATGGAAGACATTATGTATTCGACTACATTTGGTTAATTCCAATTTGTAAGCAACCTCCCTAACTCTCGTCATGATTTTATAGGGACCATAGAATTGGGGTTTGAGTTTCTCAGCTTCAATTTGCTTGATCGAGGATTGCCTATAGGGCTGCAATCGCAAATATACCATGCCCCCTACTTCAAATTTCCTTTTTGTTCTATGCTGATCTACATACAACTTTTGTTGATTTTGTGTTTGTTGAAGATTGTTCTTGAGAGTTCTAAGGATATCTTGACTTTGTTGGATCAAGTCTTTAGCTCCCAGAACTCTACTATTGGGAATGACCAAATCCACGAAAGACTTTGCATCGTACCCATACAAAACATTGAAAGGTGTCATTCCAATTGACACATGGTAAGAAATATTATAGCAGAATTCTCCTAAATGCAACCATTTGATCCATGCATTTTGTTGCCCTGCAATATAACTCCTTAGATACCCTTCAATCCACTTATTGATAGCTTCTATTTGACCATCCGTTTGGCGATGATAACTTGTATTTGCGATCAATTCAATGCCTGCTAGGTGAAAGAGTTCTTGCCAAAATGAACTCATAACTCTGCATTATCTCTATCGCTAACAATGTTCTTTGGCAGCCCATGTAATTTACAGATCTTTCTAAAAAATATTCCAGCTACCAAGGGGGCATCATACTTAGTGGGGAGCGGAAAGAAATGAACATACTTTGTCAAACGATCAACAAATACAAAGAGGCAACTCTTTCCTTTAACCACGGGCAACTCAGTAACAAAAGCCATCGAAATACCTTCCCATTTTTTGAGTTGGAATGGGCAAGGGCTGCAACAACCATGTTGGAAATTTGTTCTCTATTTTGTTTTGTTGGCAAGTAGGACACTCCTGAATGTACTTAAGAATTTCACCTTTGAGCCTTTCTTAAAAGAACATTTCTCTTACCTGCCTATATGTCTTAAAATAGTTTGGGTGGCCCGCCAATGGGCTGTCATGAATAGCTTTTAACATTATATGCTTAATCTTTGATTTTGGTACCAAGAAGATTTTATTTTTATACAAAATGAGACCTACTACCTTGTAACGATCGTCCCCAATATTTTATTCTAAGACTGCATTAACGAACTCGTTTTTTACATACTTGGTTGTTATGAAAGCCTTCCAATCAACGACAATCGTAGATATGGAGCACAAAGATGGTTTTCTCGATAATGCATCTGCCACAATATTATTTTTTCCTTTCACATATTCAATGTCGAAATCAAAAGCTTGAACCTTGCTCACCCATTTTTGCTATCTATCATTCATATCCTTCTGACTGAAGAATTTTTTTAGACTATTATGATTTGTCTGTACCACAAATTTTTCACATACCCAGTATTGGCGAAACTTGGCCATGATTGCTAACATTTCTTTGTCATATATAGAGCACTTGTGCTCATGTTCTTAAAGTTTCCAACTTTCAAACGCAACTGGATGACCTTGTTGCATTAGAACAACACTTATTCCTTCCCTCGATGCATCGCATTCCAGCGCAAAGGGTAATGAAAAGTTCGGTTCAGCCAAAACTGGACATGAACTCATTTCTTGTTTAAGTTTTTCAAATGTTGATCGAGCAATTTCAAACCAATGAAAAGCTCCCCTTTTTGTCAAATTAGTCAAAGGGACAACTATTCGAGAGAACCCTTTAACGAACCTTCGATTATAAGTGTATAACCTCAAGAACTCTTTCAATTGAGTCATGGTAGTAGGAGGGGGCCAATCTAATATGGCTTGAATTTTTTTTTGATCAACGTGCACTCCTTGCTTATTGATGACATGCCCCAAGTATAAAATCTCCAACATTCCAAATTCGTATTTAGACATTTTAGCAAAAAGAGATTGCTGCTCCAATAGTTCTAACATTATATCTAAATGTTTCAAGTGTTCCTCCCATGACGTACTATGTATCAATATATCATCGAAGAAAACCAAAACAAATTTTCTCAAATGATTACCGAATATGTGATTCATGCAAGACTGAAAGGTGGCAAGAGCGTTGGTCAATACGGATTAAGATAACCAAGATGAAATGTCCCAAAAATGATGATTAGCTGAATATTAGGATTATTTGGAAACCCTACTTCAATATGAAAAAATTATGATTTAATTGCAACAAATCCTAGCTACCAACAACCCTTCGAATCTTGCCTAAAATTAGCTTAAAAATATGCCAAACCCCAAACAATTAGTAGTTGTTCCAAACATGAAATTATAACCCTTTAAAAACAGATTTTATTTCTCAAACCCTAGGCATCCTTGGCTGCAAATTTAAACTAAAAATTATAGATGTTTTTTATGCCACAAAACTCATGAAACCCTCAATAAATTGCATAAATATATTTTCAATAAAAGGCAGAATTTTTAATGAAAATTTTGAATGTTTCTATGGCTAAAATAGCCCAAAAGCAAATCGCCCAAGCTAGGAAATTATGAGAAAATTACATAATTCAGTTTAAGACAATGTAATGTCCCCTTTTCTAGCTCACATTGTATGGTGTTGTTAGCCTATTTCTCCTTGGTTCCATAGGCTAATCAGGGCTTTTATGGAATCTTGAGGATTTTTGGCCTAGGTAATTTTCGTTGTAGGTCAATCCGAGGCATTTGGAGGTAGTTTGGTATACTTACTATTTTTAGTAAGTCATTAATGCTATTAATAGTAATTCATCTGGTGGGCTTTGATCTCCAGTGTTAGTGCCTTCTCAATGGAAAATTGGTTATTATCGTTAGATGATTTCAACTCCATTGGTTTAATTCATCTCCACATTAATATAGTTTAAATTATAAAGTTAAATTCAATTATTTAACTTATTTTAATGTGAGTCAAGTTAAGTGGGAAATGAATAGTAAAAGGGGCTCCTTGTTTTAAAATACATGAGACATAAAAAAAGGCAAAGGGGAAGTTATGTTTTATCCCACATTGGTTAAAAATGTGAGTGAGCTCTTATGAGAAGTTTATAAAAGTGTTGCAAGGGCTCACTTTCAGGGATGCTTGGTGTATGCTTGGTTATTATTTTCTCTTAGAGAATTCTGGGAAGCTTTGGCTTTCAGCAGGTTTGAGGACGGAAACCCTCGAGCTTGGAGGCAGTGGACGGAAACTCATTGTCTGTTGGAGATATTATTCAGGTGTCTCACTTTGTGCTTCAAATTCATACTTCTGGTTATCCAATCCGACTGTAAGTTCTGTGGTTACGATTGAATATTTCTGCTGTTATTCTACTGAAAATTTGAAAGCAATATTCCTATGTAATTTTAGAGCCTTGTTCTGAAACTGTTATAATATGTTTTACATTGAAATTTGCTTGCAAGTTATTGGATGAATAGAAATTAGTTCATGCAAACGGTTTGTTAAAATTTTCTATGAAACATTTGGAAAAATTGGGGCAAATATCCATAGGGGATGTTACAGTAGTATCAGAGCCATGATCCTGCCATCCTGTGTTGGTTTGCAAAAGAAGATTTTCAGATGATGCTAGGGTTCGATGAATCTCAAAAATTCTTTGGTTTGATATCAGAGTTGATTAAAGAATTAGAATGTGAAGTTGGTCTCTGCCTAGGAGACAAACCCTGACAGTGAGAGGGAAAAGTGTGGGTCCCGTGTAGTTTGAAGACAAATATAAAAATTATATGATCGCATAAGAAGAAATCGCCCAGGAATCGTAGGAGTCTTATTTCTGAGCACAACATATCTAGAAGTGAATCGTGAAATTCAAGTAGCCCATTCACGAAGACCACCATCAGAGTGACGCAGCATTGAAGAAGGCCTTGAGTTGAAGGAGTTATTTGACTGTTTAATGAAATCGTGGCAAGTTGTGTTATTCCGCTTAGTCAGCAAGGAAGATCGAGAGTCTTGTTTTCCTTGTATGACGCCATTTTCAAAGAATTGTAGAGTTTGATATATTGCATAGCTGCCATTCCATATTGAATACACAAAAAATAAAGAGAGATTTATGATTTTAGAGTTTATGATTGTTGCTGCCAAAAAAGAGACAATCTGACACAATTCTAGTAGGGTCCCCCTTGTCCTAAAATTATAATAATTATAGAAAGGAATTGTGGAGGTATAGGAGTCTTTGCAATCTTGCGTGGGGCCCAATTGATGAGATTGGCAATTTAAATATGAGTTTTAATCTTCAGATTATTATTTGAAGCTTATAAATGTATAAGGGAAATCACTAGATATATCAAAGGGAAGTAGCATAATCTATGGTGTTCCGTGGATCCTTCATTATATTCACCAGTTCAGAAGAAAGTTAGTTTTAAGGTAGGTGCGTGTGTTTGAAAGATCGCAGCTAATATATTTTGTAGTCATTATTCAGAGAAACACAATCTTATAAAGTGAAGCCTTCATCATAAGAAGTGACGTGAGTGATTGGGGAAGATTGCATTGTTAATTATCATGGGCATTCAAAGATAATTCTGCAGTTATAACAGCAAGGTATTACCTATTTCAACATTTGGTGATTAGACGTTGAGTGTGTCACCATTTAAGGAAGATATAAGCAGATTTCAGTATCGGTATAGGTACAACAGTATCATCAGACTACATCAATTACAAACAGTGTTAGCTTCATCTGAAGGACAGGAATTGTGTAATATCAATTACAGGTAGTTTGATTTTACATCAGCGAATTCAGAAGTTGTTGCACTAATTCCTCAGTTAGAAGAATGTAAGTCAATTGTTTGATAGAATGTCTTTTGTGATATAATCTGCAATATTAGAATTCCTGAGTGTAAACAGCAAGGGGAACATTCAAATCTTAAATTTGAATCCAGCTATTCTATCTTCCCAACTGTTTGATAAATTGCAATACACTTGGTAATGTTTCTTTCTAGCAAATGCATGTTATATGTTGATAAAATGTCTATTAGATTTTGGAACTGAAATTGGATAAGTAGACATCATAAACAACATTCCAAACAAGTTAAAGATTCAGAAATATAGAGACTTACAGCAGCATGCCAAGAATTTGACGAACAAAAAAAATCAGAAATCGAAGATAGATTAGTTTGGGATATTACAGTAAATAAAATGAAGACAATGGCATATTTGAAAAGTGTCATTTTCTTAAAAGAATTCAACGATACTTTTAATGGTGACCAGTGAAGGGATTTACAGAAAGAAAAGGAAGTAGGGAATCGGCTTTATGTAATTGGATTACAATTGAAGTCCATGGAATTTCTTGATGATGTTCTCTCTAAGTTGGAGGAATTAGACACATATTTGTCCAAAGTAGACCAATCAGATTGGAGGCTTTTGAATTGGGCCTTGCAGCCCTCAATGCTCGCTTTGGCTCAGCACAGGTTTGTGGAACATCCTTATGAAGAGGTGAGACTTGCAGTTGCTTCTTGTCATAGTGAGATCATAAGGATAATAGCACCTGTAGCACTCTATAATGATGACATACTAAAAAGGGTTCTACAGCTGATTGTGGAGAGCTTACATGGGTTACATTATGTCAAAACCCCTACTTTTGGTAAGAAGGCTAAGATTTTAGAAAATATAGCAAGAACCAGATCATTTATCATTTTGTTGGATCTTAGATGTGATAAATTGATTCTTCGAATGTTTCAATGCATCTTAACTGAAAATAGGAAGCATCATCCAGACAATGTGAGGGCTTGTATGCAAACTATTATGTCCTTAATCTTAGATGAGGATGATGTCTGGAAGCGGTTGCAATTAGACTTGTTGGCCATTTGGAGGAAGGAGCAGTGTGTTTCCCCCATGGCTTATGCTTTCTCAAAAGGTTTGTTTGAATAGAAAATTGGGTGGTTCAAGGAACATATGACGGCTGCAGAGCTAATTTCTTTGGGTATACAGGTCCCAGGATCACCCAAAAAGAGCAAGAACCAAATGAGGAAAGAGCAGATTTGTTTCACTTGTCAAGAACACTGGTCATTTGATCACATATGTGGAGTTAATAAGGAAAAAGAACCATTGCAGCCGAGTAGTGTTGAAAACATCCAACAAATGAGGTTACAAAGTTTGAAAAGGATGGCTTAACTCAAGAAGGGAGTATGCTTGAGTCTCAGGATGTCCCTAATGAATTGTCAGAATCTTCATATGATAAAGAGTTGCGTGGAAATGAGGACATGGCAGCAGCATTAACCCTACATCTAGATCATTCCTACATAGATTTTGAGGCGTCTACAACAGGGTGCATTAGTCTCTTGGTGGGCGACGTAGAGATTATGATTGACAATCCATATGAAGGTATGGTTTCTAATGGTGTTCCTTTGGTTGATCACAAAGTGGAAGATAATGCAACCCTGGATTAGCCCTTTAGAGATATTGTAAACATAGCTTCCCTTCATGTAGAGCACGAGGTTGACATGGATAATGATGGTGTGGATTCTTGGAAAGATCACAATGCATCTTTTAGTGAGATAGTTGATTCCTATGATGACACAATTCCTACACATGAAGGGGAAAAAAAAAAAATTTTTTTATTGGTATGGGAAGATAAAGATAGGGAGATCACAGATCTTTGTCTTCAGTTGAGTATGTTTCATCATTCCATGCATAATTAAGCAAATCAGTCCTCTATAACAGTCCCTTCCATGATACAATATGACAAAGCAAGGGGCATAGAAGTTGAACAAGTTTATGGAAGAATGGAAGAGCTTCACAAGGACATACCTTGCAGCCTTGTGACATCAATTGAAGAAGAATTACTTGACACACTACCACCTCTAATCACATGGGAAGGACGTAAGACAAGTTTAGAATTGGTGATGTTTGATGGTTCCAGCGGAAGCAAAGAAGAAGATCCCAAAAGTCTGATTTGGGGCAGCGTTAGCCTACATCCTTCTTCTCTTGATATTGTGGCACTTACACTTGAGAATACTGATGAAGACAATATTGCAAGCGTTGGGCAAGAAATTTTCAATGATGATACGGTAAAAGGGGTCAAAAACATGGCTCAAGCACATAACAATAATTCTAATTTGAATGACAACAGTTATGTTTCTGTTTTTCAACAAGAGGTAATGACTTGGTTGCATGGGGAGGATAGCATTATGGAATCTACCTATGATAGCAACCAAATTGTGTGTGATAACTATGGGGAATATAGGGTGGATTCAAGCCACCGTGGTATGGAAATTCCTCATCATTCCAGGGAAGATCACATAGGCAAGGACACAAAGGTTGAAACCAGTCCTAAATTTCAGTTTGAGAACAGTAATGATATATTTCACTTTTCTCTTAATGTTGCCACTAACAATCATGAAGAAAGTAAGGGCACAGTTTCACCTGCTGATGGACTACAAGAGGCAAGTATGGTACATGGTAATTTTGATGGTGTCTCTTGTCATAGGACTGAGTTTATACATTTTGATACAACTGATATAGAAT
Source organism: Torreya grandis (assembly GCA_037957365.1). Classification (NCBI taxonomy): domain Eukaryota; kingdom Viridiplantae; phylum Streptophyta; class Pinopsida; order Cupressales; family Taxaceae; genus Torreya; species Torreya grandis. The sequence continues at coordinate 941,054 of JARHVA010000319.1, read as the reverse complement.
ATGCCCAAGTTTTGAATGAAAAATGGTTGGAAAGAGCTAAACAAGCTAAGATTGTGGTTCAACAAGTCAATCTTCCCTTTCAACATATTCGTGATATTCGCCATTCTTTTAATGATGAGAGGCACGAATTGCCTAACCCAGAGTCTCCAGTTGAGATAGTTGATCATTCCCATGATGGTGATAGTGATTGGTTTGATGACATATTTGATATCATCTAGGCTTCTAATCAGAGTTATGACAACAAGGTTTGGTGGCCATTTGTGCTGGTTTATGGGCATATGGGGGTTCATCTTCACATTGACTGGATGTTTTACATGCACGGATGGTTACGTAAGGGTACTTGGTTGACAAACTTCTTTTTCATCTCTTACAGTGGGTTCTACATGTTGGTTTGGGATCCAGGTATTGACACGATTGGTGCATTGGCTCTTATGGATTCCATGATGTTGCTTCACAGCTTGTGGAGTATGGTGTTTTTATCAGGATGGAGCAACGGATTGGTTGATGTTTGCTTGAGGGCAAGCAATCTCGGGAAGGGAGGACTGTAATGTCCCCTTTTCTAGCTCACATTGTATGGTGTTGTTGTTAGCCTATTTCTCCTTGGTTCCATAGGCTGATAAGGGCTTTTATGGAATCTTGAGGATTTTTGGCCTAGGTAATTTTCGTTGCAGGTCAATCCGGGGCATTTGGAGGGAGTTTGGTATACTTACTATTTTTAGTAAGTCATTAATGCTATTAATAGTAATTCATTTGGTGGGCCGTGATTCCCAGTGTCAGTGCCTTCTCAATGGAAAATTGGTTATTATCGTCGGATGATTTCAGCTCCATTGGTTTAATTCATCTCCGCATTAATAAAGTTTAAATTATAAAGTTAAATTCAATTATTTAACTTTATTAATGTGAGTCAAGTTAAGTGGGAAATGAATTGTAAAAGGGGCCCCTTTTAAAATACATGAGACATAAAAAAGGCAAAGGGGAAGTTATGTTTTATCCCACATTGGTTAAAAATGTGAGTGAGCTTTTATGAGAAGTTTATAAAAGTGTTGCAAGGGCTCACTTTCAAGGATGCTTGGTTATTATTTTCTCTTAGAGAATTCTGGGAAGCTTTGGCTTTCAGCAGGTTTGAGGACGGAAACCCTCGAGCTTGGAGGCAGTGGACGGAAACTCATTGTCTGTTGGAGATATTATTTAGGGGTCTCACTTTGTGCTTCAAATTCATACTTCTGGTTATCCAATCCGACTGTAAGTTCTGTGGTTACGATTGAATATTTCTGCTGTTATTCTACTGAAGATTTGAAAGCAATATTCCTATGTAATTTTAGAGCCTTGTTCTGAAACTGTTATAATATGTTTTACATTGAAATTTGCTTGCAAGTTATTGGATGAATAGAAATTAGTTCATGCAAACGGTTTGTTTAAATTTTCTATGGAACATTTGGAAAAATTGGGGCAAATATCCATAGGGGATGTTACACAAAATGACCTTCGCAAGAGGTCCAAACCTCTCCCAAATCAAGTTGCCACTATGCAAAAAAATAAGAATAATTCCGGAATTGCCTTTAGGGCACAAAAACCCCCAAAAGCATGAGAATTCACTTCCAAATCAAGTCACCACTCTCCTAAGAGCAAGTCGCCAACTTGAAAAGGATCAAATGGTGTTTAAAACACGCTTGTAGGACTAGTTGATTCCAATGATAACCCCTGAATGAAGTTACTTCATAAAAGGAAGAGGGTTTTTGTTTCTTAACTCCATCGCTTGAAGGGTTTCGTCTTCAAAGCAAATGGCTTAGCGTTTTCATGCTAATAGATCAATTTTCAATATCCAAATCATAACATAACTTCTCCAAATGATCCCTCTTTAACTTTTATTGCCCTCCAATTGTGGTGCGCAAAAGAGGAAGGGAGGGTAACTTAAAAAATGTTATTTAAAAGATCTTTCCTTGTGATCTTTTCTTAAAATCACTTAAGCCTTCTTGACCATTAAAGGTACCCATTTAAAGTGATATAAGAAACATAAAGTAACTTTTTAAAAATGTACTTTTAGAAATATTCAAACGAAACATTAAAGACTCTTTCCCTTTATGCTTGTCCCTTAGCCCTCGAGAATAAGTTAAGGCTAAGGGTCTTCCAAGATGTCCCTATCAAAAGAGGGACATGACACAAGAACTCGAAATGTCCACAATGACATCTAAATGTAGTTTTTTGAACATCTTCATTTCGCATCCGGATTTGATGGTATCCCGATTTTAAATCGATTTTGGAAAAGAAAATAGCTCCATGGAGCTCATCGATTAGTTCATCACTTCTTGGTATCAGATATCTATTCTTAAGGTCTTCTTATTCAATTGTTGGTAGTCTATGCACATTCTCGATGTGCCATCTTTTTTCTTGACTAGGACTACATACGAAGCAAAAGGGCTTGAACTTGGCCTAATATGCCCCATTTACAGCAAATCTTTGATAGCCTTTTCAATATCCTCTTTATAGAATCTAGGGTGGCGCTATGGGGTGATTATTATCGGCTTGGTACTGGTTTCTATCTCTATGATATGTTGAAACCCTCTGTATGGTGTCAACCCATGTGGAATATTCTCAAAAACTTTAGCATGTTTATTAATTATGGGCTGAATATCGTCATGATGTCTCTATGGTTCCGATTTTGTAGAGCTCACAAAACATTGTGCCGCCCATAAAACTTGGCCTTTCCTGAATGTTCTTTCCAGCCTCTTGGTTGTATCACTTGGAGGGCTTCATTAGCCATACCCTGAAGCACCACTTCTTTCCCATATACTTTAAATTTTAATTCCATGGTTTTATAGTTTTGGGTAAATTCCCCCAAAGAATGTAGCCATTGAACACCTAACACTAAATCTGTTTCACCAATGCCTATGACATAGAAATCATCATTTATTTGATGTCTTCCCAATGTGAGATGGACTTGAATTTTTCGAGTGCATGGAATGGTAAAACCTTCAACAACTGTCACCTTAAAACCTTGAAATTATTCGGCTTTCAAACCCATTTGTGTTACCAGTCCATCAATGAAATTGTGGCCTCCATATCTACCAACACGGTGATTTTCTGCCCTTGTAGACTCTCGCTTACTCTAAAGGGATGGTATCTTGGAGCACCTGATAAAGTTGCAAGGGTACTCGCCAATGTCTTTTCCATTTCTTTTGGTTCATGGATCGTTTCTTCAGCGTCAACTTTTTCATAAGGTTTACCATCTGAAACAACTTCGATGTAATGGACTTGCCCCTTTCCCAAACAACGGTGACCTGGTACCCAAGGGTCCTTACAAGTGAAGCATAAGTTTTTCTTCCTTAGCTCATTTCTTGTTTCCGTATCCTTACCGGATTTAGGTGGATCCCTTGGTTGGAATCCTCTTGATTGTAAGGGTCTTCTTTGTTGGTTATATAGTGTTGTCCCTTGCTGTCCTAAAGGCATGGTCTGTGGTTGTCAGCGATTGACAATTCTCTGCTGTATAAATGGCACCATTGTATTTCTTGGTGTTGATGTCCATAAATCCAATGCTTTTTTGATTGTTTCTTGGAGGGAGGAGGGGTTAAAGGCTTTGACTAAACCCTTGAGTGGCTTAATGAATCCTTCCATGAACAATACTATAAGCCTCCTTTCAGTGATGTCCGGAACCATCACGACGAGCCTTTGAAACTCTGTCACATATTTTTCCACATTGATACTTTGTTTTAATAGGCCAATTACCGAAAATGAATTTTGGGGTGAATTCTATCGAATCTTTCAATCAACCTCCTAGTTATTCATCATATGTTTAATGAGATTATGCCCTTGTGTAATCCACCCATGATACCACCATTCATGAGATGTTCTTTCAATATGAAGGGTCGTGAATTTGATCGCTTCTTCTTCCATCATAGGTCGGAGAGATAAGTAGGTATCTAATTTTCGTATCCATGTCTGTGCTGTGCATTTGTTAGAGCCATCGAAAGTAGACATGTTCAATTTACCCAATGTATGTTGAAGATCTCTTTGAGTATTTTGGAGTCTATGCTCCGTTTCAGTACCATTTTGATTGCTTTTCAATTCCATAAATTTTGTGGGTGGTATTTCCCTCCGTATTTCATCTAAAAGGGCTCGATATTTTTCAAAACAAGATGTAAGGTCCTCTCCCAATGAAGTTTTGGTTTCTTCTTCCATAATCGATTTGTTTCTTGAAATAAATTTAGGCTGAAAAAGTTTATTTGAAGAATTCCTGGTTGTTTTTTGAGGGATTTGCTTATGGCTAGTATTAGAATGGTTATTTTCACCATTTTGATATCTAAGATTTGTCATAGATTGTATTGCGAGAGCTAATTGAGTCATTGTATTTGCCAGTTGTTCTTGACCTTGGATAAGCCTATATCCATTCATCATCTCGGTTCCTCTCTCCCATATTTGTCCTTTCGTCTCCCTTTTCAGTTTCTTCTTTTGCTGATCGGAACCCTTAGTTTTATTTCTCAAATAACATTGGATTTCTTTATCGTCACCTTGCATGAAGTTTTTGTTCCATAGGTTGGCAGGATAGAGAGCTATGATACCATTGTAATATTCCTAATTGGAATATTATACAAGAATTCGGTTTCCTTGGAATTCCATTGAAATAATATTGTATAAATATAAACTTGTACTTGGAATAATACTTTAAATAAAACTGTAATTGTATTAATAATAAAATATAAATCCTCAAGGGGTTTCGTCCTTGGGTAATAGTGATGACAAGGGTTTTCGTCCTTGAAATCAAATTACACAATTAAGGGGTTTCGTTCTTAAAAAGCGATTGTAAATCATGATGCTTGTACAAGGTTAAATGTTTGAATGTATGAATGATTTTCCTTCTCACCAATTGCTGAATATAAATACCTTCGTCGCTTTCCACCAAATGCCCTGTCTTCTCCAAGGATTGTGACCTTTCGTCAAATGAATGCTAATGACTAATTCATTAATTAATAAATAATAAATGTTGTTAATGACTATTGTTTATAATAAATGACTTCTATTGTAGGCGCTCCATCCATGGGTGATTTTTTATTTATTTAAATGGCAATGCTCCCTCCATGGGTGATTTGCTAATTAAATGGTAGCGCTCAAATGTATGGTGATTGGCAATTTGGTGGAGGGGATATAACATAAAATGTATATGTTTTTCATTATAACTAACTTTTAAATGTATTGTTTTTTGCTAAATGTTTAAAAGTAGTGTTATTTAGCTACAACGATCAAATATGCATTGAAGTAGAACTTAAAAATTGTTAAAAACAATATTTTAGATTGTATTTAAATTATATGGCATCCTAAATTAATTAAGAACTTATAATTTGATAAAAATCAAAATTTTGAAAAAGTAAATGATGTAACATTTTTAATGATGTTAAAAAGGTGAAATTTTAGGGTTAAAAAAAAACAATTGATTTGTTTAAAAAAAAACAGGGAAAAACACTTTAAAAAAAAAGGACAATAAAAAAATGATATTTTTTTTGAAAAAACAACATTTGAAAAAAAAATTGTTGATAATTTATAACTAAGATTCAAAATGTCAAAAAAATACCTTAAAAAAAAGGTGTTACCGGTAGCACCACCTTTTGAAATGGGGGTAAAAACAACTACTAAATACATCTAAAAAAATGACTGCAACCTTTGTATTCATTATCGCTTTCATTGCAGCTCCTCTAGTAGATATTGATGGTTTTGTGAGCCTGTTTCCTGTTCTCTTCTTTATGGAAACAATATTATCTCCGGTGCTATTATTCCTACCTCTCCAGCCATTGGATTGTGTTTCTATCCCATCTGGGAAGCAAATTCTGTTTGGAGGTTTCTCATCAAGTAGTTGACTATGTTATCAATGAGTTGGTGCACAAGAGTGCTTGAATGTCTTCGCCTTTGCTCAAATCTCAATCCCAACCAAGAAGACTTAGAAAGACAAAAAAATGGGTTTTGTTTTAGGGGGCTTGCCTCATTTTCCCCATGCATGCATTAGGGTAGGTTTTGTTTGCAAGATTGGAAATCAACACTCATGCGTGTCAACGATCAGTCTCGTGTGTATGATAATTCCATCCTCTATCCCTATAATATAAGTTGCAAGATGTAACTAAGGGTGAGTATTAAATGCTCTTTTGTTAATGCAAATATCTTTCTTTTGGTACAAGTGTGCCGCAACAATTTTTCAATGTAGTCAAAGGAAATTTAAAGATGCAATATCTAATTATCTTCCTTGTAATTGCGAAAGATGTGATCAATGTGTGTTCTATCGATGTATTAGGGTGCTTGTGTAGATATAAACATCTTGAATTCAAATTAGGACCCTATTTGCATGTGAGCTGACAATGTGGATGCCCGAACGCCAACAATCAAAGCATGAGGAAACATGATAAATTGGAACAAAGGACCCACAACTGACATGACCAAAATTGAGATATTCCAATAGTGGTCAGAGCACTATTGGATTGTTCCGATTAAGGTTAAGGTGAAGGTGATCTAAGCTCAAGAAATATAGATCAATGAGTTTGCAGTAGTGACGGTGAGTATAACAGAACAAAATGAAACATATGAAGGAAAAAACGGTAACTTCAAAAGTCAAATAAGATAGATGCCAAAATCAGAAGAATGAAGAAGCAACAAACAACTGAAGAGAGGATAGAAATGGGGAAGGCTAGAAGGAAGCACACTGAAAGCAAAAGCCATACATGACACAAGAGATAAAAAGAAAGCACTGAAGATGCACAACAAATCAAAGAAAATAGATTAGAAGCTATGTATTATAGATTGTTTTGTTGAAGCGCATGGGATTAGAAAACAATGCTAACCAATAATCCCATCTAAATGACCATACTGCACATAATAGGCTGCCAACTTATCTTCATGATCAAGACCTGCAAATCCCATGGACCATGAATCTATGGAGTCAAATGTGTCACTAGTGTCATCATATATATAATAAAAAACTGTATAGTAACTAGATTCATCGCTAGTAGTGTAATCATTATTGTTGCGATTTGATGCGGTAGTTGTTTTATCCCCTTGGAAAGAAACACTTTTCTTAGTTTGCATGGTTGAACTCTTGATAGGTGTTTTAGCTTGAATAAACATGAGGTTGTGATAAGATTACTTTAGTGTGTGGATGAATAAGTAATTGAACTTTGTGGTTTCACTTGGGGTTGTATGATTTTTTTGCTTTGGTAGCCCTTTAGATAATAACTCGTGTTGATGTTGAATTGGTGACTCATAAGGAGTGCCTTGAACAATAATTACTTTTTTATCATCCACAAATTTTAAACATTGTGTAATGTGGATCGGACTGCTTTTATTTAATTAAGCTAAGGGTGTCACAGTAATACGTCATATGTCTCGTTATCTGGCAATACTTTAAACCACACTATAATGTCTTAGGACTTACGGTGACAGGTAATGTGATTATGATACCCCTTTCTAAATAATTTATCAACTCTAAAGTTTTCTGTGATTCCTTTTCAATACTAGATTTCAAACAAATACTAAAACATCCCACATTCAATATTTGTATTGAAAATTTAATTGCAACTTCACTGAAACCCTTATTGTAATGAGATGAAAGCATACAAAATTCTGATAATGAAACGATCTAAACCATAATAGAATGTTGTAATAAAATCCTTATATTTATTTTGCATCACAAGGCCAAAAGACCAAACTCTTGAATAAACTTCTATAAAATAATTACAAGCAACAATGAACAATAAATGAAGCTTGAAGTAAAGTTACAATTGGAAGTAAAGTCCACAATAACCACTTTGATTTGCAAAAATTAGACTCACTTGGTCACATAAATTTCAATGCAATAACCCCAACTGTACATGAAACCCCAGCCATACATGAAACCCCAATGCAACAATCTAGGGCTTTTTTCTATTTGATATGGCAATAACAGGCCCCATATCAATGAATGACTGTTACAAATGAGGTATGACAACTTCCCAAGGATGCACAACAGTAATTAAAACACTCCAAACCCTCACAAAATAACTGAAAATTGATAATAATCTTCTATCACACTGAAATTGGAATTTGATCTTGATTTGCAAGCACAATTATGATTCTTGGATGAAATCACTTCAATGGGTTAGAGGCCTTTCATCCGCAAACCTAAATCCGAATGGTGAGGGATTGCGTCCTCACAATTCGTTTTTCGTCCTTATGCTAAAAGCTGCTGAACTGGAAGGCTCAATCAAATGAGAAATATTGATAATAAAAATTGAATGTTTTACAATGAGGACTGTCAATATATAGACTAAATTGTCACTTTTAGGGTTAGGGTTATATTTTTAGGTTTAGGGGTTTAATTTTCACTTTTACCCTTTTCTTTTATTTCCACTTTTCCCTTTTATCACATTTTTCTCTGATTTCTAATAATAATAAATTAATATTAAGTTGTCATTTTGTAAAATAAAAAGTAAGTCACTTAGACAACTTAAAATATTAACTTTATTATTTTTACTTTATTTGAAAAAGAGGACATGACAATCCGCCCTTCCTAAAGATTGCTTGTTTTCAACCAATCCTTGAATCGTCTTGCAAATCCCTGGATCCCAAACTATCCTTGGGAGTTTGCTATTCCCTCTGCTTAATTTCTTTGATTCTTTGGTAGCTACCTGTAATTGATTTTCAAGCTTCAAACTCTAAGTGAGTTCTAAACATCTTACTTGCCCCAAGTCTTTCCTTGTACTGCACATTGGAGCTTTTTGTCTATTGGTATCACTTGAGTATTGGCTATCTAAAATCGGCCATTGTTTGCAGGATGCACCATGCTGCCAACTAAATTAGATTTCTGTGAAGATGGTAGATGTGACTTGACAACCTTATTGTGGAAAGATATGAAAATCTGATGTTGTTTGGAACCATCCTTGAGATTTGAATATTCCCATTGAAAACCCGATTTCTCTACTATCTCTCTCATTAGGCTCAACTTTGCATCACTTGTTGGAGGTGCACCTGAAAGTTTCTCTATGATCTGTTGGTTCACACCACAATCAGGATGGAATTCTCTTGCAACAATAGCAAACTTGTCTCTATATCTTGTGGCAAAAATGCCACACAAGAACTGTAGCTCTAGAATTTTTGCACATCTCGCTATAGCAAAGATCATCGTTGACACAACTTCTCTAATGTCTTGTGGGCAATACCTGTACTTCCAAATGGAGAAAGCTTGTGAAGAATGCAATCACAAAAGATTTCAATCATATCATATACAATTAGGACATTCTCCTCTATGTATATTATATCATTTTCTCCTTGCTGAGTTGATCGATTGCTAGTCGTGATTGATCCTTCTCTTGCGATATTATAGTTGTTTGGCAACTTCCTATTCTCAAGCCCCTTAGCAATTTATTGGAAATTTTCCCCATCTACATTCAAATAAGATGCTGTGCTTGTAGGCTTACTTTTGTGAACTGCATCTAATTTAAATAGGTAAGCTGATTTACAGCCAAAATATTTCTTTGGTATCCCATTTCTTTCTTCCACGAATAAAGCATTAGCATGCTCATGTACATACTTTGTGTTGAGTTCATCTCTTACCTATACATAAGAAGTATATGCTTGTCCATTTGTATATTTTGGATGAAAGAATTTGCTCTCTGCATGGAAAGTAATATCTAGATGCTCCTTTCCAAATTTTATGTCAGGATCTTTACATCGTCCATCAGAAGTGAGCCTTGAGTTCTTATTTTGCCAAGATCTATTATAGGCCTCTCTTTATGTCTTTGTGAACTTCCCCTTTCTGAGATGGTATTGAAGGAATTGTTAACAGCCTCTGCTTGGACTCTTTGCTTAGTTGAAGTTCTTTCACAAACAATGAAATATGTCACTCCATCTATTTGATTGACAACGTCAACAACAAATTTCTACACATTTCTCTTTGAACTAGAAAATGGCTTTGGCTTCTCTTCTTGAGAGGTCTTTTCACGGTTATATGAAATAACAAGAATCTCTTTGACATTGCTTGAAACAACATGAATGACTCTTGTATATATCTTTTTTATTTTTTTAAAAATTTGCATCAATTCTATCATTTGAGTGACTTACGAGTTTGGGTTTTACCGAAAGATTCTTCTTACTTTTATTTTTACATATATCTTGCAAATCAGCTTCATATGGCATGAACCCCATCATTGGGAGATTGATGGGTGCTCCTTGAATAGGATCATCTTTTTCAACTTCCTCTTGTATGGTGGATCCCTGCATGGACTACTTCCTCTCAATTTCTTGGAGCTTTGATTGTTCTTTCTTTTTCAGCCTCCCACTTTTATTTTCTTTGAATAGCCCCAAGAATTATTCAAAGGTAAAGTCAAACTTTTCATCATATGTGGGAAACTTGCTCAGACAATTTTGAGTGATCCTTATTCCTCTTCTTCGTTCATGCCTCCTTTTTAGGTCACAAAAATCTTGGAGGGTCATGCCAGCTTGAACTTTCAGGGTTAGATTATAATATTCTTCACAGTAGGCCTCTTAATCAATTTTGAGGAGTTGTCATTCTTTTTCTTCTAACTCTTTTCTGTCCATCTATATTTTTATTGATGTCATTAGATCTGGCATGCTATTTTGATACTCTTCCAATTGTTTGTCCATTCTATCTCTTACCCGGTTGGCTGGCAGGATCATTGCTCTGATACCACTGTAATATCCGTTTCTGAATAATTTATCAACTCTTAAGTTTTATGTGTTTTCTTTTCAATACGAGATATCAAACGAATACGAAAACATCCCACATGCAATATTGATATTGAAAACATAATTGGAATTTCACTGAAACTCTTATTGTAATTAGGTGAAAGCGTACAAAATTCTAATTATGAAACAATCTAAATCATAATACAATGCTGTAATAAAATCCTTACATTTATTTTGTATCACAAGGCCAAAAGACAAAACTCTTTCTTGAATAAACCTTCGTAAAATAATTACATCAACAATGAACACCAAATGACGCTTGAAGTAAGGTTATAACTGGAAGTAAAGGCCACAACAACAACTTTGATTTTCACAAATTCGACTCAGCTGGTCACATAAACCCCAACTCAATAACCCTAGTTGTACTTGAAACCTCAACTGTACATGAAACCCCAACACAACAGTCTAGGGCTGTTTTCTATCTGGTATGACAACATGCTATGAGGCAATGAATGGAAGTTCTAGATGAGGTAGGGCAGCTTACCAAGGATGCACAATAATGATTAAAATACTCCAAACCCTCACAAAACACTGAAAATTGATAATAATCGTCAATCACATTGAAATTGGAATTTGATCTTTATTTGGAAGCACAATTATGATTCCTGGATTAAATCACCTCAATGGGTTAGAGAGTTTTCGTCGTCAAACCTAAATCTGGACAGTGAGGGTTTTTGTCTTCACAATTCGTTCCAACTTTAACTGCTTTCATCCTTATGCTGAAAACTGATGAATTGGAAGGCTCAATCAATTGAGAACTATCTATAATAAAAATTAGATGATTTACAATGAGGAATCCAAATATATAGACTCAGTTATCACTTTTAGGTTTAGGGTTTTAATTTCCACTTTTATCCTTTTATTTCCACTTTTTCCTTTTCTCGTCCTTTTCTTTTATTTCTGATAATAGTAAAGTAATATTAAGTTCACTTTTTTTTTAATAAAAAATAAGTCACTTAGACAACTTAAAATATTAACTTTATTATTATTTTTATTTTATTTGAAAAAGGGGACATGATAGTGATACCCTTAAGAGGTGTCTGAGTAAGACCACCATAACCTTTAATAACAATGGATGTATCATATAAATCCTTTTGAGTATACCCACAACTAGTAGCAAATTGCATTGTACACATGTTTAAACTTGAACCATTGTCAACCATAATGCCCTTTGTTAACTTTGAATGCGAGTCTATGAAAGCTCATATCAATGATGGTCCGTTGTTGGAATCTCATGGTCATTGAAAGTAATAGAAATAACACCTTTATGTGTTTCCGTGACTACACATATGAAACCATCTAAAGGACGAACATTAGAAAGCAGTGGAGATTGCTTTGTAGCTACCACTTGAACATCATCTTGATTTTTAGTATTTTGAGTAGCATGATTCGGAAGAGGGGTGGTAAATACTTTCAAATGTTGAATTGGTTGAGAGATTGATTCGTTCAATGTACTTTTGTGTCCTTCCACTTGTATTTGGTTGTTGTCAATCAAGTCTTGAGTTTTATTTCTCAGTGAAAAATATATATTTTTAGTATGACCCTGTCATATTCCCAATAAAGAGATCACTGGCCTTAATGAAGAGATTGCTGGAATTAAGGAGATGCTGTCGCTGGAATTAAGAACCGGCTGTCTTTAAAACATCGAATTAAGGATAGGTTGTCATTCAAATAGCATTAATTAATAACTATCATCATTAAATGAGCACCACACTCAAGGGAGTACGCCACACCAAATTAGTATTAATCAACATCAATTAGTATATTTCATTAATTAATAACAGCCATTGGAAAGTCGCCACTTTTGGGAGAGTCGCCACTATTGGAGGAGACATACATTTTTAATGGAAGGCTTGATGTTATAAATACTCCGCCTTTGTTTTGGAAGAAGACATCCATCATATTGATTAAAAACATTGTAATTTGTACAGGCATTAACAAGGCTCTTAAGGACGTAACCTCTTAATTGCAAACATGATCTCAAGGACGAAAACCCCTTGTTATAAAATAGCTCAAGTGCGAAATACCTTGTGGATTAAATACTTTATTATTCGAAAATTCTGAAATTACATTCATTTTATTAGATAAATTATTTCAAGTTTAAAAATCAATAATTTTTTTTTAAAGGGATTTCCAAGAATCCAAATTCTTGCATAATATTCCGATTCAGATTATAACAATGATATCAGAGCTTTCTATCCTGCCAGTGTGTGGAATAAAAATTATATGCAAGATAACAATAAGAATATTCTGTATTACGAAGGGAGAAATAAAAGAGGGGACATGGAAGATGATAGAAATATTGAGAGGGTAGATAAACTTATCCAAGGCCAAGAACAATTGAAAAATATGGTGGCACAATTGGCCCATACCATGAAAATGATGATGAATTGCAATACACAAAAGACAGAAACTAGTTCGTTCATTTTTGAGCTCAAATGTAAAGCAGACACCACATCTTCATATAGGCATTGCCAACCAACATTCATTCAGGGAGAAAAACCCGACGAAGAAATTCCAAAATCATTTAATGATGATCTTATAACTTGCTTCGAAGCATGTCAATCACTTCCGGAAGGAATCCAAAGGGGAATTACCCTACAAACTTATATGGCCATGAGAAAAAATGGAGGGTCCTCTCGGCCAGAATATAAATTCCAAAATAGACAAAGGGATATGCAACATGCATTAGGCAAAATGGCACTATCACCTTTTGATAGTTCAAACAAATGTACAGCTAAGGCATGGATACAAAAGCTGGACACGTATCTTTCATTACGTCTAATGATGGAAGAAGCCATAAAATTTGTGACTCTCCATTTAGAATGGTGGTTCCATGGATGGGTCACCCAAGGACATAGCCATAGCAATTCATATGACGATTTTGCCAAACGATTGATCAAAAGGTTTGATAAGGTAGATCTCGAGGTCCATTTTAGGGAATTAGCACTATTAAAACAAAACAATAGTGTGGATGAATACGTGGCAGAATTTCAAAGACTAGCAATAATGGATTCCGACATGTTTGAAAAAAGACTAGTAGTATTATTCACGGAAGGATTAATAGAACCTCTAAAAGGCTTGCTTAAAGATTTTACTCCATCAACACGTCAAGAAACAATTAAGAAGGCCTTAGATTTGGAAGCTTCAACCATAAAAGGCAGAAATATGCCACCCATCCAAACTAGGGGAATTGAAAGTGGTCCTCTGAGTAATCAATCCTATAAGCAAAGGAGACCAATACAAACAAGCGGACCTCTACCCTATGAGACACCAAAGTCCAATAAGGAATTGGAAACACGTAATGAATCAAGGAGAAAAAAGTTATGTTTTACTTTTAAATACCCATGGACTCCAGGGCACCGTTGCTTGGGCAAAGGGCAAGTTCACTACATCAAGGTTGGCCAGGTAAGTGATATAGAAGAAGAAATAAAATTTAACAATGAAAACCAATCAGAAATAATGGTGGAAGAAACCACGGAAGGAACAATTGCCACTCTCTCAGGAGCACCTCGATATCATCCATTCCGAGTAAGAGGAACATTGCGTGGACAAAGAATTATAGTCTTAGTCGATAGTGGGGCTACTCATAATTTTATTGATGAAAAATTGGCTAAGAAAATTGGTCTGAAAACGAAAGAATTCAAGGGATTTTTGGTAACGGTTGCTGATGGATTTACTCTTCCTTGTACAAAGAGAATTCCACAATTAACTGACTTTGGGAGGATATGAAATAAACGATGACTATTATGTCATCAATATTGGCGAAACAGATTTGGTCTTAGGAGTTCAATGGTTGCATTCATTGGGTGAGTTAACCCAAAACTATCAGACAATGGAAATTAAGTTCTAATCAAATGGAAGGGAAATAGTTTTGAAAGGCATGGCCAATGGTAGCCCTCAAATAGTAACGGCAAAAACAATGGAAAGAACATTTAATAAGGGACATGTAGCATGGGTGGTACAGTGTTTGATCAACTCCGCACAAGAACATGAAACACATCATGATGATATTCAACCTATCATTGAAAGGCATGCCAAGGTATTTGAGAACCTATCACTTGGACTACCCCCAACAAGAGGCTTCCAACATATCATTGAGTTGAAACCTGGAACGAAATCGGTAATAACTACACCATACTGACATCCAAAGATTTACAAGGATGAGATTGAAGAAGCCAGTAAAGAACTCTTAGAGATGGGGCATATTTGGCCAAGTGCCAGTCCATTTGCTTCTTCCATCGTGTTGGTCAAAAAGAAGGATTGGACATTGAGAATGTGTATCGTTTATCGATAGTTAAGTAAAAAGACCATCAAGAATAAATATCCGATACCGAGGGTCGATGAACTAATCGATGAACTACATGGAGCCACCTTTTTCTCAAAAATTGATTTGAGATTGGGATACCATCAAATATGAATGTGGGAAGATGTTCAAAAAACATCATTCCAATGCCATTATAGGTATTTCAAATTTCTAGTAGTGCCATTCGGACTTACGAATGCCCTAACCACGTTTCAATTTTGCATGAACCACATTTTCAATAAGCATCTAAGGAAATTTATCTTTGTTTTCTTTGATGATATTCTATTATATAACAAGAATTGGGAAGAACATTTACAACATTTAGATATGGTACTTGCCATATTAGAATAGCAGTCCCTCTTTGCCAAGATGTCAATGTGTGAATTTGGTATGATATAAATCCTATACCTAGGGCATATAACAAATAAGGATGGCATCCATGTTGATCAAGAGAAGATCCAAGCCATTATCAGTTGGCCGCCTACCAACATGACACAATTGAGAGGATTCATAGGTCTTTGCATAATAAGGTACGTTAAAGGATTTTCGCAACTAGCAGCACCTTTAACCAATTCAACAAAAAATGGATCTTTTAGTTGGACGGAGCTCGCTCAATCAACATTTGAATGCCTTAAACAAGTGATGAGTTCATGCTCGGTTTTGGCAATGCTGGACTTCTCATTAACCTTTGTGTTGGAATGTGATGCATGAGGAGGTGTTGGTGCGGTTTTAATGCAGAATAAGCATCCTATTGCTTTTGAAAGTCAGAAACTCAAAGAGCACGAGCGGAGATATTCAAACTATGATAAAGAAATGTTGGCTATCATGCATGCCCTTGCTAAATTCCGACAATATTTGGTATGTGAAAGATTTGTGGTCAAAACTGATCACAATAGCATGAAATATTTCGACATTGAAGGACAATAAAAATGGGTTAGTAAGATTCATGCCTTTAATTTCGACATTGAATATGTTAAGGGACAAAATAATGTATGGGCTGATGCTTTATCAAGAAGACCACATTTATGCTCCATGGTAGAAATTACGCCCGATTGGAAAGCATTCATAACAACATAATACATTAAGGATGAGTGGCCAATGCAATCTTAGAAGGAAAAAATGAAGTGAATGTTATAAAGTAGTAGAGGACTTCATTCTCTACAAAGATAGAATTTTCTTAGTGGCCGGTTCCAAAACCAAGCATAGAATCCTAAAGGCCATACATAATGACCCATTAACAGGACATCTTGGTTTTGTAAAGACACACAAACAAGGGATTGATTTTTTTTGAAATGACTTAAAAGGGAAGCACTTAAATAGATTCGTGAATGCACCAGTTGCCAACAAAACAAAATAGAACATAATTTTCTTGCCGGATTATTGCAACCCTTGCCTATCCCTAATAAAAAATGGGAGAGCATATCTATGGATTTCATTTCGGGTCTGCCCATGGTTCAAGGACAAAGCAACCTTTATGTGGTTGTGGACTAATTAACAAAATATGCTCATTTCTTTCCACTTCCCAAGAAGTATGATGGTCCTATGATATCTGGAATATTTTTTAAAGAGGTTTTTAAGCTTCATGGGCTACCAAAGAATATAGTCAGTGATAGGGATACTAGGTTCATGAGTGCTTTTTGGCAAGAGCTTTTACAATTGGTAGGTATTGAGTTAACTCCAAGTACGAGTTATCATCCTTAAATGGATGGTCAAACGGAAGCTGTAAATAAATGGATTGAGGGGTACTTAAGAAATTATGTCATTGGGCAACAAAATGCTTTGGATCAAATTATACTAGGGTGAATTCTGATACAATACTTCTCATCACATGTCTATTGGAATGTCACTTTTCAAGGCATTGTATGGATACGATGCTAAGACTTTTGTAGATTTGGTTATTCCGGATAGTAGGGTTCCCGGAGCCAAGGATTTAATACTACAACATCAAGATATCTTAACTCTCATGGATAATCTTCAACTTGCCTTAAATCAACAAACGTTGTATGCGGATCAACAAAGAATAGAAAGGACTTTTGAAGTTAGAGATATGGTATATTTAAGGTTAAAAACTTATAAACAATCTTCCCTTAAACAAAGTGGTGCGTAAAATCTCAAGCCTCGCTTTTATGGGCCATACCAAATTATAAGAAGAGTGGGAGAGGTAGCATACGAATTGGATTTACCAAGACACAACTGCATACATAATGTCTTCCATAGGTCTTGCTTGAAATGAGCACTTGGACAACATATTATTCCTTCCATGGAATTACCCCTAATTGATGAAGGTAAATTGATTCTCGTACCGGAAACTATTCTTAATACGTGTGAAAAGAAGTTAAGAAATTGAAGTATGAATTAATGTCTAGTTCGTTGGATGAATTTGCCAAGAAGAGTGGGAGAGGTAGCATACGAATTGGATTTACCAAGGCACATCCGCATACATAATGTCGTCCATAGGTCTTGCTTGAAACAAGCACTTGGACAACATATTATTCCTTCCATGGAATTACCCCTGATTGATGAAGAAGGTAAATTGATATTCGTACCGGAAACTATTCTTGATATGTGTGAAAAGAAGTTGAGAAATTGAAGTATGAAAGAGTGTCTAGTTCGTTGGATAAATTTGCCAATAGACGCCACATGGGAAGGATTGACCATTCTAGAGCATTCCACTTTACAATTGCAATTTGAGGATGGGAGGTCTGTCATATTCCCAATAAAGAGATCACTGGCCTTAAATGAAGTGATCGCTGGAATTAAGGAAAGGTCGTCGTTGGAATTAAGGACAGACTGTCATTAAAACAATGAATTAAGGATAGGCTGTCATGAAACCAACATTAAATAATAACTATCATCATTAAAGGAGCGCCACACTCAAGGTAGGATGCCACAACAAATTAGTATTAATCAACATTAATTAGTATATTTCATTAATTAATAACCATTGGAAAGTCGCCACTTTTGGGAGGAGACATCTTTTTAATGGAAGACTTGATGCTATAAATACTATGCCTTTGTTTTGGAAGAAGACATCCATCATATTCATTAAAAACATTGTAATTTGTACAAGCATCAACAAGGCTCTTAAGGACGTAACCCCTTAATTGCAAACGTGATCTCAAGGACGAAAACCCTTGTTATCAAATAGCCCAAGGACAAAATCCCTTGTGAATTAAATACTTTATTATTTCCAAGAATCCAAATTCTTGCATAATATTCCGATTCAGATTATAACAGTGATATCAGAGCTTTCGATCCTGCCAGTGTGTGGAATAAAAATCATATGCAAGATAACATTAAGAATATTCTGTATTACGAAGGGAGAAATAAAAAAGGAGACATGGAAGATGATAAAAATATTGAGAGGGTAGATAAACTTATCCAAAGCCAAGAACAATTGGCAAATACGGTGGCACAATTGGCCAATACCATGAAAATGACGATGAATTGCAATACACAAAAGGTAGAAACTAGTTTGTCCATTTCTGAATTCAAATGTAAAACAGACACCACATCTTCATATTGGCATTGCCAACCAACATTCATTTCGAGAGAAGAATTCGACGGAGAAATTCCAAAATCATTTAATGATGATCTTATAACTTGCTTCAAAGCATATCAATCACTTTTGGAGAGAATCCAAAGGGGAATTACCCTACAAACTTATATGGCCATGAGAAGAAATGGAAGGTCATCTTGGCCAAAATATAAACTCCAAAATAGACAAAGGGATATGTAACATGCATTAGGCATTGGTGAGTCATCTTTGTAAGCACCATTTTGAATTTAAGCATGTTTTCATTAATAGGATCATTAGGTCCTTGTTTAAGCTGTGCTAGTTGAGAAAACATGATCTTTTGGCTAATGTTGATTGAAAAATTTGCTAAGAAACTATTGGTAAAAAAATTGAAGTGATTTACGGAGATCGATGGTCAGGCATAAGACCAATCCAAGGCATAATATTTAAGACTTATAGCAAAGAGCTTAGTCAATAGTATATCATTTTGTGCAAAGTCAAGGTATGAAACATAGAAAGTTTTGATATGATGTGAAGGATCACCCTTGCCTTTGAATAATTCAAACTTAGGTGCTATAAAACTGATAAGGAGTAGAAAAGGACCTCATAAGCCAAGAGATTAAGTAATATATCATGAGAAGTAACCGTATGACTTGATTTTTAAGATGCTTGAGAAAGTACTTGAATTTGTTGTTGCAACGCTTGCATGGTTTGAATAGTTTGTTGAAGGAGTATGCTTTGATGAGTGGGAATTGAAATAGTAGTAAGATATGTATGAATAGACATCCTATTGCTTTGAGAAAGATCATGACCAAAAGATGTAGATTGAAAAGTAGGTCTAGAAGTAGGAGACACAAAAGAAGCATTAAGAGCAAGCTATGAAGTAATAGATATGATAATCTAAGTAGAAGCAATAGGTGAAGGTACCATAGTAGATGCAATAGTAGTAATAGCCTCATTACCTAATATGAAAGGAGACCCTCTTGTCTGTGAAATAGAAGCATTAAAAGGTTTATTATTAGTTGCAACATGTACTTCCTTAGATACAAATTCTGTAGCTAGGTTTCTATTTTGTAATTCCCATAACTTAGCTAATATGTCATTCAATTGATTAGGACATTCTTTAAAACTTTATCTAAGTTCAACAAGTCTTTTTACACTTTCTTTATCCACATCATATATTTCTACGTTTTGAGATCTGCTTGCGCCAATCATTATTTATAACATTATCATACATAGCATTGTCATCGAAAGCATTGACATCACAAGTATCTATGGAATGTCCCTCCTAGGGCAGAATTAGAACAAAAGGGTTTCCCAACAAACCCCAACAATAAATATAATTTTCTGATTTTTATATCGAACCCTAACAAAAAAATCAGAATTCTGGAAATACACATTTATGGCACCAATTGCGATATTTTATTATCAAAATACTTGCCAAAAAATCCAGAATAATTACAGCTCATGAAACACCTTCAAATCTATTTTTTTGCATACAAGTGTAGGTCTGAAAAATCACAAATAAATACCAGCTGATTATTTGAATGTAAAGAAATCAAAATCTCCAATAATCTGCCCTAGAAACTGTAGATTGCTTTCCCAAAGTGGGTCGCCACCCTTGTATATATCCCTCAAGTGGGTCTCCGGCCTAAAAAAGTCTTGCAATGTAGTTCGCCACGATCCAAAGGGTCTTCAATAACCATGTCTCCCTCTCCGAACCCTACAAACTGCTGCGCACCACCAAATGATGCCCTAGAAAATCACCAACCGTTCAAATCTACCCTTTGCAACCTCTGAAATAAAGCTGCCCAAATGAGGTTAAATGTTTCCATCCTTAAGGTTTCCAGTGAAGGTTGTCGTTTTCAATGGAGATAAGCCAAGCGTTTCGTGATCAAACTCAAAATTTAATTTATCAAACATGGTAGCCATAATGAACTTCCTTTCCTTCTTTTATATCCTTCCTATCCAAAAATCAATTTCATTACTTTCTAAATTAAGGGCTGACTTACATCAAATTAGAGGAGTCCCCTTCTTTATTACAATTCAATTTAAAAAGAAGTTGCCGACATGTTACAATTTGACAACTATTACATAACATTATTGTACTTTAAGTATTGAAAAGTACTTTTTAATTTAATAATAATATTATTCTAATTTCAAAAAAAGGGACATTACAATCCACACTTACATTACATTATTCATATTTTATACTATTTATATTATCATCTACATGTGTATCAATAGAATGAGGATGAATTTCATCAACAGCTGCCATTTTATTTCAAATGAACATGAATACCAAGCAGAAAAAATTGAACAAAATCAATGTCTACCACTTAATATGTCACATTGCCTTGTAGGTTTCGTAGATATAACTTTCTTGATTGGCATAAAAGAGAAACGTAGAGAATATGCAAGAAGCTATGGCTATTGATATCACTATAAGAAATCAAAACCCTAGAGAAATCAGATCTAAACTATCAACAACAAACCGTAAAGGGAAAGCGGGCATGGAACTTGAGGTTGGGTGCTCTAACGGATTGTGTTCACTAAAATGTATAATTGTGGACGGCGCACTATTGTTGAAAACATTACACCAACCATGATAATAAGGTGATGTAAACAATTATGACCTAAATACAATACAATACTATGAAAAAAGATTTGCCTAGTGCAAATAAGGGAAATAAATTAAAGTACCTAAAACAATTGATAATTGACAAGGGGTTTATAGAGACATACCCGATTTCTGAGTTACTTGAATTTGAATAGAGATCAGAAATGTTGAAAAGAAGGTACAAAAGCATTGCAAGAGATAATCTGGAAATTTGACTTTGATATGTTGAAGCGACCAAAGTAGGACTTTCTCGATAGTGAGCAACAACAATCAGACTGTTTTGATTTAGACAGGCTGTCTTGAAAGTGGAAGTCATGTTTCGACAAGAGCGTGAAGCTTTGATTGATCTGAAACTTCACAAATCACTTGCCCGACAGAATCTCTTCTAGAGTAGCAAAGTGGTGCATGAAACTATTTAAATGTCTTCTCCTTTGCTCGAACCCTAATCCAAGCCAAGAAGACATAGAAAGACATTAAAAAAATGTGTTTTGTTTCAAGGGGCTTGCCTTAATCAACTGACAATTTGTTTTGAAAGTGGATGTCCTGCTCTGACAATGGCTTGAAGCTTTGATTGATCTAAAACTTCAGAAATCCCTTCGTTTGTGCTTGCCCGACAGAAACCTCTCCTAGATTAGAGAAATGGTGCGTGAAACTTGTCTGGATGGCTACTCGTTTGTTTAAACCCTAATCCAAGATAAGAAGACATAAAAAAATGTGTTTTGTTTCAAGGGGCCTATGTTAATCAACACCCTGCTTGCATTAGGGCAGGTTTTGTTTTCAAGTTTGGAAATCAACCCTCATGCATTTCAACAATTAGTCCCACGCATATCATAATCCATTCTCTATCCCATTGATATAAGATGCAAGATGCAACTAGGGTGAGTACTACATGCTTTTTCACTAATGCAAATATTCTTCTTTCTGTTCAAGTGTTCAACAACAATGCGATATCTAGCTATCTTCCTTGGAATTGCGAAAGATGTGATCAATGTGCACTCTATTATTGTATTAGAGTGCTTGTGTATATACAAACATCTTGAATTCAAATTTAGGACCTAATTCGTGCAAGACAACAAATTGGAAGTGGGAAAGCCAACAATCAAGGCACAAGGAAACATGATGAATTGGAATAAAGGACAAGGACACCCAACTGACATGACTAGAAATGGTATGTTCTGACCACTACTGGATTATTCTTATTTCGGTCAAGGTGATCTAAGTTTTGGAAACAAAGATCAATGAGTTTGTAGGAGTGATGGCGAGTGTCCCAAGGCAAACATATGGTGTATATAAATATGTTAATGAGTGGATAGTGATAGTGAAAGACTTTGGGTTAAAATACAAGGAGATATGTGCTAGTAAGAGTCCAATTTGAATTAATGATCCATATACATGAAAGCATGATAAAATCTTTGCAATTACACGTCTGGTAGCAAAATTAGGTATCTGTGTAATGCTCCACTTTAACATGTGTATGTGCTTATACATTAAAGTAAAACAAACAAGGGTGGGCATTGTTTTTTCTGTAGTTGACTGGCTGCCTATAAGTTATGCTTGAAGTTAGTTCCAGATGTGAAAGTGATCTGAAAGTCAAAAGATGGAGTCCAGCATGGTCAGAAACACCAATGCACATTACATTAACATTTAACATTGAGTTAAAAAAGTATTTATTATAACCACCAATGCATGGTTAGAAACATTACCTCAGTTGCACTCTAACCAATAAATTATTTCTTAGATAAAATTGACGCAAAGCATATATTTGTTGTGGCTGTGAATTTATCTAAGGGGTAACTATTATTGGAAACCTGTTTATAGTTTTTCAGTGTGTCTCTTAATGTAGTTGTGCCCTTTCCCCAAAACAACTTGATACAAATGCAAGACATTCTAGGTACATATTTGTATTCTTCGCCAGAAACTAACATATAATGGCAAGTTTTGTGTTTATCAATATTATTGGACTAGTTTTTGGGTCATTTATTACTATTACTGGATCGTTGTTAGAGGCAAATGCCTTTGTTTATTTTATTTTGTCTATGTTCTTTGAATAAAATATTTGTAAAGGATGACAAGGTAGAAAACGTGAGCAGACAAATCTCTTATGTTCATGGTTTCTTTATAATCTCCACAGTCTTGTTAAACACACGTTTGCAAGCACACAAAGTTACTAGGAAATAGGTATGGGCATGGGAGTTTGATTTTTTCGAAGCCTAGGTATGGCTCGTCTTAGAAATGTCTGTACATATAATATTAAAACTATAAAGAAAACTAACCATAATTTCAATGTCATGTGCATAAAAAACATTAAAATAAACTAAAAATTAACAAAGCTTTAGAGGTTGTTGGGTTATGCTGGGACAAGGGACTCGAAATCCCCTTTTGAAAGAGTCCAATGGTGAATAGTTGGGGGTGGAGGACCGAGGGGGGTGGCAGTACAAACAGGTTGCACTAGTTTAGGTTAGGTTAGTTTTTTTGTTTTCATAAGTTATGGTAGAGTCTGTGCAGGTTCGTCTTGAAAATGGCACAGAATTGTTTGGCCCTTGCTGGAAATTCCATCAGCGTTTCTGGGAGGGGCTCAGAAGTTCTAAAGAACTTGATATGTTTCCAAGAGGAATCAGACTGGGAATCAGCACCAAAACTGAACCAGTTCGTGTGAGGAGTTGTGAAGAATCTGGTAGTGTGATGGCATATACACCCCAGTTGTACGTGGATTGGTAAATTTTGGTTTATTTCCGATCTTGGGAATTAGATCGAAACATCTTGGACCTGGAGTATAAAATTTTAACAATATATAAGTAAATGGAAAAAAATCCCTCATGTGCTCCTACAAGGTGGTTTTCATAAGCCAAATTGGGATCCCCGTTCCTATACTGTGTTCCCAAACCACCCCACATGTACCCAGATATCATTCTTTTAAATCCATTCTGTCTTCGGCGTGGTACATATTTTATGCCTAGCCTGAAGCTGCAGATGCTTTTCTTGTTCAACTGGTCTGTTGTATGTCTGTTTTGTAGGCCTGTATTCCTTGACATTCTTGGTTTCTAGTTGGGGCGAAAGAAATGGATTTACTATTTTTGTGTCTTATGTTGCTCATACATCTGCATCTGTCTTGCAATTAATTTTATGGTCATGGTTTTTCTAAAGTCTCCAAATTCATGCTCTTCAAGTTTTGCATGCACTGAATTTTGATAAAACTTCTTGTGACCGCAACTCCCAATTATAATTAACAATTTTTGTGGATTCCAGAAAGCAGCAGAATATTTGTCTGAGGTTGACCAGTCACCTTCTGCTGCTGTATTAATGGCAATGGAAACATCAATTCATTCATTGGTTAGGGCAGATGTTTTTCAACACAATGATAGTGATGTAAGGCTTCTAGTAGCTGCTTGCATCAGTGAGATTATGAGAGTTACAGCACCGGACACACCATACAGTGATGATGTGCTAAGGGTAATAATTCATTCCTTCATTGAGAACATTGCAAAAACGTTATGAGATAAAATGTTTCAGTCCCTCACAGGATTTTTTCTTTACTGCCATGTTATTTCTGTTTAGCTTTTTAACTCACGGTCTCCCTATGCAGGAAATATTTCAGGTGATGGTTGCCATATTTCACAAATTACATGACATTAACAGTATTTCATTTGCGAGGATTGTTGCGATTCTAGAAACTGTTGCAAAAGTTAGATCATGTGTTCTGATGTTGGATCTTCAGTGTGATGACCTAATCTTGGAAATGTTTAACATGTTCTTTTCGATTGCCAGGTACAGAGTCTTCTCATGCTTGGCTTTTCAATAACTTGGTATTTTTGGTATAATCTTGTCTGCATTGCCACCACTGTAATTTTGCAGTACTGTCATTGTAATTGGCAATGGCATCAGTCAATGATCTGCTCATGAATGTCTTTGAAGAAAGCATGCATGTACAGTGTTCAGATAAAAGGTTTCCATCGAAACAATAACTTTACTTACTTTTCTTTAGCTTATAACACGATATTTATGCTCTTATTAAAAAGCTTTTTAGAAGAATAAGCATTCAAGGAAGTGCAGCCATAACTTGATTAATTCATCAATAAATGCTTTCGCAAGGCCGGAAGAAAAAGGGTTGTTTTTTGAATAAAATTATTAAAAAGGGTTGTTTTTTGAATAAAATTATTAAAATGACTAAAAAGTAATCTGCAGAACACTTTTATGGTATTATTTTAAAGAAAAATATTGTAATTATTAATGATTTGAGAAGGTTTCACCAAAACTGGTTTCTGATATCCCACTTTTATGTTATTTTCCTCACAAATTTCTAGTTTGTGAAATATCCTTATACAACAAATATGTACTTGATATTAATACATTACTTCCATATATCCTTTCAACTGTGATTTTATTTTGTATATGTCTGATTTTTCCATTTATTATGCTTTCCATCAGGATTGTATGTGCTGCTGTGATTTATTTAGTTTTTACTCATAAGTTGTGTTTTTCAGATTAGAGATACCAAAGGTCTAATATTGACGTGGGACTTGATGCCGCTCATGCAATATGGATATTATGTGATGTAACAATTATCCATTTGACCAAGTATGTGCAGACCCAATGCTTTTGTTGCTCTTGTGTTTTGGCATGTTATTAGCTCTATGAGGGGTTTAACCACCAAAAGGCTTGCCACCAAAACAGAAGTAGCACGTGACATTCAATTTCTTTATGAATGCAAGTTGCCAAACACAGGACTGTATAGGCATTCCATTTCGAAAAGTGACGAGGTTAAGAAACAATTCCAAGAGCTTTTAGAACAAGGGGTAATGTGTCCTAGCTATTTTTGTTGTGGTTCTCCAGTTGTTTTAGTGCCTAAGAAAGATGGAACTTGGCATATGTGTGGAGATTATAGAGCTCTTAACAAGATTACT
Source organism: Torreya grandis (assembly GCA_037957365.1). Classification (NCBI taxonomy): domain Eukaryota; kingdom Viridiplantae; phylum Streptophyta; class Pinopsida; order Cupressales; family Taxaceae; genus Torreya; species Torreya grandis. Next base: position 914,994 of record JARHVA010000319.1, on the reverse strand, counting down.
ATAAAAAATAGGTAACCACTTCCGAGGATTGATGATCGGATTCATTGATTGCATAATGCTAAAATTTCACCAAGTTGAATTTGAAATTAGGGTACCATAAAATTTGTGTGTAGAGGGAAGCCCTCTTCAAATCAAATCAGGATTTGTATGAGTGGTGGTTGTGCCATTTGGGATCGTATTGCCCTTGCTCGATGCACGAGGGTGATGAATGATGTACTTAGGCCTTACCTTGATTCATTTATGATAGTTTATCTTGATGAAATTGGAACATTTGGAGCACTTGAGGAATGTATTACTTGCTTAGAAGCAAAATCTTGTTTTTATTGAATCTCAATAAGTATGAGTTTGCAAAGTAATCATTGGTATATGTTGTTCATCCATAGTGGGTGATGAGCTTTTTATGGTCATGTGTGTGTTCTTTTGCAAAAAGAATACAAACATACATACAATAACATAGTAAATACTAGGATTTAATATAATCTACATTGCAGGAAACGCCCCCCCTCGTTTCCTATCCGGAAACGTTTCCGGTATGGAAATGCCCCAGAATTGTCCGGGACGTTTCTGGGAAACATTTGGGCATTTCTAGGTGTTTCCAGGGGGAATCCGGTGGAAACACAATCAAAGTCAACCAAAAAAATAAAATAAAATGTAAAACTAGCCTGAACTAGAGAATATATATATATATATATAAAATAAACATTAATCAAAATTAGATTTGAACCACCTGTAGGTGAGTAACGGGTTTGGTCTTTCCTTTGTGTTGTGTGGTTTTGGAAAATGCATGTGACAATCTTAAATCATTGGAGAAGACAAAAGAATGGGAGGATAATTTCATTGGATGCCCATTTTCATCTTTATAAGCAAATAGCCATTTCATTTGAGGGTTTAACTAGAAAAATAGAGGAGAAGAAACAATTTCTTATACTTTAAGTTATATTTTATATATATACTTTTAGGATGTTTGAGAGTGGTTTTGGACCTCTAGGAGCTATAATGCAAATTCTAGGTTTTGGAGGATCCTATCATATTTTAGACTTAGATTTCAAGGTTTCAGGTTTTTAGACTTAGCCATATTCAAGGTTTAAGATTTCAAGGAGAAATCATAGTAGGTATGAAGTCTACATGAAAGGATGTAGGAATGATAGAATACCATGAGAACATCTCTTACAAAGTGCCACAAGTCAATCCCACCCATCTCTGTCCACCCCTTAAGGCATGCACTCAAAAATATTAATTACACTGGTGAGACCATGCGAGAGAAAGCATTAGTAAATGATAAAGTTGAAAAATAGTGGGAGTGGCATTCATGATTTTGAGGGCAATCTAGATGATTTATTCTAGATTTGAATGTACATTTTGTCTTTGAAGTAATGAATGAATGAATATTATATAGCTTTAAGTATTTTATCTTTAATAGAATAAAAATGTGTATTATGCATTGTTTATATATATATTGCATGGTCGTTTCCAAATCAAGGGTTTATGAAAATTTGCGTTTCCATGTTTCGCAAACATTTCTGTTTCCGCTTCTAGACAAACTAGAATATTAATAGCATGCATAAATTTGTATTGCTGTAGAGCTAACTCCACTATAAGTAATCTCTTACAATCCAAAGAGAATGAATTTTTATAAATATAAAAATGTATATTAAATTGGTCGCGATGGCTAACTACAAGCATTTGTGTAGAGTAACAAAATGATAAAATTAACTCCTTTTATTAGTTTACTAAGTATCTATTTGTTCTATGTGACGTGATCTCTTCATGCCTTGAAATCAAGTGGAAAAGATTTCAAATAGGGCAAAAAGAATTTGGAGGGAATTCAAAGTTCTCAAAGATAAGATCAGCAATGCACTGGTACTTTCTTTAGCCAATTTGAGGCAGCAATTTGAGATAGGGTTATATGCTTAGGACTATGCTATGGGGGATATCCTATTGCAAGAAGGGAAGCCAATATGTTACCATTCTGAATTGTTTAGTGGGGCTGCTTTGAAGTATCTTACAAATAATGAAGAAATGTCTGCTCTTTTTTAAATGGCAAAGAAGTGGAAACACTATATTTTGGGCAAGGAAACAATCAATAGAAGTGGAAACACTACATTTTGGGCAAGGAAACAATCATTCATATCGACCATGAGATACAATATATTCAAACTCAATCAAAGCTTCAGCAAACATGATACTATAAGAAGATGAGATTTTTGCAACAATTTAATTTGGTTTTGTAGTGTAAAAAGGGTGTTACCAACGAATTTGCTTATAAATTATCTGGGCCTCAAACAATTACAGTTATTTGCACTGTCATTGAGTTGGAGCTATTTCCTTGCGAGGTGTAAGATGATGACTTTGGAGAGAAATTTCAGCGATTCAGGCAATGCCAAGTACATGAAGAAGGGGCCAATCTCTACCTCAAGAATGGATTGTTGCACAAAAATGGGCAAGTTTGGCATACTAGAAGGTGATAGTGAGTTCCATCTCATGAGGGAAGCACACATATCAAAGACAATAGGTCATTTTGGAGTTGGGAAGAACAAGGCTAATATCCCAAGGTATGTTTATTGGCCCAATATGCAAAATTTTGTTGATAAATTGATAAGAGGCTGCATATTGTGTAGTACAAGCAAACCAAGCAATAGGAAGTTGGGGATATACTTGCCATTGCTGGTTCCACCAAGAACTTGGACGCATCTATATGGAATTTGTTGGGTGGCCACCAAGAACAAGTAATTTGAATGACTATCTTTACGTTTTTGTTGATAGATTTTTTAAATAGGTATTCGCTATGTCTATTTATAAATATCAAATAGGTATATTAGAATGGCTGCAATGCATGGCTACAAGCATTTGTATAGACTAACTATATTATTAATATTAACTCCCTTATTAGTATACCAAGTAGCCATTTTTTCCCTATGTCGTGTTCCCTTCATGCCTTCAAATCAAGTGGAAAAGCTTTCAAATGGGGAAAAGAGCAACGGGAGGGAATTCAAAGCTCTCAAAGATAAGACCAGTGATGTACCACTAGTTTCCTTAGCCAATATGAGGCCGCAATTTGAGATAGGGGTAGATGCTTCAGACTATGCTATAGGGGCTGTCCTATTGGAAGAAGGGAAGGCAATATGTTACCATTCTGAATTGTTTAGTGGGGCTGTTTTGAAGATTCCTACAAATGATAAAGAAATGTATGGTCCTTTTCATAGGGTGAAGAAGTGGAAACACTATCTTTTTGGCGAGGAAACAATCATTCATACTGATCACCAGATACAATAAATTCAAACTCAAACAAAGCTTCAATAAACAAGACACTATAAGTGGATGGGTTTTTGACAAAATTTTCATTTTGTTTTGAAGTATTAAAAGGGTAGGGTGCTACTAACAAAACTGCTTATATGTTGTCTAGGCCTCAACCAATTTCAGTTCTTTGTGCCATCATTGAGTTGGAGCCATTTCTTCATGAGGAGTACGAGGAGCATTATGAAGAAGATGAGGAATTGGGGGAAAAATTTCAGCTATGCAAGCAAGGTAAAGAACATGAAGAAGGGGCTGATTTCTATTTCAAGGATGGATTGTTGCACAAAACGAGCAATTGTGTATACTAAAGGCAGATAGTGGGTTTCGTCTCATGAGGGGACCGTCATTTTGGATTTGGGAAGGTGAATGCTAATATCCAGAAGTATGTTTATTGACTGATTATGCAAATTGTCGTTGCTAAATTGATTAGGACTGCATATTGTGTAGTACAAGCAAACCAAGCTATAGGAAGTTGCGGATGAACTTGCCATTGCTGGGTCCACCAAGAGCTTGTGCACATCTCTATGGAAATTGTTGAAAGATATTTAAAACGTGCATTCTCATTCCATGTAAAAAGAAAATTAATGACTATCTCTGTTGACAGATTTTTAAAATGTACATTCTCATTCCATGTAAAAATAACATTAATGGTCAAGAAGCTGCCGTCAAAATTTTCAATCATGTGTCGGTTCATTTTAAAATTGCCTAATTCCATTGTTTCAGAAAGAGATACAAGGTTCTTAAGCAGGTTTTGGGTCATTTTGTGGGCGAAGATGGATACCACTTTCCAAAGGCCTATTGCCTTCCATCCACAAATGCATGGGAAAACCAAAGTAGTCAACCACACCTTGATTTATCTCTTTGAGGGGATATAATAGAATAAATCCAAAGACTTGGGACAAAAGCATGGCTGCCATTCAATGTGTGTATAATAGGACAGTCCGTTCTAGCACTCAAATGTCAACATTTGAGGCTTTGTTATGGTTACTGTTGACAAATCTTCCACAAATCAAAATTTCTCTTGCCACTCGGAAAGTTCTCATCTCTAGCCAAGGAAGGAAGAATCAGAAAAAATTCTACGGACTCAATCAAAAAATTTCTACGGACTCAAGCAGAGAGGATTTTCTATGGACTCAAACAAAATTTCTACGGACTCAAGCAGAGAGGATTTCTACGGACTCAGTCAATTTTTCTATGGACTCACTCAGTAAAATTTTCTACGGACTCACTCAGGGAAGCACTCAGCAGGAAGAAGGGATATCCTTTGGACTATTTGTCCGAAGGAATTCCTTCGGACAAATAGTCCAAGGAAATTCGGAGGACCATAAAACAAAAAAGAAAGTCCGCACCAAAGGGCAAGCCAAAGATTAATTTGAAAAAGGGACATTTCCAATTTTTTCGAAGGGCACCTACCCTTCAGAAGGGTCACTTGCAATATTCCCGAAGGGCACCTACCCTTCAGGCAGGAGGAGGACCAAATTCACAGACCTTTGCAAAAAGCTTGGGTGCCCTCCAATTTTTCTGAAGGGCAACTGGCGAAGTACACTTGGTCAACTGGTGGAGGACACTTGGTCGGTGCCGAAGGGCACTTGGTCGGCGGAAGGGCATGTTTTAAATCCCGAAGGGCACATTTTAGAGCAAAGGCAAAGACATATCCTTCGGACTTTTTATCCGAAGGAATTCCTTCAGACAAAAAGTCCGAAGGAATTCGGAAGGGGCAGGAGACAAGTCTGAAGACAAAGCCGATGAGAAAAGACAAGAAAAAGCTATCTCAAGAGATAATGAATTCTTTCGGACTTTTTGTCCGAAGGAATTCCTTGTCCAAAGGAATTCCTTCGGATAAAAATTCCTAAGAAATTCGGAAAAGCTTGCGCAAGACAAACTCGAAGAAAAACAAGACCAAGACAAAAGACAAGGCAAAACAATGGAAATGAATTCTTTCAGATTTTTTGTCCGAAGGAATTCCTTCAGACAAAAATTTCGAGGGAATTCGGAAGCCGACAGAACAAAAAGACTGTGGGAAAATGCCCGAGCAAATAAGAGTAAAGGAAAATGGGCAGAAATAAACCCGAAGAAATATAGCCGAAGGAAATACGACAACTTCTGGTGACATCCTGCAAGCCATCGATTTTTGACTGCGGGAAGTAACTGTTGAGACTAAGGAGATAGCAGGAAATCTGAAATAAATGGAGGCCGACTGTGCAAAAGAGAATGGAAAACAGATAATCCGATGGAGTTGAATACAGAATCCTGCCCGAAATAGACACGATCAGAATTAGAACAAAATACATGCAAGCAAGAGCTGTTTTCAAACATAAGAGCTATTTTCGAATAAACGGTCAAAGTTCAGTTGACTGATTATTAAAGTCCTGTTCATCTCCAGCCAGCTCATGCATCCAAAAGTCTAACTGAACTTCAGCAGGTGTTCCAATTTCGAACGACAAGTTGACTGATCCAGATTTAAAGTTGACTAATTTGATTAAACGCCACGTCTATTAGAAGCTTTCCATGCAAAAGAGAATGATCTCTTCGTCCAACTCAGCTTAGTTAACGTTTAACTCAGCTTTCAAACGCTACAACTCGACATCAAGCAACTCACGTGGAGTTCTAAATTTAACATTTGGGTAGATTTCCATGCAAAAAAGAGGTGGGCGGCTCATGACAAAGATAACTTCGCTTCATCAAACGAAGAAGCTTCATGCAAGGACAAAGGGGAAAATATATTTTTATTGAAAGACCAAGTAAAGCCTTGAGTTAACCAAAGTGAATCTTTCTCTTCAAGTTTCTACGCCTATCTTTGGCCTCTTGTAATTTTCTATAAATTGGTTTTGAGCCTTGATTAAAAAAAATCCAATCTCTCTTGGTTAGACCAGACTCTGCCATTGGTGAGTTATGTAACCTCTTCGATCAATAAGGACTGTACTTTTAGATTTCAAGCGTTGGCATAGTGTATATTTCTTCAGCAATTTGCATAAGTGGTAGAGTTCTCTCCCTTCCCAAATTCTGTTTCATACCTAGTTGCTATATTATCCTTGTGCAGGCCATGTTAAAGTGTTCTTTATCGTCTTTTGCTGAAATTGTAAGTGGATGTTAGGTGGCTGCAAAGTGTCTTGTATCGGACCTCTCTCCATCGTTTTCCCTTAGGTTTTAGTTATTGGATCGAACCTCTGCATGAAATACTTATGCATAAGTGATTAATTTGAAGTCTAAGGTCTTCCTTCTCCCTTGTTCGTTCAGTGTTCAAGGTTCCAAATTGAGTGGATCAAAATCTTGGTGTATCACCCCTTTTGGGTAGGATTTCCCCTTTAAGTTTTCTTTCTCCCTTTTTCACGATAGTCAGCAGCGTAGAGTAGGAATCTTCATTGATACATCATATAGGATCCAGCCTTCTTTGGAGGTTCTTCTCACTATTGAGGCACCCACCCTCGTGAGAAGATCCCATTGTTTCAGCCGGATAGAGGACTGGCAGTTTCACGCACGTCCTTTGAATTAGGGCGCAGCTCCAGGTTGACAATAGTTACTTTCCATAATCAGCTTTTAATTTGGTCATGGAAGCATCCCGGGACAAGGAGGAAGCCAATGTTGAAAATTTCATAAAGAAGTTGAGACTCATCCATCAAAGGGTGCGAGGGTAAATTGAAAAGCCTCAATAAAAGTAGAAGCAAAGACACGACCAGCATCTCTTAAAACACAAACTAAAGGTGGGTGCCATGGTTTGGTTGCATTTGTCAAAGAAGAGCCTCCATTGAGAAGGTAAAAAACTCAAGTCCATATGCTATGGTCACTTTAGGAATTTGCAGCAGTTTGCTGACAGTGCTTTCATGTTAGAATTACCTTGTTACTTGAGAATGCATTATGTGGTTAATATGGATAACTAGAATTTGTTTGAGCCTTCTTTGCTAGATGAAGTTCAAGATACTAAAGTCTTACCATTGGTTGAAGATTTATCATTTCAGAACTTTAAGAAAGTCGAAGAAGACACCATCCTTTGGCATAGAAGCAAGCCTACCGAGAGTGGTAAGATACAATATTGGTTTATTTTGTCCAAAGGGACATCATCCCAGGAAGGTCACATTATTGTCCAAGGATAAGATGCTGCAATGTCATCCATGAATGTTAAATACTTGGGTTTTTGGGGACAAAAAACATCTTCACATGGGAGGTATGATCCGGAAGGATCTCATGTATATTTGTCAATAAATGTAAATGTTGTAGATAGCCTTCCATGTAAAATATCAAGAGAGCACTTCCAAGTGCACAAAACATTGACAAAGGGTGAGGCAAATAAAGTCATTGATGTCTCTTTGTGTCGTTTCTCTTACCATCCGGCTTCTAAGAGGAAAATGAAGAGTCTCTCACTTCCTCACTGATGCTAAATCTATAAATAAGAGACCTTATTTCATGATTGGGCAGTTTAGTTCAGTATTAAGGAAGCAAAGAGTAGACTGTGAAAAGCATAGGAGAGGGATAAGTAGCAATTCCTAGAGAGAATTGACTTGCTCTTGCTTTGTTGAAGCCATAGCCCCTTTCTATCTAACAATGTTCAGATCAATACCAGCCCATAAGGCCCCATTTCCTTGCTAGAGTTTTCCCACATTGGGTTTCTCCAAGGTGAATTTTGATTCAACTTGTACGGATTTTTTTGGTAATCGTTCCCTTTAATGTTTTTGAGCATTTCATTTAATTGTTAAAGATTCCATTGAATTTTGCAACACATTCAAGCATTGTACTTACAATATTTGTGAAGCATAATAACATTTGAGCTATAAGTTAGGGAATTACTTCTATTGAAGCAGTTTTATAGATTAATTTCCCTATGTTTTTCATGGGTACATTTTGAATGAATGGGATCATAGAATATTTGAGGGTTAATAAAATCCTACAAATAACATGATCCAAAATATACATCAAGCTCTCATGGTCACATAACAAGTTTTATACCAAGAAGGCAACACAACATGTTCCAATACAATGGACGTGGTTACATTCTAACATTCAAATTTAAAAAATCGATATGGTTTCCCTAGAATTCAAATTATTCCCCTCCCAAACAAATTAAACTGATACCAAGTTTAATCATCCATACATCCATATGAAATCATCATAGGTGTTGGTATTGGTGGTGCCATTGTTTCTCTCCGCTACGTTGATTCCATGCATATCTATAATCGTTTCTCCTTCAACAACAAGTACACCCATAGGGATTGTCACTATTCCATGATCATTGTTTCTCTGATTCTCATGCTTCTCACGTTGATGTGTATGTCGATATTCCATAAACTATGGAGATTTAGCTTCTTGTTCCTCTTCTTTTGAGTCCTCTCCCTTATTTTCAACCTGTTCCTTTAGCTCTTGAGTTTCCTTCACTACTGCCCAAGTCCTCCTATTCATATTCAGGTTCTACCCTTTGCTCTTCTTGATGTTTCTCCACATAATTCTCTTCAAGCTCATCTCTAGTTTCATGATCTTGTACCTTGCAAACAACCCCGTCCTTCATCTTGATTGACTCGTAATGCCCTATAATACCTTGGAATGTCACCATCTTTATCGTGTACCAAAGCTTCATGACCTTATATTGCACATGAAGACTCATAGTTTCCACAGTTTCAAACTAATGATGGCCAAAAACAATATCCAAACCATCCCTAGGCATAGCAAAGAAATTTTAATGTAATAAATAGTCCATGGTGGCTTTTAAATATTCAAAAAATTGAGCCTTTTCACCATTTATTTGTGTTTCTTGGTATACCTTCCTTGAATATGCAATTGCTTAGCCAAGTCAATGTTGATGAATTTACATCTTCTGTTAGGGTTCATTGATACAATCATATTTTCCTCCTAAATACATCCATGAAATTGCAATATTGAATCCTCTTCTATTGGGAACAAACCCTCTTGATGTGTTTCTTCATTCCCCTTCCACGTGTTTACAAAATATTCTTCAGCTTCTTGGTTCCAAGGGCTTCTAGCTTGTCGAGCAGCATTTCATGAATCATTTGCTCCATCCTTGATAAAGATGTATAGAAAAACTTCAATAATGAACTTGAGTCTCCTTAAAATAATTCCACTATTCTTGGACATTCTCTTTCTTTACAGAAATTCTTGGGGATGTGTCAATGACTCTTCATCTTTTGAATCTCAAGTGAACTCTTATTTTCCAACTTCATACCTTCAATTATTTGCCTCCTCTTCCAAGAAGCAGATTAGAAAAATTGTTAGAAAAGTTTAAAATTGGCATCCTTGTCCTTAAAATAACTCCACCATTTTCTAGGATCTTCTTCCTATAAAAAATTGTTACATATCTCCATGAAGTGCCCAAAATAAAGATTGTAATGAAAAGAAAATTTTCTTGAAAACCTACATTCAACGTACTGCCCTTTCTATTATCAATCTGAATATGAAAACATGTACGAAAGTAGAGGATTGTAAGATATGATTTTTTCTCCCTATTCTACCCGAGTTGTGATTGGAAAAAATGACGGTATAACAGTTCATAAATCCTTCACTATTGCCATAAGGATTTTTAGGTAACGAATTGCTGGAGGTCTCTTAAAGATTACATATTGATGGTGCAAGAATTGCCTTGGTTGGACATTTTTGCTAGGAGAACAAAGCGCTATAATTTAAGGTGATTTTACCGAAAACAATTCTGCAAAACGATTTCTGATCTGCAAAATATGTCCTCCATGTTTTCCCAAATTGCTGCTTTCATACCACATGTTAAGATCCAAACATCTAAATAGAAAATATGCAGAACTAGAACCAAGAGCACATAGGGGATATATGGTGGGGTACCAGTGTTACCTAATGTTCATATACTCAAAATAGAATAATATGCTGGAATACCTAATGTTACCCGGTAAAATACTTCTTATAGAAGGAATAGCTCCAGTGTATCTCTTGCTGTGAGAACCCGAACCAAATACACTCGTATATGATCCTTTACAATGTTATGTTGCTATATATATTACGCATTAGGCCTATTAATTACACATATTTACACATTAGGGAAAGCCCTTAACCCACACATTACATGTTAGGCCTATTAATTATTACTATTATTATTTTTACAGGACGCCCATTTGACCGAATATAACTACTGTGGATTATGTGTATTGCTAGTCAGCTGCACATAGTCCCATTTACATCATAAAACAAATACCTAGGTACACATTCAGTTCAGGGTAGCCAAAACAAACCCAAGCCAAGTGGGGACTTGGAATACACAGCAGACCGGCTGGTGAACATGATGCAGACGGGAATGAGGAAGCCAATTTAATGGCTACCTTACTCCCTAGCCCAGACAATTCACTCTAAGGGACATATTTCAGACACACAGACTCAAACTAGAAGCAAACACACATTCTTTATTGAATTGCATTATAGTATTACCTAGATTTGATGCTCACACAACTATAAGTTTCCCTACTGAATTAAAAAATGAAGAAGACTCGTCACAAAATCAGTCGCTCATGACTTATTACGTACTCTGTTCCTTTCTCGGAACATGCACAAACTCCATCTACAATACCCTAGCAAGTTTCTTCTCTCTCTCTCTTGCTCTATTTAGTGAAGTCACCCTCCCAAATGACCCTCCTCAGCTATTTTACAAACTGATTCAAATCTCCTATGATTACTTCTCATTGTTGGAGTGCCTCTTCGAACTTCCAAGCATCTTGGAAATGCTCAGCGATTGGCAATTCATAATTTCGGGCAGTTAATGGAGGCCGGCCCGGAGGATACAAAACCGTCCCTTAATGCAGACTGGTGGTTACGAAACTACCACTTGATCGTTCAAAACTGCCCTGACGGTTTCGTCACCGTGCAAAAGCCTGCACCTTCCGGAGGTCATGTATATTGCATGCAAACTTAAAATGAGAATTCCGCTTAAGTTTGCAAAACCACCCCGATGGTTTCGTCACGCTGCAAAACCTTGCAACTTCTGGAGGCCATATATTTTGCATACAAACTTGAAATGAGATGCCTTTTTTGAAATTGCATAACGTTTTTAGGAGATCACAATCTGCTTTTGATATATGCCACATGATGTTTTTTTCCTCTACACCAAAACCTATCATTTTTAGGTTTGCAGTGTTCCTAAATGCTACTAACAGTCACATAACTTAACCAACTCATTTGGAAGCATGTTGCTGACTGAAATTGATCGTCTCTGATGTACTTGATGCCCTTGAAGTGCTGGAGTTCCTGATGCTTCAGTTGCATCAACTTCTACCATGCCAAAATGGAAAACACATTGACCAGTCTACACAAACACACCCCTACATGTTTTTCGTTGATGCAAGTTGTCCGGTATCCCTTGGATGGTCCTTCAGCAGAACTTTTAGTGATCCAAATGACAGAATGCCCAGGAGATTTGTTGCTTTGTTGTTTTGTCCTCAATACAGCAATGATCAACTGCATAGTTCAAGTTAAAAGTTGCTCTTCCTTTGTATGTCTGTTTCAGGTGTATGCAAGTTTAGTCTAAGTGCTATATAATTTCAGCTAGTCCTTGTTTTTCAATTCTCTTGGCGATGCTCAGCTACAGCTTCAGTATAGCTGTTTTCGTAAACATATATATTTCTTAATATAATAGATATTTTTATTATCCAAAAAATGTTTTTACTTGTAAGTGTTTTTCTTCTGAGATGATTAATATTCTTTATCTTTGCAGAGAAGATCATCCTGAAAATGTACTAGCATCGATGCAAACAATTATGATTTCTGTTCTTGATGAGAGTGAAATCGTTCCAGAGCAGTTATTATCTTCCTTATTAAGCAGATTAAGAAGAGAATATAGGGTATGTGCTAAATTGTATCTATTAAGCTTTAGGATTTCATAGATGACCCTAAACTTATTTGTACCCTAATTATGTAAACTGAATTTTGAAGAGGCAATAAGGAGCATTGATGTCACTTTTTATATGAAATTTCTAAAATCCTGTATCTTGTACTCTCACATGAATTTTATTGGGGTTTGTTATATTTATTCTATATATTGTATAGGTTGAATTTAAAAAAAAGGCAATTATGGCTCTTATGTTCATGTTTGTGTGAAACATTCTAAACTTTTATATATTTTGCATCATTTTCAGGACAGTTGTCCAGCTGCCTATAGAATGGCTATGAATGTTGTGAAGTGCTTGGCAGGCAAACATAAACAAAAGGTGCATCTGTTTCTTACATCACTTATGTCAGCAGAAATAAAATCTCAAAGCAATCTACAGAATGACTACGATGAGATTATCTTTAGCATTTATGAATGCGCACCCGAGATGTTGCAGTCGCTTATTCCAAATTGGACTCAGGTTCATCTGGTATAATCTTACTATAATGAATTGATAATTTGATTTTTTAAAATAATCTTCTGGTTTTAATTTGGAAGTGTACATGTTTATATATTGTTTGCTCATGCATGGGAAGAGACGTGGCATGCTTTAGAACGAAGCCACACAATTGAAAGTATTGATATTTTTCTTCTCATTTATGTTTAATTTATAGTGATGGTGATGCCATACTCTATTGGTTGGCTATATCGGTGATGCTACAAGGTTGGGTCGGGTTGGAATATATAGAGGGAGAGGGAGAGGGAGAGGGAGAGTGAGAGAGAGAGAGAGAGAGAGAGGGGGGGCCCCCTCCTATTCTATATGGGCTTCTCTCTCAAGGGCCCTATATATCTATCTGGCCCTCGCCCTCCCATAGATTTAGATAGGCCCTCCCTCGCCCTATCTATATATCTGTTGGTTAGGTTGGATGGGTGCTAGATAGATAGATAGGTGCCAGAACCAAGATATGCAATTGAAAATAATGATATTATGGTAGGTTTCAAAAAATAATTTAATAGAGTTCAAATTATTCTATTATTTGGTTATTTTTTGTTTGTTTCTACTGTTTGGCTTCACTGTGTAGCCATCTATATGTAGTTTAAGCATTCTACTCCCATAAAGCTTCTGATGCAAAGTGACCTATGCTTTCCAGACAGATCAGTTGGGTGTGCGGTTGAATTTTGTAAATCTTGTTGGACGCATCCTTTCTATTCCAGGTCCTCTTTCAGAAGAGTTCCAACCACTTATCTCAGACTTTTTAAAGAGCTTTGGTGATAAGGCTGTCGAAGTTCGCTTAGCAGTGGTGGAATATGCAAAACAGTGTCTCTTATCGAATCCATTCAGGCCTGATGCACCTTATATTATTGGTTAGGAGAAAAAAATGCAACTTGAGCTTTAATCTTGTTTTATAATGGACTATAAAATTTGTATGATCATGAATTTCAGCTTACTGATTGAGAAGTTCCTAAATCCTTCAGCTGCTCTTAGTGAACGGCTACTGGATTTTGAGGAAGCTGTACGAAAGCATGTTGTGGCAGCAATTTGTGATGTAGCAAAGTGTACCCTAAATTCTATTCCTTCCGATACAATTCGAAAAGTTGCAGATTGTCTTCGTGATAAAATGGTAGCTACTAAATATCTAAATTATTTGTGTTTATAATTGACATTATTTTATATGACTAACTATATATATAATTTCTAAAAAAAATATGCAGGTTTCAGTTCGGAAGTACACATTGGAAAAGCTTGCAGAAGTTTATAGAGTTTATTGTTCAAACTGTCTGGATGCATCTGTTGATAGTTTTGAGTTAGATTGGATTCCTGGAGAAGTTCTCAGATCTTGTTATGACAAGGATTTCAGGTCTGATGTTTTTGGAGATTTTGAAGTCTATACTAGACTGTAAAATGCTTGCAATGTGCTTAGTTTACTGCTGGATTTCAAATTTCTGAACTCCTCCATATTATGGAAGTGGTTCAAACAGGCATAATAATTGTGTATCAACATGCCAATACAGAATGCAATCAAGTTATTCTTCTTGGCATAAAACTTAAAAGTTTATTTGCAATAAAAGATCGAGTTGATTTGTTGGATTGTGGGCAGGCCTCAAACAGATGAAATGGCTTTCTTTGAATCAATTTATCCTTCCGATCTTCCGCTTGCTGAAAGGGTGAAACATTGGATTGCATCTTTTTCTCAATTGGAAGAAGCTGAGGTTAAGGCTTTAGAAAAAATTCTAGCTCAAAAGCAAAGGTTAACTGTTTGGATTGTGCACATTTTATTGTAATATTGGGCTCACCTTTATAATTTGGTGATCATATGCTTCTTGTAATTAGGCTTAGGTAGTATATGGCCGTTAAATTTTTTATTGCTCGTTTACTTAGCATGTATGTTCTGTTTGCATAGTTTCATTAGTTCTGTTTTGTCTAGCTGTGCTATCTTTTTCAGTGCAATAAATCTTTTCTGGCAGGATATTTAGAATACTGTATCTTTTGTTGTAGGTTCCAGTTAGAAATGCAAAACTTTCTGTCGTCCCGGGAAAAAATGAAGGTATAGTTGATTTTACTTTTACAAAGGCTGATATCGTTATGGCTATCTGATTGTCCCTAAAGATTAGATGGAAAATCATGGAATGTTATTTGGATCATTTCTGACTTGCAGGAAAATGAATCACCGGAGCTGCAAATTAAGATTTTTAGCTATTTCAGAAATATGTCAGGTTCATTTGAAGATCCTGTCAAAGCTGAGGAATGTTATTTAAATCTGAGCCAAATAAATGACGACAATATTTGGAAGGCATTTTCGAGTTTACTTGATCCGAGCTTGTCTTTTATTCAAGCTCAATCCACACGTGTAGGTGTTTAATAGTCTGTGAATCACAGTTTGCATTAGTATTATAATTTGTTCCCATCAAAAGATATATGCAATCCCAAATCTGAAAGTCACGTGTGTTGCAGCTAAAAGGTCTGTTGCGATGTTGTGCAACTAAGTTTTTTGTTTCTTTTTAACTGTCTTTTTTCTTTTGTATAGGACGATTTGCTTAAGCTGCTCGGCGAGAGGCATCCTCTGTACGAGTTTATGAAGATACTTGCGACTAGATGTTCTTATTTGCTTTTTGGAAAAGAGCATGTGAAAGAAATACTTAATACAATTGCTGTGAATAAGCTAGCTGGGAATGACAATGTTGTTTCACCAAGCATGGACCTACTTGTGGTGAGATCTTCCTGCTAGTTTCAAGCCCTTCTCAGGGTGCATAGTAGTGATAGTTCCTTTTCTAGAGATACATGTTACAATGTAAGCATGGAATTTGTTTAACTCCAATGAAAATCATCATGGTCTTGAAAGATTTTATTTAGAATCCTTGACCTGCCACAAGTAGTGATTCTGTCGCCACTGACACCTTCACCACTCGAAACTTTCCGATGAATTACCTCTCCTGATTCCGCTTGTGAGATCCTCTCCAACAACGCTGTCTCTTCTCATTGATTAGGAGAGTCTGCTCCTGCTCGAACTCCATTGCTTCATAATTTTTAATAGTGCACTTCTTATCTTCATGTTCGTTCTTATTTACAGAACCTTGTAAATTATGTCTTCATTCAATCTTTCACTTGCTTCCTCTATTTTTAAGCAGTTTTGCCAAACAAATTTGATCACGTTCTTGCATTCTGTGCTCTCTCTAGTCTCCAGTTATTTATGCTTTATAGCTCTTTCTCTTGTGGGTCTTGATCCACCAAAGCCATTTAGTGTCTCCGATGCACTCTTCCTCTTTCTGTGATAGATCTTCCATGCATTTCCTTTCTATATGCCTCTTCACTTCGTATCGGTAACAATATCTTGTTTCTTCCAATTGAATAAACTTTCTTGCTAAAAATTGAGGCAGAATCACCATCAATCATTCCACTGTTAAATTCCATTCAAGATTGTCATCAACTTCTTGACACGTGGTGTTGTGTGCATGTCCTTAGCTTCTAGTTGAACAAAGTTATTCAAAGCTATGCTTCAGATTGAACTAGAATCTTATGCGATTTCATTTTTTGGATCTTGATTTTTCAACCTTCAGGCGTATCAGTTTACAAATTTCTCCATTTTCCACTTTTATGACTTTTTGTAATGAATCTGAATGCGTTGCTTTGATTTCATGACTGAAGATTTACCTGGATGACTATGAGATGAAACGACAATGACATGATAACTGTAGGCGCCTGAATCTACTTTAGAATACTCGAACGTGAAACACCATACGTATCATATATGTACATATTACTTAATATGCAAAAGATTTAAACACTTATCTACAATTATGAACATGGAAAACAGCTGGAAGGAGTAAGAATATTTTCATTATATGGGAACACAATATATATATTTTCTCCAACATGCTAAGGCCTATGTGACTACTACAGATCTCAAGAAGTATCAGCCCATAGTTTGCATATAAGAAAGAGTTATGGTGTGTATGATAATTGTCTAGAATGTTTTTTTCATAAACTTAACATGGCAAATATGATTGTCAAAATTCAAAATGGGTCTTTAATGCATTACATTTTGTATGGCAATTCATTCTCTATTTAATAATTACTTTATATATTAACTATGCATATTGATGTCTAATAAAAGTTAAATCATAATTTCAAATTTTCTCTATGCAAAAACCCTTTTGGATGTAGGCTCAAGGAGGATCCTCATCACCCTTGACTAGTTGGATTTAAATGAGCTTGTATGGGCTCTTAGAGTGCTCTCCAATGACTCTTCAATCCCTTGTGACCTTTCTGTTTAAGAAGGGAATCCGTTGCTTCTTTTCTCATGTATTTTGATTTGCTTCCATGACACTTGGAGCCCCTCCAAACCATATACCCTCTATTTTGTCTTGAGGCTCCGTTTATTTTCTTTTTCTTGTATACTCTTAGAAGAGAAGCCTCCTAGGTAAGACGCTAAGCTTAATAAAGGGAGGGGTCTCTCTCAATATACACTCAAATACACTATTAAGTGGGTGATATGTAATAAGTGTAAGGCAATAAGTATGGCAATATGTGGGGTAGCAGATAAAGAAAATAAACTGATTAGCATGCATAATCTGGAAAAAATGAAACTGCAGGGAAAAGGGATATCTATGTTGGGCGACTTATTGGTGCATTGATCTTCTTTAACTAGAGTAGTCTTATTGAGAGATGAGGTGTCATAGGTGAACCAAGAAGGATAGAGAAGACCTAATAGATTAGGTAGAGGGCTGTTGTGACTTTGGTATATGTTAATGGTGTTCCTCTATTCTTTGATCAGACTCAGTTCTTGCAAACATGTTCCATTGGTGAAGCTCCTTTGATCCTTTTTGTCTTAAAATTTCTACTATGAAGATCTGCTGTAAATGCTAGTGAAAAGGTAGAAATAATGGAAGGATTTTTCAAAAATGAGAATATAAGAACCCTATTTATACATGTCCTAGACCAACATTCCAAGATGACATTTTTGACTGAGGTCAAATGATTTGGCTCTTCTTAGGGAAAATAAACTAAAAGGGAATTTGCGGCAAGGGTTGAATTAGTTGTGGTTGAATTCAAACCATGGTCAATATTGACCTAGGGACATGTGGACAAATTGGGGACAAGGGAAGCTATGAAAAGGGAAGAAAAGTGAGAGAAAATGTACGGATCTAGGAACTTCTCATGACAAGATTACTCCAGCTGACACATGCCAATCTTGATTGGGAGGTGTTGTACTTAAAAATTTTGCACACATAATTTTTGAGTACACCAAATAATTTTTTTGAACTAATTGTTTCAATGCCATCTTGTAAGTCTTGTTGGTATTTTTTGCCTTCAAACATTTGTACTTTAGATTCTGCAAGGAGCAAGTCAAGTTCAAAAAAACAATCATGTGTGAGTAAATGTGGTTATGTGTGGATCGACAATAGCAAAAATGATTTTCGGTATTTGTTTGTTTTGGCAAAAAATGATTTATAGAGTTGGTCTGTAATTGGCGTTTGATGGTATTCAACAGTTATTAATTGTGAGCTCATTGTACATGGCATTTATTGTGTTCGACACTTCTTCAAAACGATTTGGCATTTATCTCATTTGGTTTCCATTTGAAATCAATTGGAAGTTGTGCATTTTGGCGTCAGATTGATTTGTTGGCAAAATGTTTTTTTGAAAGTAATTGGATAAATTTTGGTGAGAGAAATTTCGAGGTAGAACTACGGGTGAAGTAAACAAAAGGATAAAATCATTTGATCTGGACAAAAATGTGATATGAAAACATTGAAATAAAAAAATAGAGCTTTAATTTGAAATCAATTGGAAGTTGTTCATTTCGGTTTCATAATGATTTGTTTGCAAAGTAGATTTTTGAGAGTAGTTGGATAAATTTTGACGAGATAAATGTCGACATAGAACTGCGGGTGAAGTAAAAAAACGATAAAATCATTTAATCTGGACAAAAATGTTACAAGATGTCATGTCCCCACTCTAGCCAGTCTAGCAGTGACATGTGAGTCAGCCTATTATGGGGTCTTGTAGGTTGACAGGGTGGTATAGAGACCCAGTTTGGTTATTCAGTGTTGGAGACTTGGTGTTCTGGCGGTTATTGATCAGTTGGGAGACATTCCTTGTTTTTGGGAGGCAGTTCCTACATTTGTGGAGGTTACTCCTACTTTTTAGGAGACATGGTCAGGCCCAGGGTTGGGACTCCATGAGATTACTCTTTGGGGTTCAGTTTCAGGGAGATAGGGCTTGTTCCCTAGTTTTTAGGAGCATCCCTAGATTTTAGGGATGAGACTACCAGTGGTTCCTTGATTTCCGACTTCAGTCACAGAGAGGTGACAAGTTGTTTTGATGATTCGTGAGGTCGGTTGGGCATTTCTTGGTTACTTGGGTTATATTTTTAATATTACCAAGTTTCCGTCTTTTATTTAAATAAGGCTAAGTTTATAGCCAATTTGGGGTTATAAGGAGTTTTTGGCCTCTTCTGGATGCGTGTACTAGAGTGTAATAGCTCGTTGGAAAGGTCTCGAACTTTCCTAAATATTTCATTCATAAGTCAGAGCCTTTCGGGGGACGGATTTCTGTTAAATTGGAAAAAGGCATTATTTTCTATGCACTCAGCTTCTTAAATGAAAATTATAATAATCATGACTTAAGCGCCCTTGGTCCACTTTTAGGGGATCGGATAAGTTTGAAAAAGGCTATAAGAGGCGATTAGAGGAAAGGAAGAAGGCATCAATTAGCATTTCATTTTCTCTTGGAGAAGGCGCTTGGAGGCGTTGAGCATTGGGACGAAAACCCCAGTCGCTTTCCTGGTGGGACGTAGCCCCCACACAGTGGTCTATATTTATTCCTGTCCGTGGTGATTGGCGCCCTTCCTCTTGCAAGGTGCTGGATTGTAATTTGGCAGAGCGCAGCAATTAGAGAGGGGCGATTTCAGTTTGGAGAAGATTCTTGTGGTACTGTTGTACCTGGCCAATTCCGAATTCGTACGGCTGTATTTGACAGCTAATTCTGATCACAACAGCGCATCTATTAAGGAGACTTTCAGCTGGCTGCCGTCCTTTCTGATTTATAGTTTCTTCGGCGATTCAGGTTGGCTGTTTAACATTGTATTCTGCCCGACTTATTAGCATTCTGTAATCAGCGAGTATTTGATTAAATATTTAGAAATTTTGCTCCTTCAAATCTGGATTTGGTTGTACCTAGGTTTAATTTCCATAATTCGTTCATGCATTTGCATCTCAATTCTTTTCTTATTGCAAAATTCATCCAAAAACCAAAAACAAAGAAAAACACAAATTTCAATAGAAAATACAAAAATATTACAGCAGTTCAATAGAAGAGATCCATCAGGGATCTTTCAGTGGTATCAGAGCTGTGCATCCTGCCAGCCTGTGTGGTTTTGTGTTGTGGGATTCCTCGGGAAATTATTTTGTCAGCAGATTGTTTCAAAATGGGAAGACTCTACCAAATGTTTGGGCTTACACCACCCAACATTCCTCCAAAAGAGGAACAGAGGAATCAGGGTGATGAAGAGAGAGAAATGATGAGAACCCTCATCAACACTCAGCCTAGGATTGCTCAGACCTTAGACAGGATACAAGATGCCTTGGACCGGTTGGAATTAGATCGAGGCAGACGGAATAGATCAATATCTGTGGCGAGTAGTCAGCGAAGTCACCAGTCACACGCATCAGACATGAGCCCCCTTCAGTCCCCTAGGCGTGGACAATTTACAGGTTTGCCTGTTACCCAGCCTATGATACTGCCTACTTCGTCAAAAACAGAAGAAATCAGTAATGTCAATGGAGGAGCTGAAATGGAAGAATTATCTGAATGTAGTCAAGAATCAATTTCTACTCTTTGTTGTTGTGCTGGTTCGTTGGAGGTGCCTACTAAGGCATCAATCCAAAAAGAATGTGAAAGATCAGAACTGCAAGAGTTGACAGCCAAGGCGAATTTAGATAACAACTCAAACAGCTTGCTTGGAACCCTTTTCTCACAATGTTCAAAGACAGAAAATATGTCTCTGATTCAAGGTGGAGATTCCAGTCATGTTCATGCCCCTGTATCTGCAGCTAGGTTGGCTGTATCATCATGTGAAATGAATGAGTCTGTTATAACCGGAAGTAGCTGTTATCTTGGTAGTCCCAAAGAAGTCTCCAAAACAGTTAATGTTTTTTATCACAAAGAGTATGAACATGGGATGAAAAGTGTTATCCTCCAGAATGTTCAAGTGGATAAATGTATACTTGATGGTGAAATGCTAGTATGGGATTTGAGTTTCAACAATTTGACAGGATTGATTCCAGACACGTTACACTATTTAAAACAAGAACAAATGATATATTTGTACCTTGGAAACAACAGCTTAACAGGAATACCCCCTATATGGTTAAGCGATTATCCGCATGTAGACCTGTCATACAATAACTTTTCAGGGGAGTTTCCTTCATGGATGATAGATAATATACAAGTGAATTTGATAGGGAACTCATCTAACAATAATCTTGTCAATCGAAGTGGTCAAGCTTATTTTCAAAGAGGCTTCACATGCCACAAAGGACCTCCACAAAATACTGATTTGGCCATCAACTGCGGAGGTGAAATACAGAATAATTTTGAGGAGGAAGACAATGCGTTAGGCACTTCCTCATTCTTTCTGAGTCCTAAAGAGAACTGGGCAGTGAGTAGCACAGGATATTTTATGGATGCTGAGGATCATGAATGGATAGTGCATGCCAACTACTCACAAGTTGCCAAAGGAATAAGTACAGAACTGTATGGGGCAGCACGCTGTGCGTCTAACTCCTTGAGATACTATGGATTATGCCTTCAGAATGGGAAATATAACGTACAACTCCACTTTGCTGAGATAGTAATCGCCAATGGAAAGTCATTCGCAAGTCTTGGAAGGCGCATCTTTGATGTCTATATTCATGGAACTAGAAGATTGCAAAATTTTAACATTAAGCATGATGCTGGAGGCGCAAATAAAGTATTAGCTAGAAAATTCACTGTAAATGTGACTGAGAACTACTTGGAGATTCATTTTTTTTGGGCTGGAAAGGGAACATATGAGGTACCAGTTAAGGGGACATATGGACCTTTGGTATCGGCTATCATAATCAGTCCTGATTTCAATATCAACAAAAGTAATGGCAGAAATAGTAGCAACAAACCCCTGATTATTGGCATAGTTTCTGGGGTAGTAATTTTTTTAGGCTTAGCAGTGTGCTTGTCGTTCATCTTTATTAAAAAGAAAAATGGAACCGAGAGCAGATTCGTGGCAGCTCATGATGATAGAGAATTGACAAATAATGGAAAGGAGAGACCTGATGTTTGGATTGATCAACCAGAAAAGTCAGTTATACTTGATATAACAAGTGATGTTCGGATGATTAAGTCAGAGGTCTTTGCTTCTCCTCACAGTTTAAGATTCCCACGCATACATAGGGTGAGATATGACAAACCTTGGTTTGAATGCCTTGATGTACAGACATTTGTGGACTTAGTACAGTCAAGAAGTGGCAGTACACAAAGTGCCGATCGCTATGTGGGGTTGGATCAACGGAAACCAAAACAAATAAAACAAACATCAAAGGGAGAAAAGAAGATGCTTACTGTTGTACCATTTCATATGCTAATGACTGATGTGTCTGATGTTAAACAGGAAACATTGACATTTAAGAATCTGTTGTTCTACTTTGTAAATTTTCCCCCTGGTTATACACTGGAGATTTTTCACAAAATGGTGGTGGAACATGAGGGTTCTTTCTCAATGAACTTAAATGATTCAGTATCTCACGTCATTTCAACTGATAAGAGAGGAATCAAATACCAAACTGCAGTAAAGCATGGAGAGGTCATTCATTACTCTTGGGTCATTGACTGCTGTCAACAGAAGTCTCTCTTGCTATTACAAGCAAAATACTTTCTTAACCTTTCAGACTTAACCAAGGAGAAAATGAGAGAGGATATTGATGAGTTTGGAGATCACTACTTTTGGGATCTTTCAGTGGTATCCCAGAATTTGCATCCAAGAACTTGCATGATTAATGGAACGTGTCCCAGGTTGTTGCAGAATGATAGTTATATCAGAGTAACGCAGTGGATGGGTTCAACAGTGATTCAGAGATGGATATGGGATCCAGGTGAAGATCATCCATGGGAATTCCTTATGAATTGTGTTGAGTATCACATTGAAATGTTAATCATTCCGACGCCCACGATCATGTTGGATGCAGTTGCAAGTAACGTCTGCATAGAGTCACCCTGGTATGAGATGTCTTATGTTACGAAGGAGGAAGTTAGCTCTTGCAGGTATTGCGACATGGTTTATCAGGATAGCGGTCATGACAAACTACAAGAAGAAATAACTACATATTTTGGTTGCATCACAGTGGTGCAGCGAAAGCAGGACATAGCAGCTAAAGAGGTGGAGGTACAGAACAGCTTTGGGACAGCTAATGTAGTTAGAGGGACATGTGACTTTCAGCTAGATACACCTCTTAGACCAGCATTTATGGATGAGCGACCTACCATTGAAGAAGATGCAAGAAAGGACGATGAAGACACCTCAAAAAGGTATGATCATGAATCTGATTTTCTGAGTACAAACAGCAGTCCTTTGTCTTCACATGATCATGAGATAGATGAGTGGCATGAGGATGATAATGGTAAGAAGCTTTCCATTGTTGACACTCAAGATTTGAGGGATAAGCCTCTTATGATGATCAAGCACGAGGAGCAATTAGAGTTGCAAACACTTGATGAGAGATTTGTAGAAGAAAAGATTGTGCATACATCCTATGGACCAACAAAGGATGACATGGAGAGTTGTATCCGTGATTCAGATTTGAAGGAGTCTACTTGTGTTTTGACATCATATCCTGATGAAGATG
Organism: Torreya grandis; assembly: GCA_037957365.1. Classification (NCBI taxonomy): domain Eukaryota; kingdom Viridiplantae; phylum Streptophyta; class Pinopsida; order Cupressales; family Taxaceae; genus Torreya; species Torreya grandis. Next base: position 891,497 of record JARHVA010000319.1, on the reverse strand, counting down.
ATTCTTTGGGCAGATACAATGCTGTCCTAGTTTCAGGACTTGAGTTCTATAAAGCAAGGACTGATTTTTCATCCATTGACATCAGGTTACTCTTTTGTACAGCGGGCAGCCGTGAGGTAGAAGCTATGACAGCCTTTGAGGATAGTTTTCAGTATGGTACGCACCTTGGACAACATATTACAGTTTCACCCGAGTTGCCTTCCATGGATGAGAAAGGTAAATTGATTTTGGTTCCTGATGAGATTCTTGAGGTGAGGGAACGGCGGTTGAGAAGCAGGGTGTTTCGAGAGTATTTGGTTTGTTGGAGAGATCTTCCCATAGAGGATGCCACCTGGGAGGGAGAGAGCATTTTACAGCATCCAGCATTACAGTTGCTTGTGGGCAAGCATCTCCGAGAGGGGAGGACTGTCATGTCCCCACTCTAGCCAGTCTAGCAGTGACATGTGAGTCAGCCTATTATGGGGTCTTGTAGGTTGACAGGGTGGTATAGAGACCCAGTTTGGTTATTCAGTGTTGGAGACTTGGTGTTCTGGCGGTTATTGATCAGTTGGGAGACATTCCTTGTTTTTGGGAGGCAGTTCCTACATTTGTGGAGGTTACTCCTACTTTTTAGGAGACATGGTCAGGCCCAGGGTTGGGACTCCATGAGATTACTCTTTGGGGTTCAGTTTCAGGGAGATAGGGCTTGTTTCCTAGTTTTTAGGAGCATCCCTAGATTTTAGGGATGAGACTACCAGTGGTTCCTTGATTTCCGACTTCAGTCACAGAGAGGTGACAAGTTGTTTTGATGATTCGTGAGGTCGGTTGGGCATTTCTTGGTTACTTGGGTTATATTTTTAATATTACCAAGTTTCCGTCTTTTATTTAAATAAGGCTAAGTTTATAGCCAATTTGGGGTTATAAGGAGTTTTTGGCCTCTTCTGGATGCGTGTACTAGAGTGTAATAGCTCGTTGGAAAGGTCTCGAACTTTCCTAAATATTTCATTCATAAGTCAGAGCCTTTCGGGGGACGGATTTCTGTTAAATTGGAAAAAGGCATTATTTTCTATGCACTCAGCTTCTTAAATGAAAATTATAATAATCATGACTTAAGCGCCCTTGGTCCACTTTTAGGGGATCGGATAAGTTTGAAAAAGGCTATAAGAGGCGATTAGAGGAAAGGAAGAAGGCATCAATTAGCATTTCATTTTCTCTTGGAGAAGGCGCTTGGAGGCGTTGAGCATTGGGACGAAAACCCCAGTCGCTTTCCTGGTGGGACGTAGCCCCCACACAGTGGTCTATATTTATTCCTGTCCGTGGTGATTGGCGCCCTTCCTCTTGCAAGGTGCTGGATTGTAATTTGGCAGAGCGCAGCAATTAGAGAGGGGCGATTTCAGTTTGGAGAAGATTCTTGTGGTACTGTTGTACCTGGCCAATTCCGAATTCGTACGGCTGTATTTGACAGCTAATTCTGATCACAACAGCGCATCTATTAAGGAGACTTTCAGCTGGCTGCCGTCCTTTCTGATTTATAGTTTCTTCGGCGATTCAGGTTGGCTGTTTAACATTGTATTCTGCCCGACTTATTAGCATTCTGTAATCAGCGAGTATTTGATTAAATATTTAGAAATTTTGCTCCTTCAAATCTGGATTTGGTTGTACCTAGGTTTAATTTCCATAATTCGTTCATGCATTTGCATCTCAATTCTTTTCTTATTGCAAAATTCATCCAAAAACCAAAAACAAAGAAAAACACAAATTTCAATAGAAAATACAAAAATATTACAGCAGTTCAATAGAAGAGATCCATCAGGGATCTTTCACAAGAAAACATTAAAATAAAAAAATAAAGCTTTAATGGCATTCCACACTCATTGTGAAATCATGGGTGTTTTCCAAAGTATTTAAAAATATATTTGAGTTTTCATCATGGTTGAAAATTGGAGTTTTTTGAAAACTTTGCAAAAAGTGGAGTTTTTCATGGACTTTGCATTGGTGCATAACTTGTAGAGTTATCCATTGGTGCAATTCCACAATGCGAAACTTGTAGAATTCTCCACACTGGCAATTCCATAGTGCGAAACTCATAGAATTCTTCACAGGGGCAATTCCATGGTGCAAAACTCGTAGAATTCTCCACATGGGGGCAATTCCACAGTGCGAAACTTGTAGCATTCTTCACAGTGGATATTTTTGTAGACTTTGTACTAGTGCAATACCATGGTGCAAATCTCGTAAAATTTTTGACATTGGAATTTCAATTTTATTAAAAGCCAAAAATAAAAAATAAAAAGACACGTCCAAACTCAAGGTTTATTTTTTGGTTTTCAAAAGCTAAAAAGGGGGCTTTTATTAAATACAACTACCCCATCCATTTCCAACGCCATAATGGAGAATAAAGTGGAAATAAAGCCAAAAAAATAAAAAAGGCCAAAGATCTTCAACACCATGGTAGAGAGTTTAAAGTAATATGCAACCAAAAAATAAAATAAAAGGGGAATGAAGACAAATAAAAAAGCCCAAAGCGCCATTGTTAGTGGAGTCCCATATTTTGAAATCTCCAAACCAACCACCTAAGACAATCAACTTGCAATGTCGTTTTCCAGCCATACATCAACGCCATTGAGGAGAGTGAATAAAACCAAAGGTTTTAAGCCACTTCAACTGCTGGGCGCCATTCTACAACCATTTCCAATGCCATACATGAGGGTTTGAACAAAATATACTATTTTTGATGCATGTACAGCTACAAATAAAGATATACAGGTGTCCCACATTCATTTCCAGCCATTAAAGATTATGAAAATGCATGTTTCAGTTGCAACAAAGGTAAAAACATGGTTTTGAATACATATACAGCCCCTGAGCGCCATTATTAAGATCCTGGAAGAACAAATAATTTTTTTTTGAAGCTCCAGAATTGTCAGGTTCATTCCAACGCCCTCCTAAGCTTCAAAACACTATTTCTAGCCAAGTTTTGAATTGCGTTTTGAGGGATTAGTACGGAGAAATTTTATATACTATTTTCAGCTATTCAGGCGCCATTTTAAGGCTCTCAAAGCTGAAATAAATTCGAGGAGAAGAATAAATACATTGGAGCTTGTTTCAGCTATTCAAAACAGCATACCAAGTGCCCACTAGGAGGAAATGAACATAGATCAAGTGTAAAAAATATTATCTCAATGTCAGAACACCATCTAGGTAATTGTTGAAGAAGCCAAATTAATTTATTTAGACAAAAATGACATGAAAAATAATATTTTTGAAATGCTGTTCCAGCTAGGGCATTGTACAAGTTTTTGAAACAAGTATTTTAGGCTTCTAGGGTGCCATTACAAAGAATTTTCAACACCCCTTGAAACTTGCAAAATAATCCGCCAACAGTTTTTGGGGCCCATCGAGGGATCTATTTTTGTCTTTTAAGTGCTACCCACAAAATCGAACATTTTGCTCATATGACCATTTTTGGAGTTTGAGACCCTTTGTACCAACTGAATCTTGATTGGATACGAGCTACGCAGGAAGACATGTCTTCAGACCATTGAGCTTTTGTGTGGGACAACAAAACAGACATGGCTTAATACCAAAGAGCTGTAGTTGTTTTGGATGAGGAAGGAGATAGAGTTGGTCTTGCAAGAAGAGCGACAACTCTCGTTGCTAGAAAACAACCCAGACAAAACAACCTGGACAAATTGTGATCAGAGTTGTTCAAAGAGCTCTTCAACCACCCCCTGCTCCTAGACAATAAATCTTCTTTAAACTGGTTGAGAAAATATTCACCTTAGCGATCCAACTTATTTGGACAAGATGAGCTTGCAAACTTGAATGGTGTATTCGAAGTTGGTGATTGTTGATTGCTTTGCGAAGAGTTATGCTGGAAATATATCGGATGGCACAAGTAGATTTACAATGTTAAATTGGCCAATGAAAGGACAAGCAAATAAATTAAAGCTATGTTTACAAAACTTGAATTGATAAATATTAAACTTGGGGAGTTGTTGGTGAGGAGTCTATGCATTAAGCCGAGCTAAGAGAGGACAAAACTTGTGCACATTGAAATGACAAGAGCAACTTAGCAACTATTTGAGAGAAGATTGGGATTTGATGCCAATGGAATCATCAAAAAGTTTCCAGGAAACTCATGCTAACACCTCCTGATTTTTCAAGACATACCGACATGTGTTTTTAAATGCAAATGGAAATTTCTTTAGTGCCATAATGCCGTGTTTCTTCTTGCCTGCAAAATCAAAATTAATAGTGTTTTCTGATACTGCTAGATGTCTCAAAATGTGCATTGGTCCACTCGAAGGTTGCTAGGTGCTGTCCATTGTTTTGGCTGCATCTTCCACACCTGGATTCCGTTTTGGATCTCGAAAGTGTTCGAAAACTCTTTCAATGAACCGCCGTGAATAAGTAATATTTTATTCTTTGGTGAGGAATTGTAATGAGAAATTCTTTCGAAGCACATCCTTTCACAAGTAGATGCACAAGCAAGCGAGAACAAATAAGCTTTTCAAAACCGTGCAATCTGACTCGACAACGTGTGTTCATCTCCATACAATTGGGGTTGGCGAACTAGTTGTTATTTGGTCAGATCGAAGCACATGAATCTATGATGGACCCTTTGAAGGTGATGGGAGAACAAATCGGAAAAGAACAAACATAGACTTTTCAAAAGCACAAGCATATCTCTTCAAGTGTGATCAAGTTGAGAAATATGTATTCATCTCCATACGATTAGGGTAGGCGAATTGGCTAGATATGGACGAGTAAATTCTTGGATAAGGAACTAGTCACTAATGAATCTAGAGTTTTGCATTTCACTAGGGAATGCAATCCTACTCAGTGCCTTAACATCAAAGTCAGGCAACCAGTGACAAGATGATTTGATGACAAATTGACCCCATTCGGCATGCTACGTTGTCTCGTAAAAGTTACTTGTTACATAATGACTTGTTATCTCAGTGAAATAATTTTTCACATATGATGTCATTATATAATAAAGTCCCACACTTGAAAAGTGCCTTGGAATGTAACGTTTGTCCAAGTGCATACAATTGTCCTAGGTGAATCAAGGGGAGCAACGTTCATGGATACTAGCTAAGCATTGAATGACACTGTAATATTTATCATATTAATTCTATTAGAATCAATTGATTGTGAATGAAGACATAAAGTGGAAAAATACGAGATAAATTAAAAGTACTAAATAGGTGGGTGCAATTCAAACATCAAATGACTTTGTAAAAATGTTTTAATTAGTTCTTTTGGAGTGTAAGAAGTCACTAATACATAAAATGATGTAATGAGTGCCTATATATATATATATATAAAGTGAATTGCGTGCAAACTCTAGTTAGGGTAATTGACTCTTAGGTGGAGTTAGGTAAAAAATTAGTTTCTCAACTACTTGGAGTGGAAGAAATGTCTACATAAGGGATGATTCTTCATTATACAGGTTGTTGGTTCTTTTCTCTCAGCCCTAGAAGAGGGCTAGCTGCAACTTTGTGTGTACATAGACTTTTCCTGATTTATGAATATGAGAATACAGATGATATGAATGCTATTTTGAGAGTGTTAACATTCTTTGGTTATGGTATGCGCTTTGCTGTTCATAGTTAAAGAAATCCATTAATGTTTCAATATTTATTTATTGTATGTAAAACTCTGATGTTGCAAATTGTGTTGTAAATATCTGTAGATGGACTTTGTGGCACATGTATGCAGTATGAATACAAAAGTTGACTTTGTGCTTCTAGATGACCTTCATCCTCCATGCATTTGTTGTTCGTGTTTTTATTTTCATATGAGAAAAAGGGTTCTCACTCATTTACATTCCTTTCTAGGTTATCCAAACGGTCTTCTGTGTTTATTTTGATGTTGGTTTCTCATCTCCTTTCTTTTTCTTCCAATTCCCTTTACTTTTTAACATTCTTTTTCCCTTTTTGTTTCTTTTGGACTTTCTGTTTAAAAGTACCCAAAATTCCCAAAACCCCCCATCATATGAGGGAGCTGCCTATCTCAAATGCAAAGGAAAATCATCTATTCCATGGTCAGTTTATCCAATGTTGGAAGTTTATGTTGTTGCTGTTGGATGAGTGTGAAACAAATAAAGAAAGCACAACGACAAAATCTTGCCAACAATTTTTGGTGACTCAGTTGGGGAATCAGAGTTCTTTCTTGCATTCAATTTGCATTATTTCAAGGACCCTCCCCTGGAATGGAGGTTGGCGACTTTGTTGAAGTGAAGTACTTAGTGCTTGTCACTTTTTGATTCACGCTATGGCGTTGGTTTTACTCGTCCCATTGGGAAACCTTTTTTGGTCCTTTGGCTTTCGCCTAATACAATGAGTTATCTTCAGGTTCAAGGAAGAGATTTCAGAAGTTTTCTAGAAAAGATTCTCAGGATGCAGATGATCATATTAGTGCTTTCACTATGGCCTGCAACATCTTAGGAGTTTTGCAAGATGCCTCTGGGAGACTTTTTTTTGAAACTGTCATTGGACCTTCTACTAAATGGTTCTAGCACTTGGAAGATAGATGCATGGTGAATTGGAACCCCTTGAAAAAGAAGACCCTGGATGGATTCAAACCAGACATGGATGTGTGTGTGTTGTTGTCCAAGTTTTTCCAAATCCGAAAGAAAGAAGAGAAGATGAGAGATTTCATAGCACGCTTCAACAAATTGTTGAGACTAATTCCTTAGGCTAATCAACCAAGTTGCAACAACCAACTTTGTCTCTTCATCGCTTCCTTGCATCCAGAAATCAAATTTAACTCGATGAGAAGCAACATTCATGACATGGAAGTTTCACAACAACAAGCAATTGAATTTGAAGATGACATTATATTATTTGAGATATTGAAGAAAGAAGTTTCAAAACACATTCCAAATGCCTTAAGTGGTGAATAAGCAGTGGAACCTGCTATGAAGTGAAAAAGGTTTTACATAGAGAATCGTCAATATTTAGATTAGAGATTCGAAAAATAATTATGTGATCAAGCATGCCAAAACTTCAATAAAGAAGAAGAAGAAATGCTCCCTACTCTACATGATTGTTTAAATTTCACAATTTTTGGAGAAGGTGAGTTGTGGAGAAACAACTGGTTGAACCACAAATGGAAGAAGACGTTGGAACATATATGCAATATGAAGACAAAAATGGTGATTGTGATGTTTTGCTTTGTGAAGGAGAGGATAACGTTTACCCAATTTCATGCCAAGGAGAAGATCCCTCTTGTGTCATAATAAAAGACTCAATAGTCAAAGGTGAATGTTTTCTTGGTCCTCCCTTTCCATGTCTCACTATAGAATAACTCTCTGGAAGATCTAAAACTAAAGAAATCAAGAATACACATTTTGAAGCTTATAGTCTTGCAAAGGTTGAAATCAAAGAAGATGCGAATACAAAGCAAGATGAATAGTGCCCGATATTCATTTCAAGCGAGATGGAAACTATCAAGACAAAAGAAATTGATGAAGATGATGACAACGATTCATTCAACAATGAGTTTGTCTCTACCACGAGAAGCATCTTAGTGAATAATACGTTCCTCAATCCATTTTAGAAGATAATTTTGTTGTTCCAGCTCAAGGAGAGACGCACAAGACGGTTTCTTTGATTTGGGTTCTAAAGCCAACACAAATACATTTGAAGTCATTGGAGAAAACATTGAAGAAGTCTAGTGTGGACCAAGAATGGTCACAAAAGGATGGAGAATGTACAACGATACTATTTCCAATCACAGAGACACCATTGGTGAATATTCGTGTAAGTTGAATCATAAACAAGTGCAAGAGACATTTGATAAGCTTAAATTCAAGCATCCACGCCCTGAAGAATTTGAGATTCCCAAGCAAAATGCAAACCGGTCTCTAGCTTCTCATGAATTATTTGTGATGCAATTTCAAATTATAAATGGAATTGTGGTTTCAGTCTTGTTCATTCACAATCATCTCAATATACACAATCATTGTGAGTTCATCTTCCTTCCACCTGCTTGGTCACTTCTGCTAATCATGTGCAGGCCTTGTGATTCAAGCCCATTGTTCCGAAAAGGTAGATACTTCTCCCAAACCATCAATGGGTTTACATAATTTTTAATCCTTCTTGGTTCCCTTCTACATAGTTTTGTTTCGTTTTCCTTTCCCTATTTTCCATTGTGTTTGTGTGTGTTTCCAATAAATGCAGCAGTACAATGAAATCCCTTGTGATGTTGTCTCAAGATTGACTTGTCATGACCCCATAGCCTAATGGATAAGGCACTGTTTCGAAACCAAAAGATTCTAGAGGACAAGTTATGTCCTGTAGAGGACAAGTTATGTCCTGCATAGTCCATATCCCCAACTAGAGCCAGTAGTTGTACCTAAAAATTTCGCACATGTAATATGAGGACATCAATAATATTTTTTTCGAACTGACTGTTTCAATGTCATCTTGTGAGTTTTGTTGGCATTTTTTGCTTTCAAACATTTTTACTTTGGATTCTGCAAGAAGTAAGTCAGTTTCTAGAAAATAATTATGCATGAGTAAATGTGATAATGTGCAGATCAACATTAGCAAAACTGATTTTCAGCATTTGTTTGTTTTAGCAAAAACTGATTTACGGAGTTGGTTTGCAATTGGCATTTGATGGTACTCAGTACTTATTTAATTATGTGCTCATTGTATCTAGTGTTTGTTGTGTTCGACAGTTCTTCAAAACAATCTGACATTTATCTCATCTAGTTTTCATTCGAAAATCAATTGGAAGTTGTTGATTTCAGCTTCAGAACGATTTGTTGGCAAAGTGGATTTTTGAAAGTACCCAGATAAATATTAGGGAGTTGAATATCAAGGTAGAACTGCAGGTGAAGTCAAAAAATGGATGATAAAATCATTTATTCTTGGCAAAAATGTTACAAGAAAACGTCAAAATAAAAAAAAACAAAGCTTTAATGGCATTCCACACCAATAGTGCAATCATGGGTCTTTTCCGTAGTGTTTAAAAAAAATCTTGAGTTTTCACCATTGTTGAAAAAGTGGAGTTTTTGTCAAACTTTTCAAAAAGTGAAGTTTTTCATGGATTTTGCAATTCTTTAGTGCAAAACTCGTAGAATTCTTCATAGGTGCAATTTCATGGTGCGAAACTCTTAGAATTATCCACAGGTGCAATTCCACGGTGCAAAACTCGTAGAATTCTCTACAGTGGGGATTTTTGCAGACTTTGTAACAGTGCAATACCATGGTGCAAATCTTGTAAAATTTTCCACTTTGAAATTTCAAATTTATTAAAAGCCAAAAATAAAAAATAAAAAGACATCCAAACTCCAGGTTTATTTTTGGGTTTTCAAGAACTAAAATTAAAATGGGATTTTATTAAATACAAATACCATCCACTTCCAATGCCATAATGGAGAATAGCGTGGTAATAAAGTCTAAAAATAAAAAAGGGCAAAGATCTTCTATGGAATGGTAGAGTTTAAAGTAATATGCAACCCCCCCAAAAAAAAAATGGTGAGTGAAGACAAATAAAAAATGTCCAAAATGCCATTTTTAGGGGAGTTACATTATTTGAAATCTCGATGCCAAACCAACCACTTCAGCCAATCAACTTGCAATGCCATTGAGGAGAGTGTGAATAAAAAACACAGGATTTAATATATTTACAGCCACTTCGACTGCTGGGCACCATTATACAAACATTTCCAATTCCATACATGCGAATTTGAACAAAATATACTATTTTTGATGCATTTACAGCTGCAAATAAAGATATACAGGGTGCCCACATTCATTTCCAGCCATGAAAAGTTATGAAAATGCATGTTTCAGTTGTAACAAAAGTAAAGAAAGGATTTCGAATACATATACAACCTTTGAGTGCCATTCTTAAGATCTTGGAAGGACAAATAACATGTTTTGGAAGCTCCAAAAGTGCTAGGCTCATTTCCCACGCCCTCCCAAGTTTCAAAACTCCATTTCTAGCCAAGTTTTTAATTGCGTGCTGAGGGAAAAGCACAAAGAATTTCAGCTCTTCATATCCAAGAAAGGCACCATTTTCAGGTTCTCAAAGCTGAAATAAATTTCAAGAGGAGAAAAAAAATCGAATTTTGTTTCATCTATTCAAAACAACATACAAAGCGCCCACCAGGAGGGAAACAAACGCAGTTCAAGTGTCAAAACTCTTATCTCAATATCCAGACACCATCTAGGTAATTGTTGAAGAAGCCAAACTAATTTATTTCGGCAAAAATTACATTAAAAAGAATATTTTAAAAATGATATTTCAGCCAGGGCACTGTTCAAGTTTCTAAAACAATTATTTCAAGCTTCTAGGGTGCCCTTACGAAGAATTTTCAACCCCTGTTGAAGCTTGCAAAATAATCCGCCAACAGTTTTTGGCGCCCACCATGGGATTTGTTTTTGTCTTCAAATGCTACCCACAAAATCCAACATTGTTCCCTATGACCATCCTTGGAGTTCGAGCTGCTGTCTACCAGCTAAATCTTGTTTGGATACATGCTACACAAGGCGACATCTCTTCAAACTCCGAGCTTCAATCACCCCCTACCCCTGGATTGTAAATCTTCTTCAACCTAGCTGGGAAAATATTCACCTTAGCGATCTAGCCTATTTGGACAAAATGAGCTTGCAAACTTGAATGGCATATTCAAAGTTGGTGATCATTGATTGTCTACACAAAGAGTCGTATTGGAAATAAATCGGATGGCATAAGTAGATTTACAATCTCAAATTGGACAATGACAAAACAAGCAAATAAATCAAAGTGATGTTGACAAAACTTGAACTAGCAAATATCAAACTCAGGTGAGTTGCTGGAGAAGAGTTTGCATGTTACCTTGAGCTGAGAGAATGCACAACATGTGAACATTGAAATGACAAGAGAAAAATAGCAACAATTTGATGACTATGGAATCATCAAAATGTTTCCAGGAAGCTCATGTGGACACCACCTAATGTTTGAAGACATAACCACAACATACATTTTTAAACACAAATGGAAATTTGTTTAGTTCCCTAATGTCTAATTTCTTCTTGCTTGCAAACAAAAATTGATAAATTAATATTCTGCTACAGCGAGATGTCTGAAAATGCACATTGATCCACCCAAAGATTGCCAGGTGATGTACATTGTTTTGGCTGCATCTTCTACATCCAAAGTTTGTTTTGGCTCCTGTTTGAAGCTTTGGAAAGCTCTTTCAATTAACTACTATGCAGTAAGCAATGTTTCATGCTTCGGCAAAGAATTCTAACAATAAAATCTTTCAGAGCACATCCTTTCACAAGTCGATGTGCAAGCAAGTGAACAAACAAGATTTTCAAAACCATGCGATTTGACTTGGTAGTGCTTGTTCATCTCCATACGATTGGGGTAGGCAAACTGATTGCCAATTGGTTGGATCAAGGCACATGAATCTACGATGCAACCCTTTGAAGATGGAGAAAAAATCAGAAAGAAACAAACACACAATTTTTTTGAAAGCACAAGTAGATCTCCTATGGTAAGTGTGATCTGGCTCAATAGCATGTGTTCATCTCCATACAATTGGGGTAGGTGAAATGGTTGCTAGTCGGCTGGATCAAGACTAGTAAATGTTAGCAACACATCATCAACAGGAATCCACAAGTTGGATAAGGCACTATCACTAATGAATCTAGAGTTTTGCATTCAACTAGCGAATGCAATCTTACTCATGTGTCAATGTCAAAGTCAGGTATTCTAGAGTTGTCTCTTAAAATCTACTTGTCACATAATGACTTGTCATCTTGGAAACATATTTTTTCACATATGATGTCAGAATACAAGAAAGTTCCACACTTGAAAAGTGCCTCAGAATGTAATGTTTTTCTAAGTGCATATCACATAATGACTTGTTATCTTGGAAAAATATTTTTTCACATTGATGTTAGAATACGAGAAAGTTCAACACTTGAAAAGTGCCTCAGAATGTAATGTTTTTCTAAGTGCATACGGTTGTCCGAGGTGAATCAAGGGGAGCAACGCTCATGTATACTAGCTAAGCATTGAATGACTTTGTGAATAATTCTATTAGAATTAATTGATTGTGAACAAGGTCATAAAATGAAAAAATCCGAGTTAAATTAAAAGTACTAGAGTGGTGGCTTCAAGTCAAACATAAAGTGAATTTGTGAAAATGTTTTAATTAGTTCTTTTTGGAATTAATTATTATTATTATTGGCAAAAAGTCACTAGTACATAAAATGATGTAATGAGTGCCCGTGTCCATCTTAAAAAATGGAATTGTAGGCAAACTGTAGTTAGTGAGTCTCACCAAGAACCACAAATCTCAAGGTGGAGTATGCCAATCAACGACCTTCTACACCAATTTATTGGAGTAGCCCACCTTGAGACCTGTGGTTCTTGGTGAGGTTCACTATCAAGTTGGAGCTTTCAACTAGAGTAGAGGGCATGCTAATGCAGATGTAAGATTTGGCTTGAGTTGTCCTCCACACGGATTTTGTAAAACAAAATGCTGTAGCATGATTCTCCCACATATAGGTTCGAATGACTAGCTATGGGTGTAAAACATGACAACACGAGAGCTTACACCTAGTCTGGTTAGGGAATTAGAAGACCTAGATGCTCATATACGCCTGGACGTGCATCTTGTCAAAGAGTGCCATCTTGATTTGACCTTGGTGTGACAAAATTGAATAAATTATGATAAGGGATGGTGGACCCATTTATATTTTCACTATTTCAAAAAAATCCACAATAACATGAAGAAACATTAGTACTTGTGTACTTGTCTCTCCCTTATTATCCCACATTAAAATCTTGTAGGATGCAATTTCCATTCTTCATATGTGCTGGCTTTGTCTTGAGCATGCTCCATGTTCAAGTCTTTTTTTTATGTTTTAGAGCTTCAAGACCTAGGACCATATATTCTCTTCCATAGGAGGAATTTCTATATTGATTTTCTTAGTGCCACATTTGAAATGCTTAGGTGTGAAAATGTTTTTCTCTACGAATCTGTGGCTTTGTTTTCATCTCTATATTTAGACATTATTATTGTTTTCTTGTGCAGACCATCTTTTGACAAACCCTTCCGCTATAATGTCCCTAATTGGCCTTTTTAAAGAAATTCTGGATTTACCAGAAAACTTGAAGGCAACAATAATAAGATCTAAATTTTATTGCAACAAACCCTTGTGAAAAAACACAATAATCTGATTTTCTATTATTTATGGTAGCAAATCTTTGAAACAAAATACCCAAATGGTTTGGAAATCATTGATAAACCCTTTGAATGTTTAAATTTGATTTCAAAGGTAAAATATACAATATGGTATCAAATACAATTCAAAACATATTTTATTTATTTATTTTCCACATCAAAACCACAGAGAAATACCCGAAGGCTGATTACCAAAGTTCCTCCATGAATGACGCTTCGGATGGGAAGTTGAGGCCAAAATATGATCATGCAAACTTGAATCACGAAGATCTACCCATTGAAATGATGCTGGCAATGAAATGTGTTTCCAAAGGGTGATGTCAATCCTTAATCAGGGCCTAAATGAGCTCCAAAAGTTGGAATCGATGATGTTGTAGCTGCAATCGCAGTTATGGACTGAAAATCGTGTTTGAAACGTGCCCTAAGTGAACAAGACACTGAAGATCTCTAACTGAAGCACAACTGCCACCATTGGATGGAGTTACCTTAGGAGATGAGAGGGTTTTCGTCCTCAAATCTGTCTGCAAAGGAGGGTTTTCGTCCTTTATTGTTGTCGCTGAAGCGTTTGCATCAAACATACATGAGAAAGTAATACTAATTTTCAAAATGATCCCCAAAAGAAACCTCCAAGTTGTCTTTTATTATTTTCCATTTGCCTTTCCCAAGTGAGGTGTTCCACTTTGGTCCCTTTCTTTATTTTTAAATAAGCTATTTTAACATTGACTCTATTTTACATTAAAAATCACCTTTTTAATTAAATAATAATAAAATGTAAGTTTCCTTTGATATAACATAAAGTTACTTTTTGGCTAACTTCGTCATATTGTTATCTTAAGTATTTAAAAATACTTTTCATTTTAATAATAATATTATTATTAAGTTGCCCAAAAGATTAGAAATGACCGGGCCCAACTTAAATAATATTATTAATTACTTTAATCTAGAAAAAGGGATATGACAATCTGCCCTTCCCATAATTTGCTTGCTCTCAAGCAAATGCAAATCCGAATGGTCCAATATCACTATGCCAATATGATAAATCAAGTTATAATGTCCATAAAGCTTGGATCTTGTACTTGACAAATGAAGCAACAACTGCGAAAAAATGCTATAGGATCCACTATTTCCATCATCCTTATTTTTATGCAATCCATGTAACTTGATCACTTCTTTGAGAGACAATTTGGCTTCCCATCAGTGACTTGGATTAGGCAAGGAATGCAAGCGACTCACAATATGGTCCTCTTTTATGTGACGACCATTGATACCTTCTTTCCAAAGCTTGATAACATCCTCAAATTCCCATAAGGCCAAGGGCTGCCTTATGAACTTGCCACCATGTTTTCGTTGTGCCACTATGAACTGAAGAATCTGGAACCTCTCACTGAGCCACATAATAACTTCCTTGAGTTCCAATAGATTGTACAAATGTACTGTATGCAGAAACCCTCATGAATTTGTACGACTCAGCTTGTATGGAAGCCAAAACGAAGTTGCAGCAGCCATAGTTCATTCGAAACTTTCTCCAAAACAACAGTATGACAGCTAGAGTATTTGCTTTCTGCAGCTCCAATGGCTAAAACCCTTCACAAATAGCATGATAGAAGAAAAATTCCCAAAGAGTGCAAAGTGGGTGCTAAATGTGATTGATAACTGTTGTACAAAATCAATAACCCTGAAAATCAGCATTATAAGAATGGTACAACTGCTGCAATATTGAAAATCCTTCGCAAAATTCAGCAATGTTAGTAATATCGAGGCTGGAAACAATCCTACAATGACTGAAAATACTTCAATAGCAGCAACAAACCAAAAATCACTGAATTCTATGACCGAAACCACTTGTATGGTTACAAATGATGTAATTTAGCAGCTGAAAATGGTGATGACATTAGCTCTAAATCTGGAAATTATGATGACAACAGTCTCTAATATGTTTCCTTTGCAACATAATTGTAATTGTAATATTTTTCCCCTTTATGCCTTGTTTGTAATCTTTCGTAAGCATATCTGAATGTGAAACTGTTCCATCAAGCTTATGTTGAGCTACTTTGATATTCATGTGAATTGCCCCTTGAGACCACCTTGTGGTGCTCAAAACTTCCTCAATAGGGAGGATAAATCGAACACAAATCCTTTTCAACTTTTGATGGTGCTCTTTACCTAATGGTAATCTTGAAAGTACAAAATCAAATATCATGCAAAGCTTCATGATGCAAGGAATGGTGAAACAATCTTGTAGTATCCCAACTTTTGTGAATGCTCCTTCACACATCCAAGAGTGGCAAACCTCTATGTAGCTTGATTCCAACAACATCATACCATGCTGATCCAAAATAGACAAAATGCTATCATGATCAAATGTTTCACCTATCGATGAAATCGTGGTTGTCACCAATTGTTATTCCATCTATTTAACCATGACAACTCTTAGAGCTCTATTGATGCCTCAAAGCACTACCACTTTTCCCTTGGATTTCAACTCCATAGTGAACTTTCCAATAGAATGTAACCATTGCATGCCCAATACTATGCCCACCTCTCCTAGTTTGTGGTTACATCGATTACCTTGGACTCCAATTGTTGCTTCCATGCTGCCCCAAGCTATTATCTTCAACAATTGGTTCGAATTAGACCTTATGATTTCCCATATCGGAATTGTAGTGCCTAGAATCCGTCTTCTATCAACTACAAACACTTTACTAATGACAATAGGTAAGAAACGCTTCTTTACTGAGATACAACAGTTCTGTATGACTGTAAATAAAATGTTGGGCAAGCTGGAAATGAGGGGGACAACAGTTCTAAAATTGGAGACAGCTCCCATACTGATCTGTGTCTCACCTAGACCCATGATATAGGAATCATTATGTATCTTACGCTGACAACACACCGTAAATGTTCCAATATACCCTTCTTCAATCTTGTCTCCAAATGTGCGACTTTAGCTCCAAGGAGTGATCTATGAATCACGAGAATTGATCCTTTACAACTTCGATAGAATGCACATAATATTCTATATGATTCTTCATGATCTTCCTTTTTATCCAAATGCAAGGGATAAAGAATTGACTAGAAATAGTAATATTAATCTTATTAAAGCCTTTATCCATTTTGTGCCTCAAAGGATCACCCAAATCCCAAATGTCAAATCAATTTGAAACTTGAATCAAAGAATCTATATGCCCTATGCTGCAAGTTGTATCCTTCACCCCATCACCCTTTTTAGCATGCTGTCCATGATGACAAGATTCTTGTAAGGACATAGTATGGAGCAATAAATCTGGGATATGACCATCATACCTTGGGCTGTAATCACAATGTTTAATAGTTGCCTATTTGAAGATTTCAGCAAGTTGAAAATCAACATTAGAACCCGGTGAGAACCTTTCTCATGTGCATGTGTTTCAACACAGTCATCTAGAAACTCAGCCTCATATGCTTCTTGACTTAACACATTCTTCTGTAGCATGGACTCAATCCTTGGTGGATTGATGAGTGTGTATTGAACCGGAACATCTTCCTCACTTGTGCATTCATCAAGTGAGGCTTTTCCCCCTTGACTTCCTCACCATTTTGCTGATACATGTAACCATTAGATGCCAATAAAACATTCTCTAATATTAAAGAATCTTTACCTTCAATCTATATGTTGGGTTACTTGTATTCAGCTGTCATTTCTACTGTTAAGTACGGCTTCAGCTTTTCTTCACATTGATCAACTACTTTTTGAGCTAATGCATGTTCAACTGGTGAGACTCCATGTTCATCCTTTCTCATGTTAGCCAATAGAATTGATACGAGTGGCTAGAAAATATCGTCACTCTCATTCATAATTAAAGACAATTGTTTGCATTGAGGTAACAACATTTTCTACATGATTCTCCCTAATAGTTGCAAAGAAATGTTAGTTCAAGATCTATCATTACAACACATGATCTGACTTTTGCAACAATTTCTAAAATCATAACGCTCTTAGTAAAAGAAGAGCTTTTCGTTTCATCTAAACCTTGGAAACTTTCCATAATCAATTGAAATATTTTCCTCATGGTGTTGCTGTGATATGGCCTTTCAGGAGCTATTATTCTAGTAATTTCACGAGTACAAGTAATAATTATGAGTCTCACATTTGGATCTGGGTGTCTCAAAATCTTGGGCTTATCCAAATAAGTCATCGATGGATTTATTGCCCGTAACATTGACTCAAAATCTGTCTTATCATGGCTGTAGTTTAGGGTCTTGGTTTGCATTGGGGACCCCTTTTTATCTCCCACGGTCAATGGTTTCCCTATAGGTAAGTTTACCATGTCTGTTGCAGTCCTTTCCGAATTCATCAACACAGCCCTACATGTCTTCTTTAATGTTTCTATTGCCTTCAACTGATCGGTACATTCATTCCAAGTGTAATATTAATTAATAGGTCTTAATACAATTTGAAATGAAAGAAGAGACTTGAAAGCAAATCTCTATGTGTGTAGTGGTTCCTTATGTTACTTTCAGTTTTTGTAAATGAAGAAATCTAAATCACTGAAAGAAATGAAGACTAAAGAACCCACAGATACCACTACTGATCATGAATGCTGATCTGATAATCAGACAAATCAACTTTAGAAGAATCGAGACAGGAAAACAAATATTTCCATTGATTTTCAAGGAGTAAATACATGGATATATGCTACAGTTAAGCTTTAATTACAGGGCGAGACATTCATAATTTAAACTGTCCAAGGTAAATTCCATCTCAATTTTATTGAATTTATCATTTTGGTTACTCTCTGAGAATAGATGGCTAACTCTGTGTATCTGTGAGGTTGTGACATTCTAGTGTTAGCCACTGTGTGATCTCCCAGCCTACCAGACTGATTACATCATTCTTCCACCCTATCTCAGTTAGCAGGGAGTCAAGAGTCTTGTGCCTTATGCCAAATTGATGTAGACAACAGACGATCAGTCTATTAGTGTACTTCTTGCACTATTTTGTGATGGGCCCACATTCTCAGATCTCATGTATTGGCACAGGTGACAGTTCTTCCTCTTAATAAGTCTACATATCTTGACCAAGCATATATCACCAGTTTTATGACCTTTTCAAGGAGGGCATTAACCTTCAATGTTGGGATGAATACAGAATATGAGATTAGATTCAGTGGCTACTGTCATCCCTGGAAACTCTCAAAAGCACATAATTTGTCATCGTAACCATGTGCTGGTTGATAGCTCTACCAACGGTGCTATTGTTGAAAATGCTGGGGGTCTTTTCTTTGTTATTATTATATGAGGACTCCAATCTTATATCTATTGCTACATGCTTTTGTACTTTCTCAGGGACATTTTATTTGCATTTTCTTTGTAAAACCCCTGCCTACTTTCTTAGTCACCTTGGTGTTTTCTGTTACACAAGATGCTTTAGCAATTCTCTTAGTTTACTTTGTTATGCGACTGTGTTTTTGAGTCCCATTGACTTGTTTTGGTCATTTGTGGACATTAGTATACCATATTTCTTTGCTTCATTTGTGGACATTAGCTGATCTTGCTATTATTTTGCTATGTTAATAGAGGACTTCAATGCAAGGACAGCAAACAAGCAAGTCAACATTCTAGGAAGTAATGTGGATCTAGATATGAATCCTCTTTGGATGGCAGAAGAAAATCAGGAATGGAACAGGATTTCAGACAATTGGCATGGGGCTGTCATGCACTTTGGAGAAGAGCTACTAGGTTTATGTAGGATACATAGCTTAATTATTTGCAATGGCATCAATAAATGGGAAAAATCAAGAAATTACATGTGCACGACACACAAAGGGCAGACTGTAATAGATTACATTATATGTTTACAAAATTCTATACCTAGAATTGAAGAGCTAGAAGTAAAAGATTCTCTCATGGAAGTTTAATCAGATCACAACTCAATATTTTGGAGAGAACTTTGCAAGGAAAAAAAACAATCTGATAACAACATAACAACAGTGCAATGGTTGGAGTACTTAGAATAGTTGTATGAGTGTAAAAGTGATCAAAATACACCTTCACAATTAATGTTAATGAAGAGCTTTTCATGATAGAAGACATCCTACAAGGGATTAAAAAGCTAGCAGTAGGTAAAGCCCAAGACATAGACAACCTACAAACAAAGCATTTAAGATGGGGAATTAGTATCCTAGCACTACAAATCAAAGAAAATTTTAATGAGGTCATCCAAAGTGGCTTTCCGGTAGAGTGGACAACCAACGTAACCATACCTCTTTTTAAAAGTGGAGATGTAAATAACCCCTCAAATTACTGAACTATAATAGTCAATCTATTTTTTGCAAAGCTATTTGGGAGTATGATATATCACAAAATTAGCAGTTGGGTGGAGAAAAAACGAAAGAGAGCAAAGGGGCAAGCAGGTTTTAGGCCCAAACGCTCCACTATTGATCACTGGGTCACGCTTAGACACCTTGTTGAAAAGGTTGGGGATAAAAAAGGGATGCATATTGTTGCTTTGTAGAATTCAGAAAGGCATTTGACATAGTGCCAAGGAGCAAACTATGAATTAAAATGGAAGACTTAGGGGTCCCAATGCACTATAGAGCAGCGGTTCACAAATTGTATGAGCAAGTCAAGGCTGAAATCAAAATGTAGGCAGGACTGTCCAAATGTTTTGGGAGTGATATAGGCGTCAAACAAGGCTGTCCTCTATCCATAAATTTATTTTGGCTATACATTGATAAGCTAGAAGACAATAAACAAACTCAGAGGGGAGGGGGTCCACTTGGCCGATTATGTGGTGAAAATTCTGTTTTATGCCAATGACCTAATTCTAATGGTAGAGACAATCCAAGATTTAATAGACCATCTCTAGGCTCTAGAGCTCTTTTGTAATGAAGTAGGGATGCAGATAAACACTGAAAAAACCAAAATTATGATTTTCTCAGTGAAAAGGAAGGAATAACACCTTGATTTTCAGTTTGCAGAAGGGTCTCTCGAAATGGTGTTAGGATACAAGTATCTTGACCTCAACTTTCACAACAAGCTTAGATGGGATATTTGCAGGATGAAAAGAATACAAGGTAGATGGAGAGCTTTGTATGCGCTTTAAAACATTTGCAGGAGTGTTGAGTTATGGGATTGGAAGACCACCATGATCTTATTTGGGTTACTTGTGACACTAGTGGTATTATATGGTTGCGAGGTGTGGGCTAGTGTAATGACGAGTTTGAAATGGAGGCAAATAGAAAATATCCAAATGTGCCTAATCACAAATAGTTTTAGAATTCAAGACTTAGTCCCATATGAAATCATTCAAGTCAAAACACATACTTTCCCTTTAGAGGCAACCATTATGGCTAGGTTATTATGTTACTTGAAAAAAATAGAAAACATGAAGACTGATAGGTGGCGTAGGGCCGCAAGAGACAAAGAGCTGCACAGAGGGAAGAACACTTGGATAAAGTCATATGTGCTCGGAGACAGGTACGGGTATGGGGAGACATGTATGGTACCAATACATCATTTTTTTGAAAATAGGAGACAGGGGTACGTGGAGATGATGATATATATTAAAAAAAATAAGAATAATAATTATAATTTAAAATTTATTAAAAAAATAAATAAAATAAAAATTATTGTTAAAATTTAAAAACTTAACTAAAAGTAAATAACTTATAAAAAAAATAAAATAAAAATAAAAGCATTTAAAACATTAAATAATAATTACTAAAATTATAATTTATAAGATAAAACCTTTTAATATTTATTAAGTTATTAACTTATAAACATGAAAACAATTAAAAAATAAAATAAAAAAACATTAAGATTTAACAATGAACTTTAAAAAAAAAAATGTATGGTAGTGCCAAAACAAATGCCAAAGTTCGAATGGAAAAAAACCACTACAAATGACCTTAGGGTTAACTGCTCATTTTTCGCTGATTAGACTATTTTTTTCTGCCCTTTTTTATGTTTAGGGTTTGTGCATTTTGGGGATGCAATATTTCAATGGGGGATGCAAGAACAGGCAGGGCGATGTCTCTAAGCATAGGAGACGTTTTCGTACCCCTCTCCCATACCCGAAACGTGTCTCGGTCCCTGAGACATGTCCCAGGGGTTGGGAGACATGTCCCAGGGGTTGGGAGACATGTCTCCTTGCAACACTAGATAAAGTAGAACCACAAGTGGATGAACATATGGGATATCAACTTCACTGAATGTCCAAATTGTAACAAAGACAATAAATTATGTGAATGAAAAATTTAGAATGGTAATGTGGAGGAAGGAAACAAGCAAGAAAAGATAATACTATATTTTAGTGTTCAACCCAATTTATTGGCATAATGAAAAAACATAAATACTAAGGACTAACTCTGATAGACTCCAATGTGAGACAAGCAGATGGACGACTCCTAGTGAACAATGGGACAAGAGGGTTTGTGTTTTTTGCACCATAGGGCTGGTCAAAACGGAGGAGCACTTCATCTTGAATGTCCTCAGTACACGGACATACAAGCCAAATATGTGGAAAGTTTAAGAGTTGGCTCTATGGTGGATATATTTGAGGGAATAAGAATAAAAAGATTGGGGGAGATGGCAATCCAAATCAGCAAAAGACGGAGCAGCCTTTTAAAAGATACCTTAGGTTCCGGGAATCTTTGAGTGGTTGGAGAAATTGGTGTAATCGGTGGTCCCATAGACCATTCTGTCTCATAGCCGTAATTAAAGCCACTTCATTTCATTCATTTCATTTGCTTATTTCTCTCTTCTAATTCCATCGTGTGTGTTAACAATTGCACTAAGTAACATTTAGTCTTGGGTTGGTGAGCTTTCATTGTAATCTTAGTGCTCAGCTGGTGTGTGTAATATAAGATGCGTCGGTTTAAAAAAATGCTAGAGGATATCAACAGTTATCACTAAGGTTACAACTAGTTGCATTTAGTCACGACCTAGTTATTGAAAATTTGACAAAGGCAACTGAAGTTTCGTTATGCCTCCTTCCACTATCATTTATTAATCCCTTACATTATTTATATTTACTTTTTCAAGGATGTAAAACAATATAAAAAAGTGACACTAATTAAATTTACCTTTAGAAATCCCTGTGGCTGTAACTGTGCGTTTTAAAGGTTACTCTTCCGCACTCATGACATAGCCTATTTCTAATAACATTAAAGTTAAGTTGTGAATTTGAACTTTTATTATTTGATGAGAATGTTTCTGTGAGGTCCCTGTTCTTAATGCACTATTGTCTAGTTCCTCACAAGATGGCTTTGTCTTCGTAAAACCCATCTATTATGCATTTAACTGTACAACTCATTGCAATTTCTTATTTCCAGTTCCTTGATTTCCTTGGACCAATTTTAAGTCTTTTTCAAAGCATCATTCTCTTCCTCAACCCTTCTATGGAAGCTTATGTGTCACTTATATTACACACAGCTTTCAGTCTTGATTGCCTTACTTATTTTACAAACCTATTCTGTTTGCTGGGAGATTCAGATTTTTCCAGTTCTTTAATTATATTGGTTAAATAATCCTCAGATTTTTTCTGCTTTAAATTGCTGATGTGCTTTTGAGATAACTTTATAAGTTTATTGTCTGATGTTTCCAGACTACTGGCTCGCCCTTTCTGACATCTAACTGAATATGCTGCTTCCTTCTGTGTTCAAAACATACATTTCACTTTTAGTGTGGACTTTGCTCTTTTTTAAGTCACGTTTAAACTTTTAGCCTTTTAAATCTAATTTTAACATGTTTATCTCAGTTTTTTTCTGGAATTTTCCCTTCTATTGCCGAGGAATCAGAAAAAAATTTACTTCAGCTGCTTGACAATGATAATGATCAAATTAAAGAGGGAATTGTACGCATTCTAGCAAAGACTGGCGGGACTATCCATGAAAATATGTGTGAGATAAATGGGTAAGTTAAAATGCATATATTTCATTTTGCTGATAATACTTCTCTTTAACCAAGCCTGAATGTAGCTATAAATTATGGTTGTGTTCAAATAATTGGCTTGGATGCAGGTCAGCAGATTTTCTGCTTGAAAAATTATCTGTAGAGGGTAGTCGAAAGCAGGCAAAGTATGCAGTCCAAGCTCTTGCTGCAATAACTAAGGATTCTGGACTTAATGCACTTTCGGCACTGTACAAGGTGTTATATCTTAGATGTATTCTGCATATGCATTTTATAAGTTTCCTAGTGTTGTTAAATACTAGCTTCATGATGTGATATGTTTTCTAAACTTTATTATATTTATTATGTAGTTGGAATATTGATTCTTGCTTTGTAATTTATTAATTCATTCAATACACAGAGACTTGTTGATATGCTGGAGAGTGGTGATCATCTAGCAACGATATTGCAATCATTAGGTTGCATTGCTCAGATTGCAATGCCAATTTTTGAGACCCAGGAAGAGAAAGTAATCCAGTTTGTTTGTCGCCAACTTCTTCGTAAAAGCAGTGTATGAGTTGGAAATGAAACCATAAATTTATAGTTTCTCATTTGTTTTTGCTTACCTCAGTTTTCAGAATTTAGTTCCAATGATGCATTGAGAGCTATTAATCACTTTGCTTTTTCAGAATCCTGTTGATGTTTCCAAAACAGAGTGGGAGGAGAGGAGTGAAATATGCTTTTTGAAGGTGCAATGATGGGCGGATTTGTCTGGTTCTTAAATCTCATTTTCCATCCTTTTTCCAAATACAAACATTAGATGTCTGCAATTTTTAATTATTATTTAGACTTCTACCTCAATCCTGCTGTATTGTTTTCTAGGTTGTTACCATGAAGCGAAATAATGGTTTCTATTTTGTAATCAAAGATTTATGGTTGCTGGAGTATTCAAGTGTACTTTGTTGCAGATATGTGGTATCAAAACACTTGTAAAAAGTTATTTACCTTATAAGGATGCACAATCAAGGAAAAGGATAAAAGCTTTGTTCGGGGTGCTTACTAAACTTATCAGTGCTGGTGAAATATCTGAAGATGTGAAGTCCAGGTGCATAGATACAAACCTTCCTTGCGATAATTCCATGTGTTAAGCCTTGAAAATTGAGTAGTTATATAGAAGATAACTCTGGATGCATACATGATTAGCTGATATATGATGAACATGATAGTTCTGTAAGTGAAAACAGGTTTTCTCATTGTTAAAAATTATGCTAATTTTTGGCAGCAAGGTTGATGCAGCTCATTTAAGGCTTGCTTCTGCAACAGCCATTTTGCGGCTTTCTATGCAATGGGACTCTCATGTAACTCCCCAGCTTTTTCACTTGACACTCCAAACCGCACAGGTTAATGTCTATGCTTTAATTCTATTCTTTTAGTTGTATACCGTCTCGTTTCTTTGGTTAGATTATGTTTATTCTCAATTTTGAAGTTGTCTTTTTAATTGGTTTGAAACTCTTCATTCGGGTCAATGTTACCTTGTTTGTGTGTTTTAGCTTTTTTCTCTTATGCTGGATGGATTGCACCACCAAAGTATGATATTTAACTACAGGCTTGAAATATATTTTTTGTGCTTGTTTCAGGATGTTTGCCCCTATGTGAGGAAACGATTTCTTGCTAAGGTGCATCGATACCTGAAAGATGGGACTCTTGATATTAAATATGCGTGTACGTTTATACTCAGCATACCTGTAGCAACTAAACATGAGGTTTTAGAGGTATAAATTGTAACTCCTTTCTGTATTTGCTCAAGGTTTATGCCAACACATTTTGCACGATGGTTTTGTGAGAAATATAATATTGTTGGACTGAAATGACTTGGCCATTGCCCTTATTTGTGCACTCTTTTCATGGTTTGTTCCGATTTTGGCTTTAATTTTGTAGGCTAGACAATACCTTGCTGAATTTATTGACAGAAGTCGTCAAGATCCTCAATTGAGTCAACCCTATTCGAAATCATATGAAGATTCTCTAGCACATGTTCTGAGTTATTTGATCCACGCTCTAGCGCACCATCCTGATTTTTCAGTTTCTGACTATGGTTCAAGAGGAGAAGCGTTTGAGCCATTTTATCAGTATGCCCTCTAAATTTTTTATTTTCATATCATCAATATTTACTTGTAGCTGTGGATGGATATTACTCGGAAAGAGCACAACTTAATTGTTTTCCTCAGTATCATCCCATATTGTTTTGTAGGCAGCTGCACTTTTTTCTGTCAGTAGTACTGCAGCAAGATCAAAGCAGACAGTGTGATCCAAAAGAAGAAAAAAAACTGGACAATATTCCCTTATTCATGACAATCTTTCGGACCTTAAAGAGATTAGAAGACGCAGTTGACAAATCTAAGTCAGAGGCAAGTTTTCTTGTCTTTGTGGTATATCAGTTAATACACTTTGCTCTAGTTACCTTAGGAATGCATTCATAAAATCTTTATTTGTTAATTATTCATTATAATCCTTAACCAGAGATGTTAAATAACAACATTGTTGGTCACTGTTTCATGGATTTCAATGTGCAGAAGCTTTATACCTTGTGTGATCTTGGCATTTGGATTACAAAAGATTTGACAGACAATGAGGTCAATATTGGAAGTTGTCCGCTATCAATATCATTTCCATCATGCTACACAACTTCAGAAGGGAGTGAAGACATCCACTTAAAGGTTTTACTGCTTTGTGTCCTAAATATATTATTTTTTCCCAAAACACGGATTGTGAATCTGTAAACACATAGGTGGCCCAGATGGAGACAATTCTAGGTTTATCCTTTTTCCATTAAATTCCCTTTGACTTTTGCCACAACGGTTTACCTATGCATGCAGTGAGAAATAACCATAATTTGGAAACTCAATTATGGTTTGTTCATTCACATGAATGACCTCATTGTGAGTGGTGCTTGCCTGCTCCTAAGAGCAATTAAAATTCCATCTGGCTGTTCATGCAGGCACATAAGGACACCTTTAACTGTCAAAGGAAAACTAATCTCTGGAGATGTAGTGAATTGGGATTTTACGTTGTCTGTAATATTAAAAAATCTACAGGCCTTGAAATTCATTCTCTCGTAGTCCTCTAAATGTACATCTAACTCACCTATAATTCCATGCTCCAAATATTGCCATATTCTTTTTTGTTTGTTTGTAGTTCACTTTTGGTCAACCAATGCATTTTAACTGTATTTATGTGCTTTTGGATGTTACAGAAAAACATTGTTTGCTCCTTATACTGATACCGTATTTAGAAGTACAGGAAAGAGGGCATTTTTGGTTTTTGTGAGTGGTTTCTTTTCAGCTCCAAGATTCAGAAATAGGAGGGAAATTGTGGTGTAAAGAACATTGTTAGTATCTCTTGAATGTTTGGCCACATCTTTCTTCATCTGGGAATAAAATCCTTCAGTATACGGTATGCTCAATGAATAATTATTAAGGAACCCATTGGGTGGTTATGAATATAATTGTGCTTTTGGAAAAAGTATTTACTTTTTTAAATTGTTTTTCATATAGTTTCTAAACTTCTCCTGTACCAATATTTTCGTAGCAAGACTGCTTAATCTATTTGGAGGTTCTCATTAGCCATAGTTTGTAATTATTTAGCCTGTTGATCTAGAGAATTTAATCGTTTAATACTGGATTACCATGAACATCCCTTTTTGTTTAGGGAATTCATGTGATTACAAGCCAGTGTCGTGAAACTTATTTTATATATGCCAAATGACTTCTAGTAATTATTGTGCTTCTGGCACCTTACGCAATAGCTTCTCTTGTTTTATTCATACATGAAAATGAATTTTGTCCCTCAGACCACATAAGGACTATTTTTCTCCTAATTATATGCCACATTACTTGCCTCACAAAAACCTATCTAATGTTGTCCTGGTCATCAGTGTAAGAAACAGCTGGTTGGTATTCTTGATTTTAGCTTATTGCACTTGTGTTGGTTGGTTTTAAACTAATTTTAGTGATTATGGTGTCAGGTTGATGGGAGCCATTTACCTCCCTGTCTTGTTAGGGATGGTGTATTAAGACATTTTAAAGTTTCAAGTATATGCCAAGAAGCCGAGGTTAGTATTTGAAACTTTGCCTATTATTTATTTTTTCTCACAATAATATTTTCTTAGGGCTTAAAGTTGTGGATTAATCTTAAATTATCTCTGTCTGCATGTTTTCAGTTGAATCATGATCAGAAACAGTGTGGCAATGCATACGAGAATGGTGCCAATGAATGTGAAAATGGGGATAGCAAAGCACAATTTTTACAGAGGACCAGCAGGAAAAGAAGTAAACGGAACAGAAAGGAATGTTTATCTGAAGCAACAATTAATCCAGAAATTGTTGAAGACCAGCTAGATTATAGAAGTAATACATATAATAAACCGGTAGTTCTTGCTGAATTTGAGGATAATAAACCGGTAGTTCTTGCTGAATTTGAGGATAATAAACCGGTCAAGAGTTTGAAATCTAAAGAGGATTTGGAACAACTTGAGGAACAATCAAAGGGAAAAATACTAGAAATGGTAACCAGTGAAGTCAAGTCAGCTGATAATGCTATGATGTCTGTTGAAGAAGCATCATATGCTCCCAAAAGAAGACGAGGTCGGCCGATTAAGGGGGCAGCAGATAAGATTTCCCATGGCAAAAGACAAGGCCTTGCAGGTAAGGATAGCATTGGATTCACGTTATCTCGACCTAAGCTATGTCATGAAAGAATTTATGGATATAAAGAAGATGTCGAAAAAGAAACAGAATCGGCAGATTCAAAATTAGTAAGATCTGAATGTACAGGTATTGGTCTTTCTGAAGTGGCAGTGGTGCATCAAAACGATACAGAAAGATGCTTTAAAAGCTCAGGGAAAAGTTCCAATTCTGAAGAAATAATAAAGTTACCAGACTTGACAACAGTAGATACTGAAACAGTAGCACACAGGATTTTAGGAGGAGAATTGACGCCTAATAATCTGCAGCTAGAAGAAAACCTAAGCTTTGGACAGTTTTCAGCCAAGGATTCAAAGAAGAGATCAATTTCCAGTCAGGATAAGACTTCAAAAACCATGAAGCAATCAAAGAGCACAATAATAGAAGTGGTGCCCAATGAAATCAATTCAGCTGATGATAATATGACAATGTCTGTTGCAGAAGCGTCATTCCCTCCCAAAAGAAAACGAGGTCGGCCCATCAAAGTGATGACAAATTTGGCCTCTTCACAATATAGAAAAGCCTTGGCTGGAAAGGATTCCAATCTGTTGAAGATGTCTAAACATAAGCAAAGGCATGAAAGCTCTGATTACAAATCAGACGTGCAAAGAGAAACAGAATTGCCTGATTTAAAGTTAGTTGGTTCTGAAAGCACACCGGGTGGGCTTTCTGAAACAGCTTTGACACGTTTCATTGTTTTGGATACCTTCAAGATGAAACAAGATGAACTGAGTAAGAAATTGTCAGAGTTGCCTTCTTCAGACCAGCAGCAAGGCCCATCAGAGAGTTTTGCAAATTGTTTAGAATTTTCCCAACGCAAGCGAGGGCGACCAAAAAGTTTGGGGCAAAGGTCCAATTCCAAAGGAAAAATAAAATTGCTAGATTCAACAACAGTAGGTATTGAAAGGGCATGGGATGGATTCTTGGGGTCTGAATTGAATCCTGCCAATATGCAGATAGAACAAAATAAAGTTTCTGAACAGAATTTGGCCAAAAGTTTAAATGGCATGTTGGAAGATAGTCATGGCAAAATTTCTGAAAAAGTGATGCCAAATTGTGTCAAGATAGCTGCTGAGAATAATGTTATGATGGTTGTTGCAGAAGCATCAGTCTCTTCAAAAAGAAAAAGAGGCCAATTGAGCAAGGGGAGAGCAGATTTTACTTCACAAGACACTGGACAAGGCTTGTTAGGAATGGATTCTAATGATTTG
Organism: Torreya grandis; assembly: GCA_037957365.1. Taxonomy (NCBI): domain Eukaryota; kingdom Viridiplantae; phylum Streptophyta; class Pinopsida; order Cupressales; family Taxaceae; genus Torreya; species Torreya grandis. The sequence goes on along the minus strand of JARHVA010000319.1, from coordinate 862,491 downwards.
AAGTTGTCTCAACCTAAGCAAGGGCATCAAATAAGTTTGGAATACAAAGCAGATGTTCAAAAGAAGACAGAATCAGCACATTCAAAATCAGCCACCTCTGAAATTGCAGAAGATGGAGTTTCTAGTATAGCATTGATGTCGTCCCATTCTGATGAATTAATCAAAAGAAGTAAATTTTCGTCACGAAGGTCATCAATGCGTCTAAATAAATTATATCCAAAACTTTCTGACCAGACTAAGTATGAGGAAGAGTCAAAAAGATCAGATGAAATGCCTGCCCAGTTTATGATTGCTGGTCATGATAAGGCTTCAAAAAACACGAGGCAATCGAATAGCATGGCAGTAGAAGAGATGCCTAATGAAGTCAAATCAGTTGATGGCAATGTTATAATGTCTGTTGCACAAGCTCCATTCCCTCACAAAAGAAAACGAGGCCGGCTGGGTAAGAAGACAACAGATTTAGCACCCGAAGGAAATACACATGGATTCAAAGGGAAGAATTCTTATGGGTTGAATTCCTCTCAACCTATGCATAGGCATCAGGAAAGTTTGACATACAAAATAGCTGTCCAAAAGGAAACTGAATCAGTAGATTCAAAATTAGTAGTATCTGAAAGTGCAGAAGATGGCCTTTCTGGAGCAGCATTGATGTGTGATACCAATGAGTTGATAAATAGAAATAAAGTGTCTTCACGGAGATCATCAAGGCATCTAAGGAAATTATGTGTAGAACCTTCGTACAAGTCTAAGCAAGAAAAAACGCTGAAGACATTGAAGAGAGTGCTTGGGGAGCCTATGGTTGCTGAGGTTAATTGTACATATGAGAGGAAAGAAGACCACTCGAGTAGTAAATCATCGGATTTGCATTCTACAGACCAGCAGAAATGTCTGACAGAGAGGAGTCCCAAAGATTTAGACACAGAGTTCTCTAATTGCAGGCGAGGCCACCCGAAAGGAAATACGCATGGATTCAAAGGGAAGAATTCTAATGGGTTGAAGTCCTCTCAACCTATTTGTAGGCATCAGAAAAGTTTGACATGCAAAATAGCTGTCCAAAAGGAAACTGAATCAGTAGATTCAAAATTAGTAGTATCTGAAAGTGCAGAAGATGGCCTTTCTGGAGCAGCATTGATGTGTGATACCAATGAGTTGATAAATAGAAATAAAGTGTCTTCACGGAGATCATCAAGGCATCTAAGGAAATTATGTGTAGAACCTTCGTACAAGTCTAAGCAAGAAAAAACGCTGAAGACATTGAAGAGAGTGCTTGGGGAGCCCATGGTTGCTGAGGTTAATTGTACATATGAGAGGAAAGAAGACCACTTGAGTAAGAAATCATCAGATTTACATTCTACAGACCAGCAGAAATGTCTGACAGAGAGGAGTCCCAAAGATTTAGACACAGAGTTCTCTAATTGCAGGCGAGGCCGCCCGAAAGGAAATACACATGGATTCAAAGGGAAGAATTCTAATGGGTTGAAGTCCTCTCAACCTAAGCATAGGCATCAGAAAAGTTTGACATGCAAAATAGCTGTCCAAAAGGAAACTGAAACAGTAGATTCAAAATTAGTAGTATCTGAAAGTGCAGAAGATGGCCTTTCTGGAGCAGCATTGATGTGTGATACCAATGAATTGATAAATAGAAATAAAGTGTCTTCACGGAGATCATCAAGGCATCTAAGGAAACTATGTGTAGAACCTTTGTACAAGTCTAAGCAAGAAAAAAAGCTGAAAACATTGAAGAGAGTGCTTGGGGAGCCTATGGTTGCTGAGGTTAATTGTACATATAAGAGGAAAGAAGATTCAAAATTAGTAGTATCTGAAAGTGCAGAAGATGGCCTTTCTGGAGCAGCATTGATGTGTGATACCAATGAGTTGATAAATAGAAATAAAGTGTCTTCACGGAGATCATTAAGGCATCTAAGGAAATTATGTGTAGAACCTTTGTACAAGTCTAAGCAAGAAAAAAAGCTGAAAACATTGAAGAGAGTGCTTGGGGAGCCTATGGTTGCTGAGGTTAATTGTACATATGAGAGGAAAGAAGAACACTCGAGTAAGAAATCATCAGATTTGCATTCTACAGACCAGCAGAAATGTCTGACAGAGAGGAGTCCCAAAGATTTAGACACAGAGTTCTCTAATTACAGGCGAGGCCACCCTAAAGGTTTAGGCAAAAATTTCAATTTGAAAGGAAAAACTAAGTTTCCAGAATTGAAAAAAGTAACAGCTCAAAGACTGTCAGATGAAATTTCAGGAGTAGAATTGGCTCCTAGAAATAGGCAGTCAGAAGAAAACAAAGGTTCTGAAAAGAGTTTAACAAAGGATTTGAAGAAGAGGTTAGGTGCAAGTCATCGTAAGCTCTCAAAAACAATGGATAAAATTCTATCGGGAAGTTTAAAGGTTTCTAGTTCTACTAAATTACAATATCCAGGTTCAAAGTCAAAGAATGGGTCCCTGCATATTGAGGTAATTTCACATGCATGATATTTGATGATAGTTTTTGGTGCATACCAGCAATTATATGGGTTTGGAAACTTTAGAGAAAGATTTCATGCATGGAATACTTCTTTTTGCTTACAGATGCATGGAAATCTATCGGAGTCCATAAAGAATCGATTGCACAGGAATGGATATAATATCAGGGGGCCCACAGAAAAGCATTTAAACAGGAGAAGCATCTCTGAAATCAAAAAGGTAATAATTTTTACTATGCTCTACAAAGGTAATTTTGCTGATTATCATATTGCTTGCATTCATGGGATGTAGGATAGTTGTTTATTTTTGTGAATCCAACACGCAACACTCTCCATGACAACCCAATTAGCTGGAGTTCTTAATCTGTCTCTAGGCATTCCTGGTATACTTTGTTCTTGTAGAGATATTGCTATATTAGAGGGATTTAGCTATCTTTCCACTTTTGAAGTAAGAATATGTTATGGTAGTATCTTTTTTCATATTGGAGATTAAGGATGGTGGTCCTTACATAAAATTTCATGGTAGTCAATATTATATTCCCTAGCTATTCACTAATTGAAACCTCTTCTATATGGATGCTATCAAAGTCATCAATGCTTCCTTTTTATGCTAATATATCTGGTTTGGTATGCAATTCTTATCAATATGCTTTTGTTTGAATACTCCATTCAGTCTGCTTCTTTTCAAAATATGGATTGCACATGTTTAAGGGCTTTGCATTGAATTAATAGACCTCTCTTAGCCAAAAAAATATTATCTGCATCATGATTCTGGTTTGCTGAAGGTTATTTATTTATTTAAATTTTATTGCATCCTCTTAAAACCATATAATTTTGTTCAATAATGGGATTCTTGTTCAATTTATCCTCTTCCATCGGCTCTTTGTATGGTGTGCCAATGAGTTTGATAGGCAGGTTTAAATATTGATCTGAAAATGTTAAAACACCTTTTTAGGTTTGAATTGGTCCCGTTTATGCTCTTTATGATATCATTGTGGGACACGGCTGTACGATTTTTAAATATCTTCTTGAAACATTATCGATTAGGTTAATTACATTTTTAAAAACTTTTAAAACTCTTTTGTGCTTTTTAAATATTATGTGACATTATAGGCTGTCTTTAGCTCTTATAATCGTTAGCTACATTATTTGTCTTTTTGAGTTGTTTAATATGCATATTTCTATTCTAATTCTGTTGTGAGTATTTGTTTATATTTTATGTGTTACATTTTTGGCGTCATTGTGATGCAAACTTTTGGTGATCAGAAGTGTTTTAGCAGTGTGATGTTGGTAGAGATGGAGTCATGAAGGTCACTCTGAGAGAGATGCATAAGCAGAGAACTTGAAGCACCAAAGACTAATCTAGAAAGAATATCAATTGGCTGTGGCTAGGATATTACAATCAAGGCAACACATCCACCAAGAAGCCTTTGATACTTGGGTTCAATCTGACATTGTTTGGGATAGTTTGGTGGGCTGTAATGCCCCACACTAGTTTGAAACAATTTTTTTCTCGAACACCCAGAAAGTTTACTGACTTCTAACATGCAGGCATTTCATCAAACACTTTCCTGCTTTGAAGTTTTGTTGTTGTTTCCTGTGTGTTTTAATGTATTTGTGGTCGGGATCATTCAATATGCAGATTTGAACAATATTTGCTCAAGAAATAACTCAACAATGCATATAATCATAATTGACATTTTAACTAACATGTTGTATGAGAGGAAAGTGACAAGTGAAACTCATTCTGACCTCAATCCCAGCAATACTTTATTGATCTGCAATAGAAAGGTTTGATGTACAATAGGAGTATATCAGCTGAGATACAAGGTATAGTAATAATGTCCACAATGCTAATGGACTGCTGTTATGCAGATGCTAATAGATACAACTGTCAACAACTGCTCTGGGCAACAATTTAGATGACAATTTGGGTGACGGTTCCACCCCAATTGATGACGGAACTTCCGGGAGCCATAACTTTTGCACCGTAGCTCCAATTGACTTGCCGTTTGAACCATTGGAAAGCTAAGAACGAGAAGAATGCGGTGAGATGGCATTAAGCTTCGCTCGATGTATTTTGATCCCCGAAAACCCAATGGAAGTGCCCACAACAGTGCTGTAGCTGTTTACTTTATAAATACTGCCTGTCAAACCCACCAAACATTGCCAGCCAACATATGTATGCTGTTGTAGCTACACACCCAGCCAAACAAGGGTTAATACACCCCACTAGAGCTACGTACCAATAAAGAAAGACTCCAAGTACATAATTTGGGAGGCAGCCAGCTCCAAGATACTCACGAGGCCCCCTCAAACTCCAATTTAATAGCAAAAAGGGGAATATTTCCCTTCACGCCTCTGCAGCAACTAGAATCGCCTTCCAAAAATGCCTTTAGACCCTCAACTTATACAAAGAATGCATCACGTAATATGAGGAGAGGAGCGGCCAACAAGAATATCCAACACAGCCCAAGAGGAATAGTGGCCAAGGGAAATAGAGAGCATACAATATACAAACTCAAATAAAATTTTTCAATAGCTTCCAATCCTCTTACCCCTAAATCACCAATCCATCAAAATTTTTTATCATTTGTCTCAAATCTTTGATAAATTTGATCTTCGCTAGATCCTTCTGCTCAGTACCAAAATCCTGTAATGAAGCACAATGCATAAACTCTGAATAACTTTATCAGCGATCAACTTGGGAGGGTCTTTCACCACCGGAATTGATCTTCAAAAGGGTTTTAATCCTCAAGAACACTGAGATGAACCAAGTTCGATCTCCAGAACCATAAGGGTTTCAATCAGAGAAATAGAATAAACTACATAATCCAAATGAACTCTCAATCTCCTTTTGTATAAGCATTTTAGGAAACTTTTCAAAAACTCCTTTTTAAAATCTCTTAATTTATTAAGCCTTTTAACTCCAAAAAGTGATTTATTTTACTTTTAAAACATTTCCGGCACTGAAAGTCACTTTTTAGCGTCTCATCATTTAAGTCTTTTCATTCTCTTTCCAACGAGCTATAGTACTGAGGTGCCTGATTAAATATTTTAATTAAAAATGACAACCTTAGTAAAATTAATTAAATATAGCTCAATATTACACCCAATTAGCGGAAATGGTTGAAATGCATTGGAACTGAAAACTGACTGTGTATGAGTGATCCCAATGATGAAAGATGATAAATGGACCCAACTAGGTGACTTATTAAAAATAGATGCTCCCTTCAAGAATCTTGGAGAACATATCGAAAGCTGGGAATCACATCTGAAAGTGGCATATGAGTCCTCCAGACCACCTGAGCTCACTGGAAACATCAAATAACTCCTTTAATAATGCTGACACACACCTAGAAGGTCAGTGCCAAGTGAAATGCAAGAGAATCTGAAAATGGGGATATTACATGGGCAACGACCATGTCGACTGGTTTATGTCCAACATGCCTCGAATCCTGACCTGCCACTATCTTTTGATGCAAGACTTTTGCAAAGAAAGAGGATTGAGACGTCGAACATGTGATAACTCGAGAAAGATACAGGATAAACTTTGACAAGGACAAGAAATATGTTGACTTGTTAAAGGTTTATGATTGTGGGTCGAAACATGCCAAAACGTAGCGTAGCCCCTATCTCAATTACGGAGCGTATCCCCTCTCTATATATATGGGAAATATCAAGGCCCTATCTATATAGATATGGGCAATATATATAATCTATCCTATTTGGGAGTGCAATTCTCTATACCCAGATGGATGCCCATATCTATATAGAGGGGGCGAGGAGTGTAGGAAGTTAGAAGGTTGCCACGATTGGTGGAACATAGATCCAAAAAAGAAAGGTTGCTAGAGGTAGGAAATAAATTAACCCTCCTAGATGAAATGCAGAGCCCTTTTAGTATGAATATAGAGTACAAGAGTTGTTTAGATTGTTGATGAGTTCCCTAAGGAAGAGGGAAGTCCTCATTCGGGATGTGAATCTGGATTTTCTAACGAGAGGAACTATGATCGAGAGGTTATGAAACAAATTAAACTGTTCATTAGTGAAGAGGAGGAGAAAGCAACGAATCCGATTAAATCTCTGTTTACAATTTAAGTGCCAATGATCATGAAGGCTCAAGGAGGTTGAGCTGAGAAGACTAGGCTGTGAGGATTTCTTAGGGTTCGGTAGGAGAGTGTATAGATGTGTTCAATAGTGTTCGGGAGAGTAATTTGGTATGGAAATGTGTGATGCTAGTGTTCCCGCAAAAGAGAATCTTGAAAATGATGAGCATCAAAGACAACAGAGTGGGATTACTTTAATCACCAACGGACAAGGTTTTGGACGAGAGAAGATTTTTTTGGTATAATTGTGAGTTCATTTCCTTCTAAAAAACACTAGCTGCCAAAATTGGATGGTTATAGGAAGGAAGACCTCGCTTATTTTTGTAGAACCTGTGAAACCATTTGGACAGCTAATGGCCAATTAGATGAAGCATATTGAATTCACACATTTTTGACAACCTTTTATAACAGTAGCCATGGACATGTATATATATCTTATGAGGTTCATTTCGACTCATGGGATAAGTTGAAGGGATTTTGGGCATAATTCAAGTTGTTGCGTGAAGAGAACAAAATCAACATAGTGTTTTATAATTCAAGGCAAGCAAAGAATAAATTGGAAAGCAAGAGAGGGAACCAATGGATAATTTGAAAAAGTGATGGTTTGTTGAAGGAAGAAGATGAAGGTTGTACCATAGACATCCTATCAAGAACCCGTCGATTGGGAAATGATAATGGAAAGTGAAGACGAGACCAACACCCAAGATGGAGTATTAGGTAAATTGGATGACAAGGATGGCAAGGAGTTGTCCTCTATGCAAGAACTCCAAAGGGACATGATGGAAATGTTTAAAGAATTCAAGGAAGAATCTAGAAAGGACATCAAAGAGGTTTGGTGAATTCAAGGATACAATACTTGTGAATTGTATATCTTCTAGAAAATTGAAAATAATTAATCCTTAACACAGCACAGGATTTGTTTCTCAGGCAACTCAAAAAATATGATCTTCAATATCTTCTATGATTGATTATCATACAACTATTCTCATGCTTGTTTCTTCATTTGTTTTTTTGCAACTGTAACTACCTTTGCCTTGGGGCTTACAAATTCAGAGCAATTAATGCATCATCCTTCCTCTTAGATTTTGTTCTATAGGGTGCAGTCACATTCTATAGGGTGTAGGCGACTGCATGCAAGCTTGATACCCTAGTCATCACATATTCTTGCTTTCTACTTCATTTTCTAGGTTTCGAGTCTGGTATGCAGGTTGTTACCATTTTCGATGACATTCTTGGTTACTTACATTCTCTTGCCATCGATATTGTGCACAGATCTTTCTTTTACTCAATATGTCAGCTCAATAATAAAATTTTAAATGTCCAAAATTTACCCTTAATTCTTTCTCTCTCCTTAGTTTTGATTCTTTTGCTTCAGACAGGATTAGGTCTTGTGATCATGAAAGATGTGATACTATATAAGAAATATAAGAGGTAAAATTATCTTATTAATGATGCTCCAATAACATACGTTGTGACGTTGATTTAATGCATCTTTGGTAGATGTAACCATTTAAATCACCGAAAACCACTTACATAAAATATTAGATATTTAAGCACATATCCTGACACACCAGTGTTTAAAGTATAGTAAGGTATAACTCTAACAGAAGCTCAGCCCCATGGATAAGAAGAAAAAAATAATGATGCAAGAATAGAAGAAAGTTATCAATTTTTTCTCCTTTTCCTCATTTGAAATTTTCCCATCAGTCACTAGTATTAAACTTGTCCACTTTTGCTGCAAAATCTGAATTAAACCCATGAGTTTACCCCCTCCTCAACCTATTATTTAAACTCCATACGTGAGTTTGCTCTGCAATCATGAAAAAAATATAAGCCAAAATCTCAGTGTTCCTCTCAAGGACATGTTTCCAATGTTTGAAACATCACACTAAATCACAAGAAAAAGGTGTCTCACACCAAGTAATATAGAGAGAAGGATGGAGGCGAGAGTGTCGAGCGGTGGTTTAGGGTTTCTAGTTGCAAGGGAGGTTGACGATGGAGGCGATGAGGCAACCCTGGTGGCGAAGATGAGGAGATTTAGGATGAGTGGGCGACCTCTTTTGATGAGGAAGAGGATGAAAGTCTATTGGATTTGTGGTTGGCAGTCCAAAAATCCATTTCTCGGATGCAACATCCCTCTTATGCGGGGCAAGGCGATCTTGGTTGTGGGCTTTTGCGGGGTTTTCTTCTCCAGAACCCAGTTGTTGCCTCTGTGCTTGTCAATCTTGTCGTGGGCAGTAAGGATGCCCTTGTCTCGGGGGTTTTGCTGGTATGGCTTCGTCTGTGGGTGTCATTTCCAGTGATAACGGTCTGAAAGGGGGTTTGCAGTCTTTTTGCACAGGGGTTGCTGAAGATGTTAATCCAATGTTTGGGGTAGGAAGCATGTAGGGTGCGGCTGTTGAGGTAGGTGTTAACCTCCTTGAGGAGGTTGTTGGTGTTGTAAGGAAGGAGTTTGAAGCGGCATTGGAAGTTAACACACAAGTTGAGATCTCTCATATACCTGTTGCTGATGTTGATCGGGGAGAGGCTTTGGTGGATAACCGAATCGTCATCCCTGAATCGCTCATTGAAAGGGTTGTTGGGTGGCTTTGTAACTTGCTTGTTGGGAGATTTTGCATAAATTGCCCGAATATCGATGTGGTTAGAAGGTGGACGCTTCGAAGTTGGAGGCTAAGGGGGCATGTTGAGGTGAGTGCTATGCTGAACGACTTATTCTTGTTCTCTTTTTCAATCTTCGAAGATTGCTCAAGGATCCTTGCTGGTCCTTGGTTTCTTGGGCAGAATGGTCTTTGCCTACAAAGTTGGTCACCGTGCTTCAACCCTTTAGTGGATTGTAGCTAGAAGTTTCCAATTTGGGTTAGGGTGCCAGGTCTCCCATTGGAATACTGGGATGAGGTATTTATGGGTATTGCCAATTCCTTTGGGCAATTTGTTGGGGCTGATGCGGTTACGAAATTCAAAAGATGCCTTCTGTTTGCTAGATTTTGTGTGTTTGTGGAAGCTGACAAGGTACTCCCTACCAGGATTACCTTATTATCCAAGTATGGTAGATGGGTTCAGCAGATTGAGTTTGGACACTCTCATATTGTTTGCTTTAGCTGTCATAAAGCTGGTCATTCTGATGTTGCGAGATAATGGGAATAGGGACAATTGAGATGTGATGGAGAATCCTTTGGCTAAGGTGCAATGCGATGTTGGGACCTCGAGTGACACTTTGGACAGTCCTAGGTCTTCCAAAAAGAAGAGATCTGAGGGTATTTTCAAGCTCAAGATGTGTACTCATAGTTCTTTGGAGAAATTTGGTTTCAAACCACCCTGATTTTCGTTTGTTGGGCTGCTTGGGGTCCTTGACCCTTTGTCTGTTTGTCTTGTTGTTGGGTTAGTCCTGCGTTGCTCTACTATTAATTGTTCTTTTTAGTTTTGCCGGGCTTCATTGTTGTATCTGCTCTCTTGTACAAGGGTCTGGGCCCTTTCAAAATCCCTGCTTACCCTAATAAAAAACAGTCCAAATACAAAAAACAAGGGGGACGTGAGAGATGATAGAGCAGTGGAAGAATCCCAAAAAAGAGAGCAAGTGGAATGCTTAAATGACAAGAATGAATGAAGAAAGTGAGGAAAAAATGCAGTGGCAAGGACCATCTTTCTAAAATTTGGCATTTCACCACTCAAACTTGAAGAATTGGTGTTAATTTATTAAAAACAAAGATATATCCAACATATTTGAGATGGGAGGCTAAATCCATCCAATAACAACACCAAAATGTCACTTCCATGATCTGCAAATCTCAAATATTCTCTGATACAAATGATTTTACCTCCAACATGCATGAATCGAATGAATGGGCTCCCCAAATGAGAGATGTTTGTTCCTCATCCCCCTCCACTACATCAATGATGTTGGATTGCTTTCACTCGGAAACCATTATGTATATTTCCTCTTAAGTTTATTGTAAGTATCTCTCTTTTGTTGCAAATTCTCAAAGTTCTAGCTTGTTTGTGATTGTTGGCTAATCTTCAAAAGTGGATGCCTATTCCCATTTGTGATCTTAAATGTGGCTGCTCAAGAATTAGAAATTTTCATTTTCAAAGTGCTCCTTGCATGATTAAAAATGGATAGGGAATATTCCATGTCACCTCACCCATTTTTCCACATCATTTTTCCTAGTCAACTTCATTTTACATGTGCTAATATGCTATTTTTGAGGTAGAATTTTCACTGTCACCACAACCCATCGTGTGATACCTCATTGTGTGTTTGTTGACATCGTGTGATACCTCATTGTGTGTTTGTTGACATCTACAATATCTTAATTGTTTGATAAGGACCAATCTATAGGAGATCCAATTTAGAGTGTTATCCCTTCTTCTCATGAGCCTTGTCCCATAATAATACCAATTCAAATATTTTAGCCATTGCTGAACTAACTTTGCTACTTGTAGCCATTGCAGCCCTGTTAGCTGTAATATCCCCATTTTTATGCAGTATTGTTTCGTGAGATTTTGGCTAGTTTCCGAGTTTTTTCGTAAGCTTCTAGGTGTGTTGGGGAGAACTCCAAACTACTTGGAGGATGTAGGTTTAGTATTTCTGTGTTTCTATTTATGGCATTGAGTTCAGTTGGCGTTAAGGATTGCTATGACACTTTCACAAGTGTTTTCGGACTCCTGGGATGTTCTCCAAACTTCTTGGAGAGACGTCTATTTATAGTCACCCAGTTGGCATCAATCATCATCCCAAACCTTCAAGATCATGTTGGTATGGTCAAATTTGCAATTTGCATCATTTTGGGTCTTTTTGTAAATTGGGTGAATTATTTAAGACAATTAATTATTCGCTAAGTTATCTAAAGTTGGGAATATTAAAAAGATAACTTAAGTGTAATAGCTCATTGGAAAGATGAGGGAAAATATTATTTGATGCTTACATTAAATTGGATGCTAGGCAAGGGAGACATAAAGTGAGCAATTAAAAAAGATTATTTTTATGTGAGCGGGAAAATGAAATAAATGAAAAGAAATAACATAATCCTTTCAAAGAAGGATATAAAAGAGATGGGAGCCAAAAGCAATTCATTCTTGACTTGTTATTTTCTCTTGGAGACTTTGAGAGTTGGAGCTTCGGTTTAGAAAACGCTAGGACGAAAACCCATTCAACCCTTTTGGTGGATTCACTCAGGATTCATAGTCACGCTTATTGGTTTCATATTTTAGGAGTTCTTGAGCCGGAAGGAGACATTATTTGCAGGATTCATATATCTGTGTGTAAGATATCTTTGACAAATTTATGGGATTTGCATACAAATATAAATTTGTGAGTTTTGTTTGAAGATTTATTGGAGTCTTGTGTGGGGCTTTGTAAGGTCAAAGAAGCTTACGTGGGGGTTGTAAGAAGTGAGGCACAACATATATGAAATCGCACCTCCCTTATGAGGTGACATTGGCTCTTGGGAAGAGTATGGAGTGATGTAGATGGGCCGCCCAGCTTGAACATTGTTACATCAGACTTTAGCAATTCATATGATGTAATAAACCTCATTGCTAATGCATAGAAGTTCAGTAATCACTGTGTAACCAACAAGATTGAATATTTCCATGTCAAGCTTTTCTTCAATATTACAATAATGCAAATTGTGGATACATTGTTTATATATTCCTATAAGTTGTGAATGTGTCCATACATGATTTATGTTATCAAAGCTGCCAATAAATATTATAAACAGCCATACTGAAAATATCATTGATCCTAACAAGAATGCAAAGTGTTTAACGAAATGTCTGCACTATAAAAATTGGATTTTTTGTGAAATTTTTGGATAGAATCTTGGTGGGGTTCTTACAGTGGTATTAAAGTTGGTGATCTTGCCAAACTGTTTGGGAAGCTAATCCTTTTGCAGATCTTCAGTTGAGGAACATAATTACAGCCTTCCATGTTAGTGATCAGCGCTTGCATGTGAGTGTTCAGTGATGTAGCACTTGAAAGAATTTGTTAGTGGTTGTGAATCATGTCATTTTTAAGTAAAGAAGATTTAGGCGAAAAGATTTTCAACGCAAGAGATAATCTTGTACATCTATCTCAATCAAAGGATGTCCTTCTCAGTACTTTGAGGAAGTAGAAGGTTAAGACACAATGACAAAGATGTGAAACTTACATTTACTTCTTGTCTTAGTGAAATTATGAGGATTACAGCCCCTGAAACTCCATACAATGATGACATAATGAAAGAGATATTTCAGCTCTTTGTGGGTAGTTTCCAAGTTTTGGATGATGTTACAAGTCCTTATTTTGCTAAGAGGGTAACCATGCTAGCAACATTTGCAAAAATCAGATTTGGTAACTTTATGTTATCTATTGGTTGTGAAGAGATTATTTTTGTAATGTTTCAAATATTTTGGTATGTTATTGATGAGGCTCATTCAGAGAATGTTATCACTTCCATGCAATGTATTATGTCTTTGATTTTGAATGAGCATGATGATATTTCTAAGCTATTGTTAGGTAACTTGTTGGATTTTTGGAGGATGGAGCAGGATGTGTCACCAATGGCACGAGTTGTCAAAGAGATTGGTTAAACAGAACATGGAAAAATTGAAAAGTCATTTGACAGGAGAATTGCTTTCTCGTGGTTTGCAGCCTACAGGTGCTTCTAAAAAGAACAAAGATCAATTTAAGAGAGAACAATATTGTCTCACATGCCAAGAAGTATGGACATCTAGTCATATATCTGGAAACAATAAAGAAGATGAATCCATCACAGGTTTATTCTAGCATAGTGATAATGTCAACAAAGTAGCTGAAACAATGGAACTTAAGGAAGAAGAATCACTTGGTGTATCTTTAAGTGAGGTGTACATGAGTCTCCATGACGATGATGAGTTTGAAGGGTATGCTGATTTAGTGTTTGTGATTGATAAGCCATATGAAGGTATGGATTCTCTTGATGATACTTTGCTTGATCATAATGCTATCCCACCATTCATACATGATGATTGCAAGGAATCAATTAGTGAGATAGCTGATTTTGATGGTGATATCATTCCTACAAATGAAGACAAATTAGAAAAATTGTTTGATGAGCAATCCTACTTTGTTGATTTTGATCAAGGGACTAAAGAATTGCAAGTTTTGAAGGAACAATTATTGGTTTTAGAAGAGAAAGTTGTGGAAGCTTTGACAAGGCTTGATAACACACAATTTCGTTGAAGACCTTTTCTAGAAGGCACAAGTTGAGGAGAGACAAAATGGCATTAAGGATGGGGTTACCCTTGCAAATTTGCAAACCATCAAAGAAGCTTTACAGTTAATGAAATTTGATTATTTGCATTTCCTTTTTGATAGGGATCTTACCATTAAGTTAGCAAAAAAGACTTTGGATGTATACCAAGAAAAAGAGAACAAGGTTGATGATCTCTGCCTAGAGCTAAGTTTAGCTCATTACTCACTCTGTAAAGCTGAAAATCAGTTGAATGTTGCAGTGATGTCCAATGAACGAGAAGCTGATTCAAAGACCATGGAGATCAAGCAGATAGTTGAAGACATTACTAAGCTTCAAGAAGAGGAACAAGGAACTGAAATCTCCATTGGTTGCGTAAAGAAGGATTCAATAAGGATAGCTATGGGAAGGAACATCATGAGTGCAACTACAAAAAGTTTGAAGAGCAATTTTCTAATAATGATGTGTTCTCTGTTTTGGATGATAATGACTTGGAACATCATGACATGATAGACTTTACAGAATCCTCTCAAGGAGATGAGCATTATCATGATTCAGAAATTGGTTGTGTTATTTGTAGTGTTGAAGCTTTAAGCAACTCTAGAAGGTCTTCAGATGAAGCCAATATGAATATCAGAGTAGCACAACAAAATCATGGTGGAGTTGCTTCATTACTTAGTGTTCATGCAAGGGGTCACAAAAAAAGCATGTTGGAGGGTTATGGTGACCAAAGAGATGTACCATGGCAAATTATAGTTCAAAACTTCAGGTTTAGTACTGCTGTTTTAATGTAGATCAGCCATCACATGGATTTTAGTTGCCTTCATACAGACAGTTTGCCAAGTAATTTCTGTCAAGGAATGGAGCATTTTATAGTTGGCAACTATTGAGATGGATTTTTCAGTCCTTGCAAAAGCATTTTCAATCGTTAAGATGTTCATAAATGCTGTTTTTGCACGGAGATTTCAAATTTACAGCCGCTGTCCCATTTTCAGGTTGCTTATTTTTGATGAAATCATATTATGAGTTGTTGTTTCTATGCTTGAATAGATGTTCATAACTGGTGGAGTTGCTTCATTACTTAGTATTCATGCAAGGGGTCACAAAAAAAGCATGTTGGAGGGTTATGGTGACCAAAGAGATGTACCATGGCAAATTATAGTTCAAAACTTCAGGTTTAGTACTGCTGTTTTAATGTAGATCAGCCATCTCATGGATTCAGTTGCCTTCATACAGACAGTTTGACAAGTAATTTCTGTCAAGGAATGGAGCATTTTACAGTTAGCAACTGTTGAGATGGATTTTTTAGTCCTTGCAGAAGCATTTTCAATCATTAAGATGTTCATGACTGCTGTTTTTGCATGGAGATTTCAAATTTACAGCCGCTGTCCCATTTTCAGGTTGCTTATTTTTGATGAAATCATATTATGAGTTGTTGGTTCTATTATGCTTGAATAGATGTTCATGACTGATGGAGTTGCTTCATTACATAGCATTCATGCAAGGGGTCATAGAAAAAGCATGTTGGAGGGTTATGGTGACCAAAGGGGTGTACCATGGAAAATTATAGTTCAAAACTTCAGGGTTAGTACTGTTGTTATAATGTAGATCAGCCATCACATGGATTCAGTTGCCTTCATAAAGACAGGTTGGCAACTAGTTTTTGTCAAGGAATGGAGATCAGCCATCACATGGATTCAGTTGCCTTCATAAAGACAGTTTGGCAAGTAATTTTTGTGAAGGAATGGAGCATTTTACAGTTGGCGACTGTTGAGATGGATTTTTTAGTCCTTGTAGAAGCATTTTCAATCATTAAGATATTCATGACTGCTGTTTTTGCATGGAGATTTCAAATTTATAGTCGCTGTCCCGTTTTCAGGTGCTTATTTTTGATGAAATCATATTATGAGTTGCTGTTTCTATGCTTGAATAGCTGCCAGTTTGAGTATTTTGGGACCACTGAACTTTGGGAGAATGTTGGAAAGTGGTTTCAGCTTGAAAAAATAAACATTTCAGCCATCATAAGTCTATTATGAACCCAAATTGCAGAAGTAATGCTACTGTTACCTTTTCATCCAACCATCATATGATTCCATTTGTGTTCTCACAAGTGGATTGGAGGGAGATTTTAAGCAAGTTTTGGAGCATTGCTCATTTGGTGACTTTCCGGGTAGTATTTTTAGTTGAAAGAATGATTAGATTTCTCCTTTGGAGTGATAGTTGGCAATGTTGCAGCAGTTGTTTCTCTTTCAAGGCGCCGATTTTGAGAAAACCAGATTGTAAGTTACTGGTTACAGACTTGAATAGCTGCAAGTTCATGCATTTTCAGCCTATTGATTCTCTTGAAAAGGGATCCAACAGTTGTTATTCCTTACTTTCAGTTTGCATTTGTGGTTTGGACAACAGACCACCATGTAATTATGACTACCATGCTGGAAGTCAAGAGGTTAAAATTGAGAGGGATAGCATTAACTTTTTTGAAATAATCCGGATGGTGTAAAGGAATCATGGTATCGGAAAGCCAAATTTCGAGGAGCTTGCTAATTACTTGCAGAGAATTGATGCTCTGTTGGCTGGAGGAGTAAAGGAGATTTTCATTGCAGATGTATTGCAACAAAGAACATCAAGCAGGAGTTATAAACCTCTATGGTTGGTTTGGGATCCTGGAATCATGTTGCTGATTCAGGGTTGATCAGATGTTTGAGATTGGCAATTGCTTAAGGGCATGCAATCCTGAGAAGGGAGGACTATAATGTCCCCATTTTATGCAATATTGTTTTATGAGCTTCTGGCTAGTTTTTGAGTTTTTCTGTAAGCTTCTAGGTGTGTTGGGGAGAACTCCAAACTTATTGGAGGATGCAGGTTCAGTATTTCTAGGTTTCTATTTGTGGCAATGAGCTCAGTTGGCATTAAGGATCATTATGACACTTTCATAAGTGTTTTCGGACTCCTGGGGTGTTCTCCAAACTTCTCAGAGGGCACATCTATTTATAGTAAGCCACTCAGTTGGCATCAATTATCATCCCAAACCTTCAGGGTCATGTTGGTATGGTCAAATTTGCAATTTGCATCATTTTGGGATTTTCTATATATTGGGTGAATTATTTAAGTCATTTAATTAATTATTCGCTTAAGTTATCTAAAGTTGGGAATATTAAAAAGATAACTTAAGTGTAACAGCTCATTGAAAAGGTGAGGGAAAATATTTTTTGATGCTCACATTAAATTGGATGCTAGGAAAGGGGGACATGAAGTTAGCAATTAAAAATGATTATTTTTGTGTGAACGGGAAAACGAAATAAATTAAAAGAAGTAAAGTAATCCTCTCAAAGAAGGATATAAAAGAGTTGGGAGCCAAAAGCAATTCATTCTTGACTTGTTATTTTCTCTTGAAGACTTTGAGAGCTGGAGCTTTGATTCAACAAACCCTAGGACAAAAACTCTTGCGTAATTTGGTTGTGTGGACAAAAACCCATTCAAGCCATGGGGGTTGTAAGAAATGAGGCGCATCTATTAAAGATGATTATTTTTATGTGAGCGGGAAAACGAAATAAATTAAAAGAAGTCAAGTAATCCTCTCAAAGAAGGATATAAAAGAGTTGGGAGCCAAAAGCAATTCATTCTTGACTTGTTATTTTCTCTTGAAGACTTTGAGAGTTGGAGCTTCGGTTCAACAAACCCTAGGACAAAAACTCTTGCGTAATTTGGTTGTGTGGACGAAAACCCATTCAAGCCATGGGGGTTGTAAGAAATGAGGCGCATCATATATGAAATCGCACCTCCCTTATGAGGTGACATTGGCTCTTAAAAAAGAGTATGGAGTGATGTAGATGGACTGCCCAGCTTGAACATTGTTACAATAGACTTAAGCAATTCATATGGTATGTAATAAACCTCACTGTTAATACATACAAGTTCTGTAATAACTGTGTAACCAGCAAGATTGAATATTTCCATGTCAAGATTTTCTTCAATATTACAATAATGCATATTCTGGATACATTGTTTCTATATTCCTAAAGTTGTGAATGTGTTCATACATGATTTGTGTTATCAAAGCTGCCAATAAACTTTATAAACAGCTATACTGAAAATATCATTGATCCTAACAAGAATGCAAAGTGTTCGATGACATGACTGCACTATAGAAATCAGAAAATTGTGAGTTTTTGTTTTTTGGGCAAAAATCTTGGTGGGCATTTTACATTAGCTATTGAATCATTCATCCCCATTGACACAACTACAAGTGTCTCTATTAGTACAAACCCAAACAAGAACACGAATCAAATCCTATGCAATCCAATAGACACAAAGTTTGTCATGTCCCCTTTTCATAATTAAACCAATTAGAAGACCTCTAGCCTATTCGGATAAAGTTAGGGGGAAATAATTAAATAATAATATTTTAAGTTGTCTTAAGTCAGTGATTTCGTAACATGGAAAAATGACACTTATGTATTATTATTACAAAAGGGGGCCAAAAAGCAATTATCATTAAGTGGATGAAAAGTGATATTTTAATAAAAGTATTTTTAAATACTTTTAGGGTGAAATTGAAAAAAGATAAATTATAAAAGGAGAAGTTAGGCTAAAAAGAGTCATTCTTATTATTCATCTTTAACAATCAAACCATAATCTAAAGCTTGAGCCATTGTGTTCAATATTTTCATTTGAGGATGAAATCCCTCTGATATACAAGTGTTGAGGACAAAAACCCTCTAACCATTTGATGTGATTCCATCCAGGAATCATAATTGTGCTTGCAAACTAGGATTCAATTTTAGTTTCAGTGTGATTGAGGATTGCCATCATTTTCCAACCCTTGTGAGAGTTTGAAATAATTTCCAGACCGTTGTGTTGGGGTTTAGTTGGAAGTTTGTTTTTCTTGAAACCATAGTTATCAAGTTTGGAAACACTGATCCATTCGGGAGGGCAAAAAAATCTGACATCTGGATTTCTTGAAAAAAACATAAAAATATGATTCAGAAGATATACACACATAGATATGTGTGTGAACATAGTTTTATAAATATGTAACCCTGACAAATACAATGAAAAACATTAATAAAATAATATAAAATGTTGATATTATATGATATTTATGGTTTTTGGGTAGTTTTTTGCATATAAAACCTAAAAAAATAAATATAAAAATAATATTTTTTGAGAAAAAAAGGGCTGACCCAGCCAAAATTATCTGAGTTGGGTTCAGCCAGATTTTGTGCAGAACCGACTAGATTTGGTAATCCTCAGTAGCTGATGTTCCCTTGATTGGGTTGTTGTACACTTTCTTGGCTATTTGGAGGGTGTTCACCCCATATCTATGCTTCTTGTCAATTTGAATTGAGGATGGTTGTATGCCCTCCATACTGCCTTTGTTGTTGGGTATTCTCCTTGCTGCCTCCTTGTGTCCACCGTGGACATTCCAGCGAGCGTCACACTTCAAAAGGGACTGCCGTATATCTACAAAAACATATTCCAGCTTGTCGTACCGGTTGGGAACTAATATACCTTGTTTCTAAGCTACTGGACATTGATTGGTATTCAAAGTTGAGTTTATTCATTTGTTCTAGGATTTTTCCAGTAAGGGTTTGTTGAAATCAGTTTTGAATTTATAATCAGCTCCTTGAATAAATATTATGGTTGGGTTGTTATCAGATTTTGAGTTTCAGTTTGCATGTTGTTTAGGATTTATTTCAGCTTGCATAAATTCAAAAAATTACAAAAAAATCCAAAATAGAGAAAAATCATAAAAAGGGATATTACAAAGTTGCTTTCAAACTACTTATCATATAAATATAAACTACAATACACAAATTTAAAACATGAAAATGATTGATCTAACTAGTCTACCATACCAAGTCACACGGGAAACTATCAAATGGGGTTAGATAGATGGCCTAAAAAACAACGAATACAATGCACAATAATTATGTATCCACATGGAATAAAATCATGTGAGAGTAAGCAACGTTGACTAAGTCTTAGGCTCCCAAGAGGGGAACAACAAAATGTTGTGTATAGAGTCTATACTCTAGACATTTTATATATAGAAATACAATACTTCCAACTTAATTATTCCATTGCCATCAATGAAGAATGTATTACACACTAACATGTCATGCTCTTGTGTCACATATGCCCCATGAGTGTTATCAAGCTGTACAATGACCTTTGGTCTCTTGGATTTTGGAGGGAAGACAAACTTTTCATTTGCTCTTCAACTCCTCTCAAGGTAGGTCCTGTATTTATCACTTTATGAATGAATTTTTTATTTATTACTTGGCCCCCTTTATACCATATTTTTACACCTTGGATTGTAGAGGACCAGGCCTCTTTCTTCCCTAATAAAACTTCATTCATAACCAAAAACACATGCTCCATTATGTATTTTTTTTTTGAAGTTGAAATTTATGGTTGACATATAGAGAGTGGAACATTAATTATGGAATTCTAGCTGGATAATTTTTTAATAAGCTTTGAATTACATGCTTATTATAATTTTCGATCATTTGATTTGTAGAGAGCTAGTTGTAAATTTGAGAAGAAAGATGTAGGGGAGGATTTGGTTGGACAGAGAATTAAGGTTTGGTGGCCACTAGATGAAAAGTAAGTAATTCGTTGGAGTATTTTTCTTCAAATTTTTTTGTTTAGATCTTTATTGGTATTGCCTATTTGTGAGAAGTAATTATCTTATTTGCATGTGAATTTTTTAAAGTTAATTATTAGTATCTCACATGTTTTTGAAAATGAAAAGATTAACATGAAAAAGTATTATGATATGTTATATTATTTTAAAAAAAATCTATAGTTGATACATAAATGGGATTTGAATAAATTTCTGTTTACATTGGAAAACTGCAACATATGCTTTTTGTAATTGGAATCAGATCTAAAAGCTAGTTCTATTTTATATTTTGTGGAATGCTTCAATGCTTGTTTTGCACTTGTTCCTAATTATATGTCAATTTGTTAGGGGTCGTTGTACTTCGTGTATGATTTGTAAGTTGTCCCTTGAGCGAATTGTAGTAATCCCACATTCATGGGAACTTTGGAAGTAGTAGTTGACTAGTATAAAATTATATTTAGACTAGTGGAAGGGTATCCATGACTTGCTCAAAAGAGGTTACCTCCTCGAAGAGACCAACAATATTGCAATGTAACTCTGCTATCTTTTTAATGAATATAATCATCTTTCATATCATTTACAATATTATTTTTGTGTATTTGCGATATTGTTTAAATTTATTGTAGAAGGTTCATATCATATGACATGATCGAATGGCTTTTCATACTTGTTATGTTGCAAGCCCTTGGTTTTGGTCCTAGGTTTGTTGACTCTATCCAGAGTCTCTTTCAGGATGCTTCTATTTGTCTCACCTTTAATGGTCTTCAATTTGAGATTTTTTGTCTTTTCCGATCCATCAAGCAAGGCTGCCCCTTAACTGCTTTGTATGTCATAGTTGCAGAAGGGTTTGGCTACTTGTTAGGGGATTATGCTTCCAAAGGGTTAGTTAAAGGAGTTCTCTCCCCCATTTGCCCCGAGACCAACTTATTAATGTCCACTTTGTTGATGACTCATTCCTGACTGTTGTGGAAGAAGAAATGGTGGTTCACAACACCATGGAATGCCTTCAGGTTTTTGGTTTGGCCTCTAGCTCCAGCATCCAATGGGCCAAGGATTAGTGCTATAGGCAATATTATGGTTCTAAACCTAGTTGGCTTGAGGCTTATCAGTGGAAATGGATTTCTCATGGGGAAATGTTTAAATTTTCGGGCATTCCTTTTGCTTTTCAAGCTTA
The DNA here is from genome assembly GCA_037957365.1 of Torreya grandis. Taxonomy (NCBI): domain Eukaryota; kingdom Viridiplantae; phylum Streptophyta; class Pinopsida; order Cupressales; family Taxaceae; genus Torreya; species Torreya grandis. The sequence goes on along the minus strand of JARHVA010000319.1, from coordinate 840,901 downwards.
TCAGGTTGAGCTCTAGAACTATTGTGTCTTGAGAGTGGAGAAAAAACTTTTAATTGGATTATTAAACCTCTCTCTTGCAGGCAAATCTCAAATTTGTTCCAAGTTTCTAGCTGCCACACATGTTTATTTCTCTTCTTGTTGGGATCCTAAAGCTGCCTACAAGAACCTTGAAAAGTTGGTGTGAGACCTCATATCAGCCAACGCGGAAGGTAAAAAAGACTTTCATAGCGTTGCCAGGGACATTTGTTACAAACACAGAGAGGCTAGTGGGCTAGGGGTTATTGATATTGCCAAGCAGGGTAAATGGATTCCTAGGGCCATTGAAGGGCAAGAAGATTGGAAAGTTCTTATGCATCACATCTCCTCTGACAATCCTTATGGAGAAGGAGCTTGGAAGAACTTTGGGTTTCAAACTTTGCTCGTTTCTCCTATTCCTATCAAGATTGCAGGCACCTTTGTGGCTAAAAGCATATAGGAGGCCTGTGGGACTATTAAACTTTGGTTGTTTGGAATGAGGATGGCTTTAGATCAAGTCTCTCTATTAATTCACACTCCCTATGGCTGTCCCCGATGATTGTTGTTAATGGCAAACCCTTGGCTGAGGTTCCTAGAATCAAATCCCATTGAATCTTTTGTAAAAACATTCATGTCATTGGGGATGCCTTTGACAAACGATCTAGATCTTGGGCTAGTTGACTTAATTCAAACTCAACAACCAAGGTTTTGAATGCATTTTTGAGACTTAGATGGCCATGCTAGACTAATGGTTGCACAAAATTGGAATTAGAGGCTCTCCCAAATGGTGGAAAGATTGGAACTGGATTTTGCCCACTCCTTTGCTTCGGTACAAAGTTTGACTTGGTTACCAATGGTTAACTTCCAACACTGTACCCTGGGAAATGCCTAACAAATGGTGGAATCTTAATAGCTCTGTTTCTCTGTAGAGCAAGAGATTCCAAAACATCTTGTTTGCGGTTGTCGAGTCCAAAATGGCCCTTTTTAGCATGGTGCGTTCTCTACCAAGATCTTCTAGTGGGTGACAAATTGCTTCATATGGGGCTCTTATCTCCCAAGTTCTCTGCTTGTGGACAAACTAAGTCTCTTAAACTGATTTTTTGGTTGTGTTAGAGCCAAGAAAGCATGGAGGTGGATTCACTCCTTTTTTCATCCCTTTAGAACACAACCCTTTTCTTTGCAGAGGTTCTATTCGGGAATTATACTCTTGCTCTATGCAAGAATGAAGCAAATTTGGCATATTTTTCGTACAAAGATTCTCTTTCTTTTTTGAAAAGATAGAAAATTGGCTATATTTAATAAAGAACATCTAGACAAAGATTTCCCTACTGCTAATAGAATTGCTATGTTGTCAAATCTTATGCTACAGATTTAAGTGCAAGTAGAGAAAGTGGCATTGGAGGTGGAACATGGAGGGTGGAGGGGCATGTAGGGTGGCCATTGCTGCATGTTGGTTATGGGTCTTCTAGTTTTATGTGTTTTGGTTGGGACGGGCAAGGCAAAATGCCCGGATTATCTCTTGTTATTTCACTCCCTCGTCGACAGACTGAGGAAGATGTTGAAGAAAATTTTGAATAAGATGGTTGGGGATCCCTATCTGATGATCTACACCCCCATGGGGAAGGTTGGGGAAATAATCCAATAGTTGGCCGCGCCTCCTTTTGTGGGGCTGATTTTGTCAGTGGCTTAATATCATATCGCTTTCTATTGATGGTTTTTTATTGATGTCACTTGCTATGTAACTTTGTATTGTGTTGTTATGGGCCTAGGGCCATCATTGTATTTTTCTCTTGGGATTAGTCCTGGGTTGATACTTGTGTTTTTCGCGCAGGGTGTGCTGTCATGCCACCTGCCTTTTTGATCGGGCATGTAATATGTTTTTATTCTTTAGAAATATAATTTCTACTTTCAATAAAAATAAGAAACGAGGGAGGCTTGGAAACAAGTTTGTTTGTCAAGGAGAGATAATGGAGGGAGGGGAAAGAGGGTGCCACCTAGGCGAAAACATGCTTATTACTAGAGACAAGACACTAACTAGTTTAGAAATACTAGGAGTTTCCAACATTGAAAGGTTTAGGAATCCTATTTTGCAAGACTGAAGCTTGGGCTAACCAAAGAAATATATAGATATATCCCATGAAGGCCATGTAAGAAAAAATAAAGTTGCCTACTTTTCCATGATATGTTCCCCATTCCTTAGGACCTTTAGTGGAGCCGTTGGCCAACTATGAGGATTGGGTATTTTCATGAAAAGGTAGGCGACATGGATGATGTAAGGTCTCCTATACTAGTCTACTGACCTACTACATTCCAATAAGGCCAATAATGGAATATGAGTTCCAACTAGGATGGGGGTGTGCCAATGATTTTGATCATTTCGTTTTTGTAACTGAATTTTTAATTTTATCCTTTTGATATTTTGGCTTTTGTATTTTTCCCTCCATATGGATTTGGAAGGTCAACAATAGGTTATTAAGATAAGAAGAGAGCTCCCACCTAGCCATTAAAGAAGAGAACCTAGAAACCGAGACACTTAGATAATCCTAGAGCTGCACCTTATAAAGGAGTGTGATCTTGAATCCGACCTTGGTGTGCCTAATAAGATGTGTGAACATAAGGGTAAAGAGATGAGATTGAATGGGATGGCCCATTAAAAAATGTGTAAAGGGATGATATAATGACGTAAAGACTTTGAGACTTATGTTACAAGAGAGGGTAAATGTGATAGAGAGATGTCAATAAACTGCAATAGTTGTGCCACAAGAAATATAACTCATTTTAGGAGACAAAATGACACTCTCGACCATTGCACTAACTTTCTATGAAACACCAAACCATGGTTGGTAGGAGGTGCTAAAGAGAAGGTAATATAGGTGGGTGCTTGTGAGGAAGGCTTAGTTGATTCTCCATGATCTTGCAATGCAACTCGCAAATTGAAAACCTACAGGAGTGCTAAAGTGGGATAAAACCAAGAGGCATAAAAGTGTAGGATGTAAGAGTAAAGAGGCGTGAACATAAGGATGTAAGAGCCAAGGGGTGATATAATTGTAAGAATGAGCCAAAAGGCATAGTGAAATGATATATAAAGTAAGCTAAATTGCAACACGAGAGTTAGAAATATAATACAAATAGTTCTAACTTGAAATATAATAAAATAAATGAAATACATGGACAAAATGAAAACTATGAAAAGCATACCTCAAGTGTAATGCTTTTTCAAAAATTGGTCATTGGTGGGCTCTTTGAAAATGTGTCCATTAGTTTGTAGTCGATAAGTGTTTTGTCCAAGGATGATGCAGTCAAGGATAGGGGGTCCAATTAGGGACAACCTCTTCCTTGTAGCCTATGACTATGCACACACACAGACATGAGATTGAAACCGAAACTCACACTTTTATTGATCTTGAGGAAATACATAGATTACACACTCTCACTTTCCCTATGACTACAACATGAGAAGAATGCTAACAATCCCCTATTGGACTGAACGCCATCTTTGATTATCTAAACTTCCTACTGTATCCTCCACACTCACTTGGGAGTTCTTGCGCACTTCAATTTGCCTTTTTCGAATCCATCTCCTCCTTTTATGCTTTGGGCAATGGCTCTTAGAATTCTCGTTGATCTTGAGAACGCTCCAAATTGAAATCCCAATAGTTTTGGGCCATTGTTGGGTGCATATAATTGCCATTGGCGAAACCATCACTTCCCCCAGAGTGACAGTTGCATAACTGCCTTGGTGGTTATCTAATTGCCTCAACGGTTTTGAAACCGCTACTGCGGTTTTGTAACCACTAGTTAACAAGACTTGTGTTAACCGATGATTTCACAGTAAGTAGAAAACATCGCTTCAAGCTTGAAATTGCTTTTCTCTTTCCTCCAAAAGCCTGCTGAAATGAGACTGCATCTATTTAAGTTGATGTTGATTGTTTGGAAGTGCACAAACATAGAAATCTTTTTGGATAATGCAAGATTGCTTGATTGCTAGAATGTTCCTACATCAGACATTTGGGGTAAGAGTTTTCGAGCATAGTGCTCACAAATTTGGGCTAGGTGGTAGAATCAACCTTTTGACATTTGGCAAAAAGCTATGACGTGCCCTCCACAATGTGATAGTAACTATATTTTCCAGCCAAATTGCTGGACTGCAAGCTGTCCTTCGCTAAACACAACCTGCATTATCTCATCCCATCCTCCTCACACATTGGGATGACCTCCTCTACCACATCTCTCTTTCTCCACTCTCTTCTCGGCTTTTGTCCACCTCTATCTGTCCACCTCCACCAAGTGTTTTCTCCAAGAGTATGCTTCATCCACTGCCTCTCTCCTTTTCAGCTTGCTGGCTGAAGGATTCACCCCGTTCATGGGCATCACAAAGATTACCCATCACCGCCACTGCTATCTCTAGGTTGGCCTTCATGTCATAGTCTTCTGCTGTCTTTATTGCCATCACAAATAGATCCACCACCGCTGCCGTAACAACATCTTGTTTTGTTGTTTCTTCCTTTAAGATGACCTCAAAGAGTTCAGTCATCTCTACAATGCTGCCACTCCCAACCTCTCTCCATATTCTTCCTCATATGCTGCAACCACATCCTCTTCCTCATTTTTTTGGGCTGATAACAACAACAGCTGCTTACTCTCTTCTTCCCCAGCTCTTATGTGAGCTACTCCCACGTCTGCAACACTTTGTACTCCTCTTGTTTGTTGTAGAAGCACATCCTCCACCATATCTCACTTCTCGCCACTATGCCACATGGGTGGCACTCTTCATCTTCACTCTCTCCACTTCTATACTCCTTTATGAGGATTTCTTCTTGCCCCTCCTCAGCTATTGTATATTTCCCACTACTTGCAACAAGATCAACATTAAGGGAATCAAACCTTCCCCCAATCACCCCAATCTCTTCTTCAAGCAAGAGATGGTCTTCTTCTCCTTTGTCAGTCATGGGACCTACAGGAACTATCACCTCAACTGCCACACCTACGCTCTCCACAACCTCCTCATCTTCCTCTAATGGACAATTGCCTTATTCACTCAATGCTTTCTCCAAATCCGCATCATGTGCATTCACGTGTACCTCCTTCACCTCCTCTTTCATGCCTTTAAAAAGACATGCTTTAGTGACACCTTCTTTCACCAAAGCTTCTCCAGTCAGCTCCAAGGTTTTCTTATTCCAAGAACTCTTTCTCCTCGTCATATCTACAATACATGGTGTGGTACATGCTCTTTTCCTTCTTTCTTTCTCCTGCTTTGCAATAGCACCGTTTTCTTCCGTGCTGCTTGGCATGGTTTTCACAACGTCTATTGTGTTCATCAACTCTTCAACCTTTGTCATTGGTAGCGTAGAGCCACCTTTCTTCCTCCTCTTGCATTTTCCTCAACACAACTCTCATTTCAGCCTTTGAGAAGACATGCTTCTGCTACACCTTCCACCAAAGCTTCTCCAATTAGCTCCAAGGTTCTCTTATTCCCAAAACCCTTTCTCCTCTTCATCTCTACAATACCTGGTGTGATATGTGAGGTTTTCCTTTGTTCTTTCTCCTCCATTGCAACAACAATGTCCTCTTCCATGCTGCTTGGCATGGTTTGCACAACCTCTAGCTTCTTCGTCAACTCTTCAACCTCTATCATAGGTAATGTAGAGCCACCTTTCCTTCTCCTCCTTGCCTCAACTTGGTCTTGCATTTTCGTCAACACAACTCTCAGTTTAGACACTTGGACTGCACATATCTCACCCATATCTCTCCCGCTTTCCTCACACACACCTCTTAACCCACTGCTAAAACTTTCCTATTTCAATCCTATGTGGATTCTACACCTCTCTTTACCTTTCTCAACTTTTTGTTCTCTACCCACCTATAATGTCCTTAAATGGACATTTTTAAATAATTTCGAAGTCACCGGAAACCTTAGGGCAGAATTAATAAAAATAGTTTTTTATTGCAAAATCCTTATGGTGAAAATTACAAATGTTGGAAAATGATGGAAATAAATTCTCAGCCCTAGGAAAAATCCATATTTGTTGCAAATAATGACAGTTGTATCATAAACATTGAAATCAATATTTTTTATTTATTTTTCAACACCGAAATCAGAAAAATACTAGCTAGATGTATACATCAATTTTTTGACCAGTGGCATCCTAGATAGATGCAATAGACCAAATGATGGCCTTGCAGACTGAAAGATGTGACGACAGCGAATTATGGGTGATGTTAGTTTTGAAATACTGCCCTTAATGTGACGTCAGCCCTTGGGATGATGATGCCAATGCTTGAGATGATGTCGTAGCTGCCATAAATGATGCCCAATGTGGAAATCCTAACAAAATTGAATTAAAAACTGTAAATATTTGACTAGATGCAAAAATGCAACTCGTGGGTGGAGTCACCACTGAAGATTGGAGGGTTTTCGTCCCCAAATTTGGTTACAATAGAGGTTTTTGTCCTTAGCAGAAGTCGAAGCAATGACTCAAATTGTGAATGTAAAAATAGATAATGGCAAAAGATGATTTCCAAATGATCCCCCATTGCCTTTTGATAAGTTCACTTGACACTTTTCCCAAGGAAAAACCTAAAATTAAGTTTCCATCTTCTAATTTGATGTTGACTTGTTTTATTTAGAAAGTCACCTTCACTTTTTATTTATAATAATAAAGTAATATTAAGTTGTCACTTCTTAATAAAAAGTAAGTCACTTGACACTTAAAATTATTAACTTTATTATTTTTTACTTTATTTGAAAAAGGGGTCATGAGTCATGACAGTTTGCCCTTTCCAAAAACTGCTTGTCCCAAACAAATGCAAGCCCAATTGCTTGGACTTTCTCCAAATGCCCATATTTGTAATGCCTGGATCTCAATTCATCATTGGGCACTTTTAACTCCTTGTTTTGAATAAAGTCCGCCTCACCAAGTTGTTTGACTATGAATTATCATGAAATTGTTCCCCATGATGGCCACAAGCACATGCAACATTATATGTTGATCTATTTAGCGAACTATCTTCTTGACCTTTGACCACAAACAATGGATCATGAGGATGCAAACATAACAAGTTACCATTACCTTTTTGTGATGTAGTTGGCTTCTGCTGCGCCACTCTGATATATTTATGAATTTAAAAGTCTAGATCCTCCCTTGGATAATGAAATAAAATGTTGATGGGCAAGATTCTTTCCAACAGATCCCATGGCTGAAATCCTTCACAAACAACAGTGTAAGGAAAGTCCCTCAAATCCAACAAACCTGAAGTTGTATTTGTCTGCTAACAACAGTCCAAAGTCCAAGATTTCACAAAACAACCATGTGAACATGATATAACAACAATGTTGAAAATTGTTTGCATAAATCATCGCTATCAACAGGTTTTGTTGAACTCTTTGGTAAAAGTTCGGAGTTCGCCAGATTTAATGTGCATAAATTTGGTCAAATTCGTCATGTTTGGCAAATTTAATGCACAGATTGACAAAGACAAATTTGTGATTTCAAGCCTACGATTTCTACCTTGTCCAAAGGGTTTTTCAACTTGTTTTCGTTGTGTACCTGTGTCGTGGAGGAGCTTGCATTTGACTGTGTCACTGCTACTGTGGAGTGTCGTGACTGCTACTGTGATTGCTGAGTGGCATGCTTGACACTGCGTCGACTTGTTGAGTGTGTTGAGCGGTGGCGAACCCGCTGAGCGGGAGTGGGAGTAGGAGAGAGGTAGGTTTCTTTTTCTTTTTCTCTTGTCTTTGTTTCTAATAATCGTAAAGTTAGGTAAATGCAATTTTAGTGTTTAGGGTTTTTTTTTTCAATTTGATTTTTTTGTTTTATACAAATTTTTAATTTAATTTATTTTTTGTTATTTTAATTTTTATTATTTTGTTTGTAATTTTTATTTAGTTATTAAGCTCGTTTTTTAATTGTTTTACTTTTATTTTGTTTTTGTTTTTTAAATTTATTTACACTTTTTTATTATTATTTTTTTCATTTATTTTAGTTATATATAATTTAGTAAAAAAATTAAATAATTTTTGTATAGTTCAAATTGAGACATAATTTTTCAAGAAGTATATTTAATGCTCTAATTTGACTTATTTTTATATGTTTTGTTTTTCTAAAATTCAAATTTAATGGCGATTTTTTTTTTGAACTTTATCCATCGACGTACGTGAACAGAATTCTATACTCGTTAAAATCGAACTCGAACCTTTTGACTTAGGCTACCAACAATTTAGAGGCTGGAAATAGAGAATCAATGATTGTAAATCTTCTCACATCAATAATAATCAACATATCTCTGTTGAGAACATGAGAAATCAGCAACCATTTGACTGAAAGCATTTGTAGGGCAGTAATTGGTCTGGTGCAGCAGCTGGTATCTATGATGACAACAGTCCTAAGGTTGGTAAATATGATAATGGCAGCCACTGGTTTGTTTTCTTTGCCATATAACCGAAATTGGCTATTACTACTCTTGATAGATCTAGAGATATCACCCGGATCCCATACTCTTATGTGTAGACAACCTTGAGTGAAAGGATATACTGCTTCCATATGATGTGCTTTGAATTCTAGATAAATGGCAAAGTATGAATACTTATTTAGTCTATCCACAACAACATAAATGCAGTCTCTACCATGTACATTGGGAAGAATTGTGATGAAGTCCATGAACATACTTTTCCAGTCTTGATGGGGAATAAGCAATGGCTGCAACCAACTTGCTGGGAAGACATGCTCTACTTCATTCTGTTGGTAGGTGATGTACTCCTTGATGTGTTTCAGATCCTCCTCAAATCTCTATCACTAGAATCTTTTTCTTATATATCTACAAATACTGTAGGATCTAGAGTGTCCCACGATTGGTGTATCATGCAAAGCTTTCAAAATATTTTGTTTTATCTCAGATTCAAGTATTGGAAAGATTCTATCCTTGTTCACAATGAGACCATCTGCTAGCACATATTTTTCATCCTTCACATTTTCATATAAAATGTTAGTAGCAAATGTATTCTCGGCATAATCTACCATGATTGAAAATTTCCAATCACCATAAGTGATAGAAATAGAACAACAACCATTCTAGAAAAGATATCAACAACTACATTCTTTTCCCCTTTTATATCAATATCATAACCTTGGGTTTTCCTTTCCCACCTTTGTAGTTAATCATTCAAATCATGTTGATCCAAGAAGAAGTTCAAGCCATTGCAATCTGTCTCAACCACACATCTACCATAAAGAAAGTGATGTCTGAATTTTACCAAAACATGCTTGATGGCAAGAATCTCCATGTGATAAATAGAGAAACTATTTTCTGAATCTTTCAACTTCATGCTCTCCATCTTAGTGGAGTCCCCCTTTTGGATTAATATGGTGTCAATACTTTCCCCTGAAATACCACATTCTACGACAAATGGTTGTGAGAAATCTGAAATGGAAAATACAAGACATGTGATGATTACCCTCTTAAGCTTATCAAAAAAATTTGGTATTCTATCCATCCATGCAAAAGCTCCTTTCTTTGTCATGTTGGTTAAGGGTGATACTATATGTGAAGATCCCTTAACAAACCTTCTATCATTGCTGCATAATCTTGAGAATCTACTCAATAGAGTTAATGTGGTAGGGAGTGCCCAAACTAGAAAAATTTGAATCCTCCTTTGATTCCCCTGCCTGCCTGCCTTGAGCAATAATGACATGGCCCATGTACAAAATATTTGACCCCAAATTCACATTTAAATTCTTTTACAAATAGACCTTGTTTCTCTAGAATCCCAAGGATCAAATCTAGGTGTCTCATATGATCTTTCATGCTTTGCTAAACATAAAAATCTCACAACTATTTATCAAAACAAACTGTCTCAGCTGACCACTGAATACCTGATTCACCATGAATTGGAATGTAGGAGGAACATTAGTCAAATTGAATAGCATGACCAAGAACTCAATATGTCTACTAAGGCATCTGAAAGTTGTCTTGTGCACACCTCCCTTACAAACAAATATTTGATGGTGGCTTGATCTCAAATCAATCTTTGAGAAATGAGGACAACGAATTTTCAACTCTATGGCATGTCGGAAACCTTTCTCTGATAGCGATCCTGGGGACATATTATTGAACGCCATACTATGTTGTTTTGGAAGCATTTGAGTATCAACACAAAGACTATGTTGCTTACCAAGAGATGAAATAGTTTTCATTCTCTCCACCACAAAGCAACTTGCTGCCCAAGAAACTTGTCCTTTCTGAGAAGTCCCTTTAACTATGACTACTCTTAATGATTCATCAAAGATACCTCCAAGCACCATATCTTTTCTGTTAGATGTAAACTTTAGCTCTGTAGGTTTGTGATTCTGTACTAACTCGTCAATGGAAAGCAACCCTTCTATCTCCATAACCATGTTAGTTCTCATAACATAAAATTTAGTCCATACCTTATTCTTACCCATGGTTATATTAAGTTGTCTACTTATCCAGGTGCATGGAATGGTGAATCTATCTGCAACTATGATATTAAAGCCATCAAACATTTCAGCCATCATGTGTTTCTCAATATTTTATTTTTTTAGCTCTTTGTTTATAACACCCCACACAATCATACATGAATGATCTTGGATTTGAAAGAAAAGATCCTTTTTCCATTTTGTACCTTTCATCTTTTCACCAATCTCCTAGTACTTTCTATGATGACAAGAGTCTTGCCACATACTTCTTGCCAAAATGAGCACTTTCATGCTTCTTGCTATATTCATGAAGATAATCAAATTCTTTGTCATTGGTTGCTGATCTAAAAATTCTAACAAGCTGAAAACCAATATTAGTACCGGTGAGGCCTTTTCTCATGTGCATGCCTCTCAACAGGATCTTCTTGGAACTTATTTGAAACATTCCTTTCATATTCTAAGATGTCATAAGAATGATCCAAATGCTTATTTTCTTCTTTTAATGCCTTAGATAAATATGCATCAACTCTACCATATTGAAGACTTAGAAATTTGGCATTAACCAAAAAACCCACTCCAAATTCTTGCAAATCTGATTTTTCTTCATGCTTCACCATTACAATTGGAGAATTCTTACCCTTAATTTTTTGTAGGTGTTGTTTTGCTGGAGTGGCTACCAACTTAGCTTCCTTAGCTCTTCTTAGCCATTCATCACACATTTTCAAGGTCCTCATTACATCTTGTGCGCTTGTCTGCAATGTGGTTAGTTTCTTTTCAACCACATTCTCTGGTTCTTTTTTAGATAAGATCTTACTTTTGGCTTGCATGTTGAATTCCTTTTGTTGCTTTGTAGATTGTTGAGGCATAGATTTTGACCTTTCCATCTTTATTTTTATCCATGCCTTTAGATCCTTTTGATATTCTTGCATAGCTTGCAACATCTCTAACATGGATTCTTGCACTGTCCTCATGATTCATAGGCTAGAAAGATCACAACTTTGATACCACTGTAATGTCCCTAAATGAATATTTTTAAATAATTTCGAATCCACCTGAAAGCCTAGGGCAAAATTAATAAAAACTTATTTTTATTGCAAAATTCTTACGACAAAAATTTACAAATGGTGGAAATTGATGGAAATAATCTCTAAACCTTTGGAAAAATCTAGATTTGTTGCAAATAATGGCAATTGCATCATAAACAATGAAATCAAGTTTATTTATTTTTCAACACTGCAAAGCAAAAAAACACTAATTGGATGTATACATCAATTTTCTGACCAATGCCGCCTTAGATAGATGGAATAGATCAAATGATGTCCTTGCAAACTTAAAGAAGTGGCGATAACCAACTGTGGTTGATGTCAAGCTTGAAATACTGCCTTTAATGTGACGTTTGCCCTTGGGATGATGATGTTAGACCTTGAGATGATGCCCTGGCTACTGTAGAAGATGCCTAGTGCAGAAACCCTGAAAATGATGCCAAAAATATATCATAGCTGATAAGATTGAACTAAAAACTGTAAATCTTTGACTGGATGCACAAATGCAATCCTTGGGTGAAGTCATTGTTGACCAATTTTGGTCCAGCAGACCAAAATTGAGCACCCCCTCTTTTTCCTTCCTTTGCAGGGCCTGTTAGCTAGTTTCTGATGAGTTCACCCCACTGAAATCTTATGAGGTTTTTTTTTTTCTCTGTAACAGGGCCATTTCCATAAAAAACCAAGTGTTTTGAGTCTTGCAAGTATTTGGGTTGATTTGCAACTCATTTCGATCCTAGATGTTTAGCAGGGCAAACAAATTACCTCGGGCAAGCCTTTTATCGGCAAAATTTGCTAGTTTCAAAGGGGCAGAGGTCTTTTATTTGGGTTGATTTGGAACTCATTTCGATCCTAGATGTTTAGCAGGGCAAACAAATTACCTGCGGCAAGCCTTTTATTGGCAAAATTGGCTAGTTTCAAAGGGGCAGAGGTCTTATACGAAAGCTCTGAAAGGTCAAGTACCCTTGCAGAGGGCACTTGGGTTCCAAACAGGGCCTTTGTGAATTCGTCCGAAAGACTACTCAAAGGCCAAAGTACCCTTGCAGAGGGTAGAAAAGTGACAAATTGGACTTTTCAAAGGGATCCGAAGGACAAATTTGGACCCAAAGTATCCTTGCGGAGGGCAAAAGGTTCATTTACAAGGGCCAGGCCAGAAAGCCGTAAAGGAAAATTTCCTTCGGAAAAAGTGACAAGCCAAGAAATGAATTTCTTCGGACAAAATGTCTGAAGAAAATCCATGAAGAAACTCAAGGAACAAATTTCTTCGAACAAAATGTTCGAAGGAATTCCTTCGGACATTTTGTCCAAAGAAATTCACCAAGGCACGAATTCTTTCGGACATGTCCGAAGAAATTCGACAAGACAAAAAACCTGAAGGGTAGGTGCCCTTTCGGAGGAAACTTGGCCATCAAAATAGGACCTTCCCATTTTTTTGAAGGGTCACTTTCCCTTCAGAAAAGTCCATTTACAAAAAGCTAAGAAAATTGTTGAAGGGTAGTGATGGGTTCGAGAACGTCAACTTTAACATGGTAAGCTAGGCGTTGGAAGTTCAAATATCTAGTGACGGGCCTGCGACGTCAAATTCAAGGTAGCGAAAGAGTCGTTAGTTTTCGAATGATGACAAGCCCGCGGACGTCAATTTTGATGGGATGCGTTAGCCGTTGGAGGAAAGCCAAAGAACAAGTTCTTTTGGACAAAACGTCTGAAAGAATTCTTTTGGACATTTTGTCCGAAAGAACTCATGAGCGCAGGGCCGAAGGAATTCAAAGGCATAAAGCCAAAAGAAAACTCAGCGACCCACCGAGAAAGGAGCCCAAAAAAGAAAAGGATAGCCCCAGGAGCCCGAACTGCTGAGAAAGACAAGAAATAACGAGAAAAGAGAAGAGAGAGAGAATGGCTTAGAACATAGCCACGCACACATACGACAAACACTCGGAACATTCCAGGTGACACAACCAACCAAGCGCAGGAACAAACCAGATCAGTCCAGGGGTAGAGGAGGCGTCGGCAGGAGAAGTAATTGCTTGCAGATGGAATAGTCTTCACCGAACAACCATTAAGAGAGCTGCGCGAGCAATCAAGAGAGCGGCTCATTTTTTTTTGTTTGGCGTTAATAGGTGGACAGCTACACGAACTTTCATGGAGAGATGGCTTTGTCGTTTATGGAGAGAAGTGACCCATGCTTTTGCAGGAGTGTTTAATATGCCTAGGCAGCAAAATCAATATATGAGACACCTACAACATGGCTTTCACAAGCACGTTTAATGAGAAGCGACATCAATATGGGCCTCTTGTTCTTGACTAGTCAACAGTGTTTCTCCAATTTATATATATATATTATAACCTCTTGACTTTGAAAATCATCTCACTTTTGTATGGCGAAGCCCTGACAAAATTGGCTTTTAATCAAAAGAAGCGTTTTACCTCCATCTGATTTTTTATACTTTTGCATATCTGTGTATTGTCTTATGTTTAGTCATTTATTTTAATGCTTTCATAGGTCGACCCCAGTGTATCTAGTGTATCCAAGATCTTCTGCAAGTTAACAAGAAGCATCCAAGTTGAAGTATAGGTGCAGGTGAGCAACAATCCAACAATGTGCCTCTAGAGCACCTATGGTAGGTTCTTTTTCATTATACCTCTATCAAACCCCTTGTTGAAATATTGATGCAGTCTAGTCTCTTATTCAAATGAAGTGTCTGTTCGCTCCTTTTGGTACAAAGCGTAGATAAAAATGAGTAGATCAATCAATTTTGGTGCATCACCATCTTAGTATTTGTTTTAAAAGCATCCCTCTCTTTTCACCCCCCTCCCCATTGTTAGTAGTAGAAATTCAGGTGTTTAAGGTGCATCAAGGGGAGCTAGGCCCTGATGTAGAGATTCACTCCTCAGTTTAGCTACTCACAGCAAGAGAAATGTTTCCATTGTGCCATGTGGAAGAAAGAAGACGAGTTTTTTTTAAAGGGTGTAATCCACTGCATCAACAGTTTTTGGCATGTCCGGTGGGATACAAATTACGTCTTGTGAGTTTCAGGATTGATGTTGATCCTGTTACTATAAAAAATCCAAAAGCAAGATCGGTAATCCAGCATCTGGCAACTCTATTTTAAGAATTCAGTCCCTGATTACTGATCAGCCTGGCACCCCATGCTTAAGGTCACCACAAGATCTTCTAAGGGTGTCCCTTTTGAATTTGTTGAACTACCTTTGAACTCAACAAAGAGGCTAAGGTTTGCGACAACTCATCCTTACATGACAAACCAGTTTCCCATACCAGCCATAAGATATACCTACACAAGAAGACCCAGGTTGAACCCTGTCACAGCGATGGCTTTACCTTTTGTGGCCTTCAATGGTTAGAGTCCTTTGAACCTTCTGCAGTATGACCCAATTCCAGGGACAACCCTTAAGAGTGTTCCTCCCTTTAGTGGAGAGGGGCCAATCATCGCTATTGAGCATATCAAAAACATAGCCAACCTCTGCAATATTCATAATGTCATTGAAAAAAACATAGCCATCAGGTTACTGGCCTTGTCCTTTAAAGGTAAAGTTTTGGACTGGTATGGGGACTTGCTTATGAATTTAGCTGGCTCATGGAATGAATTAGACACCATTTTGACAAATAGATTTGGAGAGAAGAGTGACCATCTATCTCTAGCTGAGCAATTGACCACTATGAAGAGAGCTTCGCATGAATTTATGCAGGATTTTAACACAAGGTTCCAAAAGACTTGGGACAAAATCCCCATTCTAGTGAGGTGATCCCAAGCTATGCTTTTCTTTACTACTTAAAGGCTTTGGATAACGACATTGCTGTCATGATACAATCCATGGGTGGACAAGCTTTATCCGCTGCTTATGAAATAGCCATAGCTGTCGAAAATTGTTTGGTGCAAGCAAAAAAGATAGCCCTTAGAACCCATATGCCGCTCTTTCCTGATCTACAGTCCCCAGCTCAGCCTGTCGTGCCCACTTTAGCTCCTCTGCCTAGTGTAGAAAGGTTGGCTACTACCTCTGCAAAAGACCTCCACGAGGTTAAGAGTTTATTGCAGTGTTACCAACGAATTAGTGGCCCTCAAGAGGCAACAAGCTCAAAGCTATCGATCGAATCAAGGGTACCAGCACTTCGGACAGACAAATAGACCTCCTTTCCAGAATTATAATCAAGGGCAGGGTTAGATTACATAGGGCAGACGTTATCAAAGTTATAATCCAAGTGCCCCTTGATCGTCCAAGGCTCTTGTTGTTGACACTGTGGATTGCACCCTTTAAAAGAAGGCTCGGCTTCTTTTATCTACGCAGCACAATCAAGACATTCTTCTTGCTGTGGGTTTGACAAATATGAGGAATGAATCTCTAGATTAAGGGCTAGCTCTCCTTGATGCACCTTTGAGGTCCTTTATTTCTACTGCTAATAATGGGGGGGTGAAAAGAGAAAAGGATGTTACAAAAGTAGGACCTAACTAAAATGGTGATGCACCAAATGATTCGATCTACTCATCTTTTATCAACACTTTACATCAAAAGGAGCGAACAGACACTTCATTTGAACAAAAGACCAGACTGCATGAGTGTTTTAACAAATGGTCTTAATGGAGATACAATGAAGAACCTACCATAGGTGCTCTAGAAGCACACTGCCAGATGGTTGCTCCTTTGCCTCTATGCTCCAACTTGGGCACTTCTTGTTAACCTGCAGAAGATGGTCTTGGATATACTAGATATGTTGGCGTCGACCTATGAAAGCATTAAGATAAAATGACTAAACATAATGACGATACACAGGTATATTCAGAAGTATAACAAATCAGATGGAGGTAAAACATGCTTCTTTTGATTAAAAGGTAAAATTGTCAGGGCTTCGCCATACACAAGTGAGAGTTATATTTTTTCACTAAGATGTTACAATATGTTGGGTGAATATTTTGTCACCAACGTACTAATGAGCAAAATAGGTCTGATCATCCACAACAAGGGAGATTGGTCATCCAAAGTTGCAGGTTTACCACATCCAAAGGGGATGAATCTCTCCTCTCATCAAGGGGAGGTTCCCTATAAGTATGGAGCTATACACTATATATAAGCAAAAAATAACACTTAGGGGTAGGGTAACACCATCCATCTCTCTTCTTTCAGAGATGATGTTCACAAACAAAGGAGAAAATCTTGGTGAAAACACTGAAAGCACTTCTCTTCTTTCAGAAGTGTTTTTGCAGGGGACAACAGGAGTTCTTTCAGGTAGTGACAAATAACTGGTAACCAAAGGCGTAGTAACCAACAGACTAAGATGTAGCACAAAGTCTCCACTTCAGCTGCCCAAAGAGTGAGATACGAAGAACAATGAGGGCACAAAGTCGTCCCAAGGTCCTTTACACAGAAAACAGAAAAAGACAAACACACTAAAGTCAACTGTAGGCAACACAAAGTCTTCTTATAGTTGGCTTTATGACACCTTACTGATTATCTCCACAAATTCTGCTTGTTAGATTAAATAAACAAGAACACATTCAGAAGATAGACATAAGAACAATCTCCTAAAATGATACAAGCTATAACAGCACAAAGTCTGTAGGTAACTTGCTTTCAATCTGAGCTCAAAGTCTCAGTATTCGCCTTTCAATTTGGGCAGAGTTTTGCTTCTGTAAAAGAAAGATCTCCTTTGTAACAAATCAGAGATTACATTATGTAGAAGCGAAGAAAGGCCTGACGCATTGTTCCATGGAATGACCCATGCTGCATTCAATGCCTTGAATGCATTTTCAGTTTTGTTAAGGAGGGCCATGCTGGAACCAGGCGACTGCCTTAACTGTGGCATGTTGATTCATCTCAAATGTCTTCTCTTGGCCCTGAGTCATCTGGTGTCTGCGCAGTTGTCCACCTCGCCTTTACTCCAAGGGAGACAAACATGTGACGTCTTCAATGTTTGAGGGCTCAAATATCTGTTTTTGTGGACTGTTCCACCTACTGGAATAAATCCCTTGAAGATATTTTGGCCTTTCTCTCTTTTTGTTATGATTTGAGCCCTCGGGCTATCTTTTCTCTTTCTGGTTTTGTCTTTTCCTGGCATTTGAGCTTTCAGGGCTATATACTCGGCTTTGCTGGCTCTTTACGCTCTTCCATCAGCGGTTATTCCCTTTGGCGTTTTGGCCTTTGAATGCATTCGAGCCCGCGCTCAAGCCTGCAAAGATCAACAGTTATTTTATTGCCGCAAATTTGACGTCTTCAGGTCTGTCATCCTTAGCAATTCCTTCATGTCTTTCCCGCTTGCTTTGGCCGCTTTTCGCTGATCTCAGCAAGTGACACGTGGCATTTTTCATTGCTTTTTAGAAACACATTAAAACCTTTCACAGTTGCCACGTGGCGCGCTTCGCGGAAATCTGAGAGAAGCTTATTGAAAGAAGCTTTATAAGAAACTTGAAATGTGGACGCAGACATTTGTCGTGCTCTGCTGAGTTTTAACGGGACACGTGGCATGTTTCGCGAAGCTTTAGATACCTTTTGAGAGTCCTACGGAAGATGACACGTGGCGGCTTCCGCCGAGCTCCTAGAAACACTGTAGAAACATTTGAGACTCATTTTGGATTCATGCGGACGATGACACTTGTTGCGCTCCGCTTAACCTTAGTAACTCACCCGGGGCCCACCACAGTCCTTATGAAACAAAAGGAAGAAACTGCGGATGTTGACACTTGTCGGCTTCTGTTGAGTTATAGCGGAACACGTGGCACGTTCTGCAACTTTGAAACTTATTAGAAACCGTGTCCCGACAGACGACACTTGGCAGCTTCCGCTTTGACTCTATAAGGGACACGTGGCGGTTTCTGTTGCACTTTGAGGTTTGATCTTTTCTGGAGGGAACCTGGCCTTCGAGGTCTTGAAAGACGGTTCATTTTCTGAGTGTCGAGTGTCCTCCGCGAGGGTACCTACCCTTCGGGATCTTTCGGGCCGCCTTCGGGCTTTAATTCCATCGGACAAAATGTCCGAAGGAATTTCTTCACTTTGTCTTTTTTCATTGGGTGTTTTTCCGCGGGCTTTAATTCCATCGGACAAAATGTCCGAAGGAATTTCTTCACTTTGTCTTTTTTCATTGGGTGTTTTTCCGCGGGCTTTTCTCTTCAATCGGGCTTATTTTCTTCGGACAAAAGTCTGAAAGAATTCTTTCGGACTTTTTGTCCGAAGGAAATGGTCCTTAACAACTTTGCCGCATGAACTTTTCCGAAGGGATTCCCTATTCACTTTTGCTCGCTGCCCTCCGCAAGGTCACTCGGCTTGGTTCATTGCCCTCCGCAAGGGTATCTTTTTCCTTTGGCTATGGGGCAACCCCTTGAACCTGCTGATTGAACTGACTTGTTTAAACCAACTTTGGTTCAACGGTTCGATCTTGCGTTTGAAGCCATCCTTTTGTCTAAGTCTTTTTGATCTCTTTGAACCGATTGAACCTGTTGAACCAAAATGGTTCAAGGTTCAACGGTTCAATGGTTATATGGTTCATTCCTTGCTTAGAAGCTTGTCGATGAACATTTTTGGTTGAATCAAGGCGTTGAACCAGTCCTGAAAATGACTAAGTGTTGAAAACTTGTTCTTTTGATTTAACTCCCCTGCAGAAGCCTTTGAACCTGTTGAACTTGCTAATTTCAAGCATGTTGAGTCCATAGAAACATATCTGCAGAGTCCGTATATTTAAGCCTGCAGAGTCTGTAGATTTCTGGAAAAGCTTTGAAAAATTAAGAACTTGAATGCATAGAACAAATTTTGAAAAGGGAAGAGACAATTTGGGGCTTATAGGACCAAAATAGTTCATATGTTGTCCCAAAAAAAATGAGTGACATTTTTTGGGGACAACAGCTGGCTCCAGTTGGGGAACTTACTTCAGTTGAAAACTTGAAACAGCTGAGGGGAGTAGAAACCAGAATCTCAGTGCCTTTGAAATATGCCATTGGGCTATGGAGTCATGCTAAAAAAAAAGAAAGGATCTAAAAAACGAAAACGAACGACACAAAATAGAAACAAAGACTATACAAGTATACATATGTACAGGTGAGCTTATTTGATACTTCAAGAGTTGAATTGTTTCAGATGTTGCCCATTGTGAGGCAGAGAAAAGAGCGTGCCATCTTGATACTTCAACAGGAAGCTGTTCTCACCATTGCTCTGATGGATAATAAATGGGCCTCTTCAAAGGGAATCAAACTTCTCATGCATCACTTTTGGTTCTCTCCTTTTGTCCCACAACAGGACTTGATCTCCAATCTAGAAATCACGGTTCTTTGCTTTCTGGTCGAAGAGCTTCTTCACCAGACTTTGATAGGCAGCAATTCGGTCCACCACCATGGTTCTCTGCTCATCCAACTCAGCCAGGTACATGATTCTCTTATCAATGGAGCTTTCATATGTCTGATCTTCAATTGCCTTAGCCAATTTCAATGCTAGCAATTCTAGGGTGATTGGTATCTCAGCATTGAGTCCATAAAGAAGTTGGAAAGGAGACATACCAATTGCCCTTTTCGGTGTAATTCTGTTTGCCCATAGAGCATCGACCAATGCTTTATGCCATGTCCTTTGGTTGTCATCTACTAGTTTTTTGATGATAGTCACCAAGTTCTTGTTGCTTGATTTAGCTTGTCCATCCCCTTGTGGAAAGTAATCAGAAGAGTGGGAGAGAGTGATCCCATAGTAAAAATAGAATTGAGTAATCTCCTGGGAAGTGAAACAAGTTGCATTGTCAGTGACAATCTTGGTTGGGACCCCGAACCTGGAAATGATGTTCTCTTTGAGAAAATTGCACACTACTTCTGAAGTAGCATGCTTGGTTGGAATTACTTCCACCCACTTGGTAAAGTAATTTGTTGCTGTGAGGACATAATCATGTCCAGCACTGGAAGATGGGTTTATCGCACCAATGAAATCAATTTCCCATTGCTAGAAGGGTTCCTCTATGACCATTGGCTTAAGAGGCAGGGCAGCTAACTTGGGTTTCCCAACGAATTGCTGGCATAGTTCACATTTTCTTACCCACTTGTTTGCATATTGAAAGAGAGTTGGCCAGTAATACCTGGCTCACAGAATCTTATGGGCAGTCACAGGAGCAGAGAAATGTCCTCCACAGGCCGAATTATGGAAGGACTTCAAAAGTTGGTTCTGTTGCTCATTATCCACGTAGCGAAGGAACACTCCATCAAGGCTCCTCTTGTACAGGTCGTTGTCCCAGAGGGCAAAATTGGCAGCTTTCAGCTTGATAGTCCTCATTTCTTTATAAGATAGGTGAGCAAGACACTCACCATAAGTAAGAAAATGAGTGATACCTGAATACCACTCATTTGTAGTGGAGACAAAGAGGACTGTTGGAGTTTCTTTTTCTAATTCTTCATGCTCTGTTTGTTCTGGTTTGTTGTCAGCAATCAATTGGCATAGGCCTTTTCCTCGTACCAGCTTAGTTGGTTTGATTACTAGATCAAACTCCTGGATTTTAACAATTCAGTTGCCTCTTTTCGTCCCAAACTCCTGCTGGATTAATATGGATTTAACCGTGGTATCAGGAACCAAGGCAGTAACGTGTGAATTCAGGATGTAGAAGCGGAAATGCTTCACTACCTTTACCACTACATAGGCATGCTTTTCCATGTTTGAGTATTTTAGCTCATGAGCTTTGAGAGGACAGCTCATGAAAGAAATGGGAGATTCCACACCTTTTTGGTTTTGCTGAATCAGAATTGTGTAAAGTGTGTTTGGAAGCATAGCTATATATGGTGAATTTCTTGTTGTAGTCTGGACAAACCAGAATTGGGTTGTGGGCAATAGTTGTCTTGATATCCCGGAATGCCAATTTTCCTTCTTCAGTCCAGCTGAAGATGGCCTTTCCCTTCATTATGTTTACAATATGTCGAGTCTTCTCAGCAAACTCGGGGATGAACCTTCTTAAGGAATTCACCTTTCCAAAGAAAGAGTGAACTGCAGTCGTACTTGTGGGCAAGGTAAGCTCTTAGATGGACTTGACTCTTTTTGAGTCAATCTTCATGCCTTCTCGATAAACAATGTGCCCGAGAAGTTTCCCTTCTGTTACCCAAAAAATAGACTTCTTGGGATTTAAAGAAATGTCGTTCTGGCGGCAGCATTTCAGCACTTGTTGTAAGTGATGCATGTGATCCGAGTGATGCTTGGAAAAGAGAGTCAAGTCATCAAGATAAACTACAATGAACTTACCCATCTCATCTTTGAAAGCAAGGTCCATTGCTTTTTGGAAAGTGGCGCCAGCATTAATAAGGCCGAATGGCATTCTTCGATAAGCAAAGGTGCCCCAAGACGTGGTGAAAGCAGTCTTATGCTGGTCTGCTTCGCCAACTTCAACCTGATTGTATCCTGAGAAGTCGTCTAGCATTGATAACATCTCTGACGCGGTCACTGTCTGAAGCACTTGGTCCATGATGGGCAGAGGATAGTTATCCTTTAGGGATGACTGATTCAAGTTCTTGAAATTCACATAGAGGCGAATTTCACCATTCTTCTTCCTCACAGGCACTATGTTGGCAATCCATGTGGAATGATGGATTGAGAAAATGATCTTGGCATTCAACATTTTTAGTATTTCAGACAGAATAGTGCTTGATATCTTCGGATTGTACTGCTTGGATTTTTGCTTATAAGGCACCGAGTTAGCCTTGAGAGGAATGTCATGGCGAATTTCTTCAGGCCTGAGTGACTTCAGATCATTATAAGAGTATGCCAGGACATCCATGTACTGGCAGAGTAGAGTAGTGAACTTGAATCTCTCTTCAGGAGTGTAGCATTTCCAAATGTTCACCATCTTGGGATCTTCCTTGACACTCAGATTTGTTTGATCAAACTTCTGAGAGGAGCTTGAATGCGTTTGCTGCTGTTTGATGAATCTGTCTTGTTTGTCAAACAGCTTCTCAAGGAAAATCAGGGCTTTTGAGATTTTATTCCCTTTGAGTTGCAGGAACTCTTCACCTGCGTCTGCACCTGATTTAGGGGTTGGTTCAAGCTTCTTAGGTTCATTGCCTTCGAAGTGCAGCTGTTCAAAGCCGTCTTTTTGCTCCAAGAAGGCAATGATTTGGCTATTATGGTTAAACACTTGCCAATGACTGGCATTATCAGGTACACTTGGTCGAAAGACCAGTTCAATAGTGTATCTATCTCCTTTGAAGTCAGGGTGAGGAACCAGAAGAGTGGCTGAAACGGCCAAAGCATCAGCTCTATCATTGAATTTCTTGGGAATTGCTGAGATGCTAAAAGTATCAAAGTTTCCAATTTGGTCCCAGACTAGATTGCGGTAATGGCTCAATCTCTCGTTTTTGGTTTGGTACATGTTTCTCACCTGACAAACCACCAATTCAGCATCTCCTTTGGCATGAAGGAGCTTGATGTCTTTGTCATGAGTGGCCTTCAATCCGAGTAAGAGAGATTCATACTCCGCTGTGTTGTTAGTGTTGCTGAACTGTAACTTGTATGATGAAGGAAAAATATCTTTTTGAGGAGATAACACAATCCCGGCTTCTGAACCGGTAGAGGAGCAGCTGCCATCGAATTCAAGAATCCACACCTCGTTAAACACTGCTTTTTCTTTGGATTCTTCTTCATTTGGAGGGGAAGATCTTTCTACACCTGCATTGCACTCTACCAATTCTTCTGCTATTACAGCTGAAGATATTTTCAGGTTAACACTTGCAGGAGTTTATCAGATGCCTCATGAACTTCATCCGTGAATAGAAAGTAGTTACCCATCCCTGAAGACTCAAACAAAATTTGAGCTTCAGGTGTTGATGATTGGGTGACCACATATTTTGCTTCCTTTTCAGGGAGCAATCTTTTCATAACGCCCTTGAGCAAAATTCTCGCCTTGGATAAGTCTATGCTCAACTCACCACTAACATCTTTGCAGAAATTTCGCCCAAGAAGGATGCCGTATGATGCTGGGACGTCGGCCACTAGGACAGTCATCTTGATTCTTTTGTCTAAGAACGCTGCAAATGCAAACTGAGCGTCCTTGATTTGTCCTAGCAGTGGTACTTGCTTGTTCTCCATAGAGAAGCATCTACTAAATGTTTTGGTCAGTGTGAGGCCAAGAGATTCGGCCACTTTGGCAGGAATGACATTGTCTGAAGCTCCGGAATCAATGATGCAATTGCTCAGCTTGTGACCGTTTATTAACAAGGAAACATAGAAAGACTCTATTTTCCCAGGAGCAGCAGGAGTAATGACAAAGTTGTTTGGGATAGACATGTTCCTTGGGGGATCATGAGTTACCTTCTTAGCTTCTTGTCTTACTGGGATGGTTTGGTTCTTTACATATTGAACCAATTTATCCAACTGATCAGGGTTGGACTGCAGGAATTCAAATTCAGACATTTGAATTTTGGTTTTCTTTACATGGTCAATTATATCAAATGTTTGAAATAAACTGGGAACAGAGGATGGGAGTTCATCCTTTTGATTTTTGGGAGGGGGAGGACTGGATTGCAAATTTGAAGTGGAAGGCGAAGGCGTATTTGAGGTACTCACCTTTTTAATAGTCACCGGGTCCTTCGATTGGAAGGGCAAAGTGGTTCCCCACTTAGCAATCGAAATTGCAGGTTGAGTTCGTTCCAATGTTCTTTCTTTATCAGCTTGCTGGGCTGACTGGTTCTTGGACCGGGTGAATATAGTGTAAGTTCCTTCGACTGCTCCACCTTCACTTCTGGGTTCATCCTGGTAATTTAGGGAATCAATGTTGGAGTTGTCAGCTAATTCTTTTTTTTCCTCAGTGAAGAGATTAGTATCATTTTCAGAGTTCAATTCAAGCTAGAAAGAGAAATCTGATTCAGCCTCAAGATATCCAACTGCTGAATTGGTTGGAGGTGCTTCAATGGCAAGGTTCTCCCGTGGGGGAGGAAGGCGATTTAGCTGTCCTTGATTCTTGGCAGCATTGCCTTGGTATGACTAATTAGGGAATGTCCTTGGTACATCTTTGTATGAAGGAGCAGAGGACATCTCTTGTGCCATTTGCTTTCTGAGAGCTAGCAACTCATTTGCTAGCTTCTGCACCATTGGATCAGTGGTGGCTGTAGGTGAGTATTCAGAAGATGAAGAGGGTTTACCTCTGTTTTGGTCTCTCTTTATCTTTCCAGCCAAGATAAGGTTATCTTCTACCTCAGTAGCCAAGTCTTGAGCAGCAACAAGGTCTATGTGTCTAGCCTGTCTCAGCAAAAAAACTCACTTCAGGCAGCTGTGAGTTGAAGAAACACTCGAGATTTTCAAGTGTCAGCTGGGCGATCATGGGAATCTTGTTCCTCAGCATGTCAAACTTGGCAATGAAGTCCCTCATAAGTTCATGGGGCTCCTTCATTTGTGTGAGTTGGGCCAGCAAGGCATGTGCATCTTCTGCAGGCTTGAACCTGACTTCAAATTTAACTTTAAGAGTGTCCCAATCAGTCACTGATCGAGCTTGTAGATGGTAGAACCAGTCTGCAGCAGCGCCTTGTAGTGTCTCTACAAATAGCCTGACTGCTATGTCTTCATACTTCACACCTATTACACCACAGGCTATGCTGAAGGAAGCAATATGTTCATTAGGGTGAACTTTTTTATCACCAAAAAAGTTGGAGAAATTCTTCTTTGAACTGTGTGAAAGCTCATGTAGAGGTGGGGTCAAATTTAGTGGACCAAAAGAGTTACTCTAGGGGCCTTGAGCCATGATTTGATTACGTAGAAGTGGAATCACAAATCTGGGTGGAGTATGGATAGGCAAAGCTCTGCTAACAACAGAAAAAGAAGCGCTGTCTTGTATTGGTGACCTGGTATGGGTAGGAGGAAGACTCTTAGTTCGTTGAAGGTGAGGTTGTAGAGGAAACAAATCAAAATTGCTCTGCCGCACCAACTCAAAAACAGGGTGAACAACACCTTGAGTTTTCTGGCTTCTTGTATAACGTGGAGTTGCCAGATTGTAGGACAAAAATGAGAAAGAACAGGACCTGCTTCAACTTGAAGTTTGAGACTTCAAACTGCTGTTCTTCTCTAGCGGATTTGATTTGCAGACCAGATTATATAACGGGAATGGATAAGGCTGTAATGATAATGGATAAGACACATGTGATGCTTTAATCTGAAGCTTGAGGCTTCAAATTGCGCAAAATCGCTGTGTTCCCCAGTGGAGTCGCCAAAAAATTGTTGGGTGAATATTTTGTCACCAGCGTACTGATGAGCAAAATAGGTCTGATCATCCACAACAAGGGAGATTGGTCGTCAAAAGTTGCATGTTAACCACATCCAAAGGGGACGAATCTCTCCTCTCATCAAGGGGAGGTTCCCTATAAGTAAGAAGGAGCTATACACTATATTTATAAGCAGAAAATAACACTCAGGGGTAGGGTAACGCCATCTATCTCTCTTCTTTCAGAGATGATGTTCACAAACAAAGGAGAAAAACCTGGTGAAAACACTGAAGGCACTTCTCTTCTTTCAGAAGTGTTCTTGCAGGGGACAACAGGTGTTCTTTCAAGTAGTGACAAGTAACTAGTAATCAAAGGCGTAGTAACCAGCAGACTGAGATGTAGCACAAAGTCTCCACTTCAACTGCCCAAAGAGTGAGATACAAAAAACAATGAAGGCACAAAGTCGTCCCAAGGTCCTTTACACAGAAAACAGAAAAAGACAAACACACTAAAGGCAACCGTAGGTAGCACAAAGTCTTCTTACAGTTGGCTTTAGGACACCTTCCTGATTATCTCCACAAATTCTGCTTGTTAGATTAAATAAACAAGAACACATTCAGAAGATAGACATAAGAACAATCTCCTAAAATGATACAAACTGTAACAGCACAAAGTCTGCAGGTAACTTGCTTTCTCATTCAGATAAAATAATATGAACAACAATCTGAGCTCAAAGTCAGTATTCGCCTTTCAATTTGGGCAGAGTTTTGCTTCTGTAAAAAAAAGATCTCCTTTGTTACAAATCAGAGATTACATTATATAGCAGCCAAGAAAGCCCTGGCACTTTGTTCCATGGAACGGCCCATGCTGCATTCAATGCCTTGAATGCATTTTTAGTTTTGTCAAGGAGGGCCATGCTGGAACCGGGCGGTTGCCTTAACTGTGGCGTGTTGATTCATCTTAAATGTCTTCTCCTGGGCCTGAGTCATCTGGTGTTTACGCCGCTGTCTACCTCGCCTTTACTCCAAGGGAGACAAACATGCGGCGTCTTTAATGTTTAAGGGCTCGAATATCTGTTTTTGTGGACTGTTCCACCTACTGGAATAACTCCCTTGAAGATATTTTGGCCTTTCCCTCTTTCTGCTACGATTTGAGCTCTCGAGCTATCTTTTTCCTTTCTAGTTTTGTTTTTTCTTGACATTTGAGCTCTCAAGGCTATATCCTCGACTTTGTTGGCTCTTTATGCTCTTCCATCAGCGGTTCTTCCCTTTGGTGTTTTGGCCTTTGAATGCATTTGAGCCCGTGCTCAAGCCTGCAAAGATCAACAGTTATTTTATTGCCGCAAATCTGACGTCTTCGGGTCCGTCATCCTCCTTAGCAATTCCTTCGTGTCTTTCCCGCTTGCTTTGGCCACTTTTCGCTGATCTCAGCGAGTGACACGTGGTGTTTTTCGCTACTTTTTAGAAACACATTAAAACCTTCCGCAGTTGCCATGTGGCACCCTTTGCAAAAATCTGAGAGAAGCTTATTGAAAGAAGCTTTATAAGAAACTTGAAATGCGGACGCAGACACTTGTCGTGCTCGTTTGAGTTTTAATGGGACATGTGGCATGTTCTGCAAAGCTTTAGATACCTTTTGGGAGTCCTGCAGAAGATGACACATGGCGGCTTCCTCCGAGCTCGTAAAAACACTGTAGAAACATTCGGGACTCATTTTGGATTCATGCGGACGATGAAACTTGTCGCGCTCCGCTTAACCTTAGTAACTCACCCGAGGCCCACTAAAGTCCTTATGAAACAAAAAGAAGAAACTGTGGATGTTGACACTTGTCGGCTTACGCTGAGTTATAACGGAACACGTGGCACGTTCCGCAGCTTTGAAACTTATTAAAAACTGTGTCCCGACAGACGACACTTGGCACCTTCCACTTCGACTCTATAAGGGACACGTGGCGGTTTCCGCTGCACTTTGAGGTTTGATCTTTCCCGGAGGGAACCTGCCCTTCGGGGTCTTGAAAGACGGTTCATTTTCTGAGTGTCGAGTGTCCTCCGCGAGGGTACCTACCCTTCGGGATCTTTCGGGCGGCCTTCGGGCTTTAATTCCTTCGGACAAAATGTCCGAAGGAATTTCTTCACTGTCTTTTTTCATTGGGTGTTTTTCCGCAGGGTTTTCTCTTCAGTCGGGCTTATTTCCTTCGGACTTTTTGTTCGAAGGAAATGGTCCTTAACAACTTTGCCGCAGGAACTTTTCCGAAGGGATTTCTTGTTCGCTTTTGCTCGCTGCCCTCCGCAAGGACACTCGGCTTGGTTCATTGCCCTCCGCAAGGGTATCTTTTTCCTTTGGCTTTGGTGCAGCCCCTTGAACCTGTCGATTGAACCGACTTGTTTGAACCAACTTTGGTTCAATGGTTCGATCTTGAGTTTGAAGCCATTCTTTTGTCTAAGTCTTTTTGATCTCTTTGAACCGATTGAATCCATTGAACCAAAATGGTTCAAGGTTCAACGGTTCAATGGTTCATTCCTTGCTTAGAAGCTTCCCGATGAACATTTTTGGTTGAACCAAAGCGTTTAACCAGTCCTGAAAATGAGTAAGTGTGGGAAACTTGTTCTTTTGATTGAACTCGCCTGCAGAAGCCTTTGAACCTGTTGAACCTGCTAATTTCAAGCATGTTGAGTCCGTAGAAACATATCTGCAGAGTCCGTAGATTTAAGCTTGCAGAGTCCGTAGATTTCTGGAAAAGCTTTGAAAAATTAAAAACTTGAATGCATAGAACAAATTTTGAAAAGGGAAGAGACAATTTTGGTCCTGTAGGACCAAAATAGTTCATATGTTGTCCCAAAAAAAATGAGTGACATTTTTTGGGGACAACACAATATATAGAATTGAGAGAAAGACTCTTAGTCTTTTCAAGGAACCGACGGCCCATACTACATTAAACACCTTGGTAAGAGGAATCCGCTCATGCTGCTGTCATCTTTCCATAAATAGGGCTGGAAGAACCACGCTGTATATGTCACAGACATTGACTTTGCTGCTCAAACTGCGTTTAATGTTCCTGCTAAAGTATGGGTCTCTTTATTCTTTGAACGACAAGGCCGCCTCCCTTGAAAACTCGTGCAACTCGCTGCTTATTAATACTAAACAAAGAAAAACGAGCTGCTCTATTGAATGCTCACGCTCCCTTTGATGGCTGTTTGGTGGAGACTATTCCATCTGCAAGCAATTACTTCCCCTGTCGACGCCTCTTTTGCCACCTGAGTTGATCTAGTTCGTACCTGCGCTTGGTTGGATGTGTCTTCTGGAACATTCCAAGCATTTTCTTACGTGTTGGTAGTCGCATTCTAGATTTACTGTTCCGCTCTCTCTTTCCTTGGTACTTGTCTTTTCCTGGCAATTGGAGCTCTTGGGCTATTCTTTGCCTCCTCTTGGCTCCTTTTTTGGCGGGTCACTTAGCATTCGAATTCCTTCGGGAAAAATGTCTGAAGGAATTCCTTCGGACATTTTGTCCAAAGGAAATATTCTTTAGCTTTTCTCCGACGATTAACCCATCTTCTTGAATTTGACGTTCATAGGCCCGTCATCATTTGAAAATCAACATCTCTTTTACTACTTTGAATTTGACGTTCGTGGGCCCATGACTAGACGTTTGAACCTTCAATGGCTAGTTCACCATGTTGAAGTTGACGTTCTCAGGTCCGTCATTATCCTTTAGCAATTTCTTCGACTTTTGCAAATGAACTTTTTTGAAGGGAAAGTGACCCTTCGGAAAAAGGAAAAGGTCCTTTTTGATGGCCAAGAGTCCTCCGCAAAGGCACTTACTCTTTGGGTTTGTTTGCCTTCCGAATTTCTTCGGACATTTTGTCTGAAGGAATTTGTGCCTTCAGTGTCTCGGCTTTCCTTTGGTAATTTTCTTCGGACAAAATGTCCAAAAGAATTCCTTCAGACATTTTTTCCGAAGAAATTCGCTCCTTGGTTTCTTCATGGATTTTCTTTGGACAAAATGTCCGAAGAAATTCATTGTTTGACTTGTCACTTTCTTCGAAGGAAACTTCCCTTTCAGGCTTTCTGCCTTGATCTCTTGCAAATGCACCTTCTGCCCTCTACAAGGGCACTTTGGGTCCAAAGTTGTCCTTCGGAGCTTGTTTGAACGGTACCATTTGTTACTTTCCTGCCCTTCGCAAGGGCTCTTGACCTTCGGAGTTTTGTAAAAGACTTGTACTTCTTTGAAACTGACCCATCCTTTTGCTGATAAAAGGCTTGTCCGAGGTAATTTGCTTGAAACGAAATGAGCCCCAGATCAACTCGAAATACCTATAAGACTCAAATCACTTGGTTCTTTATAGAAATGGGTCTGTCACAAAGGGAAAACCCAAAATTCCAGTAAGGTGAATTTATCAGAGACTGGCTTAACAGGCCTAGCAAGGAAAGAAAGAGGGGAGCCCAATTTTTGGCCTGCAAGACCAAAATTGGTCAACATATTTGGCGATTCACAGGGGAAGCATGCCTGCTATGCTTAAGAAAACCGGTGGCCTACAGGTCCATTGGGCATGGAGTCAGGTTACAGCTTGAAACGCTGACAATAACCTTGAGAAAATTAAGAATCAACATGAAGATTTTACCCCAGAAGGTAAAGAAAACACACACAAGGCTAAAAAACTACAAACATACACAAAAGCACTTAGAGAAAATGAGAAAAAAAACAGAGAAAATATGTACATAACAAGAGAAGGCTTAGTGACAATGTTTAAGATATATCCCATTAACTGGGATATGTAGTTCTCCACCATCCAACCTGGAGAGTTGAAATGCATTATGTTGCTTGCATTGAGTGATGACATATGGACCACTCCACAAGGCATCGAACTTCGTGTGCTTTCCAGGTTTAGCTCGGTCTTCATCCCATTTCAGGACAATGTCGCCTTCTGAGAAGTCTTTTGATGAGAATTTCTTGTCAAAATGCTTTTTATTTGCTGCTGACGGCTGGTCATGGAAATCATGGCTTGGTCTCTAGCCTCTTAAAGCTCCATTAATTCACAAAATTTGATTTTCATGCTGTCGCTTTCCTCCAATTGCAGCTGGTGGGCAAGATCCAAGGTTTGGTAATTCAAGTGAAATAGAAAGTCTAGCATCCCTTTCATACACAAATGTGTATGGTGAATTACCAATTGCTCTTTTTGGAGTGACCCTGTCTGCCCACAACGCTGTTATAAGCTTAGCATGCCAAGTCCTTTGATTCTCTTCCATTTTCCTTCTAATGATCTTGATTAGATTCTTATTGTTGGACTTAGCTAGCCCATTTCCTTGTGGGTAGTAGTTGGAAGAAGTACTAAGATAGATGTTGTATCCTAACGCCCACTCGCTTGTTTTGGTTCCCAAAAAGGCCAATGCGTTATCCGAAATGATGGTAGCTGGGACTCCAAATTTTGTCACCAGGTCTTCATAGAAGTCTAGGACTGCACTTTTGTTGTCTTCCTTTAAAGCAACAACTTCTACCCATCTCATGAAATACTCTGTGGCAGTCAAGATCCATTTGTGGCCAACACTAGGAGGGTTGATCATCGTTATGAAGTTCAAATCCCATTGCATGAATGATTGTTCCACTTGAATATGTTGCAGAGGCATTGCAGTCAGTCATTGTTTTCCATCAAAGAGAGCACATTTATGGCACTTCTGTACTCAAGCATGAGTGTCTCTGAACAAAGTGGGGCAAAAGTAACCAGCCCTTATAATCCTTGCAGTTGTGGGCTTAGGAGCAAAGTGACCACCAGCTGGTCCGTCATGAAATTCGGATAATACCTTGTTGACCTGATTTGAATTGATGCATCTCAAAAGTACCCCTGAAAAATCTTTTCTAAACAACACTCCATCAACTAGGACATAAGGAAGAGACTGGAGCCTGAAATATCTCCTCCTAGTCTTATCGAGGCCCTGCGGGCACTCACCAGTTAGAAGGAAATGAACCATATCTTGTGCCCAACTCTTTATGAATGCAGGTTCTTCTACTGCAGCTTCATCATGGAGTAGCAAAATGCCCTCCTACTATTTAGGGTTTGTAGTGAGGTGTTCGCACAACCCTCTTCCCCTTACCAGCTTGGTGGTTTTGATCTCCACATTGTATTCCATTACCTTGGTGATCCACCCTGCCCTCTTTTCATTTAAGTCACGGCTCAGCAAGAAATCCTTGACATTAGGATGTGGTACCATGATATGAATCTTGTTGTTTGACAACATATGTCTGAATTTCTTCAGGCTTCGTATAACTGCAAGTGCTTGCTTCTCAACATGTGTACCTAACTTTAAAACCTTCTAAATCTTGGCTAAAGAATGCGAGAGGTTGTTCAAGGTTTTCATCATTTGTTTGAGTGAGCATAGTAGAGATTACCTTTTCATATCCAAAGGTGTAAAGGTTGAAATCCTTGGAGAAATCAGGACTGATCAAGGTGGGAGTCTGGGTGATAGCTTGCTTAATCCTTTCAAAACTATCTTTCCTTTGTGTTGTACATGTAAACATCTCATCCTTCTTCAGCATGGAAGTTAGCGGCTTGACTATTTCAACAAAATTAGGGATAAATCTCCTAATAAAATTTATTCTGCCAAAGAAGCTTTGCAGACCATTCTTGTGTTTAGGTAAGGACAGTGCGAAGATGGCGTGTACTATTTTTGGATCAATGGTCAAGCCCTTTTTTGAAACGACATGACCCAGGAGTCTGCCTTCATGGACAACGAACACAGATTTCTTTGGGTTGAGAGAGATGCCAAACTCTCTACACCTCTCGACGATTTGCCTCAGGGGTTTCAGATGTTGTCCTGCATCCTTGGAGGAGACTGTCACGTTGTCAAGATAGACCAATACTATTCTATTTATCAGACCCTAGAAAACCATATCCATGGCTTGCTGGAAGGTAGCTCCAGCATTTGATAGTCTGAATGGCATCTTCTTATAGGCAACAGTTTCCCACTTGGTGGTGAACGCTGTCTTGTATTGATCACAGTGTTGCACCAAAATTTGATTGTACCCAGAATACCCATCCAAAAGGGAGAAACGTTCACTGCCTGTCACCATCTAGAGGATCTGCTCCATACTTGGGAGGGGATAGTGATCTCTTAAAGAGACTATTGAGGTCTCTAAAATCAACACAATCTGATTTCCCCATTTTTCTTCCTAATAGGGATCAGATTGGCCAACCAAGAAGAGTGTTTGATAGGAAAAATGATCTTCGACTCAATCAGCGTGGTGAGTTCCTTCCGCATGAGAGGCTCAATCTTCGGATTGATGGGCCTTTGTTTTTGTTTGATGGGTTTGGCACCTTCTTCCAGCTCAATGGTGTGTTGAGCCAAGCTTGGGTTAAAACCCTTCAGATCGCTATACTCCCAAACAAAGACATCGACAAACTCTTGGCATAACAAAATGAAAGAATGCCTTTCCTCATTTGTACATACCTTCCCAAGTGCAAGCACCCTATCCTTGAATATTTCGACTCTTTCGTAATTTTCCTTCTTGGTTATTATGCTTGCTTTGTCATTTTTGAGTTGGTCATCTTCATTGAAGATGCTTTCGAGAGTGACTAAACCTATAGGAAGTTTGTTGTTCTTCAGTTGAACAATCTGGCCGTCGTATTGTTGTTGCAACTTGGATTGATTTGTCGAAGCGAACTCAATCTCCTCTTGTAAGAAGAGTGCTATCTGTTGGTCACTGTCAAACACTTGCCAATTGGTGACATTATCAGGTATGGAGGTTCTTGTTATCACTTTTAAATGGTGCTGACTGCTGTCCTGACTTATTCCCTTGGGAATGTCAAACTAAGCACCAACTGCTGCTAGTCTGTCTGCTTGTTTATTTTGCTCTCTTGGAATGGAAATAATGTTGAAAACAAGGAAACTTTCTATTAGGTCCTACACCCTGTGCTTGTAAGACTTAAGCAAAGAATTCTTGGTCGAGTTTCGACCTCTCACTTGGTTTACAATTAACTCATTGTCTCCAAAAATCTGCAATTCTTTTATTCCTCTTTTTCTTGCCCACTCTAAACCATAAACGAGAGACTCATATTCTGCAATGTTGCAAGTGCAGGAGAATTGGATCCTGAAATTTGAAAAGTATCTTTCCTTTGAGGGTGAAACTAGCATTGCTCCACCACCAACTCCCAACTTGCTTCTTGATCCATCGAAGAAAAGTTGCCACAAACCACAGCTTTCTTGGTTTGCCTTCATCAAATTTGGCATGAAAGTACATTTTTTCATGCATGCAATAAACTCCAAGACCTGCCTTTTCGATGAACTTGTATGGGTCATGTTCAAAATTGTCATTTCTCCATTCATCTAAGAGCAGGTCAGCAACTCCTTCAAGGGAAGAGGGTGGGGATTGGTCTATTTGGAATTCTTCTTCGTCAATGATGGCGTAGCTGACGTTTGTCGCCTTGAGTGAGTATGGCTCTAGATCATCTCTGTGGATTTTCTCCGACTCAATCTTCACTTTAGTTCCATATTTGGTCTTAAAAACCATGTAAGACCAATTTGCTGCTAAGTACCCACTTATCTTGGACGTGAAATCCCTGGATAAGCAAAGAGTGAAGTAAAGGGGAACATCTGCCACTACCACGTCGTGGGGTACGGAGAAGGTTGGACATGTATGAAGCATTAGATTCAAGCCTCTTACCACTCCTAATGTTTTTGCTGGTGATCCATCCAACTGCAAAACTCCCTTGGTCATTTCTTCATATTTGAGTCCTAGCTTGTTAGCTATGCATTTAGGCATTATTGAGGTGTTTGCTCCACTGTCAATAATGCAATTGTGAACCAATAAATCTTCAATGACCAAGGATAGATAGAATGAACTTTTTCATCCTTCTTTGCTTGACCTCCCATGGAAGGAGCCCTATTCATAATCAACACATTATCAGCTTTTGCTGGGACAGCTTGTTCTCTCAACCCGTGCAATTCCTTTTGGAGTATATCCTTTTGTCCTGGGATTGCTAAGGAATCTCACAATGAGATATTCATATGCAGCTTCTTCATTTGGTCCATCACATTGATTGGAGGGTTGCCCCCTTTGAATTTTCTTTGAGGGCATTTACAGCTTGAGGTGCAACTCGAGGAGTTGAGGTTACAACCGGCTGCATGTAATTGGGAAATTTCTGGTTCACTTGTTGAGGTTACAACCGGCTGCATGTAATTGGGAAATTTCTGGTTCACTTGTGATGAAAACTATGCTGTAGATGCTTGAGTAGCTGCTTGAGCTTCCTCCATAGCTCTCTTTTTGGACCTCGTATTGGCTGCAACACAATCATCTTGGTTATTCTTACTCTCTACATACTTGATTGCATAGAATTCTCTTTCTAGGTGGTTCATAAGAGTGGAATCAGACTGAGCTTGTCTGTTGTCCATCCCAGGTTGTGCTAATGTCTCAAAACTTAGGAATTGGGGTGCTTGATTGCCTTGCGTGTTCATACATTGATTTGGCAACTCATTAGTGTAAGCAACTTGTTCTTGACCATACCTTAGGGGTGGGCAATTATGCTGTTCCTGTACCAAATTATTTTAAGTGGGAACAAGAGCTTTGGACGATGAAGGGGCACTTGGATTATAACCTTGATAAGGTTTGACCTGGGTAATTTGACCTTGTCCTTGGTTATAATTTTGGAAAAGAAGTCTATTTGTTTGTTCAAACTGCTGGTATCCTTGATTCAGCCGATAGCTTTGAGCTTGTTGCCTCTTGAGAGCCACTAATTCATTGGTAACACTTTGTAGCAAACTCTTAACTTCATGGAGGTCATTTGGCGAGGTAGCAGTTGGCTTTTCTACACCAGGCAGAGGAGCTAAAGTGAGTGCAACAGTCTGAACTGAGGGTTGCAATTCAAGAAACACTGCCAATCTTTTCGAAAGAATTGTCCTAGCCAATCTTTTCAAAAGAATTGTCCTTGCCAATTTTTCCGAAAGAATTCTTCAAGATCATTTCAGGTTCTTCATTTAGCATGACTTCTAGACTTGGAAGAAGTAAAGTCAACTTAGAAACCTGATCAACTCTTCCAGACCCATTTGGGTTTTCAACTTTGCTTAACTTATTAGAATGAACTAAGTAAAGTTGTTGCAAAACTCCGATCAACTCACCTAGACCCATTTGGGTTTTTCGCATTGCTTAACTCATAAACATGAGAGAAGCAAAGTCACTTCGAAATCTAGATTATCTCTTCCTTGACCCATTCGGGTTTTCCACATTGCTTATCTTATAAACATGAAAGAAGTAAAGTGATTTCGAAACCCCGATCAACTCTTCTAGACCCTTTTGGGTTCTTGAGACAACTTGACTTATAAAAATGAGACAAGTAAAGTCGTTACGTATACGCGATTAACACTGCTAGAACCATTCGGGTTCTCCGGACAACTTAACTTATAAAGTCGAGAGAAATAAAGTTGTTCTGGAATCCCGATTTGCACTACAAGACCCATTCGGGTTCTTAAGACTGCTTTACTTATTTTATAAGTAGAAGCTCTTCACAAACCTGATTTACTCCACAAGTCTGTTCAACTCATCCTTTGACATTAGTGCATGATAGCACATTCATCCTTTGACATCAATGACAATATTACAGACATCAATGACTCAAATTGCCAACAAAAACCAACCCTTGGTAAATATGTTGTATTGGAACAAAGTTTTCTCTATTAGTCTTAGCCTTTGTGCATATCAAATTGGATTCTCAAAATCTGTCCCATTTGAAGAAGTTTGATCTAATTAGGGTAAGGGTGGCCAGACATCACCCTTACCCTAGTTAAAGGGTTAAGCAATAAGAAATATATTCAGAAGAAATCTAAATGCTTTGCTTCTCCACCTAGTTATATAAAAATGAATTTTGATGGGGCTTCTAAGGGCAATCTAGGATTAGTGGGGGTAGTTTGTATCCTTGGAGATGATAACATAATTTTCAATAAAAAAATGTCTTTTTTTATGCCAAGAGGAACCAATAATGACATGGATGCAATTTGATCAGTGGAATCAAGTTGAGGGTGATTCATAAAATTATAATTAATGTTAGGATGTGTATGGTCCCTTGCTCCCTTCTCTCACATATGTTTTTCAGTGTTGGCCTTACTTGACCTAAAATGTGGCTTTTATAAAAATATGTACCTTCCATTCTAATATGGAATATTTGGATTGAAAGGAACAAGTGGATCTTTGACACCAACCATTGGGAAAGATGTTGTATTGGAGCAAAGTCTTCTCTTTCACTCTTAGCCTCCGTTCATATGAAAGTAGATCCTCAAAATTTCTCCCATCTGGAGAAGCTTGTGTTGGATATGTGGCTTGGCACCACCCTTACCCTAGTTAAAGGATTAAGAGATAATAATTATATTTGGAAGAAAGCTAAATGCTTTGCTCCTCAACACAATCATATCAAAATGAATTTTGGTGGGGTGTATGGGAAATCCAGGAGTAGTGGTGGTAGGCTGTGTCCTTGGAGATGATAATCTTATTTTTAAAGGAGAAACACTCTTTTTTATACCAAGAGGAATTTGTAATGAGGTGGAAGCAATTTAATTAATGGAAGACTTAAACTTACTATTTCTCAAATTTGTTTTATCTTTACAAGTTGAGGGCGATTTGCAGAGTTATAATTTATGGTATGGTCAGAGGCTCTATCCCTTGCTGAAAGTGAACAACATTCTTCAAGAAGCTTGGGACATCATTGCAAACCTAAACTCTGTTAGTTTCAGGCATTGCTTTAGGGAGATTAATCAACTAAGAATGAGCTATTGAAGTCTTTAATTCTCTCTTATAAGGAACTTGATAAAATAATTGAAGAGGCCAAGGTGAGAGGAATTTTGGCATGAGGAGAATAAGAAATACATGCATGACATGATTGGGGAAGATCGTTGGTATGAAAAGAGCATGGACAAAGCAGGCCCTTCGATCCTCTCAACAACAATGGACGTCCTTTGAGCAGCAGGTGTCGAAGAAAAGGTTGGCAAGAAGGCAGAACCTTTGTCAACTTGGCCTAGTTTTGCTAGTTTGACTTTAGACTCCAATTTTGACTTCAAAGTCATGTTTTGTATTTTATTTGGTTTATGGTTTGATCAACACAATGCAAGTCATTGATTGTGTGTAATGGTAGTTGTAGTAGGTTTCAAAAAGGCATAATATCTAGTTTAAGCTCTATAGTTAGCTCTAGTAGTGTAGAAGTTATGACGAAAGAAGAAAAAGTATACTTAAATTTCAATGAATATATTCCAACACAAGGTGTTGTTTTTGGGACTAAAAAAAGCCTACTTTTTGATCTTTTTATGGGCAGGTATCCATTTATGAATCAGTGGTAAGGAGGTGTTCTGAAGGGCAGAAGCGTCATAACACCTCCTTACCACTGATTCTGCTAATAGGAGGCTTGCAGAACATCTATGACAGAAATGTGCCTAGAAACCTATGCCAAAAAAGTGGGCCACACAGCTTGAAATTTATGTGAAGCATCTATCAGAGGGGCAACAAGCTCGTCCTACCATCCCCATATTGGAAATTCAAAAACCTCGGCCAGACTCTAGTGGAAGATGAAGCAACTGGCTAAACAGCCAAATGGTTTCATGATGCCAAGGAAGGGGCCAACTGATGAACTTAGTCTTCAATTTTTGCTATATGTCCAATACTTTTGTAGATAAATGTTCTATGGACAGTTTTGTAAATTGTAAATTGGGGATCACACTTAATAGTAGGGATAGAGGTCATCAAGTAGCAAAAACAAAGATCCCATTCAATACAAGCATAGTAGTAGTTAGTATAGGTATTTCTATTGTTATCTGGTCTTTTCTTTGTGTTATGGTGTGTCCTCATAATGGCCTTGTGTGGGGTCCAGTCCAAGGCTTGGGCGATCGTAAATATTTCTCTTTATAAATGGTATTTTAAATTTTATAAATTTTTAATTTATTCTCTCTCTATTATGGAGTATTGATGTGTATGACATATAATTTGTATGGAGTTTCATTTTTGTCAATCATGGAATTCTGCATTTAATTCTTGCATAGTACTAGAGGCTCGGGCTTTAAACCCCCCAAATTTTGATCATTTGCTAGCACATGTGTGGAGGCTTGGTGACAACAGAAGATGGGTGTTTGGTTGCACTTTGTAGGGGTCAGTTTTTGAAGAAGAAAATAGATTCAACAACCTCGCTCAGAGCAAAGGACATTTCTAGTGAGCAGAACTGAAGTTCTTGTTGGTGGTTCAAGGATGGTAGCATTTGTTTGGAGAACAAAATCGGTGTTGTTAATCCTTTGGCACAAGATTCTACTCAGATATTTATTTTTTTGGGATTGTTCTCTGTGGGAGTATTTTAAATACTCAAGTCACCACTTTGATGACTATATTCCATGAGTAGGAATGTTTCTATTATATTTTAAACTCGTGTACATTGGTGAATAATAATAAGGCAATGGGACTCACAAAGCCCACTAGCACATTTAAGCATTTGCTAATATGGAGGAGGAATGTTAATTTTGATAAAATCCACTCTTTTGGCTTTTTCACCCTCCGGCCTCTTTCCCAATTGGTAAACTTTTTGGTGCATGTAATGCCTTAGAAGCCAACTGTATCTCACAATTATTTTCTGACAAATTGCATCAGAACCAATGATGGTAGGCTATATGAACTTCGTTTAAAGGTATGTATTGTAGGTTGTTTTCCGCATAACCATTCTGTTCAAGAGTTGTTCCTTTGTTTCACAAACCGGTTGCTGCTTTGATAAATTAACACATCATTGTATTGGCTTTGCACAATGTTAGGCTACCTAGTTAGGGTCTATAAACTATAATGTGATATGTTGAATATTATCTCGTTCATATGATGTACTACATGTGTTTCTATTATTGGTTGAAGATAATGTTATCCCTTATCAAAGCGAACTTTGTTGGAAATATTGTCATTGATGTCAAAGGTTTAACATTATTGGTGACAAAGGCCCCATAGCATTTAATGTCTTAAGGTGTTGTTAATGTTCATATTTTGGCTAAAGTGTGTTAATACTTATTAAATATTAACGAATAGATTTTTGGTTGCATAAAGTCAAAAGAGGGCCCATGAAGAAGTCAAAGAGTCACGAGATAAAGACAAAAGAGGGAAATGACGCATTTTCCCATGAAGGGTCACCTTGAGGAATTCAAAGAGTCACACCAAGTGAAGACAAAAGAGGTAAGGGTGCATTTTTCCATGAAGAGTCATCTTGAAGAATTCGAAGAGTCACCAAATAAAGACAAAAGGGGAAATGACACATTTGCTCATGAAGGGTCACCATGTGACTTTTCAAATGAAAGGATTCGAAAGGTCATGCAAGTTTGGTGCCATTTTCCATGTGGATTGAAGGGTCACAAAGGGTGAATGCCAAAGGTCATTTGGAAAGCTATAAAAGGAGGATTGGGAAGCCATTTTAAATATGCAAGAGAGTGCATGGTTTGTAATTGTTTTATATAAGAAAAGTGAAGAGAAGAGAAATAGATATAGTAGAGTTCTATCATTTGTTGAGAAAACAACACTGAGAGATAGTTGTGTTTTGCATAAGAGGGGTTGGTGCTCTTGTGGGTTGGTGCTCACAAATAGTTGTGTTGGTGCTCGGCAAAGGGGTTGGTGCTCTTGCAAGTTGGTGCTTGTGAACTTTGTAATTTGAGTTGGTGCTCATTCATATACTTGAGATTGTTCTCTGTGGTTTTTCCCACATTGGGTTTTCATGTAAAAATCTGGTGTCTCTCTCTCTCTCTCTCTCTCTTGTGTGGTGCATATTATTTTAGTTTTATTGCATATCTTGAATGTATGATTAAGTGATTCAAGAAAAGAAATCAGAGTAAGTAAAAGATTTAAAAGATATATGATATATTGATTCCCGTCCCCCCCCTTTCCACCCCACCCTGTCAGTATATCCCGTGCTTAACAAAACTTTGCATCCAAGTAGTTCATACAGTTTGCAAATTTATTTTGGCAAAGATTCTTTTATATTTCTAGACATAGAAGGTAGGCTGTGCAGATTATAATATATTTTGACTTGTGGAAGATATGCTGTAGGTTTTTGGAAGATGTGCTGTAGGTTTTTGGAAGATGGCCTGAATAATTGGCATTTATTTTTGAAAAAATGCATCTTATATTACTGCAAAGAACAAATAATTTACATCAGCTGAGCATTGGTACAAAGAAAACCTCTCCCTACATGGGCCTGTGCCCCAATGGACAGAGTTCACATCCTTCTGAAACCACTTAGCTTAGGTTGCACAACCAAAGCCAATTCTTTCTAAAAGTGTGCAACTTCCCAAAACTGAGTGGGGATCTCTGTGAAAAGTTTTTTTGCATCTTGTCCTCTAAAGAAAACTGATCATGTCTAACCGGATTTCTTGCCACATACTCTAGCAGCTGTCACAACCATCCAAGAATCCCCTAGAAGAGGTCCTTGCCAAGAGAGAGAGGCACTAGAAAGGAAATTGAATTCAGCTTGTAACTAACACTTAAACCATTATACATGCACCATCTGTATTACCATACTTTGGAATTTTTTTGTGCAATAAATTTTAACTTTGTAATGACTTACAATGTTTAACAATGTCAATTGAGGTACATAAGCAGCTAGCGGCTGGTAATCAAGCATAATGTTGAGTTTTAACAACTCTTCCAACATATTGTGCAGGTTTTACATAGGAGTTGTCGACTCATATGATACCAAACAAAAGAAGCACAAAGTAAACCTCAAGGACTTCTCTGAAGCTAGATGCTACTTTTAGTAGGTATAGTTTCTTGCATTGTTTATGGTCTCTTGAACTGAAATTTATTTCTGTTGCAGATAATCTATAATGACGGGGAGGTTGAAATATTGAGGCTTCAAAAGGAGCAATGGGAACGTGTTGATGGTAATGCCATTCCCAAGAAAGTTTGTAAACAAGTACTATTATAAATTTTTTATGATAATTGACAAGTATGCTGTAGATTTTTAGAACATTCTGTTTACGTTGATGTGTTCATAGTATTACTCAAAAAGGATAAGAATAATAGATGTTAACAAGATGATTGCACCTGTTACTGAAATTAAATTCTTTGGATTCTTTATTTTATAGTTCAACATTATTGTTTACATGGTGGGAAATCTGCTCCAATTGATGACAAAGAAACCACATGTTTAAATAATGGGCCCACATTTACAAACCCTAGGTCTAAATTTAAGATTTACAACTATTTAACCTAAAATAACCAGTTTGTCCTAAATATCTATAGCACAAGTTTATGTTCATGTAAAACGTGAAACATGTAATGAAAGTATTATTTATTTTGATGCCAGATGCAAGTGAATGTTTAATGATAAATTCCCTTTAGACATACTATGGGAGCAATTAAGGTTGGTAATGACTATTAAAGGTTGGATGGCTTAATAGGATTGAGTCCATATTCACAAGACAGGTATTAGAACGACTTGGAATTAACTTTTTGTAGAATATTTAGTGAAAACATTCCAACTATATATTATATGTATTGATTTCAGAGCCACTAGGTGCTTGTTGGGGGCCAAAATTGAACTGTCGGTTGACATCAGGGATCAATTTCAGCTGGGTGACATCAAGAGGTCATGCAGTAGTTGCGCAACAACCAAATGCTTGACAAGGAAGCTAACAAGAATGATTTGACACCCCATGCATCAAAATAGTATAAATATACTTCTAGATTTAAAATACAGATCACAGCTCATTGTTTAGAAATAATATAGATAGAAAGATGTGTTCATATTAGGATTTTTTGTAAGAGGATGTGAGGCAAGCTGCTGTAGAAAGTAGTCACTTAGTGTTGATATAGTTTCATCCTTGAGAATGTTATGATGGATGTTTGAATATGGTGACTTGTTTAAGTTTTATTTTCAAGTTGTTCTTCCATATTAAACAACAAAGCATATAATGTTATATTCTTGGATATTGTATTGTTTCTTGTGTTTATGGTTGGATGTAGTTATTGTTCATTTTCTTTGGTTTTGAACTGATCAAAGAAATGTATATTAAACTATTCTAGAAGAATTTATCTTGGGTTATGTATTTGACTTTGTACATATGTTCAGTTCTATGAACTTTCTGTGTGTGATGGATGTTCTATAGATGGATGTTATAATATTGTTGGATAACATGATTTTAAAATATATGTAAATGCTACACCCTTAGCCTATAACGTGTATTGCGATATGTGTAGCCGATTTGCGGCTGGCATAACATTTAATTAAGTCATATTATCATCTTTTAGCTTAATAGTAGCCTAGGGTGTTTCCATAGCATAGTTAGGGTTTATATAGGAGTTAGTGGTTAGTATTTCATCATCATATTATAAATTATGTTTTTATTGTATGGTTATGCAGGTTGCCCTCTTGAAGTCGCTCATCATTTATTCATATATTCTGCGCTAGTTCAGTCATATTGTGATCTATTGCTGTGATTCTATTTTAATTATAAAATAATTTCATTAAAAGTGGTATTAGAGCTTTTATTTGGGCAGAAGTGTAGGAGAAACCCTAGTTTTGGTGAAACATTTCTATCTTGCAATCTAATGCATTTTTAACTACAACATTTTTACTAGAGTTAGAGAATCATTCAAGGATGGCATTGTAAAAAACATTAAGGTTTGGTGATCATTTTTGAGTTAGTTTTTGTGGTTTTAGAGTTTTTCATAAATTCGCTCTATGGGCCATATTTTAAGGATTTTTTTGATTTCTTTACATTTTCGGAAAGCTTGCAAAAATCTATTGGGGCTCTATTCGAGTTTTTTGATTTGAGGCCGACATAAGTTAAAAACCTTTTGTTCAAAGTTTGGTCAAAGGTGAAAATTAAATTCGACACTATCAAGCCTTAGTATGATAAGATCACAAGCTAAGGGCCAAGGCAAGGGTTCTAAAAATATAGGCAAAACTCCTAACAAAGAAGGGATGAAGTGAAAAATGAGAATTAGTGGATATTTTGTTCTAGGGTTTTCTTTGACAGATTGCAAAGTGAGCCAACTTGAGTACAACGTGCAAAACATGCAATGTGATATGAGCATAATCAAAGGAGATACAAAAAACATCATTGTGGAATTGGCGAAGATCATGGTGGATTTGGAAAATAATCAACAACAACCACCTATCACCACTACACAACCCAACTAGGGTGGATCTTCCAACCAATCCAATCCAAATCCAAGTTTATCGCGGTCGCGAAACATGATGCCAAAAGTGGAAATGCATAAGTTCAATGGGGAGGATCCAATCATTTGGATCAACCAAATGGAGAACTTTTTTGATGTACATTAGACCTTGTGTGGACGTAAGGTGGTGATGGCATCCTTATATCTAGAATTTGAACAATTCATTTGATATCTTTATTGTTGTGTCCTTAAAAGAAGAAGGCTCTTGGTGTCACTTGGTCAATTTTTATAAAAGAGTTAAAAACACACCATCACAGTGGTGTGGTGGAAAATCACTTCAATCAATCGGTAAACTTGCAGAAAATAGGCTAGGTCAAGGATTATGTTCATCGATTTCAGAACCTTTGTGTGTGGAGATGATTATAGATGAGAACTTGAAGAAAATGTTTCTTGGTGATCTGAAGGACCACATTATAAATCAGATATGTATATTTAATCTGCTTAATGTTTTTGATTCTATTATCATGGTGTGTAGGGCAAAGGAAAAATTCATGATTACCAGTAAACATGCAACCACTAACACAGTGATAATGGCACGTTGACATTGTTATTTCTTCCCCCAACATAGTCGATGCCCTAAAAATTTG
This sequence comes from Torreya grandis, assembly GCA_037957365.1. Lineage (NCBI taxonomy): Eukaryota > Viridiplantae > Streptophyta > Pinopsida > Cupressales > Taxaceae > Torreya > Torreya grandis. The sequence goes on along the minus strand of JARHVA010000319.1, from coordinate 796,519 downwards.
AAAAAAGAGAAAAAGGTTTATGTTTCAACTGTGACAACAAATACAGTTGAGAACATAAATGTGCTAAAAAGAAATTATTCTATAGTGAGGGCATCAATGAAGAAGTGGAGGATGAAAAAGATGTAAAGGTTGTTGATGAGATAGAATCTGGGGATTTCCAACCATCTATCTCTTGCCATGTGCTATCACGTGTTAGAAATCCACCAACTCTCAATAGGTGACCATATTGATATGGTTGTAGATGGGGTTATTGTTAACTTCTCAAGAATATGTCATAGTCTTAAACTCACTATGCGGGACTACCTATTGCAATTCCCTATTTTTTCCATTCCCATGGGGGGAGCTAATATTGTATTGGGAGTCCAATGGCTCACAACCTTGGGCATGATCTAGATGAACTTCCAGGAATTGTTCATGCATTTTCATTCAGAAGGCAATAGGTTTGAGTTGAAGGTACACAATTAGAGCACTTTCTCATTACTAGTTGCCATCCAACACATTGTTTGAAGGTACAACCTTAAATTCAAGCAGTTAAGGTACACCCTCAATAGGAGCTTCCTTAGTCAACAAAAATACACTCGGTCACTTATGTTTCTGATTTTGGCCAAAAAATTCCCATCTAGATAGGGTTACTAAAACCTAATGAAGAAGGAAGAAACATCTTGGAACCAAAAAATATTTTCTCGACTTGATTCAAGAGGATGTAGACGAGGGCAAGCATTGAGCCTCTTATCAAATGAAAGGACTTGATGAGGGAGGATATGCCATGGGAGGACAAAGAATTTATACTAAAAAATTTAATGATCATCAACATTGAGGACAATGCTTGTTTGAAGGGGAGGGCATGCTATGCCCTTATCATATAGCTTGTATTGGGATATGTGTAGCTGAAACCAATCTGTGGCTAACATAACCTTTATTTGTGTCATATGATTACCTCTTTAGCTTAATATTGGTGGCAGGGTCAGCCTAGGGTGTTTTCATAGCATAATTAGGATATATATAGAAGGTAGGGGTTAGTATTTCATCATCATATTGTAAATTCTATTCTTATTGTATTGTTGTAGAGGTTTTCTCCTCAAAGTGGCTCATCATTTATTCATATATTCTATTCTATTTCGGTCATATAGTGATCTATTGTTGTGATTCTACTTTATTTATGAAGTAATTTCATTACAATAAAATTCAAAATAATTTCTATTTTTGAGTATGAATGTTACATCAAAATGTTAACATCATGATTGATATAGTGCATGCAATGTTTTGTGTAATTCTACACAAAAAATTACGTATAGTCTACTAACACCTGTGTCAATGGCTGTGAATTTTGGTTCTTCATTTCTCAAGCCTTTATACACTATTTAGTATTTTCTCATGGTTATTTGTACCATTTGTAATACATGTCTATCTTTTTGACGTGCTTTGGGTTCAACCATCTCTTGTTAGTTGGACTCTTTTATTGTTAAGTTACTAGTTCATTTTGGATTTGGGTTTGGGTTTGAAGAACTGTATTTGCTGATTGTCATGTTCCCCTTTTTGATCTAACCACACATGAAGACCCTTGGCCTTTAAATTGTTCCCATGGGCTAAGGGAAAAGAAATAAAAGAAATAAAAGGGAACATTGGAGACCTTTTTAAGAGCAATTAACAAAAAGGTATTTTATGTTCAAATGTTCACTTGAGTTGTGTTCTTTTAAGGGTCATGGGTGCCCAAGCACTTAAGTGGGAGTTATAAGGATTGCTCTTTTTAATATTTGGAAAAGGGTTTCCCTCCAAGTTGGACACCTCTTTTGGGGAATGATTATAAAAGTGAGGGGATCATTTCAATGTATGCTATTTTGGATATTGAATTTATTTGCTCAAATATGTCAAGCTTGGCTATAGTATTTTGAAGGCGAAAACCTTCAATTGCTTCAAGATGAGACAAAACCCTTCACATCTTCATTGTGAGTAAATCTACATCAAGGGTTGCAAATTGTGTTTCAACAAGTGAATTTTAGATTGGGAAGATTGACAACTTGCTTCTAGAGGTTGTTTGCTTGGGTGTGATGCTATTTTTAAGGTGGCGATTTGATTGGAAGGTTGAAGACTCCTCTTGGAGGGATACGCTACAAAGGATTAACCCTCTCCCAGGGTTTGTGAATTTATTGCCCAATTATTCCAGCGAGGGTGAATTGGTTTGGGGTTGATTTCTTAAGGTTTGAAGGGCTATTTTGTGTTCAAATACTATTCTGAATTTTCTATAATTATTCCTGAAGTTATATCTGATTTTTGTAAAGGTTTGGAGGTCATTGGAGGCAAAACAATTCAGAAGATTATTTATATATTTTTGGTAAGTGGGGCAACTCACTTGGGAGACATTTTGGAGTCTTCTAGGTTGCTTCTAATTCTGAAATAATTTTGAATATTATTCTTAGAACTGCTTGCTAATTTTCACGATTATTGGTGGTCATTTTGAGGCCTTTGCTACTCCAAAATCATCTATTAAATTACTGCTGTAATTTTTTGTGCATGGAGGACTTGTTGTGAGGGTTATTGATCTCATTTGGTGCTTTGTTTCATGCCTAATCAGTGCTGGAAACTTCTATATATTTTTTCTATCAATTTTGGTGAAGTTTTCAAACATTTCCACCTCTTTTTCCCATGGGATTGGGGACGGTATGAAGAGCTACGAGCCAACTGGATACCCAAACAAGAAAATACATCAGTCCAAAAATTACTAGTAAATATGGGGTCCGGGTCACCATGATCTTTCGGGTCCCATGTTGTCATGACCCCTTAATATTATCCTGAAGGGCTGTCCTCTCTCCACTTCTCATAGGTCTGATATGTTAGGATGGGGGAATTTTGCTATAGGTATTTATATAGTTTCTCAGGATATGCTTCTTTGAATAAGGGCAACCCTCATCCTCTTAAGGACATCTTTAGGCACATATGGCAGCCTGCTATATAACCAAGGTTAGTTTTTTTGCTTGGTTGCTTTTACCGAGAAGAGTCTTAACTGGTGATTGCCTTATGAAGCGTGGATTTTACGGTCCTTTTAGATGTGCCTTATGTTTGGAGGATGATGAGACCATTTCCAATCTTTTCTTCCAATGTCCGTGGGTTATACCCTTATGGCAGCGTCTATCTACATTGTTTAACATGCATTGGAATAATATTGGGTCCTTTTAATCGCTGATTAAAGATTGGCAAGGATATCTTCCTAAAGGCCAAAATTTTCTTTTAGCTCTATGGACTGGCATTTCCCTTCTCCTTTGGAATATTTGGAAAGAAAGAAATAGAAATTTTTTTCAACAACGTAGTAGAAATATATCTTATGTTTGGGAGAAAACCAAAACCAATGTTGCTGTAAGCATCAAACATAAGATTTCTTTATCTCCTATTCTTTCCCCAAAATGGGAGCATATTTGTAAACAACTATCTTTGCAACCCATAGATTCTACTATGCTAGCTTTTCGGCAGAAAAAGAAACTCAAGAGGGATGGTCAATGGATTGCTCCTGCTTTGAGGTATGGGAAATTGAATACTAATGAAGCTTCTAGGGGTAATCCGAGTCTTGCAGCTATGGGAAGCATTGGTAGAACCTTTGATGGGTCGGTGGTGTTTTTCTTTGCTGAAAATTTGGGTACTGCAACTAATAATCTAGCAGAGATCAAGGTTGTGTACAAAGGCATGCAGGAGGCTTTGAAAAGTGGTTGGCAAAACATTCAAATTGAATCAGAATTCAAAGTGATTGTTAGCTTGTTATTTGATTTGGAAGAAGGCCACAGTCCAAACAGGGAGATGGCGAGAGAGGTTTGAAAAATAAGAAGATTGCAGGAACAGTTTCAAGAGGTGCATTTTAGCCATATTCCCCGAGAGCGAAACAAAGTGACAGATACGCTTGCTAACTGGGCTCTGGATAACAATAATCTTGTCTACTATGGCCTGCCACCTATTTGATGATCCAACAAGATCCAGGAAGACATGCAAAACATTTTAAATTCAGATTCTTTATAGTGAGTGCTTCTAATGTTCCTTTTTTGTATATTGCTTAGGCTTGGACAAACAGTTTTCAACCTTGACATAGTAGAATTTTTACTTTTGATATATATCTAATATGAATGTGGTTCTTTTTCTTTTTCTTTTTTAAATATATATATTTTTAAGTTGTCTAGTGACTTACTTTTTATTAAAAAATGACAACTTAATATTACTTTTTTATTATAAATGAAAAAATAAAAGCGACTTTCAAAATAAAGCAAGTCAATATCAAATTAGAAGATGAAAAGTTATTATTAGGGCTTTTCCTTGGGAAGTGTCAAGTGAACTTATAAAAAGGCGTTGGGGGGTCATTTAAAAATCTCTTGCCATTATCTATTATTACATGGAGAGTTTGAGCTGTTGCTTTAACCTCTGCTTTTGAGGACAAAAAAACCTCCATTACAACTAGATTTGGGGATGAAAACCCTTCAATCTTCATTGGTGACTCCATCCGGGGGTTCTATTTGTGAAACCAGTCAAATATTTGCAGTTTTTAGTTTAGTTGTAACAGCTAGCGCATCATCCCAAGGGCTGACATCTTCATCCCAAGCTCTGACATCTTCATCCCAAGCTCTGACATCACATTAAGGGCAATATTTCAGCGCTAACATCACCCATAGTTGGCTGCCACCGCTTTCAGTTTGTAAGGTCATCATTTGGTCTATTCCATCTATCTTGGATGCCATTGGTCAAAAGTTTGATGGATACATCCAACTTGTCTTTTTTTCATTTTTAGTGTTGAAAAAATAAATAAAACTTGTTTCAGTGTTTATGTTATGACAATCATTATTTGCAACAAATTTGGATTTTTCCTAGGGTTTAGAAATTATTTTCATCATTTTCTAGCATTTGTAATTTTCATCGTAAGGGTTTTGCAATAAAAATAAGTTTTTATTAATTCTAACTTAGGGTTTCCTGTGAATCTAGAATTATTTAAAAATGTTCATTTAGGGACACTACAATGGTATCAGAGATATGATCTTGCCAGCTTGTGAATCATGAGGACAATGCAAGAATTCATGTTAGAGATGTTGCAAGCTATGCAAGAATATCAGAAGGATCTCAGGCATAGATAGAAATAAAAATGAAAAGGTCAAATTTGAGCCTAAAAAATCTACAGAGCAGCAAAAAGAATTCAGCGCGCAAGTCAAAGGTAAAGAGATCTTATCTAAAAAGGAACCGAAGAATGTGGTTGAAAAGAAACTAACCACATTGCAGACAAACTCAAATGATGTAATGAGGACCTAGAAAAGGTGTGATGAATGGCTGAGAAGAGCTAAGGAAGCTAAGTTGATAGCCACTCAAGCAAAACAACACCTACAGAAAATTAAGAAATAATTCTCCAATTGTAATGGTGGAGCATGAAGAAAAATTAGATTTTCAAGAATTTGGATAGGATTCTTTGGTTAATGCTAAATTTTCGAGTCTTAATATAGTATATTTGATTCATATTTCTCTAAAGACATTGAAATAAGAAGATAAGCTTTTGGATCATTCTTATGACAACTCAAAATATGAAAGAAATGTTTCAAATCAAGAAGTTTATGAGGTTGAGTTCCATAAAGTCCTGTTGAGAGGCATGCACATGAGAAAAGAGCCTCACCAGATACTTTGGTGGTTTTTAGCTTGTTGAAATTTTCCGATTGACTAATGGTAAGAAATTTGATTATCATCATGATTATAATAAGAAGCATTAAAGTGTGTGGCAAGACACTTGTCATCATGGGATGTACTAAGAGATTGGTGAAAAGATGAATGGTACAAAATGGTAAGAGTATATTTTATCTCAAATCCAAAATCGTCCATGTATGATCGTGTGGGATCTTAGTGTTCTAAACAAAAATCTACAAAAAGAAGATATTGAAAAACACATGAATCACCATTCCATGCACATGGATAATTAGACAACTTAATATAACCATGGGTGAGATTAAGGTGTGGAATGAATTTTATGTTATGAGAACTAACATGGTTATGGAGATAGAAGGGTTGCATTCCATTGGGGAGTTAGTACAGAATCACAAATCTAAGGAGCTAAATTTTACATATAAGGGAAAAGATATGGTACTTAAAAGTATCTCTAATGAATCATTAAGATTAGTCATAGTCAATTGAGAACTAACATGGTTATGGAGATAGAAGGGTTGCATTCCATTGGGGAGTTAGTAGAGAATCACAAATCTAAGGAACTAAATTTTACATATAAAGGAAAAGATATGGTACTTAAAAGTATCTCTAATGAATTATTAAGATTAGTCATAGCCAACGGGACTTCTCAGAAAGGACAAGTTGCTTGGGTAGCAAGTTGCTTTGTGGTGGAGAACATGCAAACTATTTCATCTTTTGGAAAGCAACATAGTCTTTATGTTGATATTCAAATGCTTTCAATACTTGAGTTTGAGATAAAACATAATATTTTGAAAGCTTTGCATGATACACCAATTGTGGGACACTCTAGATCCTACAATATTTGTAGATATATAAGAACGTGATTTCCATAGTGGAGCTTTGAGGTGGAGGATCTCAAACACATCAGGGAGCACATCAACTATCAGCGTGTTTTCCTAGTAAGTTGGTTGTAGCCATTACTTATTCCCCATCAAGATTGGAAAAGTATGTTCATGGACTTCATCACAAGTCTTCCCATGGTACATGGTAGAGACTACATTTATGTTGTTGTGGATAGTCTAAATGATTATTCATACTTCTTTGCCATTTATCTAAAATTCAAAGCACATCATATGGAAGAAGTATATCCTTTCACTGAAGGTTGTCTGCACATAAGAGTATAGGATATGGGTGATATCTCGAGATCTATTAAACACCAACTATGGCTATATGGCAAAGGAAACAAACCAGGGGCTGCCATTATCAGTTTCCAGCCTTAGGAACGTTGGCATCATAGATTCCGGCTGTTGCACTATACCAATTACAGCCCTACAAGTGTTTTCAGTCACATGGTTGCAATGTCCCTTTTTGGGCATAATTAGAACAATTTGGGTTTTCCAACAAGCCCTAACATAAACACATTCAATTTATAATTTTTTATTCAAACCTTAAGCAAATAAAATTCAGAATTTTGTAGATGCCAATTTTAGGGCACAAACACAATATTTCATGCCCCAAAATAATGGCCAAAAATTATAAACATCACAACTAATATAGTACCTTCAAATCTGACTTTTGCATGAAAATATAGGTCTGAAAATTACAATAAAATACGAGCTGAAATCATGAATGATTAAATTCCACAAACCTTCATCAAATCTATCCCAATAGCAAATTTAATTCTTCCAATAGGTTTGCTGCCCTAGGGAAGGTCTCCAACGGGTTCACTTCCCTCACAAAGGTCTATTAGGTGGTTCGCTGCCCTAGAAAAGGGCCTCCAATAGCTGCGTCGCACTCACAAACCCTTCCAATCGCTGTGCTTTCCACAAAAGCTGCCCTAGAAGTCTAAACCTATCAATTTTTGGTCAATGTAACCCTCGAAATAGAGTTACCCCACTGAAGATTAAGGGTTTTCGTCCTTACTTCAATCTTCTAATGAAGGGTTTTGTCTCCAATGGATGCAAAGCAAGCAAATCATGCGTAAACTTATGATTTCAATTGATAAAAATGGCATGCCCCTTAATGTGTCTCCTCTTTTTATATCCTTTCCTTCAAAAGACTTTTCGAAAAGGCAAGCATTCCATTTTGAGGGGAAGCTAAATATTCGAAAAACAACTTTCTTATAACTTAAAGGCTAATTTGCCCATGACCAAAAAGAGTGCCTTGTTTAAGTTAAAAACAAATTAGAATCAAGTTGCTGACATAAGTCACTTTTTGGCAATTAAGAGATTATTATTTACTTTAAATATTTAAAAATACTTTTTATTTTAATAATAATATTATTCCAATCTTGAAAAAGGGGACATTATAGTCTGCCCTTCCTAAATTTTCTTTCCCTCAAGTAAATGCAAGTTCCATTCTTCATCCTTGTACCCTTTTGCAAATACCAGGATTCCAAATGAACCTCAAAAACTCTTCAAAGTGTGGACAAACTTCAACACACAGATCCACCTTTGCTGCAACAACATACTTTTCATTCTTTGCTTGGGCTGAAAACAAACTTAGTTGTTCCCACTCATGCTTGTCATGTGCCATGATCATTGTACTCTCCTTGGACATGTGCAAACTATGCACTCTTAGACTCATGAGAGTCTCTCTATCAACACTCATATGGGTTGTTCCTACATGTGCAAGGTGCTGCCAAGATGCCAGAGTGGTCACCATGATGCTTTGCTTCAGCTGAACCCTTTCCTCAACTTCTTCCTTTCGAAAAGATCCCCTAACTTGTGTCAACTTACAGCTATACCTGGCTGATAACAACTTTTTCAACACTCTGAAAATGTCATAATAGCAGCATATTTGATCTCCTTTTGCCTCAATCAAGGGTATGAACCATGTAGGAGGTGAAAGCGTTGTTGGAAGTAAGTGCATCAATAAAATAGCAGTATTGTAGGGGATGAAAATGTTTATGACACCAGTGTGGAAGTTGAGAATTTGTGGCATGACTGAATTTGTACATAGAACAAACATGTCAATGAAATCAAGAGCTCCCCATACCACTTCTTCAACCGCTTCATCATGCCTCATAGGCATGTTGTTCAACTCTCCTCCAATGCTTGCATATTCTTCATAATTTCCATTCATGTGATGGACTTCCAAAGGTCTAACCCTTATGAAGCTATAATGACGACTAAATCCATCTAATTGCCCTTGAACTTTGTTCACCTTTCTGAAAGACATTTTGTTTTCATTTGCGCTGAAAGCAAACAGATGTGCATATTTTACCATACCACAAGTACAAGCTTCTCATCTTGGAACCTAAAATATGAGCAACAATTTCAGATATTCCTTCTTGAGATGATCTTCACTAATGGTATTGTAAGTTGTTCCTTCCCAAAAATGACATAAATCAGCTTGTATGCAAGCTGAAAACAAATTATGACAGTGATGAATTATCTGGTTCCAAATCGGAGCTACGTTGGTTGAAGTATTTATTATTTTCAGCTGATCCCATCACCAATATTCTCCAATGATTTAGTGGCCTCAAAAAGATAAATCGTGCAGTTGTTTAAGTCTAGAAATAACAACTTATAATCTGATTTTACCAAAGTTAGCAACTTGAAAATGGAACAATAGCTGCAAAATTGAAACCTCCTTGCAAGAACATAAAATCTGAGCATTGTAATGATTGAAAATACTTATGTAAAGGCCGAAAATTCTTTCCCAACAGTCACCAATTGGAAAATGCTCCATCCCATGACTAAAAATACTTGCCAACCCACTTGTATGGATGCAAATGAAATCACGTGGTAGTCGATTTATTTGATGACAACAACACTAATTCTGAAATTTTCATTTGGATCCCACATTATTATGCACAAGCGATTTTGAATTTGATCAAAAATATCTATGTACTCTATATTACAAGTTATTCCTTTACCTTATCATCATTTTTAGCATGTTGTTCATGATGACGAAAATATTGCAGTGAGATAGGAGGGAGCAACAAATCTGAAATATGATCAACATTATCATACGTTGGGCTGCCAACAAAAAGCTCATCCTCTTTTGTTGAAGCGGGGTTTGTGGAGATACCTGCAACCCTTCTATCCTTGTGATTCCCAATATTTTCATAAAACACGTCTCTCCACAATGTTGTTTTGAAAATTAGTCAATGGCTCATCCATTGGAATGCTTAGAAAATGGATAGGGGCTTCTTGGAAAAGATCCTCTTTCCATTTGGTACCCTTCATCTTATCCTCATTCTTAGAATTATTCTCATGATGATCAAAATATTGTAATGATATAGTATGATGGTGATACAATACATCCTTTCTATGAAGATGATCAAATTGCTAACCCTTCTCTTTAATTTCCTTTAAGTGTTGTCTTGCTTGAATGGCTATCAATTTTGTCTCTTTCGCTCTTCTTAGCCAATCATTACACCTCCTTTGAGTTTTTATCACATCTTCCGTGCTTGCTTTCAAGGTAGTTGGTTCCCTTTCAACCCTAGGATCCACTTTTTTTTGTTGATGGTGTATCATTAAATTCCACCTCACATGTAATTTATGCGCTTTCTTTCCACTGAACTCTTAGGGCAATCAGCCAATGGCATTTCCTTTTTCAGGATTTCTTCTTTGGCTCCCTCATTCTTTTGCTCCTTTGTAGGGTTTTGGAATCCAGACCTTGACTTTTCCATTTTATTTTCTTCTAAGAGAGACTCTTAAGGTCCAGGGCTTAACCCTACAAACTTCATCCATGGCTTGGGACCCATTTGTCTTAGTTCCTTTTGAGATTCTTGCATCGCTTGCAATATCTCTTCCATGGCTCCCTGTGTTGACTTCATCTTTCTGTCACTGCCCTGCATGATGAAAAGTTTGCAAGCAATTCGCTACATACAGCTAGCTAGAAAATGGGTCTGATACCATTGTAATGTCCCTTTTTGGCTAGAATTAGAACAATTTGGGTTTTCCAACAAACCCTAACATAAACACATGCAATTTCTAATATTTTATTCAAACCCAAAGAAAATAAAATTCAGAATTCTATAGATGTCAGTTTTGAAGCACAAATACAATATTTCATTCACAAAAATAATTGCCATAAAATCTGAATTTTGTATGAAAATATAGGTTTGAAAATTATAATAAAATACCCGCTAAAATTATGAATGATCAAACTCCACACCCTCATCAAATTTGTCCCAACAACAAATTTAATTCTTCCAATAGGTTCGTTGTGCTAGGGAAGGTCTCCAAGGGGTTTGTTTCCCTCACAAAGGTCTGCTAGGTGATTCGCTGCCCTAGAAAAGGGCTTCCAACAGCTGTCTCCCACTCACAAACTCTTTTGATGGTTGTGCTTCTCACAAAAGTTGCATTAGAAGTTTGAAACTATCAATTTCTACTCAATTTAACTCTTGAACTAGTACACCGTTGAAGATTTCATGATGTCCTTACTTTAGATTTCATGATGTCCTTACTTTGAAACTATCAATAGCTATCATGGAGAACAATTTCATGATAATTCACAGTCAAACAACTTGGTGAGGTGGAGTTTATTCAGAATATGGAATTGCAAGTGCTCAAGGATGAATTGGGGGTAAAAATAATAAAGTTAATAGTTGTAAGTTGTCAAGTGGCTTACTTTTTATTAAAAAGTGAAAACTTAATATTATTTTATTATTATAATTAAAAAGTAAAGTTGACTTTCCAAATAAAGCAAGTCAACATCAAATTAGAAGATAGAAAGTTACTTTTGGGTTTTTCTTTGGGAAAAGTGTCAAGTGAACTCATAAAAAGGCACTGGGGGTCATTTGGAAATCATCTTTGGCCATTATCTATTTTTACATTGAGAGTTTGAGCTGCGGCTTCAAATTTTGCTTTTGAAGATGAAAACCTTCCATTGCAACCAGATTTGGGGACAAAAACCCTCCAATCTTCAGTGGTGACTCTATCCATGAGTTACATTTGTGCATCTGGTCAGAGATTTGTAGTTTTTAGTTTCATTTTAATAGCTAGGGCATCATGTCAAGGGTTGATGTCATCATCTCAAGGGCTGATGTCACATTAAGGGCAGTATTTTAGCGCTGACATCACCCATAGTTGGCTTTTGTCACTTATTTTAGTCTATAGGGCCATCATTTGGTCTATTCCATCTATGGGATGCCATTGGTCAGAAAATTGATGTATACATCCAGCTAGTATTTTTCTAATTTTCAATTTTGAAAAAATAAATGAAAAAAATCTATTTTCAGTGTTTATGCCATGACTGTCATTATTTGTAACAAATTTGGATTTTTCCTAGGGTTTGGAAATTATTTCCATCATTTTCCAACATTTGTAATTTTTGCCGTAAGGGTTTTGCAATAAAAATCTGTTTTTATTAATTCTGACCTAAGGTTTCCGATGAATCTAGAATTATTTAATAATGTTTGTTTAGGGACATTACACATGTAGCTTCTGAATTGTCTCTACAAGTACTGCTACCACCATGGTTGCGACAAAAGGACGTGGCAATGCACAAACAGTGGGCATACTTCGTGAGTATATCAATGACTACTATTTAGTAATGAAATCCGTGGAGATCTCAACTGATCTCTAGCTAGGAATAGATAAAGGCAATAAAAGACATGGAGTTTAAATCGTCTTGCCTTTGTTTTGTTGAGGCACCAAACATTCTTGCACAAAGTTTGTACATCACCCTTCAATCTTTCCTAAAAAAAACCTTGCTTGATTCTTTGATAAACCTTCATATATCCTGAATGTTCCTCCACTAGAGAAGCTTGGAGCTCTTCAATATTTTTATGCTTAAGGATTCAAATCTTTCATAGGTATAGCCTATCATTGTACCATAGGGTGTCCCTTTAACATACAAATGTATTTGAAGTGCTGGAATCTTGTTAAAGTTTTTGAATGAGATTGTGGATATCTGCGTCATACTACCATTCAGATCTTGCTTCATGTAATGTCCCCATTCCTACGTAGGAGGCCTAGTAGGCTTATTTCAGTCTTAACCTTGGTCATACCAAGAGGTTGGAGGCTATTGGGTATGGGTTACCGTTATCACATTCACTTTATGTTATATTTCATCGTTGACTTAAGTGAGGGGGACTAGGTGGTACTTTTTCACCATGGAGCTTCTAATTTCATGTTGAGATAACTTAAGTCATATTTTTAGCATGTGCACAATAAAGTCACTTAAGTTACAGATTTATGCACACGGGTTTTTCCCAAAAGGGGTGTAGGGTTTCTTTTGGGCCATTGATCTTGTTTGGAGATGATTTAATCTTGGGCGTTGGATTTCCTATCCCTAATTTGGATGGTGGAGATTATTTCATCTTTTTGGAGTTGGATATATATTTTTCCCTTGAAGTCATTTGGGGGATATTCACACATTCAGCCTTTTGGAGCTATTGCTATTAGGAACCCTTTTGTTTGTGGAGGTCAAATTTTGCAGGATCCCTAGCTTCAGTGATGAGAGATCCACTCCTAATTGGTAGAGCATTATTCAGTGAGGGTTTCCAATCCATATTCCTAGCTTGTTGTTCGTGTGATTCTGAATTGAGTTTAGATTTGCAGATATAGATCAGGGATCAGAGATTTATTGGCAGCATTGATAAAAAATTCAGATTTAGAGAAGAGGACAACCCACCATCCACTGGGTATCCATTTATTTTCAGTTTTGAGGCAGCTGTGAGTCTCCCACAAGTGAGGCGACCTACTTGGAGATTTCAGACATCAATTCGGAAGGGTTTTAGTAGGTCTTTTCTGGAGATTTCGGAGCTGGAGATTGTTGTCATCATAAAGATGCCCTAGAATTCATTTCCATCATTTTTCTATTGTTATTCTGGAGATTACGATCTACAGTATTTTTCTCTCATTTTCTATCAGAAAATAAAATTAGACCTATGAGATAAAAATTATTTCTCAGTTGTTTATTGTTCTCCATAATTTTCCACAGCTTTTGAAGTTTCTGGGTATTGTTGAAAGTGATTATTTTGAAAGATATACATTTTTCTTTATTTTTGTACCTTGCTGTCCTGAAAAATTAGAACTACAATTTGTGATTTTTTAAAATAAAATTTCCGAGTTTTAACTGATATCCTAAAAGAGATATCTCAGTGGTATCAGAGCTACCTTTCTTGCAGCCTGTTGGGTAGTGCATGAAGATGTATTCCAGGAGAAATACACCTCAAAAGGAAGGTAAAAACATGGCAGATAGGGAAGGGAACGAAGCAGAGCTTAATGAGGAGTTTATGAAGAAAATGTTCATCAACATGGTAAAACAATAGGAGACAACCAATCTCTATTTGAGCTATCTCACTCAGAATATGAATTAGATCAAATATGGGAATAATAGGGAAAAGGGTGAGAACAACAATTCAGGGCAACAATCCCCCCATTCTTTTAACAAGCCTATGAGTTTTCATGAGCCTTCTTTCTTGAAAGATTGTGAAGCATCACGTAAAGGACAACCAACATATATACTTGATGAGGATTCTTGTTGGACAAAATACCAAACTTTGAGCTAGGGTTTCAGGGATAATATGCCATTTCCAAAATATTGCAAGATGAAGATTGGAAGTAAGCCCAAGAGAGATCATCACATACCTGTACCTAAACTACAAAGGTGTTTGGGACAGATTTTTATTCCTCATTTTGATGGCTCAAAGAAGTGTACCGCACGTTCATGGATACAAAGGTTGAAGACCTATTTTGATTTGAACCCCATGCATGAGGAGGATGCAATTAAATTTACAATCCTACACCTTGAGGGAGATGCACATTATTGGTGGCATCATGGACTAGTGATGCAGGGGCACATGCACATTACCACATACATGGAGTTCACACAGAGGTTGGAGGACAAATTTGATAGGAGAGACCTTGATAGTTTCTTCAAAGAGTTGACTCCTTTGAGACAAACAGGTTCCTTGGATGTCTACATTGCAGATTTTCAGATACTCTCAGTGATGGTTCCTGATATTTCAGATTTGAGGTTGACTTCATTATTCATAACAGGATTGATGGATACTTTGGCTAGATTTGTGAAGGCATTTGAGCCTCCATTACATGAGGCCATTAGGAGAGCTCGAGATTTGGAGTTGTCTACGCCAAAGTCTAGATTTCGATCCAGGGTTCAACAGAGAGTGCCTCCACCTAGGCAGGTTGAAAGGAGACGGGACTCGGCTAGGAAGCCATTCATTTCACCAGAACTTAGGGAGTTGAGGCGAAAGAAACTATGTTTCGACCGCCTTCAACCATGGACACATGGACACAATTGTTCTGGGAAGAGCAAGACTCAATATATTGAGGTCTATAAGGAAAATGATGATGAGGAAGAGGAGGTATTAGAACCTCATGAGCTTGATGATGGTGATGCATTGGATAGTGTTGATGTCGAGACTGCAGAGGAGACTTTTCTCGCCAAGACCATAGCTACATTGTCTAGTACCCCCAGGTACAAGGCATTTAGTATTCGTGGGGTTATGAAGGGACAATGTGTGGTGGTGCTTATTGATAGTGGGGCCACCCACAATTTCATTGATGGTACTTTGGTAGAGAGACGAGGCCTGCAGACAGAAGATTTTGAGGGCTTCAATGTGGTGGTAGCCAATGGTGAATCCATGAGATGCACATGGAGGGTTCCACAATTGAGCATCACTATGGGTAACTATATGGTTACTGATGATTTCTATATTGTTGGTATTGGAGAGACCAACATAGTGCTTGGAGTGCAGTGGCTTCACTCACTTGGTGAGTTTCAGACTAACTTTCAGACGATGGAGTTGAAGATTAAATCCGAGGGCAGGAATGTGGTCTTGAGAGGATTATCTTCAGATGCACCCAGAGTGGTCACGACCAAACAGATGGAGAGGATATTTTGGCACAATGATGTGGTTTGGGCAGTTTAGTGCTTGGTTTCGACCAAGAGTTTGGATGATGATAGGCCAGAGTATCATGTTGATGTTCAGGCCGTACTAGACAAGCATAGTGCAATTTTCGGCGATATACCTCCAAGTGTACTCCCAGATCGAGGGTTTGAGCATGTGATCGAGCTTGAGGACAGCAAGCTTGTCGTCACAAATCCTTACCATCACCCCAAATGGTTTAAGGATGAGATTGAGAGGACCATACATGAGCTCCTAAATATGGGACATATCAGGCCCAGTTCTAGTCCCTTTGCTTCTTTGGTTGTTTTGGTAAAGGAGGATGAAACCATGCATATGTGCATAGATTACTGTGCCTTGAATAAGAAAACCATTAAGAATAAGTATCATGTGCCTCTCATTGATGAGTTATTAGATGAGCTACATGTTGTAATATATTTTTCTTAAATAGATTTGCGATCAGGATACCATTAGATCAAAGTCAGGGAGGGGGATGTGCGGAAGATAGCTTTCAAATGCCACTACGGTCACTTTGAGTTTCTTGTGATGCTGTTTGGTTTGTTGAATGCACTCACTACATTTCAGCTCTATATGAACCATTTGTTCAACCGCCACCTGCGGAAGTTTATGTTGGTATTCTTCAATGACATTTTGGTCTATAGCAGGACATGGGAGGATCACATGAGACATCTTGATGAGGTATTGGGTATCTTGGAGGCTAGCTTGCTATATGCTAAGGCTTCTAAATGTGAATTTGGCATGATAGAGTTATTGTACTTGGGCTATGTGATTGGAGGTGGAGTCAAAGTTGACAGGGTAAAGATTCAGGCGATTTTGGATTGGCCATTGCCGAGGACTTTGACACATTTGAGAGGATTCTTAGGTCTATGTACTTACTACATGAGGTTTGTGAAGAGCTTCTCTTGCTTGACTGCACCATTGACAGACCTAACCAAGAAGGGGGATTTTGTTTGGTCAGATTTAACACATGTTTTTTATCACCTTAAAGAGGTGATGAGCTCATGCCCAGTTCTTGCACTACCAGATTTCACTTGGCCTTTTGTACTCAAGTGTGATGCATCAGGTGAGGGCATTGGAGCGGTACTTATGTAGGATAGGCATCCCATTGCTTATGAGAGCTGAAAGTTGAGTGTTGTGGAGAGGAGGTACTCAATTTACAAGGAGATGTTGGCCATTATCTTGTGAGCAATAGATTCATGGTTCGTACAGATCACAACAGTTTGAGGTTTTTCTTGGGGCAAAAGAATCTCAATGACTGCCAGCAGAGCTGGGTGAACCAGATACAGGCTTATAACTTTGACATAGAATACACAAAGGGTAAGAATAATGTGGTAGTTGATGCTTTATCTAGGAGACCTTACCTTGATTTTATGATTAGTTCTGTCGAAGATTCAGCTAATTGGAAGGTTCACATGTTGAGTATTCCAAAAGTCAATTTGCATGTGAGATCATGGGTGACATTATCCAGGATGACAGATACAGAGTCTTGGATGACCTCATATACTACAAGGATAGGATTTTACTTGTACCAGAGTCCAAGATGAAGGAGAAGATCCTTCAAGTAGTGCATGATACACCTTTAGCGAGACAACCTGGGTATTTTAAGACCTAAAGATACATTAGAGAGAGGTTCGCATGGAAAGGGTTAAAGGACGATGTCCTTAGCCATATTAGGGAGTGTTTGGTTTATCATGCACTGCTCGAAGGAGAAGATCCTTCGAGTAGTGCATGACACACCTTTAGCAGGACATCCTATGTATTTTAAGACCTATAGATACATTAGAGAGAGGTTCGCATGGAAAGGGTTAAAGGATGATGTCCTTAACCATATTAGGGAGTGTTTGGTTTCTCAGCAGACCAATGCGGAGCATACTTTTCCAGTAGGACTTATACGACCTCTTCCTATCCCTGAGCAGAAATGGGAGAGCATATCTATGGACTTTATTATAGGGCTTCCTTCAATACATGGGCACGATTGCATCTATGTGGTGGTTGATCTGTTGACCAAGTAATGCCCATTTCTTTTCTATGCCTTTCGGTCATAAGGCACCACAGGTAGCACAAACATTCTTCACAGGTGTTTTAGGCTTCATGGCTTGCCTAAGAACATTGTCAGTGATCGGGATGGCTGTTTCATGAGCACATTTTGGTAGGAGATTTTCCGACTAGCAGGTACGGAGTTGACTTCTAGTACTAGCTATCATCCACAAACAGATGGGCAGACAAAGATAGTCAATAAGTGGATAGAAGGCTATTTGTGTAGCTATGTAGTAGGACATTAGCATGCATGGATTAGATGGCTACACTTGGGTGAGTATTGTTACAATACCACCTATCAAATGACTATTGGCATGTCTCCCATTCGTGCATTGTATGGGTATGATGCCTCATCGTTCATGGACCTAGTATTATCAGATAGCCAAGCTCCCAAAGCTCGTGATTGGTTACAGGAGAACCAGGATATTTTGAAGGCGCTCAAGGAGAATCTGCAGAAAGCACAGAATCAACTGAAGGTTTATGCAGATAGGCACAGGGTTGAGAGATCTTTTGAGGTAGGGGATTTGGTCTTTCTATGATTGCAGGCCTACAAGCAATCCTCACTTAAGAAGAGCGGTGTTGAGAAGTTGAAACCGTGATTTTATGGGCCATACAGGATAGTACGGAGGGTCGGGGCAGTTGCATGAGTTGGAGCTTCCAGAACAAAGTAGGATCCACAATGTCTTCCATGTTTTGTGTCTCAAAAGCCGGGGCACATGGACAACATATTGTGCTGTCTATAGACTTGCCATCGTTGGACAAGGAAGGTTGGTTTTAGAACTAGACTATTATCGAGGTGAGGCAAATAATGCTAAAAAACAGGACTCTTACAAAATATCTAGTGCGGTGGAAGGATTTGCCACTTGAGGATGCTACTTGGGAGGGAGAGCAGATTTTACAGCATCCTAGTTTGCATTTGCTTGTGGGCAAGCAAATTTCGGGAAGGGAGGACTGTAATGTCCCCATTCCTACGCAGGAGGTCTAGTAGGCTTATTTCAGTCTTAGCCTTGGTCATACCCAAGAGGTTAGAGATGTTGGAGGCTATTGGGTATGGATTACTGTTACAACCTTCACTTTATGTTATATTTCATCATTAAGTGAGGGGGGGGAACTAGGTGGTACTTTTCACCATAGAGCTTCTAATTTCATGTTGAGATAACTTAAGTCATATTTTTAGCATGTGCACAATAAAGTCACTTAAGTTATAGATTTATGCACATGGGTTATTCCCAAAAGGGGTGTAGGGTTTCTTTTGGGCCATTGATCTTGTTTGGAGATGATTTAATCTTGGCTATTGGATTTCCTATCCCTAATTTGGATGGTGGACATTATTTCATCTTTTTGGAGTTGGATATATATTTTCCTCTGGAGATCATTTGGGGGATATTCACACATTTAGATTTTTGGAGCTATTGCTATTAGCAACCCTTTTGCTTGTGGAGGTCAAATTCTGCAGGATCGCTAGCTTTGGTGGTGAGAGATCCACTCCTAGCTGGTAGAGCATTCTTCAGTGAGGATTTACAATCCATATCCTTAGCTTGTTGTTCATGTGATTCTGAATTGAGTTCAGATTTGCAGATATAGATCAGGGATCAAATATTTATTGGCAACATTGAAAAAAATTCAGATTTAGAGAAAATGACAGCTCACCATCAACTGGGTATCCATTTATTTTCAGTTTTGAGGCAGCTACGAGTCTCCCACAAGTGGGGTGACCTACCTGGAGATTCCAGGCAACGATTTGGAAGGGTTTCAGTGGGTCTTTTTTGGAGATTGTTATCATCATAAAGATGCCGTAGATTTCATTTCCATCATTTTTCTATTGTTATTCTGGGGTTACGGTCAGCTATATTTTTCTCTCATTTTCTATCATAAAATAAATAAAATAAAATCAGACCTATGAGATAAAAATTATTTCTCAATTTATTGTTCTCCATAATTTTCCACATCTTTTGAAGCTTCTAGGTATTGTTGAAAGTGATTATTTTGAAAGATATAAATTTTCTTTATTTTTGTATCTTGCTGTCTTGAAAAATCAGTACAGTTTGTGTTCCTTTTTTAAAAAATTTATGAGTTTTAAGTGATATCCTAAAAGGGATATCTCACTTCATTCACCCAATCTGCTTGCATTATGGATATGACACACAACCAAACCTTTGTATTTTCATCCCTTCTTGAGAGTGCATCAAGGACTATATTTTCCTTCCCTTATATACGATTTCAAAGTCATAATCCAACATCCTCGTGATCCTCTTTTGTTGCTCTTCTTAGATAACCTCTTTTCTAAGAAGTATTTGAGACTGTCATTATTTGTCTTCATCTCAAAATGACTTCTCATTAAACAAGGCTTCCATTTCTCGACTGCATGAAGAATAGCCAATATATCCTTCTCATAAATGGGTTTCAACAAATTCTTACCTTTGAGTTCTTGGCTTTCAAATGCAACGGGTCTACCATATTGCATAAGGATTGCATCCATACCATGCCCCGATGCATCACATTCCATACTGAAAGGTTTTGAAATTGCAGGATTAGCTAGAATTGAAGTGTTGCACATGGCCTCCCTAAGCCTCTTGAATGCTTTGATTTTTGCCTCATTCCAGTGGAAGGAGTCCTTCAAGAGGGTTGTGAGTGGTGCTACTATGCTACGATTTTTTTTGACAAACCTACAATAGTATCCTCTAAATCCTAGGTATCTTTGTATGCTCTTGTTTGTTCTAGGTACATGCCACTCCACCATGGCCTTGATCTTTTGAGGATTCACCTTGATTCCTTCATAAGAGACAATGTGACCGAACTATTCTACCTCCTTGACCCCAAACGAATGCCCCAGAGTTTTTTCCATAAAGTTGATGTTGCTTGAGAATTTGTAAAACTTGATCCACATGGTCCTGATTGTCCTCCCATTTTTTATTGTAGATCGATATGTTATCAAAGAAGACCAAAACAAAATTTTGCAGAAATGGCTTAAAGATGGAATTCGTCAAACTCTGAAATAGAGAAGGGGGATTTTCAAGACCCAAAGGCATCATTAGAAATTCATGATGGCCCTCATGTGTTCGTAAAGTTGTCTTATGAATATCATTCCATCTAATTTTGATTTTATGATACCCTTGAAGATCTAGTTTTGTAAAATAAACATGACCATGTAATGCATCTAGTAAATCATCAATTATCGGAATAAGAAACTTATATTTGATGGTGAACTTATTGAGTTCTTTGTAGTTTAGACACATGTGCCAAGTGTCATCCTTCTTACACACCATCACAATTGGAGAAGAATGTGAACTTTGACTATGATGAATAATGCCCGTGTTCAATATTCTTGTACCATCTTCTAAATCTCACTTTTTTGCATATATGAGTACTTGTAAGGTGTGATGTTGGGTGGTTGGCTCTCCGGTACAATTTGAATGGCACGATGATCTTTTTTAGTGCAAACCCTTTTGGCATATCGCAAATTACTAAATGCTTGTCCATAATTTCCTAAAATCTGAACTTGTTGGCACATATGATGGTTTCGCTTCTAAGAAGACAAACCTCATTGACACCCTCTTTAGCAGTTTTTGCATTTGATGAGAGCTTACCATCTATGGTGATTTGGTTTGCAACCCTCACAATTCATGTCTTTCCTTCAAAATTGAAACGCACAAACAACTCTTAGAAGTTTATCTCGATCATGTCTAAAGTAGTGAGCCATTGGACTCTCAACACAATATCAACACCTTCCATGGGAAGGGCAAACATAGGGCTATCCAACATGTTTTCCCTCTTGATGAGTTTAATACCATGGCATTTTCCCAAACAATTGATTGCACCTCGATCTGCAATCATGACTTGTAATTTTGGAGCTAGATACACAAAACAATTCAAAAACAAGCTGTGAAGACGAACCATATGGGATTGAAAGTCTTCTTATTATTTTTATCACAAAGCCAATGATAGCTTTGGCATGGGTGTATCACCTCAAAAACAAATCAAAAGCTATCACTAGGTTTGTTGAGTTTTTATGCTTAGTTGAAAAACAAATAGGGTTGAAATTGGCCTCCCTAAGGTTAAATAGTCGTGGTGAGTATAGTTTGAATGACTTTCATAACTATTGCCAAGAGCGTGGAATAAAATGATAATACACTACATATAATCCACAACATAATGGAGTTTCTAAGAGGATGAATAGAACATTGGAAGGTACGACAAACAATTGTATGATAAATTTTGGGAAGAATTTGTTGTGGCACTGTATTTGAGAAACAGGTTCCCAACAATTTCTCTTTTGGTCACAACACCTTATGAGGCTTGGCAAGGGTTCAAACCCAAAGTAAAACACATGAGAGTTTTTGGATGTACTTGTTATGCTCTAGTTCCTACAGAACATAGAATGGAGTTGGAACCTAGAAGTAGAAAATGTATCTTTTTTGGCAATTCAGATAATAAAAGGGATATTGTTTGCTTGCATAGGATACAAAAGAGTTCTTGGCAAGGAGAGATGTAATATTTGATGAATTTGGGACCATGAAGACTACAAAACTTGATTCATTGTTTGATAGACTGGAGAGAAAGGTTCAAAAACATGAAAGTACTAAGGGGTTGAAAAATGTGTTTGACTTGCATTGGTTGTGGTATGAAATTGATTTGAATAAACATGGTATATTTTCAGTCACTCTTGATTCACAAGTGGGTAGTACTTTTTTCCAATGATTCTTTAGGATTTACAAACTTAGAAAATGGTGAAATTTTTCTAAGACCCCAAGCTAGTTCTTCTTCTCCACATATTGATAATGAAAATAATTCCCATAATGATTCACAAGTGGAGGATATGGATTTGAGAACTTAGAAAATAGTGAAAATTTTAAATCCCCGAGGCTAGTTCTTCATTCCTACAAATTGATGACCAAATAATTCCCTTGATGATTTACAAGTGGAGGAGCCATATTTTAAGAACTTGCAAAACCATCCGAAGTGGGATCATAGTACTTTGTTTGACTTGAAACAAGATGAAATAGGTAAAAAAGGTCCCAAAAGTTTTGAAAATTGGTAAAATATGCTACGATTGCTACTTCCTCCGTAGAACCATATACTCTTGAAGAGGCTTCTAATGAAAATGTTTGGCAGGATGTTGTGCTGATTGTATATGATGCTATCATGAAGAACAATATTTGGGTTTTAGTTGGTATTTCACCTAATGTTAAACCCGTTGGATGCAAGCCAGTTTAAAAATCAAGTATAAATCTGATGGTTACATAGATAACATAAGGCATGAAATGTTGCTAAAGGTTATACACAGCAAGAAGGTATTGGCTATGAGGAAACCTTTGCACCAACTGCCAAGTGGCACACTATTTGCATGGTTCTTGTTTTGGTAGCATATAATGCATGGAAAGCACATAAAATTGATATGAAGGGTGCTTTATTTTCAATGGGGATGTACAAGTGGAGGTATATATGACACAACCACGAGGTTTTTAGGTTGCATGTGCAAAACATAAGGTATGTTGTCTAGTAGGCATTGTTTGGTCTCAAACAAGCACCAAGAGCTTGGTCTACTAATATGGATTCTTACTTGAAGAAAATTGGATTTGCATCAAATCTGATAATGCTTTCTATGTTTGAGTGTAGGGAACCAAATTGGGTATACTCATGTTCAATGTTGATGGTTTATTTATGACTAGAAATGATGACAAACATAACAAGGCAATGAAGAAGAAATTGAAAGAATGGTTTGAGATGAGATATCTTGGTCTTCTTCACTAATACTTAGGCATAGGGGTAACTCAGAAAGAGAACATTATTTTCATTGCCCAAAATACATATTATCTTTGAATTAGAAAAATTCCACATGATTGATTGTAAACTTGCACTAACTCCAATCGAAAGTGACTTGAATTTGTTTAGGGATAATGGAGGTGCTTTGATGGCAAAAAATACAGTGAGTGGGCAGCCTAACATATTTGATGACTAATAGGCCAAATATTTCTTTTGTGTTGCGTTTACCCTAGATTATGCATGAGCCTAGAGAAATTCATTGGCAGACAACTAAATGAATATTTCATTACTTGTAGGGAACAAAGACATACGACCTTGTGTACTATTGGAATGACAATTTTCAACTTGTTGGTTAATTTGATACAGTTTATGGTAGTTGTGTGGATGACAATATCCACAATAGGTTACACTATGCACATGGGTTCAATTGCCATTGTATGGGGTTGAAAGAAGCAAGACGTGGAAAATTCATTGGCAAAGTCGTAGTATATTGTGGGATGCTTCCAGAGAGATTGTGTATCTACAATGCATTCTTTAAGACCTTCAAGTATCACAAATTGCTCCCACACCTATAGTTGTGGATAATCAAAGCTAAATCAATTTGTTGAAGAATCTAGTCTTCCATGCAATGACCAAGCACATGTATAAAAAATATCAGTATCAATGGATGTTGGGGATGGAGAAAATTCTTGAACCGATCTTTTTTGCAATTGCGGATTAGACAACTGCATCCTCACAAAACCCCTTGATAGAGTGAAGTTCAAATTGAGAGGACAACTTGGATCCCATAGGAGCTGACTTTAGATCACAAGGGATTTTGTTAGGACTTTCTTCAAAGACCTATAGGTTATGTAGTTTCTAGTTTGGAAATAATTAATAATGTAAAAGGGACATGCTTCTTGTAATAAGACACTGTGATGTCCCCTTTTCATATAATTTTAGAAATTAATAAAATTGTCCGAATAGTGATTTTAATCATTCGAAAATATAAAGCAATTAATTAATTATTAAAATAGAATTATCTTGGATAATTATTCGAATTATCGGAAATGTGGCTTTAACCATTTGGAAAATTAAGGTAATTTTAATGTTATTATAAGGGAATTTATAATTAATAAATTGCTTGAAAAGTGATTTTTATCACTTTAATTATTAGAGCAATTTAATCAATTATTTAAATAAGAGCTTAACTATTTAATTTGCCAAAAAATAATTTTAATTACTAATTTATTAAGACATGTTATTTAATTAATTCAAAAAAGCTTAAAGTGAAATTAAAAGGAATGTCGGCTTGGGAGCTATAAAGTAAAGAAAGGAAAATATATTCTAAAAATGGCAAGTGAGGCTTATGATGTATTTTATTTTCCCAAGGTGGTTCGCCCCCCTTTGGAAGATACAAATACAAGGTGAAGATTACAATGGAGGATATGCTGAATTTTGATAAATTATTCTTCATGCTTGAAGAAAACTATTGAGATGTATGCCCAATAGAAGTTTGCTACTTTGATGTTGATCAATCTAAAACAAGTGTTTTTTAACACCAACTTTGCTAAGGAGATCTTGTTCTTGCCCTAGAAGTGGGGTGATATGCTTTGAGGAGTTCATATGAAGTTTTGTGAGGGTTTCGTGGTTGTTTTTATGCATAATAACCTTACTAAATATTTATTCTATTTTTACAAGTGGAGCGAACCACCTTGGAAGCTTGGATCTAGGGTTTGGAGGCCTCTTTGGGTCTATTTTATGTGAATTAAATATTATGATTTTATTTGCTAACTTTTTGCATGTTGGTGTGAGGAATTGGAGGAGTTCGTGAAGGGTTTGAAGTAGAAAGTTAAATAATAATTTTAAGAATTATTATTTAATTATTTTGATAGGGTTTGAAGACTTTTCTACTTGAGGAAAGCAAGATTTCACTCTCCAATTTTCTGGTAATTTTTCCTGCACTTGACAAGTGGAGTGATTGGCTTGGAAAGTCATTTTTGGCCATTTCTATGCCAAAAAAGGTTCGCTGTATTTTTTTGATATTTTTCGGGCACTTGTGGCAATTTGTGGCAAGGGTTTGAAGAGGAAAACATTTAGAACAGAAGCTGTATTTTCGATATATAATCAGAATTTTTTACCATAAAAAAGTGGCATTTGAAGCTTCAAATATTGCACAAAAAGGTACTTGTTTCGTGCATTTAATTTTTGATTATTTTTCTACAAAATTTCAGTTAATTTGGAACAAGTTATTGGCTGGAATTCACCTATAAAACCCTACTATTTTGGCATCTAGGGTTTTTAGGGCTTAACAAGAGTTTTGTGAGGTTATTTTGCAAACTAGGGTTTGCTGATTGCATTTTCAAAATTGTGGAATTTAGGGGAAAACCCCTTTTGTATGAAATCGTCCCATTTGGGGACATTCCAGTGGTATCATAGCACTAGTCTTGTTTCCTTGTGAGTTGGTTGTTGGATGCAAACAGGGAAAGAGTTCATAGTTGTTAGGATAGAGTTCAAAGTCCTATAGGTCATGTAGTTTCTAGTTTGGAAAGAATTTATAATGTAAAAGAGACATGCTTCTTGTAATAAGACACTCCCTTAATAGATAAAGTTGTTAATTGCTTATGGGTATTTTCTCGTAGGTAGGTTTTCAATGTAGTTTGCAGGAGGTTAGTGTTGTCAACCTGGAGCTGCGCACTGATTCGAAGACGTGCGCGAAATGGCCAGTTCTCTATCCGGCTGAAACAATGGGATCTTCTCACAAGGGTGGGTGCCTCAACGGTGAGAAGAACCTCTAGAGAAGGCTGGTGCCTATATGATGTATCAATTAGGATCTCTACTCTATGCTGTGGACTACCGTGGAAAAGGGAGAAGGGAAACTTAAAAGGGAAATCCTACCTAAAAGGGGGGTGATACACCAGAATTTTGATCCACTCAACTTGGAACCTTGAACACTGAACGAACAAGGAGAAAGGAAGACCTATGATTTCAATCAATCACTTATGCATTAGTATTTCATGGAGAGGTTCGATCCAATGGCCAAAACCTAAGGGAAAACGATGGAGAGAGATTTGATACAAGACACTTTGTAGCCACCTAACATCCACTTACAGCTTCAGCAAGGACATAAAGAACACTTTAACATGCCCTGCACAAAGAGAATCTAGCAACTAGGTATGAAACAGAATTTGGGAAGGGAGAGAAATCTACCACTTATGCAAATTGCTGAATGAAATATACACTATGCCAACGCTTGAAATCTGAAAGTACAATCCTTATTGATCGAAGAGGTTACACAACTCACCAATGGCAAAGTCTGGTCTCACCAAGAGAGATTGGATGATTTTTAAACAAGGCTGAAAGCCATTATATAGAGAATTACAAGAGGCCAAAGTTTGGCTTAGAAACTTGAAGAGAAAGATTCACTTTGGTTAACTCAAGGCTTTACTTGGCCTTTCAATAAAATATATTTTCCCTTTTGTCCTTGCATGAAGCTTCTTCGCTTGATGAAGCAAACTTATCTTTGTTGTGAACTGCCCACCTCTTTTTGCATGGAAATCTACGTAAATGTTAAATTTAGAACTCTACGTGAGCTACTTGATGCCGAGTTGTAGTGTTTGAAAGCTGAGTTAAACGAAGAGATCATGCTGAGTTGGACGAAGAGATCAAGCTGAGTTGGACTTTCGGATGCATGAGTTGGCTGGAGACGAACAAGACTTCAGCAGCCAATCAATTGAAGCTTTGACCATAGTTTGAAAATAGCCCTTGCTTGCATGTATTCTGTCCAATTTTAGCCTGCCCGTTCGTGTCTATTTCTGGCGGGATTCTATATATATTTGGATGTGTTAGTTTAATTATATCTGGTTTATATTTTCTCCATTGGGCTTGCTTTCGGAATTCCGGCTTTACCCCTATTTGTGCCTTTTTTCCACGGGCTTTTGACTTAGTCGGGTCCTTTATTGTTTTGGTGGCCGAATTTCTTCGGACTTTGTTTTGTGCAAGCCTTCCTTTTCTCCGAAGGATATCTTTCTTTTACCTTTTCTCCTTCGTTTTACTTGTCTTTCTTCAGACTTTCTTCTCGTCTTTTTCCTGCAGACCTTCCCTGAATTCCTTCGGGCCTTTTGCATTTGTATTTTGTCGTCGGACTTTCTTCGGGCCTGTCACTTCTGCGAATTCCTTCGGACTTTTTGTCCAAAGGTCTCTTTTGCGTCTTTGGCTTCATTTTATGACCACCAAAGTGGGATTTGGCCCCTCTTAAATTTCTCTTGAGATATCCTGATCAAGTCCTTGCTTGAATTCTAAGAAAGAAGTTGAGATGGTAACACTTTCTAAGAGAGAAATGAAATCTACTTATTTGGTGAAATAATAGGTGTGTCACTAAAGCAGGTTAAATTTGATACTATCCCAAAAGTTATTTGGCTGATCCAAATAATTCCCCTTTGGTTGAACACATAACTTATCCAAAGATGTAGGATGCTTATGTTGGACACTCCTACTAGGCACCCATGTTTTCCCCTTGTAGACCTAGAAGATTGTTCCCATTTTGGTGCTTGCTTAGTCATCTTTTTTATATTGGTTTTAACTTGCTATCCATTTGTGTCATCCTCTATGTTTGGGTTCCTTCCTATGGTTTGTCACTCATGGGAGGGCTACTATTAGAAGGTTGGGCAGCATTATTAGTTTTTTATTTATAAAGTGGATGATGCTTATCAAATCAAAAGAAAAGTAACATGAAAAAAGAAAAAATGGGGTGATACAAGTGCAAAATATTTGGGCATAAGCTGTACCGTGGAAAAATAAGCCAATATTTGAAGGAAGCTGCTTTGAGATGTCCACCTTGTTGCACCCTTTGGGAAAGTGATGGCTAAGAATGTGTGTCTCTCATGTCTTCAACAAGAAGCTTCCCAAAGGGCCACATAATTGTAATTAGTTTTCCTAGTTATGTTGGGCTGGTTGTTTCCAATTTGGCATACTCATTGTAGCCTAAGCATACATAAATAGTCTTGTTGATGCTTGAGAGAGCTATCTCGATTTATTTACAAGACCTATTACCTATGGAGATTATTTTCGATGTGTAGAATGTTGTAAAAGGGTTTTTGGATATAACTGCACAATAGTTTATAGATCTAATGTTTCGAGTCCATTGCTGGACTCATCATTAGGAAGGAGATGCCTATGCTTGTGGAAGATTAGAGAAACCAATTTATCTTAAATATGCCAAGAAAATATATAAGAGGAGGTTGTTGACCAAAAACATAGAATGAATAGAATCTCAATACAATTAGTTATTGTGCTATAATTATTTGTATTAAATAATTATAGCATGTCGACATTTTAATATGATACCGCATGAGGCAAGTATATAAAGTCTCTAATTAATTCATTAATTATCTTGGAAAAGACAAGGAGGGGGGGTGGGGAAGTGGGGCGGGTGAGGCGCGTAGGGGTTAAAAGGTCAAAGCGGGTAAACGAAGGGAAGGAGTAGGGTTTACACAAGCTATGTAACAAAGGTTTCCAAGATTGACTAAACTTCCAGCCATCATCTCAATTCAAATTGTTCGGATGTTTCTCAATATCCATCTAGAATTTTTATATCAGAGAAATGACTTTTCATGGCTAGCATTTTATTGTTATTTATGCATATAGTGTTTATTTTGGTCTTCATGCTCCATTAGGGCCGAGCTATAAACCCTCCAGTGATTTAAATCTGCACAATATTACTTAATTTTAGTTTGAAGCAAATGTCTAGTATCACCAATTTTCGATTTACCATAGGATCAAGGGATTGATTAAACACCTTTTCTTAGTTATGAACTGATGGGATCCTTAGAGTTCCTAACTTTTTTTCATAGGGTGTTAATATTAAAGGAAGTTTTTATGCCCATTTTCCTTAATATTCTAGCTATCTTGTTAAAAGTACCATTAATGTACGCAGGAAGGCCTTCTTTTTCATGATCATTTGTTTGATTGGTATTTCTGTTCTCTAGAGGTGCTTTTGCAATTGTAGCAACTTTACTGATTTTCCATTTATTATATCCATTCCTTTTTGGTACCTTGGTAAGGTGTCTTTCTTTGGATTCAATGTGTGTGCTATTTGATATTCTCAGTGCTCTTGTGAAGAGACTGTTGATAACTCCAGCCTTCAAGGATGGATGGTAGTGTAAATCAGCTCTGATGTACACATCAGTGTGTTTTTTCTTTCTATATAGTTGACATGAAAGCGAGCCATCATCATTCTTCTGATAAAGGCATCTATGAAAGGTAGTTTACTGTCCTCTTCTACCTCCATTGTGAATCATATATGTTTTGATTGGCATCGAGGTGATCTAGCAAGGTATTTAGGCTATCCCTACCATGCTATCCTTTTACCATTCATTTTTTTGAGGAGAGGAATCTGTAGTCTTCTTCTTGAATTTCTCCATGGGAAAATTTGTTACTGTGGGGGAAAGAGGGGAGCCCATTGCCATATCTTCATTCTATTCATAAATGTCTCCTAGGAAGGTAAAGTAAAAATATTTTTGGCAAAACACAACTAGCTTATCCGTTTCCCTATCTTTGACCTCTTTGACTACACATATTGCTTTGTCTAGATGTATTTTTGTGTGGATTTCATGTCAGCTTTGTTTCTTGTTACATAAGCATATTCTCTTGATACACATCTTCTATACTTCTTGATACATAAGAATATGCACATGATACATAAGAGTCTAGCTAATGTGTATTGAACTAGATTCTATTTCATTTCCATAACAATTTACTTTGCTTGGCAATACGAGTCTACATTTCCTCTTTTTTGGTACATAAGAGTCTGCTTTGCTTGAGACTGACACCTCTGATGCTATGCAACTTCCGTGCTCCACGAGCTGCTATGCTGATACAATAGTATAGGCTAAATGACGTAGTAATTGGTCTGCAAAATACTTTCTCCCAAACCTCAAATGCCTTAAGAATATATGCTTTTCTTACAATATGCACTCTTAGAAAAAATTCTCATAGTTAATGCAAGTATAAAGCTTAGAATATCGAAATGTGGATTCAAAAGAATTCATTCCTTTGATTGAACCTTAAAGCTAAAGGGCAGGCAAGTGCTATTACAAAGTATAGAGTTGTTCTTCATTGAATGATATTTTTTAGTTGTCCCTATCCCTACTTCACCGTTTCTAATCCTCAAATAGCTTTCAGTCTTTCTTGATTATTCGCTGATCTCAAAGGTCTGGAAATTGCACATTTGTAACTTGCTTAAAATATCTGATAGATGCAGGAAGAATTATAATTAGTATTGATTTTGTGCAGCCAATAGTGAATATAGATCATATTTTCAAAATTCAAAAATACATGAGTTAATTGAATTTGCTTCAAACACATCTTAACGTAAATAAACAATAAGCAACCACAATTTTTGATAAAATACATGAGTTAGTGTAAAAATTATTTCTTTGTTTATCATGTTTTGCCACTTTTCTCCTAAATTTCCCTCTTACAATTATGACATTCATCGACCTTGGTTTCATTTCATGTCGTTGGTTGATAGTTAAATTTACAATGCTTTCATCAGTCAGCATTACATCTTTGATGTTGACGTAGATAGACATTAATGTGTTTATATAAACATCGGGAAACGTTAAGCCTCTAATAACATTGCTGGTTGACATTTAAAATTTCATGCTCTTGACTCTGATAAGTTATTCATGCATTTATGCTTACCGGCTCAGTTCCTCTTAAGTGAATATGGGCTCTGCTTGGCAACATGTTTTCTAAAGTTTACATTTACAGTTCGAGGTCCCATGTGATGCATGGGATCTAGTCACACAGCCTCTATGGATTTTCCAAGTTCAACGTGGTCAAATTTTTCTTGTTCCTTCCTTTGCAGGTAAGATGTTTCCTTTATAGGTGAGAGGTTAGCAAGGAAACGTGTGTTTTGTTGGGGAGATCTTTGATATGTGCTTAGTGACATGGAAGCCTATATAATTATTGTGAAATGGATTTTCTCACATACCATCAGTGACTGAGCCCTAAGTGCAGTATGCATATAACTTGCTGGAGGAGGACATTAATAGCCTCGTCGCAAACAATTAAGTACCTCATTTAACAAGCCCGTTTGGTGTTTCGGTGTGAGTTTGTCTTTACAAGTAAAACTGAACCACAAGTAATGATCAAAACTTGAGTGGCTGAGACTTGAGTGGCTGGTGTCTCAATTATAAACCTTATATCTATCAATTGTTTACTCAATATACAAAAGAAGTCAAGTACCAGTATTGAGCATGCCATATAAAAATGCTTTTTAATAGCGTTGGAAAATGATCCCATTAAGATGCCGTCTCAAATTACAACTCCATGGATCAATACCTTATTTGAGGGATTAGAAATGCAATAATGGGATGACCTTCAGTAACTTTGAATCAAAGCAGTTGTATAATGAAGTGAAATTTGCACTACAACTATCGCTTCCTGCCTGAACAAGTTGGGGGTGGGGGGGGGGGGGGGGGGGGGGGGGGGGGCGGTGGGGGTATTAAGTGCCCTGAAACAAGAAAGCAGAAAAACTGCCAGTGCATTTGGGAAACAAGAGCCTCTTTCAGATCCTAGGTTTTAGGATGGTTTATACTCCATCAAAAATTACTAGTCAAAACAAGGCTCCATAAAGCTGGTACTTGTGGCTTTTATTGCACCACTTGTGAGAGTGATTAGTCATTTGATCACATTTTTTTGAAAATGTCGTGGTATGAGCAGTTCATGGAAATGGTTTCAGGTTGAATTCAGCTTCCTTTTGATTGCCTCCTCTCTCGAGGGACTTGGATCATCAAGGATAACTGCAAAACCCTTTGGCATAAATTTCTGCTAGCTTACATACTTTCTTGTAGAAGTCTAGGAGTAAGGAAACTTTCTAGGACGCTTCCCTGCTCTGTCTAGGAAAATTGAAGGCTTTCAAAGAGGAGTTGGCATTGACCATCAAAGCTAAACTTGTTTGGCTCATAAAGATGTTGCTTCCTTGCTAATTGGGGCCAAGGCTCAAGTGCTTTCCGTCCTTTCTTTTATAGGAAGGAATTTTCCTTTTAGTCCTACTATTCACCTGATGTAAATCATCCATTTCTTTTTTGAAATATATGATGCTTTTTTATCAAAAAAATAGTTATTTGTGCATTTCCAAAAAAATACAACACCACCTATTCAAACTAAAATACCATTTTCATGTGGCAATTACTTAGCGTCTTTTTATCATTCATCATCTTTTCAAATTCTTTCACCTTTGATTGCATTAAATATTTTAATTTTAACTTTTGAAAATGAATGTTTTCTTTGTCAGGTGCGTCTATCATTTAAAACATGTCTTAATATAGTGTTGTATACCATCAGATAGAATCTTTGTTGCCAAATCTCCACAATTACCTTGTTGTGTCTTGATTGTAGGCATTGAAAATAAATGAGTAAAACCTCTTTGGCATTAAATGATTGGCATGTTATGTTTGACCAAACTAAGTGTTGTATAATGTATGAATATTTATTTTGTTTTTGTGATTAATCACAGTTGATACTTGTGATTGCTACATACAGGTGCCAGAAGATTATCCAAACGACGCACTGAATGTGGTCAAACATGAAGGTGGCTTTTGGCAAGTTTCGGGGAGTTCTTCGTGGTATTCTCCTTAGTGGTATTGCTATCTATATTGGATAAATTGTGCATTTCTATTATTTTGATGATATGAATAAATGCCAAGAGTCTATTCTCTAATTTGGGAGTTTTTTGTTGTTTTCCATTGTGAATATTGGTTGCTTTTTGTTTTGCATATATGGCTTGCTTACATTTCCTATACTGCATTGATCTCACTATTTTGTTGACCATTCTCAATGCTAGAGTAAAGAGCTTATTTTCTTGTAATTCTTCTATTGGTGCAATATTCCTAATTGCACCTTATTGAGCTAACTTAAAAATTCTTATATCCTAGTTGGTTTAATATCTTTATTTTAGACTTAGTTAGGATGTGCAACTATTGGCATCCAACATTAGCCATGGTTATAGGCCAACAATATATGCCTATTCTTGTGGCCAACAGGCCAAGAGAAGCAAAGTTTGAATTTGCTACATATTCTTTTATCCTCCTTTGTATTTCACATTAGAGAACATTATGTGAATAACTAAATACACATTTTTATTCATTCATTCATCCTTTTTCTCTATGTGAGCTATGGCTTGGTTCACTTTTGATCCCGGCTAGATTAGATCACAATATGATAGTAGAGCCATTGAAGACTAGTTTCGTGAGGAAACTTTTTTTGGGTGAGTTCTAGAGCACTTTAACCTTTACCATTGTGTTTAGAAGGCTATGTAAACTTGTAGGGGTTTGCGGATTGTTTTCAATTTTTTTTTTTGGGTAGCTGGTATTTTACGAGGATAACCGTACAGTCCATACAGACAGTATGACACTTGCTTTGCAGCCTTTGCTTCGGCCTCTTGTTGGATCCAATGATCTACCTAATGTTTTTTATTAAATCAAAATTTGGCTTTGTACAACCCTCCCTATTGTGTATAGTTTTTTGCATTTTTAATTAAAGTGGCTGCCTCTTAGTCTCTTGTACTCCCTATTGCCATCTCTCTTTCTGCCCAAGTGGCCCTCACTGTGCTGGACCCTACAACTTCATGGATTCCTTTGTAGCCTATTGTTTTGGATGCCGCTTGCAATTGCAGATTCGATATTCTGCAACCTCTCCATCAGTGTTGCCACCACCTCCTTTGTTTGCTAGCACTTCCTGTTTCAACCGTCGGCTATCAACTGTAGCATTGGTTTGACATTGGCATTAGGCTTGGCATCATTACTGTATGATTGTAAATTGAAGTGTTGGAATTGTGTATTTATTTTGACATCCCACACCACAGTTTGACAACCGACTCCCTAGTCGTTTAGCACCCTCCACCTCCACTCTACAATGCCTTAGCCTCCCTTGCTGCGCTTTGGCCAACAACCAAAATGCCACCTCTTCTCTACATTGGCTGCATTGCCCTAGTTGCACCAGTTGTGGCCCTTTCAATACCCTGTTTGCCACAGTCAGTGCAACCTAGTTGCCACACCAACATTCAATCACCTCCCTTCCATCGACCTTCAAAAAATTCATTTTTAATTTTAAATTCTTAAAAATCAATCTAAAATTTAAAAAGGATTCTTGCCACTTATACATTAAGGTAATAACGTGGTGTAATTGCATGTAATCTTCATTGACATCATGGTCGTATCCGTGATGCAAGAGAGATCGGGTATGGTATCAAACGATGTAAACATTTCGTGTTTGAGTAGTAGACTTGTACCACTTGTGCAAATTTCATGAGTTTTTTACTAGGTGTTCACACTAGTTTTGCACAATATTGTCAATGTGGATTCTACCCACCTTGCAGTTTCATGGAGCTCACCATTTCAAAAGAACTTGCTGAAATTTATTTAGTGACACTAGCTAGGTATCCAAACCAGAATATTCTTAAAGCACTTCATAGGAAGTTAACCAATTTGTGAGTCACTTTGAACCTATTTGACTTCTCTTATGCTTTTACTTTTTCTTCAATTTTCACCTGCTTCATTTCTTCGCCATCACTTGATGAATGAAATTCCGTTGCTATCACCATCTTCCACCTATTTCAACATTGTGGGGAGATGGGTGTCCAATGCTTCCTTGGGTGATTTTTACCTACTTTCTTGAGATCAATGTTTCTTCTGAGTGAGTCGTGTACTGAGCACTGGTTCTTAGTTTGACTTGGCAATTACAATAGCTTGACACCCATGTATTTTGGAAAGATGGATTGGCATCCATAGGGACACTCGACATTACACTGTATTTTATTGATATTTGTACATATGTACCTCATCAAGCCTAGTTGTTGGAACCTATTTCAGAAAATTCTAAGCCTCATGTTTTTTGCTTTAGAGCTCCTTAAGTTAGGCTTAAGGGGGGGTGTTGGTACAATATTTCTAATAACACCTTATTAACCTTAGGAATTCCTATATCCTAGCTGGTTTAATATATTTTATTTAGACATAGAACTGGTTACGTATGTGCAATTAATTTCCATCCAGCAGTAGCCACAATTATAGGCCAACAATATATACCTATTCTTGTGGTCAATAGGACAAGAGAAGCAAAGTTTGACTTTGCCATATATTCTCTTGTCCTCCTTTGTATTTCATTAGGATTTGAATAACCAGTTCAATATTGTTATTCATTTATTCAATTCCCCTCCTCTCACTTCCATCTTGTTTCTTTGTGTGAGCTATATCTTGGCTCACATTTGATCTTGGCTAGACCAAATCGCAATATCTTCATCATTCCATATTGTGGGTATTTTATATTCTATGCTATCATCTATATTAAATTTATGTGCTATTTTATAGCATATGCAATGTGGCCTAAATGTTTGGTCATGTGAACTTAAATGTCATATCCCTTCAAATTTTCCTCTGTGTATTACTTTTGAAAATTGTTGAAACCCAAATTGAACAAACCTAACATTCAAATGGTACTTCAACTGATCTGGACTTTTGACTTATGCAAATTATCCTAATAAGGGTTTTTTTTTCATGTCTATTCCTGCATTTCTCCACTTCCCATTCTTTATTCTATGTCCATATTATTTGATGGTGTAATGTCCCCTTCTGGATACGCGGTTAGTCCATCATTGGGTTCCCGTGGACTAGCAATTTGGTTAGGGAATTGTGGTTAGTTTGGCAGTGGTGTGGTTCGAGTTCAGTGGATCCAGTTGGCACCTTCAGAGTTGGCTTTGTTTGCTCTTGGCCATTACTATTTTTAGTAAGTTCGGGAACAGTGTTAGTTCGAGATTTTCAGAGTGGGGTTGGATTTGTCTCGTCAAGGGCTTTCCAATGAGCTATAGATCATTGGTTTCCAACATCATCTTGGCCTCTGTTTTAAAGTCTGTAAATTAAACATTATTATTAAATATTGGACCTTGGTGCCTAGGCACAACTTAATGTTGTTTTAAAAGAGGGGACTTTAAGGGTGATGTTGAGAAAAGAATTAAAGAGAATTATAATTTATTTTCCCTCATGTTTATCCCATATGCAAGAGTATTTTAGAAACTCCCAGTTGAAAAAGTATAAAAGAGGAAAAAGAGCTCTCATTTGGGGATATTTGGATTTTTATTTCTTCTCTCTTTTGAGATTTTCCCTATGAGGGTTTCTGGGGCTTGGCTCTAGGGTTTGGTATTGTCTTGCTGAGACGGAAACCTTTGCAAGATTGATTTGATCTTGGCTTCTGGAGACAAGAACCTCCATTAGCAAATACTTTTGAGGCGGATGCATCCAAT
This sequence comes from Torreya grandis, assembly GCA_037957365.1. NCBI lineage: Eukaryota > Viridiplantae > Streptophyta > Pinopsida > Cupressales > Taxaceae > Torreya > Torreya grandis. The sequence goes on along the minus strand of JARHVA010000319.1, from coordinate 759,956 downwards.
TTTCGCAGTAGTGCATTCATCGGAGTCATTTTGATGAAGTTTGGAGCTTGAATGAATATATTTCATGGAGCTATCTTGTTGCAACTGATAGCAGATTTTTAAAGGACAGATTTATGCATTTTGAAGGACATTTGAAGCCGCTACAATTATTTATTTGCTGGTCGTACCACAGCAGCAGCAGGCTGTACTGTATTGGGGTAATGTGTGGAGTTTTGAGTGGGTTTTAATAACTATCTTCATGCTAGCTTGGTCGCCTTACTACTGCAGATATATATAGAGATTTTTGATGTTATTTGGCATTGTTTGTTGCTGATCCAAGACACCAGCTGAGCCGTACACATCCAACACTGACTGTACATATTGGAGCACCATTTGGACATTCGTTGGAGGTCATAGATTGTTTTGAAGAGGTCAATTTGTCATGGAGGAGGCACATTTTGGATTTCTATTGCTTGCTCCTTCATCATTAGCCCTAGGTGCTCTATCCAAGGTCTTTTCATATTGTTTTGCATTCAATTTCAGTCATTAGATGTCTAGTGTAAGAGGCTACCATTGTACTCAGATTTAAGGTCTCTTATAATATTGTAAAGCCAAGAGTCTTGGCTGTCATACATCCATTTAGATCATTAATAAGGGAGTTATAACTTTCCCTTCATATTGTATGAATTCTTATGCTCATATTGCACTCTTTAGGTTGCATGCCAATTATCTAATGAAATTTCAATTGACTGTAGGTGCACATCATTCATGTAAAGTTCATGTATATGCATTCCAAAAGGCAAAAAAAATTTCATTGCCATTCATTTACAAGCTCTTGAATTGCATTAACATCATTTCATGCTAAGTCCTAGCAAACTGAAATTCATAACAGCGAGCAAGAAGGTTGTGTGCAAATTGTTTGACAATATTCCTTGAGGGTCAAACAACAAATTTACATCATTATAAAGGGATATTACGGTGGTATCAAAGCCCTCAATTTTATGCATTTGAAAACATAAAACAAACAAGCAATCAGCAAGTACAAAATTTGAAAGACAAGTGTTTGACGAAATTCCTGAGTGGTTAGAACTGAAAATTAAAAGCCAAAATTGCCAGGGTCATTACAGTGGTATTAGAGCAGTGTATCCTGCCATCCTGTGAAGTCAGATTTAAACATGCTGATGAAAAAATGAGACATGCAACCTGTTTTGGTTGCTACCTTTTTCTTGCAGATCTTCAAGTGTTGGACAAATTTTTAGCTTTGCGTGTGGGTGATCAGCACTTGCATGCGTGTTCAAAGTTGGATAGTTGAAAGGTTTTGATCAGTGAATGTGAGATCATGGCATCTCTCATGAAGGATGATCTTTGTGAAAGACTTTTTGATGCAGGATTGAAACTAAATTTTTTGCCATGGTCAGATGAGAGACTTCTCAGCACTTTGGAAGACTTTGAGAAATATTTATTTGAAATCCCTCAGACGCCTTCTAAGTCAATGCGAGTGGCTTTGGTTCCTTCAAAGACTTCGTTGTGTAAGCCTGAGTTGTTGAGGCATCCAGACAAGAAGGTAAGATTGGCGGTTATCACATGCATCAGTGAAGTCATGAGAATTTCAGCTCCTAAAGCACCCTACCATGTGACTTAATGAGGGAGATGTTATAGCTGATTATCAAAAGCTTTCATGGGTTGGGTGATACTAGAAGCCTATCTTTCAAAAAGATTTATAAGATGTTAGAAATTATGGCTAAGGTCAGATCATATGTCTTTTTACTTGATCTTAAGTGTGACGATTTAATTCTCAAAATGTTCCATTGGTTTTATGACAAAATCAGAAAATATCATGCGGATAATGTTAAAACAACAATGCAAACTATCTAAGAGGGAGCGGGAAGAGGGAGCACGGCCGCGTCCGCGGCCGTGCTGAAACCCTACTCCTCTGCTGGTGTCTGTGCGGCCCCCCAATCCCTTGTTTCTGAACGCAGTTTTTTTAATGCAAGATCTTTTATTGCGTGGAACTTTATTTTTGCGGATGGACTGCTGCGGGGGAAGAGGGAGAGCGGCCGCAGATTCGGCCACGCTGAAACCCTCGTGGCCTTGCTTTTTGAGACCAGGTCCCGAGACTTGGGGTTGCTGAGCGCGGCGCGGCTACGGGCTCATTTTTTTGCGTGGTTGGGGAAAGTTTTTTTTCCCACTTTGACTATCGATCCAGCACGTGGCGTGGAGTTGGCTGTTGTGTTACTCGTTCAGTGCGCTTGGAGAGGGTTTGGCCGCGGGGTGGTCCTTGAACGGCTCCCCGTGGCGGTAGTTGATGTGTTTTTTAGCGGATCCGGAGGGGCTCTGTATCTGCGGTAACCCTAGGGGCTAGATTGAAGATGAGTTTGTTGGGGGTGGTTGCCAGATCCGGTTTTTTGCCATTGCCTTCCGTCTGTGGGGTCGTAGTTTATGTTGAAGCGCTTCATGACGTCTCATGATGAAATTTTGACTGCCAAGGCGGTGTTGCCTCTGTGTTTTGCAGAGGGGATGAATGGGTTGACGATCGGATGGACGTTTAGGGCGTTGGCGGTGCTAGTTCTGGGGTTTGTTTGGTTGGGGATGGGGTCTGAAGGCAGACGTTTATGCGGCTCCCAAAAACCCTTCCTCGTGTTAACGCGGTTCTAAAATGTGTAGATCTGTTATTGCGTGTTTTTTTAAGGTTTCAGGTTCTTGTATGACTTGGATCCCTGTTTCAGGTCGTTGAACCTGGTTTTTTTGTTTAGGTTTCAGGTCCTTGTAAAACCTGGGGAGCTTTGTCTGGATTATCTTGGTGGTTTCAGGGCCATGTAAATCCTGGTTTTATTACTGATGTTCAGTGGGTTAGCCTGTCCTGGCGGTTTTTATTGTTTTATTCTTTTTTTAATTTTGTAAAGGGTTTCGGGGCCCCTTCAAAACCTGCTTTTACCTTAATCTAAAACAATGCAAACTATCGTGTCTCTGATTTTAGATGAAAATGATGATATCTCCAAACTGTTGTTATCTAACTTGTTGGTTATTTGGAGAAGGGAACAACATGTTTCACTTGCAACAAATTGGTTGTCTAAAATAGTGGTCGAGCATAGAATTGAGAAAATTAAAAATCAGTTGATAGAAGATGAATCTATTGCTCATGGTTTATAGGGTACAAGGAGTCCTATATTGAGCAAGAACCAAATGAGAAAACAAGGCCTATGCTTCTCTTGCAAAGAATATCGGGAGCCTAACCACCAATGCACAGAAAAAAGGGACTCACAAATTGATGTTGGTTTGGCAAATGAAGTTACTTTCAGCGCTCAAGAGGTTGTTATCAGCCCTGATAACAATTCTGATTTTTATGACAGCAGTCATTCTTTTGAGCATAGTTGTGATTTTAATGCTATGGTACATGAGGAAAATATTGTAGAAGAGATTTCTAGTGTTGGCACACAAGAGATGAGTGTCAAGCGCGAGGAAATCCAGGAGAATACAAGCCATAACAATTCTGATTTTTGTGACAGAAGTCTAATCTATTTGCATCAGCGTTAGGTTACCGCCACTACACATGAGAATGTTGGTTGTGTGGAGTCACCTAATCTAGACACTCAAGTTTTATGTGATATCGATGAAATAGTTGTTGTGGATTCAAGTCACAACAAGTCTGATTTTGCAAATCAGACCTTAGAAGATGTGAATGAATCAGATAAGTTACTTGTTGGTGATGGGTCCCAGGATAGCCCTTCAGGTGAACATGCATCTACTTTGGAGGATGCAAGGTGCATTGATATTGACAAATCAACAGCCTCTAGCATGTCATTTGAGCCATCCATAGAGGTTCATGACAGCAGTACACTTAATGAGGATGTGTGCGAAGTGGACAGCACACATGCAGATGCTTACCAATCGGTGAGTGATGATGATTCAACCTCTTACCAAAGTGCAGATTTCAAATCAAAAAATTGGTGTGGAGACAATTTGTTAGAGGGGTCTAATCATTTGGCAGGGCAATTGAAGGTGAACGAAGGCTTGATTGCTTTAGCGTTAGAACACTTTGATGTTGTTTAGCAGTTGGTGACACATTGTTGTTGGACTCCAGGTATATATGAGCACCTTGATAGTGGACTTTCCCTGGCAGAGTTTCAGGCACTTAGAGATGCAGTCGGGATAATGAAGAATAATTACCTATAGTTGTTATCAGATAGATATCATCTTTTTAGGCTTGATGGTATCTATTATGATGCTCTAAAGGGAAAGGAAGAGGAGGTTGATGAGCTCACTTATGAGCTTGAGGTCAGACTCTTTGAAGAGCGCTCAATCAGGGCTTCAAGAGTCAAAGTTACGGATAGATGAACTTACTGTGGAGTTGAGCTTAACGCAGTCTTCATCTCCGGCAATCACAGTTCCGATATCTATGATAGATACTGATGATGAGCATATACCCACAGATGGTGGTAAGGAGTACTTGGTGGATGTGGCTATGTCCAACATAGATGGGATGATTGCTTTGGTTGCGAGTATCAGAGAACCAGATGTTGCACCAGGTGTACCTAGGGTTAGTCCCATTTTAGAGGACGCAGAGCAGTTGATTGATGACTCTTGTGGTGTAGTAGGGACTTTCCCAGAGAGTTGTGTGATAGATCACCACACTACATCATTTTCACAGGAGATATGTAGGGCATCATTCAATGGGGAGATTAGCTCTCATGATGATTTGTTTACGTCTCTTGGAAGCAAATTAGAGATTACATCCCATACAACTAATATGGATCGACCGCTTATTGAGCCACAGGGATGGAGAGGTCAGTTGAAGGTTATTGAGGATAAGGTTGTTCAAACCTTAACTCGTATTGACAATAGCCACAAGTTTGTGGAGGATCTCTTTTGGATGACACAATTGGAGGAAAGGCAGATAGGGGTAGTAGCGGGCACATCTATATCTAATTTGCGAACTATCCAGCATGTCATGGAGTGGATTAAATCATAATACCTCCAATTGCTTTCAGATTGGGACTTTGCTATCAGGTATGCAGAGAGGACTTGCAGAGTATCTACCCAATTAGCCATTCAGGATCAAAGACATGAGCCATCATCTGATTCGAGTGATGAGAGTGATGAGGAGTGTGTTCCCCATGACTATGACGGTCAACCGTTGACACAGGCAGGTGCTTTTTATTTTGACTGCATAGTGAGGAGTGCTCATCATATCTCCTTTAGTCCACACATAGATGACCTAATGATGCGTGTGGATTGGCTCAGGATTGATACCATCCATTGTGGGATGAAGGGTTGCCGTCTACAGAGGATGGAACTAGGGATTGCAGGTGGCTGACTCAGATACATTCAGAGAATTATTTGCAAAGTCAAAGATCAGATTACCATCATGGTGATATGTATCAGACAAAGTTTGCAACTTCTTGGTCTCGAAAATTTCCATTAGAGAAATGGCTTCAGAGAGGTTGCAGTGTTAGTAGGCATGATGGCATGTTTAGTCTTTACAGCGGTGATGGAGGAGAGTTTATTCATTCCCTCGTTTTGAGAGGAGTAGTTTTATATCTTCCATCACCTATGTTGGATAGTCAGTACATCCATAGGAGAGTTGCAGTAGATGAAAGGGGATGTTGTGGTTCAGACACTCCAAGATTTAATCACCTCTTCATGATTGATGGATGTGAGGTTCTGATGTGTTGGGATCCAGCTGGTTATAGGTTTGGCATGTCAGTTCAGTTAGAATCCGATGTGTTGCTTCACCACTCTCTACATGGTGAAGATTATATCAGAGTAGCACAATGGAAGTCAACAAGTGATGTGGATGGCAGACTTCCATTATGGCTTTGTGATCTAGGGATTCCTATGTTTGGTAGATTGTTATATATTGGGGTAGCTGCCTACATTGATGATGAGCATGGTTTTATCTCTGCCTTGCAGATGCAGTGGAGATGGTGTTGGACATTCTTCAGAATGATTTGGGACCTTGGAGTTCAACCAGGGCATGCAGGGACAGATTGCTTGAGGACAAGCAATCTTTGGGAAGGGCAGACTGTAATGTCCCCTTCTAGATACATGATTAGTCCATCATTGGGTTCCTTTGGATTAGCTGTTTGGTTAGGGATTTGTGGTTAGTTTGGCAGTGGTGTGGTTTGAGTTCAGTGGATCCAGCAGGCACCTTCATAGTTGGCTCTGTTTGCTCTTGGTCGTTACTATTTTTAGTAAGTTTGAGAACAGTGTTGGTTCGAGATTTTCAAAGTGGGGTTGGATTTGTCTCGTCGAGGGCTTTTCGACGAGCTATACATCATTGGTTTCTGACATCATCTTGGCCTCTGTTTTAATGCCCATAAATTAAACATTATTATTTAATATTGGACCTTGGTGCCTAGGCACAACAACTTAATGTTGTTTTAAAAGTGGGGACTTTAAGGGTGATGTTGAGAAAAGAATTAAAGAGAATTATAATTTATTTTCCCTCATGTTTTATCCCATATGCAATAGGATTTTAGAAACTCCTAGTTGAAAAAGTATAAAAGAGGGAAAAGTGCTCTCATTTGGGGATGCTTGGATTTTTATTTATTCTCTCTTTTGAGATTTTCCCTATGAGTGTTTCTGGAGATTGGCTCTAGGGTTTGGTATTGTTTTGCTGAGACGAAAACCTTTGCAAGATTGATTTGATCTTGGCTTTTGGGGACAAAAACCTCCATTAGCAATACTTATGAGGCGGATGCATCCAGTTTTCGCAGTAGTGCATTCATCAGAGTCATTTTGATGAAGTTTGGAGCTTGAATGAATACATTTCATGGAGCTATCTTGTTGCAGCTGATAGCAGATTTTTAGAGGACATATTTATGCATTTTGAAGGATATTTGAAGCTGCTACAATTATTTCTTTGTTGGCCATACCACAACAGCAGTAGACCATACTGTATTGGGGTAACGTGCGGCATCCAAAATTGCCAGGGTCATTACAGATGACTCTAATAACAAAGTGTCACTATTGCACCCTTTGCTAGGATCACCTAATCCAGGAGGATATGGGCCACTAGATCTTACCACAGTCATTGACATTGCTTATTTAGCTTCACACACATCAATAGTTTTGGATTGAGGTTTGGCACCCACATGCCAACTGTTACAACCTAACCCATCTTCACTATTAGCACATAGCTCCTGTAGTATTAGTATTTGTAGCACACAGTGCGTCAACGATTGATGATGTCACTGCACTCATTGGTTATGAAGTGGTTGCTACCAAACTTTGTAATAGTTCAACTGACGCTTCATCTCTCTCCTTTGTATATTAATGTACACTTATATTCTTTGTAAAGAGAAGACAGATAAGAATGAAGTTATGGAGTACCTAGACACCATACATCTAATCTCACAAATATTTTATAGAACTTAGCATAATACAACTTTGCTATTACAATTCTACATCAATTGTCAATTTTCTTCTTTGATTTCTTTGTTTATTTGCACTATGCATGTATAAACCTTCATCATTCTTAAATTGCTTATTTACACAACCCTCTTAAACCCATTTAGGTAGGTTGTCCATCAAGTCTCCCCCTGGGCCTCAGAGCATTACACACTTTATATCATTTATGAGTGGTATTGTGGTATTTTTGAACTTCCTTTCTATTTGTATGCCTACTCATGAGGCTCGAATCCCAGAAGTTAGGGCTCGAGACACGTGTCTTTATATCATACCTTTCTACATGTCCTCAAATGGGAGACAAATCCTCAATGACGCCAACTTCAAAAAATGTTCTATAAAATGATAGAGTAGGCATTGCAAAGACAACGAGAATAATTGGAAGAATGTCATGCACGTGAACAAGCAAGTATTGTCAATCATTTCTCACTACTTCTCAAGCAACAAACTCTTTTCAACACCTCTCATTCACATTGACCATTTTGTGGTCACACACCATATAAGGTACAAGTCAATGTAGACATTCCTATGTTTGAAGGCACAATAGATGCAGATGCCCTAGATAACCAACTTAACCTAATGTATACATATTATGCGGTTAATCAATTCTCTGACCCGGAAAATATTTCATTCGCTCTTCTGAATGTTTCTTTATCAGTAAAGAAATGATGGTCAAACTACTGCACTAAACATGAACATTGTGAAGATGAATGTTAGGAACCTACTTGCATACAAATTAATATAACAAAAATATAACCACATAATGGAAAGAAAAAATAATATTATATTGAAAATGATAGAATCTCACTACAAAGTATCGCAAGCTTCTTCTAGGGGGAAACGTCCTTTGAGAATGGCTCAATACAAAATATTTAGTATATGATCTTCCCTCTTACACAAGCCCTCTATCTAAGCTATTGTATTGAAGAAAACTACTAGCTCCCATACAAGTGGGATAATTACAAATAGCAAATGGGACGACATACGAAGCATATGCGTCCAAGATTTTATTAATAATACTTGTTAGCACCCTAGAAAAGTTGCTACAAGAGACCTTCTCAAATTTGGGATAACATGGAACTATCTCTGCATATAAGCAAGTTGCTACAAGAGATAGATCTCTAGATTATGGGCTAGCTCCCTTGATCTAACTGCTTAGGCTCACACACTACACTAGACTAATCACTTGTTGGGGGTGAAAAGGGAAAAAGGAAACATAAAAGTAACCTACACTAATGGAGGTGATACACGCAAGATATCTCCACAAACATACTTGAATTTGCACTAAGAAGGCAAACTACTAAAACTGATCTCAACTAAAAGTTCTTCTAGCATAAGTGTTTCTACATGGAGGCAGATTGCCATGCATTTCTAAAGGTGGGTAACTAGGTCTGATTTTAGACACTACTAATCTCCTATACACTTCAAAATACACTTAATAAACATATGCACTTCATGAGCCCTGTTAGAAGAAATGTATTACTCACACAATGCATACAAAAACATAATGGAAGCAAGGAGAAAACATTCATCACTTTTCATCCAAATAGACCACTTGACATACTTAGGCAAGAAATTCAAAGACTAAACTAGCTTGAGAAAACTTTATTCAAAGGCAAAACAATGTCAAACTAGCAGGGCTTCGCCATACCAATTGTGGATTCTTTACAATGCCAAAATGGATTCAATATATAGAGCATAGGAGAGGAGAGAGAAAGAGTGACATTGAAGAGATACTATGCCAAGTGTTAAGTCTTGAAGACCAGTTACAATGCAAGAGGAGTTAGAAAATAGGTTATGAAGCTTCCTTGAACAAGTGTCAATCACAAACATGACATCCCCATGAAGTTGACGTATGGACACTTCATTATCCTTCTTGAAATTGTTTTCTTGATGAGGAGTCCACTAACTGCCTTGGAAGTCATTGACGCATATCACTAACTTGAGAAGGTGAAATGTGATTTGTGAAAGTCATTATACACCACTCAATTGATGACATTCTTTTTTCCAATTGTCATTCACTTTCTTGTAGTCACTCATTAGCCTTCTAGGCCTCAATTCTCACACTTGTCACTAGGGTGACCTGTAGATGTTCAGGGGAATTCGTTGCAAAGATGTGAGACACATCATCAAAACCTCTTTGTCTTCTATTCCATCAGGTAAACCTCAAAAAGATTCAATATCACACTCCTCATCTCCAATTTAGGCAGTCACCTTGCTTTTCATTGTTCTATTCAAGACTACTTGCAACAAACAGATTAGCGGAGGGGTTTCCATGCATGACTGAGGTGAGAATGGGATTTGAGGAGTTAGAACACATCTTCCACAATGATTTTTACCAGTCCATTCCTTTCTGCACCTTCAAAACACTTCAATTCTTGTAGAAAAGAGAGAATTTGGCTCATCTGTACTAGTGATGATACAAAATAATTGAGTGGTAGGGAGCTTGGGAGAGTGCCAAGTAGGTCCAAATCATCTTCCAGGCCAATTGACCCCTTCTGGATGCATTTCCATTCATCTTTTCTTCATCGGGTTGTTATGAGGGTTTTAGGTCATTTAGGTTCTTAACAATGATTCATAAAAGCTAAGCCCTTAACCTTCGAACCAATTCCACTGAGTTCAAGTACATGACCCCCCTCAACTCTCCCTAAGTGCTTGAGACCCCATGCACATTGTCCGTACAGATATGAGTGAAATAAATTGGCTCTCGAGTTTGTACTATGCATATTGGACAACTTTGAGACAAATTGAGCCCAAAATGGCCAATTTTAGTTATTCTCTGCAAACCACTGAGTCCAATCAATCCTGCACTCTCCCATGAAGGCTATCAAGTTGCTTGGGAAGATCATATGGTCATATGAATAACATTAGGCAGCTGATGGTTTATGCCTAGTTCTAGGCCTAATAGGCATATACTGTGTTTTCTAGGTATGTGACTCTTTTGAGTGTTCATAGTGACTATTGCACCTTCTCAGCACTTGTTCATCTTCAATTCAACCCTAGACATGCTCCCACAATGTCTCAAGACTGTCATTCATCCTTTTTATCATCAATGTACTAAATTTGCATATTGCATTGATTGTAGAGTGCCTCAGGTTTGAGACAAAACAGTAGACACTTCCCCTATTAGTTTGACCCAAATGAGACCATGGAGGTCTTGGTCAAGTCATGCTGACACTCTGTATCAATATTCAAAGCTTGATCATACTTCTAGAGACCTCAAACCTTCAAATTGTCGAAACTAGCTTCTAGGTCTGTGACTGTGTGCAGGATTTTAGTTGATTATGAGATTTGAAAACTTAGTTTAGTTCATCTTCACTTTGCTCCTTTGCCTATGAGAATTTCATGGAAATGTGACATCATCATTGTGAGAGTGGTTTATACATGTTCATCTCCATCCTATACCTCTACTCACCAACCAAACTGTATCTTTCATTGGCTTAGGGCTAGTGTGTTCCCTGAGTCAAACTGTAGGTGGCAATTAGGGAATATAAGAGATTCCTATAGGTGGTGATACATACTTGAGTATTGTACTTCCCACTTTTGGCCTCTCCTCAGGTCACTAGGACCATTTCATATGTGGTTGTACTCATTTCTGCCTCAAGACCATGCATCATCCCACTATCATCAATACACTATAGATCACTTGCAAGTTCTGGGTTCATTTGGCTTCTTAACATTGTAGCTCTTTGAAAATCTCCATTAGAAACTTGACTGAGTTGAAAGCCATTCAACCCTCAGTCTCTCTTGACTTGACAACTTCCTCTTGTGTTAAGACATTAGCAAGAATGAAGCCATTAGGCTTACCTAAACCTCATAAACCTTCACCGTGGGATGTCACTGTGTATGAGCAGAATTCCTTTTCAAAGAAGTTAAGGTAAACCTTTTCATTGCAACTTTCTTCAACTTGATTGATTGCAGGTGTTGCTTGATGGGGTCTTGACTGTGTTGATGAACCCTGAATGACTTTGAGAACTCCATTCAAGTCTTGAAATCATACACACCCTGTCTCTTAGGTTTTGGATAGTCCTACAATTATCCGTACGTCCCCACAAGTGACTGTAGGTGATTGTCTGCTAGGCATGTGAGTTGTTAATGGAGCATAAATTTTCCCACAGTCTTGAACAAACTTTTTATAATACCTAGTTAGGAAGGCTCTTGAGTGATTTGGGTTTGGGTCAATTTTTCACAACCTCAATTTTTTCAATATTCACTTTGATGCCTTCCTCAGAGATGATGTGCCCAAAATTCTCAATTTCTTTTTGGCCAAAATCACACTTGGACCGTTTGGCACATAAGTGGTTATCAGCAAGGAGTTGGAAGGTGTGGTCCAATTGTACTAGATGCTCCTCCCAAGTATGGCTATAGACAAGGATGTTATCAAAGAATGCCAGGATGAATTTGCATAGAAATGGCCAGAAGATTTTGTTCATTAATCCTTGAAAGGTTGATGGAGCATTGGTGAGGCCAAAAGGCATGACGAGAAACTCATAATGTCCATCATGAGTTTGAAATGTTGTATTGGGACTATCATCTTCCATTATGTGAATTTGTGATAGCTGATCACAAGCCAAGCTTTGAGAAGAAGTAAGCTCCATGCAATTTGTCTAGTAGCTTATCAATCATTAGAATGGGAACTTGTCTTTGATAGTGAATTTGTTGAGCATGCGAAAGTCAATACAGAGGTACCCAGACCCATCTTTTTTTTCGTACCAACAATATAGGGGAAGAGTAAGGACTAATGTTGGCCCTGATAAATCCAGCCTGCAACAATTCTTGCACCATTTTTTCTATTTCATTCTTCTATAGAAATGGGTATCGGTAAGGGCAAATATTTGGAAGGACAAATCAATGGAATCGCATTATCTTCAGGCTGCTGTGGGGGTAATCCTTTAGGTTCCTCAAATAATTGCATGCTTGGACAAGAGTTCCTATAAAATTGATGGATGGTTGGAATCGAAGGATTCATCGAATTAGATGGTGCAAAGTTGGGTGACAATCCCATGCGATCCCTTTTCTAGCAACTTCTCCATGCGGTGAGAGCTAATGATTCTTGTAGACCTTGATGTGAGGCCTCTTAATGTATATTGTTGGTCCTTAGTAATGAATTGCATCCATAGCTTGGAAAAGTTCCATAGGATAGGCCTAGTGTTCAAAGCCATTGTGCTCCTAAAACTATGTCACAACCTCCTAGAGGCAGTACAAACATGTCTAATTTCAAATGATAGTCCGCTATTAAAATGCAAACATTACAACATTCACCCATACAGGATAAGGTTCCTTCATTGGAGATCATGACTTCAAAACTTGAACAAGGATAAACATAGCAATCACCCTATTTGGCCAACCTAAGATCAATGAAGTTGTGTACAGCTAGAGTCAACAAGAATAGTAAGGGGGTGTTTCTTAAAATACCCTTTTATTCCCATAGTTTGAGGAGTGGATATCCAGCCAAGGCATGCACTGAAATTTCAGACTGCGACTACGTGGTGCTAGGTTCTTTGACTTCAGGGTCTTCATTGTTGGAATCTTGAGCATCTTCCCATTCTTCAGCATCAAGTGGTGATTCGACATCCAAAAAATACTTTTGTTTGATGCACTTGTGTCCTTCGAAGAAATTTTCCTCAAAGTTATAACATAGCCCTTTTTTGCAATGAGCACACATTTCTACCTGTACAAGGCATTTAATGGGGGTGAATTTTGGAGGGTTTATGACTCGTTGTGGTGCGATGCTGGGAGATGATCATGTCTTTTGCAAGCTTGGCCAAGCCTAATGCTTCCGTCATGTTCTCTGGTTTAAACATCTTGACCTCCGTGTCAATTATATGCTTGAACCCACTGATGAAACAACTCTTGAATAAGTTATCATTTAACCCTTTGGTTTGGTCGGCCAACTTTTCAAATTCATCTTGATACTCACAAACTATTCTAGTTCACCTTAGTTTGGTTAGGGCATCGATGAAAGCATCATAAGCACTAGGGTTTAAACGAACTAACAAAATCTTGAAAAAATCATCCCAAGTGGAATCTATATAAGATTTTTGATACCATTGGTACCACTTGATAGTTTCCTTCTCTAAGTGAAATGATGTGATGGGTATCTTGTTTACCCCTAATGTATTGTGCAAGCTGAAATATTGTTCGACTCGGTAAATCCAATTGGTTGGTTCTTTACCATCAAATTTTGGAAAGTCCAATTTAAGGCCACATGGCATGTTTCGGGGTAGAAATCCACCTTTAGAATGCTAGTCACCATGAAGTTGTTGGAGAGCATGGTATTTTGTACATTGATGTTGTGGACTTGCTCGTTCAACTCAATGAGTTGGTAGTTGAGCTGAGATTGGATTTCGGTTCGGAGTTCCTCAATGTTATATGTCATGGCTTGGCTTCTCGCATGGGTGACAACCATTGATTAGAGGGGTATGGGGTTATCGAAAAATGCTTATTGAAGTTGTATGTTAAAATGATCTGCTTGATGAGATGATCACAATTGTATAAATTTTTACAAGGGTGAAAAAAAAAAAAAATCGGCATTGCAATAGAAAAAATTAAGGCAATTGTTTTCTAAAATTTTGAAATACACATTAAAATGATCATCTCGACAAGAAAATCACACTGTGTATTTGCCCTACAGGCAAAAAAATCATTTTTTGTACTCATTATTTTTTGGTTTTCCTAAAGGTTGGCTATTGCAACAAGTTCAAATAATTGTTTTGAAACATTCTAACCCTTCTAGCTACAACAAAAAGTTTAGGTAACTTTTCTAAAACATTTTGACCCCTCTGGGGATGCAATTTTTGTGTTTCTCTCAATTGGGAAAATATGATATTCGTAATCTGTCTGTTCATTGTTACTACGGTTTTCAAGAATTCAAAATAAAATCAATGACTGTAGGAGTTCCAAGGTTAGGGAATTGGTCGTGAGCTTGCAAATATATTAGTATTATTTGTAAAATAGTGTCGATTCAATATTTTAAAGTGCTAGCTATGGTGAATAACCATTCCATAGCCCACTATTTTGTCTTCAAGGTATAGAGCAAGTAACTTCCTGGGGCTAATCACAGAAACAAACGATCAAAGGCTTTCTATGGTTAGATTGCAAAAACAAGTAGGGGCTTTTTATATGCGCGAAAGTGTCTAGAACACAAGTTTGTATATAACATTGTCTAATGGCTTGCATATTGGGGCATAACCCCTCACTCTACAAAATTAGGCAAAACTAATGACCGCTTAGGTTGAAACAATAGTTCTATGTTAGTTTTAAAATTATCGGAACACTGTTTATAACCTAAAGAAATAAGGGAGGGGAGAAACAAAAATTGGGGATGGAGCTTAGTGTTGCCACCGTGTTACCACTTTTTGATCACCAACATCGCAATTGGGTGAGGGGAGAGCATACACTAGACAAAAGTGGAGAATCCTAAACCATTGAAAACTGCGATGGAAAAATGGCCTTGGAAAAAGCTCTGATACCCGATATTAGGAACTTGCATGCAGATAGATTAATATAACAAGATAAATATAACCAATATGCACTGAATGGAAAAAAAAATAACAATATTGTATTGAAAATGATAGAATCTGATTACAAATTATTGTGGCCTCTTTGAGGGGGCAACCTTCTTTTGGCATGGCTCAATACAAAATTTTCAATAGACGATCTTTCCTCTTACACAAGCCCTCTCTTTAAGCTCTACTCAAGACAACTACTACCTCCCATACATATGGGATAATTACAATAGCAAATGGGATGACTTAAAAAGCATACGCGTCCAAGCTCTTATTAATAATATCTAATACACAATAGAAAAGATAGGACGAAGGGGTCCTAACAATGAAGTTAACTTAGATACATTTGTAGACACATGGAATGGATTTGTAGAAGCACTCAAAGAAACTTATTATCCTATTAGGAACTATAATGACCTCTAAGTTGTGCCAAGGCAAGGATCAATTGTTTCAAGGATACACAAATACCTTTCATACTTTGGTGTCCGAATTGGGATTTCAGGCTTTAGAGCAAAATTGTGTTTTGAAGTATATGTTTGACTTGAGACCTCACATCCAATTAGACAAGGATTTCCTACAGATCTCTTCAATTGGAGAAGCCTAAAAAATTTCTTGCAAGTTTGAAGCAAAGGCAAGGCCAAAACTAAGACAGATGACTCCAAGTCCTAGGCTAAATAGTCTAAGCCTTCTAAGCAAAATTCCAAACCAAGAAATGGCTTCAAGTGGCCTCCACAGAAGAAGCAACAAACACAAAATGATCAAAATAAGCAATCCAAGACTAGAAAGTGGTGTTCAGTTCACAATTCCAATAGTCATTCCAATGAGGATTGTTGCGCTAGGAAGATTCTACTAGTGCAACTTGAAATAACGAGATCATGAAATATGAACCTAATTCTATGGTGGGTACCGCAAACATCATTATTTCCCCTATGGAAATAGAGCAAGAAAAAAAATGTTCCATTCTCAAATGTGGATTTATGCTCAATTGGTACACTTCATCGTCGACAATGGAACTCAAAATGACCGGATTTCTCCTACAACAGTTCAAAAATTGAACTTGTCATTGATGCTTCACCCACAACTATACTCCATTGGATGATTTAGTGAAAGATCTAAGAAACACATCACTCAACAGTGTCAATGGGTGTACAACATCAAAATTTTCCAAGAAACAGTCCTTTGCAATGTCGCTCCATTAGAGGTATGTGATGTAAGACTTAGGGAACCGCATGTTTAACATCGACATGCAATCTATGATGCAAATACTAGAAATGTTGTCATAGATGTTGGGGATAAGAGATATTGCATATTGGAAGTAGTTCCTAAGTTATCACTCATTAGTGCCAAATAGTGCAAGAATCTTGTCACTTCTATTTAAGTGTTTGTGCTTGTGATGGCAAGGTATGAACATAAGAACATCCTTGTGGCATCAATTCATACTGCAATTTCTCCAAAAGCAACAAAGACCTTAGAGTTGGATCGTAAGTTGGAAGAATACAGGGATATCTTTCAGCGACCACAGGAAGTGCCTACACACTGTGCACTGAAGCACAAAATTTATTTGATTCCTGGACTACCTATTCCTAATGCCTTTTTATACTACAGTTTATTTTTGGAGAATGAGGAAATTAAGCACCAGATCCATGAACTTGTGGATAAAGGACATATAAGGCCTAGCTCATCGTCTTGTGGTAGCAAAATTGTGTTTGCACCAAAGAAGGATGGTACATGGAGGTTGTGCATTGAATACAAAGCTCTCAACAAGATCACAATGAAGAATTTCTATCCTTGTCCAAGGATTGAAGACTTGTTGGAATAGCTTTGCATTGCTAAGTTCTTCACCAAAATCGACCTCAAGTCTGAGTATCATCAGATTCCTGTTGAACCTACAGACATCTAGAAGACAACCTTCAAGGCGAAAGAAGGTTTTTTTGAATGGTTATTCATGCCTTTTGGCTTAACCAATGCTCCAAAGACCTTCATGTGGTTGATGATTGACATTCTCATGTCATTCACTACTTCATTTGTCATAGTCTATCTTAATGACATCCTAATCCTCAGTGAAATGTGAGATGAGCATCTAAACCATATAGAACAAGTTCTTAACACTTTGTGGAAGCAATGGAAAAGTGTTCATTTTCCATGCGGGAGATCAGTATCTAGGATACATAGTAGACACACAAGGAGTGATGTGGAGCCGACCAAGGTTCAAGTCATGGAGTGGATACAACCAAATAATCTCATAGAGTTTCGTAGCTTCTTGGGATTAGCAAATTTCCACAGGAGATTTGTACTTGGTTTTTCTCACGTGACTTGACCTCTGAACGAAGTTACCAAACTAAAGCCAAATTTATCTGATCAGCCGCACAACATAAAGCATTTGAGGAATTGAATTGTAGACTCTATTCTGCAAAAGCACTGGTTTTACCGAATCTTAAAAAACTATTTGAGTTGAAACCAATGGATCAGGTTATGCACATGGAACAATCCTCACTCAATATGGTCATCCAATTGCTTACCATAACAAAAATTTCACCACACCGTTAATAAACTACCCAACCTAAGATCACAAGTTTTATGCTATTGTTTAGGCATGTAAACATTAGAAGCATTATATCTTGGGCAAGAGGACTGTGATCCACATAGATCACAAACCTCTTTAGTTCTTGCAAACTTAGAACAAGTTACAACAAGAGTGGAATAAAACATAGTCTTCTTATCTTTAGTAGTTCCATATGAACATCAAGCATAAGAAAGTTAGTACCAATTTTGTTGTAGATTGTCTAAGCCATCCACCGGTTCAAGACTTCCTTTTTGTTCTTGACGCATATGGACATGAAGTCAACATATGGTCAAAATTGTATCCATCTCACATGGATTTTTGCAGATATCTATCAGAAGTTGCTTTGTGGTTACTCAATCCCAAATTTTTTCTTGTAAAATGAATTCCATATCACCTTTGACATGTGTGTTCCACATGAGGCAAAGAGACAAACTAATATGGGAGGCTCATTTTAGCAAAGTTGCAGGACATTTTGGAGTTGAAAACGCTCTTGCAGTGTTACATAAGTACTTTTTTTGGACCCATCTTAGGACCGATGTTACAAAATACATCAAGTCATGTACCACATGTGATATTGCCAAGTTGGTCAACAAGAAGCAAGGTTTGTACACACTTTTGCCAATTCCAACAAGACCACGGGAATCTGTTTCCTTCCGCTCAAGCTACCCTACTACCAAGCATGGTAATGATTGTGTTTATGTAGTAGTTGATAGATTCTCAAAGATGCAAAGTCTAATACCTTGTAAGAAATCAATCTTAGCTCTGGAAACAACTCAATTATATTTTCAACATGTTTGGATTCACTTTGGGATCCCATAAACTATCCTTTCTAATAGGGATACAATATTTTTGAGCAATTTCTAGAAAGCGCATTGGTCTATGCTAGAAACAAAGTTGATCGAGTCTACTCCCCATCCACAAACTGATGGACAAATGGAAGCGATAAATATGATGTTAGTGCATCTTATTTAGGATATACAATTCAAAGAAGCAACACACTTGAGATGAAAGTGTGCCCTTAATTCAACCTTAGAACCTTGATTGTTGGAATTGCTCTAGTTAGAGTTTTGATAGCCTCCATTGTTTTGGTTTGGGACGAATGTCTTGCCATTGGTCCCATAGATTCTGCAGCCACTGTCAATGGCCACTTGGTCGATTCTAAGAGCACTTTCAAGTGCTTCTTCCTATGATCAATAGGGGATTTTTTGCACATCTTCTCTTGTCTCCTTGTTTAGGGAGTGCAAGAAGAGATCACATAGTTCCCTTTGGTCCATGTGTGGCACATTGACAGACGAGTATAAGACTTGTCACCATCTCGTAATGAATGGGCAACTGATTCATTGTGCTCTTGATGTGCACGAACTCTCGTATGTCAGTCTTTAGGAGTTTGTTCATATCGAAGGCTTGACAAACTCCACCATGAGTTGGAGAAGAAAATGTATAGTTTCCTCAAGGAGGCAATAATACCAATCAAGGGAAATTCCTTCAAGGGTTTTTGGAAAAAAATTTGACCACCCCATTCCAAGGCAAGAGCTCTTGAACACCGGTAGTAGTGTATGCCTTGACATGCACATTAGGATCTCCCTCTCCCTTGAATTTAGGGAGGTTGGATAGGGGACATGGTAGAAGAACTCATATATTATGATCGCGGGTTCTTTCAAGTACTTAGCTATGTCCCCATGTCATTGAAGTCTATTAAAGGTGTGATGGAATAAAGATTGAATGGGTGAATTTGGATACAGGTTACTCATGTAACAGTTAGGATGAAAACAGAGTGCTTGGTAAGGTGGTGTGGAGTAGGCCGCAAAGTAGTTATCTGGCTGAGTGGATTTAGAGAACATATGATAGTAAGGAAGAAGAGTGTTAGGTGAAGAAGGGCTAGGTGTTTGTTTGTATTACGTAACTTGAAGGCGTATGAGGCGGTAGATGGTTGGTTTGTGAAGGGAGAGTGTAAGTGGGTGATGCTTAATGTGGAGGGATGTAGGGTGGCGGATTGTTGGTCATCGTATTGTTGGAAGGAGTGTAGGTGTAGACACTTCCCATAGGATTGTGAGAAGGGAGTTGGTATGATGGAAGACTGTTAGAAGCAGTGGGATTTGGGACGCCATGAGTAGGGATGACACCGGGATATTGGTTTTAGGCATAATTGACAAGAGGTGGTTAGATGGATACAACGATGGTTGGTAAGTTGTTGCTGGAGTAGGAATGGGAGAGGAATGGCCTTGTTTAGGGGAAGTGGTGGCCATCCCTTTATTCAAAGAGGATTGGTTACTCACTAAATCTCGAATACGACCCACCAAGGTTGAGATGAGTTTGTTTGGGAAAGAAGGAATGGTGGTTATGGTGACCACTTTGGTAACAACCATAGGGGATATGATTTGATGACCACCAATAGATTGATTTGGGTTAGAGGCCTTTGGAGGCGCTGTTGGTTGTTACTTTTGTGGGTTGCCAATGTTTGGTTATTGGGAGAAAGATGCAAAGGCATTTGTAGTCTACTTAGCGCACCTTCCGAATTGCAGATCCTATCAATGTATTGGTCGTATCTTGTTGCACTTTGGGAATTTGGGCTTTGTAGGCTAACAGATGGTTGGGTTACAATGTGAGTGTTGGGCCCACTTTCAGCAGTGAAGGACATGTTAGAATCAGGGTGATTGCTGGTGGTTTATGATGGATCCCGCAACTCATGGTTTTCAAAGACCAAAAGGAGAAGAAAGAGGCAGAGAATGTCAAAGAGGACTAAGTTTAAGCATACTTTGAAGATCATCGCATCATCATTGAATTCATTTTGGAAATGTTGCACCATGCAATTTTTGGGTGCATATAGCTTCCAACCTTTGGCACCCATTGACGTAGCTTGTCCTATTACTCCGTCATTAACAACTCCTTCATCTCAAAGGGAAGTTGACAAAGTTGTTCAATTCATTAATCACATAAACCAACAAGTGCAGGCCATTTTGTAGCAAAACTAATGTTAAGTACGAGTAGTGTCATGACAAGCACCAAACACTACATGCCTTTCAAGTTGTTGATTGAGTCTATGTACACTTGCAGAAAGAAAGACAGATAGGACCTTACCACAAGATTTGTCCACTTTGATATGATCCCTACACCATCACCAAGCAAGTAGGGGATAGCGCTTTTGAGCTTAATAATCATTCTTACCTTGGTTTGCATCTAGTCTTCAATGTAGAACTATTGTGTCATTCCTTTCCACCTTTGTTGGATACTTCAGATGCCATTAAGACCCTTCAGAAAACAAAGATCAATCCAGATCGTAACTTTTTTGTAGAATCGAATCAAGTCATTGATGCCAAGGTCAAATGGAAATGTCAACAGGATATTCCTCTCTTCTAGATCGTCAAAGCAAGTCAAGTGCCTTCCCAAGGCAAATGGTTTACCTTGCCAAATTACTTCCACATCTCTTACTACAATTGCATGCAATGGGGATTGTTTCTCTTCAATAAGGGGTGACTGATCCAGGAGGATCTAGGCCACTAGACCTTACCGCAATTCACCGTTTTGCTTATCCAGCTTTACACTCACATCAATAGTTTCAAAATCAGGTTCAACATCCACATGCCAACTATCAAGACCTAATTGATCTTTATCATTATTGCACAACCCCTGTAGTGTCAGTACTGTAGCACAAAGTCCATCATTAATGATGGGTGTGGCGTCATTGCACTCATTGGTTATGAAGCGGTTACTACCAACCTTTGTAACGGTTCAACGGATGCTTCGTCTCTTTCTTTGAATTAATGTACATTTATATTCTTTGTAAAGAGACAAGATAGGCAAAAATGAAGTTAAGGAGTACCTGGACACCATTTTGTTAATCACTCGGATATTGTATAAAACTTAGCATAATACAACTTTTCTATTATAGTTCTACATCAGTTGTCAATTCTCTTCTCTACTTTCCTTATTTATTTGTATTGTGCATGTCTAAACCTTCATCATTCATAAATCGCTTTCGAACATAATCTTATTAAACTCATTTAGGTAGGTTGTCCATTGGGCCTCCTCTTGGGCCCTGGATCATCACATAAGTAAGAATATAGCATATTAATATTTCTACTAGCATGTATTAAATATGCATTACACTAGACATGAATCTGTATGTTTCAATATGTGGTACACAATACTATAATTGTACATAGTAACTGATACATATGAAGAGGAACATTGCTTCCTACACTAGGAGGATTGTGCCCCTTCCTCCTGCAAGTAACTCCTTCCTTCATTGGAGCACACTTTTACTCTTTACAACATAGATATCCTTATATTACATACCATAGCTAAAGTTACAACTCTTCAATATAAGCCTTCTTAACTACCGAGACATGATACAATATCACTCTTATTTAATCTACATGCTTCCTTGTATCTGTATTATTTGAATGCACCATATAAAGTTTTTATTGTTTTATATACAAATGAGTTTTTATTTCCTAATAGGCCACTTACAAAAAGTTGTTATTGGATTGCATAGCGGTAACATATTATATTATTG
The DNA here is from genome assembly GCA_037957365.1 of Torreya grandis. Lineage (NCBI taxonomy): Eukaryota > Viridiplantae > Streptophyta > Pinopsida > Cupressales > Taxaceae > Torreya > Torreya grandis. The sequence goes on along the minus strand of JARHVA010000319.1, from coordinate 737,983 downwards.
GATTTTTAAGATGAAACTCCATATCGGTGTATGCTTTATTATAGCTTAATAAATATTCCTTAACCAATGCCATTTCCTTAGCAATCAAACTAGAGAATGAAAAACAATCTATGTATCCTCAAACAAACCATGGGAATGACAAAAACCCTGACGCAATGACCCCGCACCCGCCCCATAAAATATTTTCACACCATAAACATTATAGGCAAGAGATTAACATGAATAATAATAACTTGAAAAATCCTAACCTAAAATTATTGTAGAAAATAGCATGATAGGATTTATAACAAAAAAACTACGTTTCCAGATATGACCCCGGTACGGACATGATACATAGGGGATATGGGCAAGATATGTCCTATCCCTTGCAGATACAGCTAGATACATCTAGGGATGTATCCGCAGGGGCACGCTGTATCTTGTCTATATCTGCTAGGATTTGTTTTTTTTAATTTCACTTAGTGAAAAGTCAAACATGGACTTCAAAAAACAATTAAAAACAAAACAAAGTATACTTTCAATCCTAAAAGCAGCTTTCACACTCATTTTATCAAAAGAAAACAACACCACATATACCTTTCATTGCATTTTTACCCCTCATTGCACATTTGTTCTCTCAATACCTTGAAATGAAGCACTGTTGCCTAGTAAAAAAAAGCTCTTGATGAAGACATCGTAGCCAAAGACGAATATGAATATAGTGAATAATGAATATGCTGATTTGTCTTTAATTTTTTCCATACATTGTAACATTTGCACTATGTAATTGTTATAAGACTAATCTAAATTCGACCATTGAATATTATGATATTTGGCATTGAATTATGAGTATGTTTTGTGGTTATTTAACTTATTTTGTTTCCTTTGTGCATATTATGTGGTTAATTTTGCTCATGTGGCATATTTTTAATTTTTTATATATATTTTTGAATGGCCATATTCAGGTCCAAAAAAAATCACTGTATCCATGTATCCGATTCCGGTATCTGTATGCATACACATATCTGTATCGGCTACTTAGAAAAAAAAACAATAAAAAAATTAAACTTGCAATAAACATATCATTTCTAAACAAGAGCAAAAAGGATAAAGATGTGATTTGTAATGACAAAAATTCAAACATACATCACACCTAAGAAATCCTTTGAGAGAATTGAGCTAATATCACTCTTTGTTGTTAAGAGGCAAAATCAATGATTTAGAGTCACGCATCTTAGTGGACTTGGGCTGTACACAACTTTGTTCTGAAACTCTTATCTATGATAACACAACCTTCAGACCATAGAGGCACCCTACTCTTATGAGGTTGAACTACCATAAAACAAGGAAGCACAATATTTTGATACACATCATCTAACATTAAAATTAAAATACTACTTAGTTTGGCATTATAAAATAAAGTAGATATGATGCCATTTCAGGATACAAGTGGATTTATGAGTATGACATCCTCGTCAACCTAGAGTTCTTATGCTACAGATTGATGATAAGGATGATCTACAAAAAGCTGTAATCTAGAGCCTTTAAGGCAAACGACTAGCTTTCCCAGAGTATGAACATGCTAGATAATATAACTATTGCTATGCAGTCTTCATTAAATAAAGTACAAAAGAAGGAACTATGCCTCTTGAGTCTTTATTTTTCCTAGGGAAAAGAAATGACGTTTGATCATAGTGTTGATAGTTTACCTCTGTTGCAAAAATCAAATGGACCGCCACACTATTTACTGTTTTATGGGTTGGCTACAGATGTACTCTTTCCCTCTAGTAGAATAATATACTCGACTTTTATCAAAAACAAAATATACAAAGGAAGAAACAATGCCTCAAGTAGATATAATTTACAAACCCCTATTTATAAAATTCGGTGAGACTCAAATTATCAAATATAACTAGTGTGAATTAGACAACTGTGCTTCAAATCATCTTATGGGCCTAGCTATATAGAAAAGCAAGAGGTTGATAACGAGACAAGGATTTCTTAGAAATAATGAAATAAAATTATATTAATGCCCATGAGTGCCCAAAGTAGGTCAACGGGACTCAATAGCGTACAAGTAACAACATTAATAAGGGAATCGTTAGATCAACTCTAGAAACAAGAAACAAAAAGGGACCAAAGTGAAAACCTAATAGGGGCTGAACTAAAAAGGTTAAATAGCAAACAATTTAAAAGAGACAAAAACAATCAAAGGAGAAACAACCTTGTAACAAAAGCAAGTCCTTTCATTTAAGTGAAAAGGTGGAGCATTGAGAACGTGTATATACTACAAGCCACACTACAATGTTACTATAAGAGGAGCATATCCGTAACCTAAAATAGATGTCCTATTAAACAAAACCAAAGGATACGTTGCTTTTTAAATTTGCACAAATATACCTTAGATGTGGTTATTAGATCAAGTTATGACACAAGAAACGAATCTAACTAAAATAACATTCACAAAATCATTATAAAATCATGATTTTGTTGTAACATCTTTTGGCTTAACTGATGCCCCATTCATGAGAATCAACAAAATTTCAGACCTTATCTCAAATAATTATCACAATCTAAAATAGTATAGGAGCATATGAAACAACACAAATAGTATTGAGACTCCTAAGAGAATAAAAGCTTCATCTCCTGGTACACTGAAGTAACTAGCATCCTGACCTAAATGTCACCCCCAAACAATCTTTATTTAAAGAGGATGAATAGTTGGGTATGATGGGTTGGGTGAAGTCCCAAATTGGTGACCTTGTATCCTAGTGGAATAACTATGTCAAATGTCAAAAGAGGCTTTTCTAGGGATAGGTTTGGCGTTGGTCATACTTTACACTAATCTTTGTAGGGTTTCTTTTTTAAATATATTCCAACAAGTTTTTTTGGTCTTGTATTTTGATGCTTGGTGCAGGTATCAAGAAGGAAAAAATCAGTAACGAATTTTGCATAGTTCCTTTTAATCTGCTATCTTGCATTGCTTTTGGATTCTTCTTCAGATAAACAACTCTTTGAAAAGTAATGCAATGTTCTGCAAAAAATTATCAGAATTTTCTGTGCTAGATCTGCCAGTTAAATTCTGCGTCAATTTTTATCTTAAGTTACTCATTGTTGGCTTATTACTGATTCATCTTTGAGTAGATCACCTGTTTTGTGCTATGGAAGGAATCAACCTTAATTATATGTTGATTGTTTTACTAGTTGCTAAAGCATAATAGTAGGAACCCAGGCCTTTTGCCTCTTTTTATTTTGTAGAAGCGTACGACCTTTTTATAAATCTCACCTGTTGAAGTTTTCAATTTGTTTGGGGTTAAGCTTGTGTACGATACCTGTTATTGTGATTTGAATATTTAGTTTTCATATTATATTAACTGCTTTCGTTTGAGATCTTATTTTTTTATAAATTAAAAAAATCTAATTGCTTCATTTTTGTTTATGTACACAATCATATTGACTTTAAATGTGCTGTTGAGCGTTGTCAGGTCAGGTTAGAAGATAAATAATGCGAAGCATGACATCTCAGTATCCCTTCTGCAGGACCTTAAACACACTATTAAATATTGAAAAGGTGCCCATGGAGGATGGATATATGGAAAGTCTGCGATTCCAGATAAATTGTGTTCAGAATGCTCTTTGACATGGGCTAGGTTTTCTAATACATGTTCAGTTGCTATTTTCATAATGCCTATTGTCTGGACATTATATATGTGGCTAATATATCATGGGCTCAGAATATGTACTCTCCATAGTTTCAGTATTTTTATTCTGTCTAAATTTTTTACTTTGTACTTGTTAATTCCAAAGTGTCCAAGACAGATTTTGTCTTGCTCAATTTGTCATGAAAAATCAAATGAAGAAAGTTATTTCAGTAAACATTTTATTCTCTGAGATCACATTCATGTAAAAGCAGTTTGTTATTGGGTCTAATTTGCAGAAGATCTTTCTCAAATTATGTAATATTTGTTACTTAATATAATTGTATTTATTTTCCTGATTCAAAAAATGTAAAGGTAAAATTGTGCAGTGAAAGTAAGAGTTGGTTCTTCACATAGAATGTAAATGATTAACTCTTGCATTATTTATCTTCTGTTTTTACTGGGTCGTGTATTCGCATTCTCTTTTCTGGTCGTGTATTCGCATTCTCTTTTCTTTCTTGTTAATGATTTCGGTGGTTGACGGTTATTATTTATTTTCTTTTTTACTGGTTCAAGTACTCCCATTTTCTATTTCTTTCTTGTATAATGGTTTCGGCGGTGATCCAGAGGGACTTCATTATATAAACGAAGAAGCAAATCTGTATTTTAATATGGAAGTCCCAAAGTTCGTGGTATATTGACATGAAGAAGATCCAGTGCTTATTTGTGTGCAATTAAGAAGGATTTAGCAGATGCCACTGCTTACTCATTTAGGCATGGTGATGATATCAATGTACCATAACCTCAACTCTATGGCATGGGAAACACTCCAAAACATTCAACTCAAAATTTAGTCATAGCATGGGAAACACTCCAAAACTCAAGTCTATGGCTGTAGTTTTGTTCAACTTGTACCATAACCTCTTACCTTAAGGATTGTATTCCGTTGTGATACTTATTTGCATGTATGACAATAATTTCTTCTCAATTGAGAGGAAACATTTATACCTTGTCAAAAAGAAGAAACTCAAAAACTCCAGAACATAAGTCTAGGCATGTGAAATACTCCTCAAATTCTAATGGTATCAGCCCTAGCATGTGAAATACCCTTAAACCGTGTTGAACATTCTGTTGCAGTTTAGGCAAAGATATTAGTCCTTTTGTTGCAGCTAGAAAAGAATAATCAATATAGTCAACCTATGTTGTTGATGCAATGGACTTATGCTTAAAAAAATAATAAATGAATGAATGAACACTTATTTAACTGCCTTTGATGTGCCAATTTGAATTTCGTAGCTGTATATATATTATGAAGATCTATAGGCAGGTTCACCACTTTTATGTTTGCTCTTGATTTTTGAAAGTTGTTAGAAAATGTCAATTTCTATTTATTTTTTGTTTTATTTTGTTTTGGTCGATCCAGTAATATGTAATTGATGAAGACTTGCATAGATGGAATATTGTTGTTTTGAATCAACTGTGTGTTAATCATGTGCACAAAAAGTTAGAACTATACCAACTCGTTTGATATAATATTATAAATATAGAAAAATATAATTAAAAAAATTGATGGCATGAAATAAAACTTGCAAGGGTTAGATTCATGTAGGGTTCACAAGAATGTATTCAAAGAAGATAAATTCTACTTACATTTTTGATTGTTGATACCTTAGATATTCTGTGTCATGATCAAGATAGATCCGTCAAATCTAGTCAAAGGATTTCTTACCATGGCATGAAATAAAACTTGGAAGGGTTAGATTCATGTAGGGTTCACAAAAATGTATTCTAAGGGAAATGTAACTGATCTATAAATCAATCCTATTTCAAAGAGGATAAATCTTACTTACACTTTCGATTGTTGATACATTAGTTATTTGGGGTCATAATCAAGATAGATCTGTTAGACTTAGCTAAGCAATCTCTTACCATAATAATATCACTAGGGATGGTTCCAAAATCTCTAGTCAAGCAAAACTATGCAATAACTTTACCTAAGTCTTATATTTTCATATTCATTAAGTATAATGACAAGTAATGTAAAACTTTAATCTAGTACTCACCAAAACTTGTGACACAAAAGGGGGGTAATAAACATAAAAGTAAACATGCATAGAAGATATATACTCACGTTAATATATATGAAATTCTAATGCATGGAAGATAAATACAAATGATAATCTATCTACTCTTACAAAGAAGGAACAAAGTTAGAAATACTTACTTTTTCAAGATGAATTCGTTACATAAAAATTTGCAATTTAAATCATCCTTAAGCCTATCAAGGTTCATTTCTTCTCTCTCTCTCTCTCTCTCATTTCAGTTTTATTTTTCATAAGTTGGCAGTGTTAAAAATTGGAACTCTACAACTGACTAGGTCGACTTGGTGAACTTAGTTATGTAGTTTGCCTTCTATTTGAGAGACAGACAACATGTTCGACTGTGTCCTTAAATACCTTGCTTTTATAGAACGACCCAATTGAGTATGTTATGTATTGTTTGCATATAGTGTCTCTTGAACTGAGTCTGTACTATTATCAATCAAGGAATTAACATTTATTTACTAGTAATAAATTCAAATTTCCTTATCAATCAAGGAATTAACATCTATTTACTAGTAATAAATTCAAATTTCTTTTTTAAGAAGTCTGTCACTTTATTGTTTTTTAAAAAGTAATGCAAACAAATTCAATGACTAAATAATAGACTCAATTTGGCCTAGATTTGTGAAAGAATGTTTTTCAAATGCCAAGCTTTGGCTTTTTGTCTTACAAAGCTTAAATTATGACTTTAGAATCACATTCGATCTCAAGACAAGCTACTCCACATTTTAAAGACAATTCAATCTCAGCTACCAAAGCTTGAGCTTCTGCCTCATTATTTGTCACCTCTAAGAGTTTAATAGATGTATCTTTTATTAAAGAACTACTACAATATTTTATTACACACTCTGCACTGTGAGCTCTTGAATTTCTACGACAAGCTCCATCAAAATTGAGTTTAACCTAGCTCGGTCTAGGAGGGATCCATGTCGCCATTGCTCTATTTTTCTTCTTAGTTTTATCTACCATTGTTCCTTTAACGAGGGTAATTCTACAATTTTTTATTCTCCTTGTTAATGATGGTATTTTTTATATTTGTTTTATTATTGGATATAATTTAATTTTTAAACATTGATTTTTTTATCTAAGGTAACATACTCCTTTGAATATTTTTCAATTTCATAAAAAGAAGAAACGATTTTTTAAGTTATAGTTAAAAAAATCCCATATTTTAATGTTCATGTCTATGAATTTAAGTTTTTTTATATATAGTGTTTGGTTTAAGATCATTAATATCATAATTATATACATTGATATTTGTATGCTACACATTGATTTTTTTTTCTTATTTATTTAAAGGAGATATAAAATGACATAGTATTCTTGTACAATACCAAATTAGCATACACTGTCGAATGGGTCTACTATGTCTACGATTTTCTGTTGTCAACATATAGGATAACAAACACTGTCAAACATGTCGACTCTATTTTTTTTCAACACAGGGTTTTGTAGAACTTAGTTGAACCAATCAACCCAGTTTTTGAAAGCAACAATTAAGCACTACAAATATCTCATGAGAGATGCTAGATTTGGGTAAGACTCAAAGAGGTAGGGGTATTTATTCCACCAAAATTGTCTAGGGCTCCCACCTACCTTGCCCCCTCGGCATGATCAAAGAGCACACTTAACGAAAAGACAAACAGTCACCGAATCATGTATGTACCGACTAAGAAAATCAACAAGACTGATACCTTATGGCTCATGCAAGAACCGAGATAAAAAAGAAGACTCCAATCAATACCAGTCGTGGAAGCATGCCCTACAATCACCAAAAGCAATGGAGAGGAAGTCAATGACTAGCCGAGGAGAACCAAAAAACCACAGCAACCAACTGAGGAAAGGATAGCCTTACAAAGATTTTAGGAATCAATTATGTTATTGTCCAAGGTTAATAGGGGTAAGAGCTCATTCATTAGCTTTGTCGGCCACCATAAGGGAGGACCAAAGCCTTTCAATACAGATGGTCAAGAGCTCAATTAACAAGTGCATCTGCCACTTTATTGAAGCTTTGAAGAGTATGCAAATAAATAATCCTGTCAAATTGCTCTTGAAGATATTGAATTTTGTAGAGGATTCTACAAATTCTTCAATCGTTGGAACTGCTAGAAGTGGGGTGTAAAAGCAATGTAATCCAAAACTTATAGTTAGCAACCAATTGGGTGTTCTTCCATCCACCATGTTAGGGAATTTTAAGACCTTCCACAATTACTTGCCCTTCAGTTGAATTGTTTGTGATAATACCAATTTTGGCAGAAAAAAGAAACATATAGAATTATACAAATCCTTACCAATACCTCAATGCTGGCATAACTAGAACTTCCCCTTGAAGCTCCATCCGTATATATTTTTGTTGAACCCTGGGATTGGAATAAATGAACAACTCTTGCCACTAGAATCGGGAGGGAGGGGGAAGTAAATGTCAAAATGTTGCCCTTGAAGACATTCCACATTATTTGCATAGCAAGCAATCTTAGAGAACACCACTAATGCAAAACTCTTGTTTGTTTTTCAAGTTTAAGGCATTGAATGATGTGTGTTGCTTAGATAATCTTGCCCATTAAATGTTTTCCAATTAACAAAGAACCATAGATATGTGGTTCTTAATTTATTACTTTTAATGTTTTTGCGCACATGGTTATGCCTTTATTGGACCTTTCTATTCCTTTGATAGAGAGAATAGGGTTTCAAAAAAAAAATCAATTATTTTTAATTGCTATATTCCTTATTGGTTATTTAGGACAAAACACGTGTGAGATTTAACATACTATCTTGTTATCTATTGGAAAAATATCCCAAACCTTGATTGGTGAGGATTTGCTTATTGTTCTAATATGAAAAATAAATGTAAATGTCATTCACTAAGGTCGTGAAAATTTAGATAGAAAATGGCTAGGTTGAGTTTAATATACATAATTATGTTCTAATTTCATAACTGTTAAAATTTGGGTTGTAAAATTATGATTGATTAGTTTTGTTAAGTTACAAGTTGTAATTTACACTTTAAAACATTATAGGTTCACAAATATCTAAATTACAAAATCTTAGTTTAAGTTAGTAAATTCTAATTTCGTAAAATATAATTAAGGTTAATTTTGAAATAAGTAAAATTTAATTTTGAAATCCTAAATTTATAAATACTACCTTAATTTCAAAATTTTATTTTATAATATTTTAATTTAGGTATTAATAAACTCTATTATCCTAATTTTAAAAACTCAATTTTGAAAATTAGTACACTTAAATTAAAGTTCGAGTATAATTTGACATTAATTTCAAAATTAACAAATTTGAATTTTCAAATAAACTTTAAATTGGAATTTTAAATCCCTACTTGTTAAATTAGTAAAACCTAATTCAAAATAATTAACCCCCAATTTTGTAAATCATATGTGAGAATCCCCTCTTTTAAAAATATTGAAACCTTAATTCATAATTTACTAAACCCATTTTTGAGAACCATAAATTAATTTTTTGCAAACACTAATTTTACAAGCTTTAAATTTGTAAATATTTATTTCAAAATTATGAAAACCTACCAGTTGTATCGACATGTTCTTTAAATATTTTCCATCAATCTTACAATGGTATCAACAAGGTTTATAACTAATAACACACTCAATATTTACAAAATAGATGAGAGTTGTTGTTCACAATTTTGCATACTCTAACTAAGAAAATCCTAATGTTGAAAGGTCTAAATAAGAAAAATCTCAATTTTGCAATCTCTAAATTTGGAAATCTTAATTTCAAAGTTATGAAAAACTCACCATAATAATATGACAACCTTGTGTAGCATACCTACAAATATAAGGGAGTACATCTATACATAATATAAGTGAGGACACCTGCACATCAAATTCAAAGAATTGCAATTGCAAATCTCAAAATACAGAAGGTGTACTTCTCTAATAAATGTAAAAATATCACATATGATATGGGTAAATGAATTGCGAGACATGAAATAATAAACCTTATTTATAACAATTGAGAAGTTTTCCACATAAACTACCTACAGAACTACATTAACTATATTCAATGACCTTTATACTAATTTTTAATACAAACTACCTACTCTTATTAATTACTTAACCAACATAAATATTTTTATTAATTAATTAATTAATATAATTAATTATTGAAATAACATTATATTACAAAATATAAACTTCATGATAAAATAATTCATTTATATTACATACCAAAAAATGTAATTTTTTAGGAACACAATATCCAACACCTTAATTTTGTACCAAACTTTAAATTTATAACAAAAATTAATATAATAATTTCAAAATTATGAATCCCTCATTTTATAATAAATCATGGTATCCTATCATTTATAAATTATGAGCCTCAAAGTTTATTAAAAACTTTAATTTTTAATTTTTACTATTTAAATTAATGAAATGTTAAGTTTTGTATTAACTTTTATTTTTTAAGTTTTGATATCCAAATATTGAAATCCCAATTTCAAAATCTCTAACTTAAGTTTGCAAATCTTAATTTTAAAAATTGTAAAAAATGATTTTGATATTAGACTTATTTTACTTTAAAATTAATAAACACTAATTTTTAAAATTAATATAATAATCTTAAAAATATGAATTCGTAATTTTGTAAAAATTCATAGTACCCAATAATTTAAAAATTATGAATTTTAAGGTTTATTAAAAAATTTAAATTTGATTCTTAATGTCAAAATTATGATTTTTTTTCCCATAAACCCCTTATTTTCTAAGTTTTGATAACAAAACATTGAAATCCCAATTTCAAAAATTCTAAATTATAAGTTGCAAACCCTAATTTTTAAAATGGTAAATAATGATTTTGATATTAGAGTCGCCTTATTTTAAATTAATAATTATTAATTTTTGAAATATTAAATTCGAAACTAGGGTAATAAGGTTTCTCTATTAAAATGTTAGAGTTTCATAATATATAAATTAATAAATTTTAATTTTGTATTTTTTTAAAAAGATGTTAGGGTTTCATAATTTATAAATTAATAAATTTTAATTTTGTATTTTTAAAAAAAGATTACAAACCTTCATTTTAAAATAATTAAGTTTTAATGTTGAAACCTTGAATTGTGTTTTATTAAGATAAGGTTTATTATTTTTTATATTTTACAATTCTTAATTTATTATTCAAAACATTAAAAACTAGGGTTTGTGAATTTCTAAATTTATTTAATGACTCATATATTATTATATGATTTAATATGCACATGTAAACATGGATATACATTAATTGTGTGGACATTAATTCATTTTTTATTATTAAAAAAGATTATCAATTACTTAATTGCCTTTAACTAATAATAAAAAAGTTTTATTTAAAGAAGATTTATTGTGAAAATAAACTACTCTTTAAAACTCTAATTCTAACCTTTTGTCTTATCTATATAAGAATATCAAAGGTTAATGAAAAATGTTGATCGGTGGTTGAGAGATTTTGTATTGTAATATGTGCATTTATATCATAGCTTTTATCCTTAAAAAGTAGTCAATATACCTAGATAAATCCATGTGTATTGTCTTTCATAGCTTACACTAATTTTTCTTATGCATGTTGTGGGAGATAGTCTTAATATTACTTTAAGGATTATGGAACCCTTCTAATTAATGTTATACGGTACCTGAGCTTTTGTACAATCTTGATCTCTATATTTCTTTAATTTGAGATTTTTTAATGATTGCTCCCTGATTGTTGCTTTGAAGGATCCTTTTAGATTTTTAGCTTTCAGAGTTCCCTCCATTAACTCTAACTATAGTGTCACATCTAAAATGTCTTAGAAAGTTGGTTTAAAATTTTGTTTCACATGAAACAGACTCTTGAAAAAATTATCGCCTTTAAGGAGTCATTTAGATCTACACATTTTAAAGTGGTTTTGATCTCACCATCATGTTCATAACATCTAAAAAAGTTAGTTTAGATTTTTGTTTCATTAAGAGCAAACTTGTATAGAAAAGGTTATCAAGGATAGAATCTAGAAATGAATGGCCTCTTTGCATGATTTTATTTTAGTTTTCTTGAATTTTTAAATAAATAAATATATTATTATTATTATTATTATTATTATTATTAATTAATTAAAAAAAAAGGTAGAATAGAAAATTGTTAGCAAACATTTCCATCATCATCCTTTGGAATTTTTTTTTTTTTGTGTTTTCTTTTGATCATTGGAGAACCTAATCCATATTTGTTTGATTGATAATTTCAGCATCAAAAAATTACAATTAGCCTTCAAGAAAATGAACTTTTTTTTTTTTTTTTTTTTTTTTTTTCATTTTTTTCATTTTTAGGTCTTTTAAAAAAACATAGATATTCATCTTGTTGTGGCTTTCTAGTCACCTATTACCTAAAAGATAGGTTGTTTGCAACAATTTTTCTATGCACCAATCTCCAAGTCAATACCTTTCTTAAGTATGAAGTGAGTGAAACCAAATTCCTAGGTGATACCTTGCACCTTTGCCCTCAAACACCTTTCAAGGTGTCACCTAGGAGATACCTTGTCTGTTGAAATTCCGATTTGAAATTCATAGAACTTGTCCATACAGACTCCATTTTAATTTAATTTAATTTTTTTCTAAAGTGTATATTTTTTCAATAGATATGCATTGGTGGAATCAATTTCAGCTCATGATAAATCTCCTAGATGATATATAGAAAGGTCTCTTCAAAAGGAATGATCAGTTATGTCTTTGCTTAAGACATGAAACTTGTCGAGACCATAACTTCTCCTTGTAAACTCGTAATATACTGTTGATTTTTTCAAGAGGAGTCAAAATTTGGAATCAAATTTAAGATTAGAGGATATATCTCTTATGAGACACCTTGTTGAAATTGACAGTGCTAAATATCATGCAAAGACTATAAATTTTGTGTACGTAATTTATTTTCAATGGTTTTCTTTTGAAAGTGCATTTTTATGGTATTTATATCTGCTCTAACAATAGGATAGAATTTTTTTGTTCTCACGAGCTTAAACTACTACAGTTGGAAAGCCTATATGGTGGATGTAATTCTCTATAAAGGCCTTTACCAAATTTCCATGTGTGAAGAATTTGTTGCTCTAGATCTTATCAAATTAGCTAAGTGGACAAACCATTGTGAACAAAGAAGAGGAATCATTAGACAATCAATATCCCATGAATTTGATTTTCAATTTCAAAGCATCATGGAGCTGTGAGAAGTTTGGACAACCTTATAATTACTTTTTAGAAAGCACAACAAGGTGCAGGAATGCCAATTGGATAATGAGTTTGGTGATCTTAGTCTAGGTACATATATTTTGATTGAGGATTTCATCAAGCACTTGAGACTTAGTTCTATTGATAAAAGAGTTACTAAGATTTATGACCAAATGATCACAAGTATTTTTTTAAAATTGGGGTTCCCCTACTCACTCTTCATCTCAATTCACTATATAAAACAAGATTCAATGAGAACAACATATGTGGCACCAACCTTTAACAGGTTATGTGAGAAATTTTAGAAAGAAAAATTGAAACTAATTTTAATTGGTGATTTATGACGTGGAGGTTCTAAGCATCAAGCATTAGTTTTCAATGAAAATAAAAGTCACACCCTAATCCAGTCAAAGGCAAGGGGCCGACTAAAGGAAAAGGGAAAGGAAAGCCTCATTTTAAGGATAATCAATTTACTCGTCATAAACTTATGTTTATCATGAAAAAGACAAATGGAAATGGAATGCAAAAGTTGATAAACATTCTTTCATTTTGCTTAGGTATTCTAGGCCAAGATGAGACACCATGTTTCAATAAAATGATACATTTGGATGCAAAAATGAAGAAAATGAAGTTCCATGCCTTTAAGGCTAGAGCTGCACTTAACAACACATGAATCACTAATGTCCAAATAGATTTTGGTTTAGGGGCCTTTCATCGTATGCTTTACATCTCTTAGAGAAAGCTGAACAAATGAAATATTTGTGAGAAACTCTAATCCTCTCATTGCTGAGGGTGAAGTATCCATTGAGATGGATAATAGAATGTTCAATAAAGTTTTCCATGTTCCAAAATTATTTACGAAATTAATATCCTTCTATGAGATCACACATTCTAGTGAAGGCAAGTTACTCCTATTAATGAAATACGAAAGACCAATGAACTACTATAGCCACTATTAAGGTTTATCATCTAGCTAAATTATACAAGTTTGATAAAATATGTTTTATCGTTATTTTTAAATTACTTATTTCACACACAAATAACCTAAGTAACCTCTAGCATGAACATTTTTATCTCATAAACTATCACTAATTACAACATAATATGGTTTCATGATTTGCAAAACATTTCCTTTAGGGTTGAAGTTTGTCTAAGTTGCACATTTGGAAAACAACACAAGGAACCTTTTGTCAAAGTAGAAGATTCAAGGGAAAGTGACCAATTAAATTTTTTCATTCCCTCATGTTTATTTTTATAAATATAAATTTGTTTACATTCGTTGATAGTTTCTCTCATAAAAACTAGGTCTATTATTTGAGAAAAAGGTGAAATCTTTGAACACTTCAATATTTTAGAAACCTTTGTTGAAAACATGTTAGAGAGAATGTCTCAAAATATATAATAAAAGAGAGTACGCCAACAACCAAATGATTAGCGTTTGTGAACATGCAAACATTTAAATACACACACTAGTATATTTTGATGAGTTTATGATCCTTTTAGTATCATTTTTTAAAATTCAAACTCTGATACTATTATTCCGTCACATTTTTTAAAAGATTTTCATTAGATTCAATTTTTTTGTAATAATTTGGCACAAAAAACTCTAAATATAATAGTCATTTTCCATCCTAATGTTGTATGCATCAAATGGTTGCATCAGTAAAATAAATTTATGTAACTTGCATCAATATTTGACATTATCTAAACTTAAGAGAACAATGCATGATCATGAGGATCTACAAACTGTATCTCTAATGCTAAACTTAAGGCTTTTACATCGGATTGTGACATAAAATATTTTCATTTAAGTTTAGCCAAATTTTCCATATTATCTTTAAGAGATGTTATGTGCAGGAAAATGTCAGGAAGATAGAAAGAAAGCAATTGCCTTGTTCAAAAATTGGAATACATATTCTAAAATTTTAGGATTGGAAGTAGTGCTATTTCAAAAACATGTGTGTGATTGTCCTAAAAAAAAAATTCCTATAAAATTTTATTAGATGTATTATATATTGATCCTTAATTTTATGAATATTCACTCATTTACAGTGATCCTATACTTAAATCTTAACAACTTGATTGTTACTCTTGTTGTTTATATTAATTATACTCTAAAACAGTCATTAATGGTGTTTTAAACAAAATTAAAAAAAATGTTGGAAATGTAAAAGTAATTTGAACCATATTAGCACAATAAGTATATGGAAAATAACATAGTAGAAAAAAGTTGTAAAGAGACACAAAATTTCCTTAGAAAAGTTGAATTCGAGAAAAATCATGAAGAGTGAGGAGAATTCTCATTTTGTCATTATCTTTTATTTGATTATAGAGGCATTGCTTTCATGAAACCTACCTGATCATTATTTACATTACAATAATTCTCAATCCCATAAACCAAACTACCATTTGCTTATACACACAATCCAACTCTTAACTTTCATTATTCAAGAATAAATTGTTATAAAAACTTCACATTGACTTAGTGTAGAAAATTTTTACATCAAACTTATTTATTCCCAACTTTATATTTTTTTTGAAAAAAATGAACCTCTAAATTAAATATTAAATATTTTTTTAAAATTAAAAATATTTATTAATGTTTTAAAATTAAAAATTAATTTAATGAGCTCAACCCACTAATATAAATAAATAATCTATATGCCAAAATAAAGATTATCTATTTATGACAAAAACTAGTTGAAAGAAAAAAGATAATATATTTTATTTTATTTGAGAGCACATAACTATATTTTAAATAAAAATATTTTCGAAAAAACCCACTGGTCAAAATGGAAGCCCACCAAACTATTATTTAAATATTCAAAAGCAAACTTCCTGGTCTCTTTAAAATTCAAAGCAAAGTAAGCGGGTCATGTAAAGAAGCATGAACATGGAAAATTTTCTAGGGCTAGTTAAAATTGAAGAACTTAGTATTAAATTTATTTTGCTTTTGGTACTTGAGTAGATGTGGTTTCAATTTTTCTCTTTGTTCTTTCTTTTTTCATTTTATAAATGGCAAAGCTCCCTAATTATAAGTGATTGTTTTTCTCTTTTTTGGATTGGTTTGGGCCACATTTTATTCTATGTTTTCATGATTTATGTTTTAAAAATTTAAAATAATATAAATTTGTGTATGGCATATTTTTAACTATGTATAATTTGGGTAATTGATAAAATATTTTATGGTTTTTGTTTGTTTATTCCTTCGATTTATTATTTTTTTAGAAACTTCATTCTCAACATTGACTTGGTTTTTATCTCTGTATTTTCTCATTCATTATGTTTCAATCTATCTTGCATATTCATAATTTATGTCATACTCAAGAAAAGGAGCAACCTAGTCACACCCATTTCTATCTTTGTGCATCATCTTCCTTTTATTTTATTATTTATCTCTTCCATTTTCCCTTGCAAGTGTTAGAGTGGTTGTTAGTTTCGGGAGATTAGCATTAGGAAAGGAACAAAACCTATTGTCTCTAGAGGTTGTTCTACAAGAAACAGTCTCACACTAAGTAGAACTTCCGATATTGTGACTGAATGCAGATTACATTTAATTAAACATATCAAACCACCAACACTTAGTAAGTTAACAATTCTGTCCAACTCACTCCTACAACCACTAGCTAAATGACACCCATAATTAAGGAATGAATATACCCATCTAGTCCATCTTCCCTTTAAAATACTACAAAGATGTACTTATAACACATCAAGAGATGGAAACCCAAGAAAGAAGCCGAAACTTTCAAGAACACAAAGATGAAATACTCTACCTATGCTTTAGCTGTGGGGAAATTGATGCTTGATGCAACACATGAAACTGCCATGACAGTTTTGAAATTGCCATGGCAATTGTGTAATAACCTCCTGCATTAACCAATAGTTATATAACCCTGGGGTTTACAACAACTGCATATAGGAATTGACAGTTTTGTCACCTTCAACAAAACTTTCTATTTATACAACTGAAACCTATTAAAGTATTCTCTTCTAAGATGTTTGGATCGTCCCAAACCTAACTCTATCACTTTGGACCAATTTGTATTTAACTTGTTAACCTTCTTGACAACAACTTCATGGAAAAAAACTACTTAAGAAGTGTCATAATGATACAAGTGGCATATTTGCATCTTTTGAGAATAGTAGATTAGTTAGTCAAGAGTGATAACAATTATTAATCTGATTTTTTTAATAATACCTCCTTAATTAGGAGGGTTTTGGTCCCAAAATATAGGAATTCATGTAGTGAGGAAATGCCTTCCCCACTTATTTAACCTCTCTTGTGCTTGGAGGTGTATTTGTGGAATCTTCTCAGCTTGGTGAACTTATGAGTCCACTATTTCATGTCCCTCATGTGGATCATTTTTTTTCCTCAATTATTTCCAATGGAGACTCACATTAGAAGGGAGACAACTAAAGTATTCATACTATTTGAAGATAACATGCTATGGGAAATTAGTTTGCTATCTTGCTTATCTTTCAAAATTAGAAAAACATCTTCCCACTTACATTAATCAAAAAATTATCTTGAGTTAAGATTACCAAGGAGATGCCAAATTTACCTTCATAAGTGTTGATGATGAATCTTTCCCCATCATTTAGCAAATAATATTGATTATAATCTCCTCCCATGAAAATATAATGCTTATTTTACCAGATTCATCCCTATGATTACTTTTCATCTACTTTACCTACCCATGATAAGTATGTCCCACAAGGACCCTCGAGAGATAACACCACCAATTTAGCCCTTCATTTTATCCTTCTACAGTTCAGCTATGACTTTTCAGGGAAAACCCATGACTTGGGTGTCTCTTTTCTTAGAAAATTGAATCTTGGACACAACTTGCCTATTGTTGGACACCCAAACATAGATTTCAATGGCTATTAATAAGTCTTTTGTCTATAGACTGGCCATCACACCAAAAGCTCTAGAGTGATCTGGGTCCTCTTCCGGCCCCCTATATGGCCAGTCACGAGGACACTCGAGGCGATTCTCGATCGAACACGTGGCGAGCACTGACCACCTCTGGAGGCGTATCCCTGAGAAGGGATGTGGATCATGCCCATCAGCTTCCGTGGGTCTTGACCTTGAGACCTAGCTCTGATACCAATAGAAGACTGGCCATCACACCAAAAGCTCTAGAGTGATCTGGGTCCTCTTTCGGCCCCCTATATAGCCAGTCACGAGGACACCCGAGGTGATTCTTGGTCGAACACATGGCGAGCACTAACCACCTCTGGAGGCGTATCCTTGAGAAGGGATGTGGATCATGTACATATTGCCTTTATATCCAACTATTTGGCCTCCATTCATCCTTCAAGATTGTTTGTTCACTTACTAGCCATTAGACCATTATTTATCGACTCCATTATTGCACTATTAATTTATTATTTTTTAAATCATTGCACTTGGTTTATGTATTCATCATTATTAATCATCAATACTCTTGTGCCTTTTAACACTCTATGTTGTTTTGTGCGTTAGTTTGGAAAAATATTTCTTCAAGGACCTGCATATTCCCTATTTCAGGGTGTAGATCCTTATCCATTTCCTCCCCAACTGGACATGTTTGGATTTTAGGTTGGTACATTATTTGTATCATTGGGAGATTTATGAGGGCACTTTGCTAGCACAATGAAAATTTGTTTTAAGCTTTGATATACTACAAGGGCTAGTGACTTTCTATGTTAAGGCATAGTTCGTTTAAAAAATTATAAACTTTACATTATGAATGAACATGCACATTTATGAATCATTATTTTCATTCTAAAACAACATACATTTGCTTCTAAATTACATTTAAATTTTGTAATTTTCTCTTTTCTTTGTAATCTGCATTTACTTTCCAAAACAATAAGAGTTCTCTATAAAAAACATATTTTCCCTTTATCATTTACTTTTAGTTATGTAGCTAGAATGTTAGACATATTTATTGTTATTTATTTGAAAGTATTAGTTGATTTTCTTATTTCTAGCCTAGTTCTTGTTTAGTCTAGCCTCTAGTCCACACAAGCTATAAAAATAAATTACTACTTTAGGCTCATAATTTTTTCCTAAGTCACAAGTTATTTGCTTTCCAAACATATTTCAAACCCTGGTGACATGTTTTGATTGCTAGAGCTACATTCTAGCATGCCCACTAGGACATATAGGTTTCACTCTCATTCATTTTATGAATTTTTCTAATTTCGAATTCCTTCAAGTTAGTCTCAGAGTTCTTTGACCTTTGTGCTTCAAACCACAAATTTTTGTATGAACCTACAACTTCCATTGTTACAGGATATATATTTCCTTTGATAACTTATAGCATGGCCATAAGACTCTATTTTCAGCTATTTTTTTATTGTATAAATATTTTTGGTTTTGTTTTGGATTTTATAATCACACATGTAAGTTTCGTTGTAATTTTCCTCTTCTACTACCTTCTCATTTATTCCTTCTTTATAGATCTAATTTATTATCTCCCTCCTTTGAAGGGGTGCTCTCATTGCATTCAGGGTGAACCTCATGAAGTAAATTTAGTAGTATAATAATCCTCTCATTTTTTATTTTAAGAAAGAGAGGAAGTTGTACAAGAAATTAGCTCATTCGCCCTTTCATATTTATAATTTTACATAGTATTAATTGGAGACCTCATGACTTCAAACCTCTTTGTTAGCTCTTGATCATACTGTGGGAGACCCTCTTACTAGATGGAAAACAAAGAATTATGAAAAAACATGGAGGGTTTTCGTAGATATCTATGGGACATTAACACTCACATAAAACATCATTATTTTCATAAGAACGATAGGTGTTTGGTCTCTAGTGATAGATTTGTGTCTAGTAGTTATCATAGGATTCAACCTTATCTACCTTAACATTCATAAAAGGTGAATTTTCACTTAGATCCTCATATATATCCCCAACCTTTGGATCATGATCATGTCTTTTAGTGTGAGATATCATCCGATCCTTGTACTCCATTTTTTGAGTTTTTGGTTAGTTGTGATGATTTTAACCAACACTTGAGGTGTAGGAATCCATGGGATGCTACCATGTCCATTAGCATATACACTATGATATTTATCCTCTTTAACTACTTTTGATAAGTTGGTACCATGAAGATCCTCTTCACCATGTTTCCCTTCATGGTTTTTCTACATCTTGTACTTGACTGAAAGCTCATTATGATTAGTTTCCACCCAGGGACCCACCTTTGAGTTTTTATCACTAGGCACAAGGATCTATGGAACCATACTATCACAGGCAATATCTATATCCCCATGACCCTTATGTAATTTTTCATATTATCAAAACCATTGTGTATTCTCATAGGAATCCTTTGACCCCTCATGTATGAGCTATTCACATTCCCACTCCTTTGATCAAACTACCAAGTTCACTGGCAACTAGGACATGAGTCCTTTAGAAAATAGAATTAATTTCATGATGGCGAGTAAGGATTGAGAACATGAATATGATATTATGTTTAAGCACTTCACTAATACCCTACAAGGCAAGGCCTTTGTTTCATTCCATAATATTCCACCGCATTATTTCTTTAGCTTTTATCTTTGCTTGGATAATTTCATCCAATACTTCAATATTTATTGAGTTTTTAACATTGACATCTAGTCACTCACTTCTATGATACGGGCTAAGAGTGATTCAAAATTTTACTTTGTCTATAGATAGTGTTTAACTATTCACACTTATAGGTTAAGGTTCATGGATGATTAACTCTTCGATATGTTCACTTGAGATTTGAGGTTAGAGACTTAGATTGAGGAACTTAAGCATGAACCCACATATTATTAAAATTCTATTAACAAGATTTAAAGATCAAAAAATTCAAGGTTCAAGCAAATATTTGATTTCATCTTAGCCAAAATGTGTCCTTCTCTTACAATCATAGTGTCATTGATTCTCCATTGATGAAGAATGACAAGAAGGATGGTCGAGAGTTTAATGCCTTAAGAAAGATGGATTATGAGAAGGGAAAATTCAGAATGAGGATATTATATCTTTTAAATCCTACCAAGTACTAAAATAAACATCAAATGAGGAGGAATTATAACAAAGAATATGTCATGAAAAAATATGGTTCTAAGGCCTTTCTTCATTATAACTCTCTACTTGTTGTGCCTAACCGCAAGTTGGATGCCTTCAAGGAACCTATCCCATAACATGACAAGGAGAAGAATAATATATTAAAAAATAAGGCCCATCACTCACCTTATCATTATTCAACCTCCTCTAGTCATTATTCCTTGTCTTTGTTAGAAGATGAAGCCAAGTGCCATGGTGGCAAGCTCATTGTCACCATCGACATAACCAACACTATTTATATGTTAGATACTATTTTTGTGGGATTTTTTACTTGTGTATGTTTTATTCATTACCCAAATGAATTTCATGATTATTCATTACCTAAGTGACATTTTTCCTTGTGTATTTTTATAAATAATCACAAGTAAAATGGACTCACTTTAGCACACAACCAAAATAAACATTTGTTAGCTGGGGGATAATTGTGAATGTAGTTCACCACTTTGGGCTTCTCACCTTCCCTCCTCTTTCCCCATTGGAAAAGATTTTTATGAGTGCAGTTATAATAAATCACCCTGGATTGATTATACCAACATGGGATTAGCCCAGTAGTTATAACTCAATCATGTATTTTAATGTTAAGTTAAAGGCTTTCATGAGCATTTTTACTTAGATATTAGTTTTTGTGTCATTTTTTCTTGTGTATGTTTTAGACATTACCCAAATGACCTTCATGAGTAGTTAATACCCAAATGACAATTTTTCTCATGTATGTTTGGTAATAATCATAAGGTTAAGGGATGGACTTTGGCACACAACCACAATAAACATTCATTTGTATGGGGTAGGAATGAATGATGCAATTCATCACTTTGGGATTCTCACTCACTATCCTCTTTTCCTATTGGCAAAGCTTGTGATAAGTGTAGTATCTAATAAATCACTCTTGTCTCATAATTATTACCAGTGTGGGATTAACCCAGTTATAATATAATCATGTATTTTAATGTTAAGTTAAAAGGCATTTAGTGGGATTTTGAAATATATATTTTATAATAATCACAAGGCAAAGGGACATACTTTAGCACACATCCACAATAATCATATTATAATATGGGAGAGTAATGGTGAATGTAATTCGCCACTTTGGGATTCTCACCTTCTAGACTCTTTCCCCATTGGTAAGGATTTGGGTGATTTTATTGCCCAATAAATCACAAGGTAAATGGGCCCATTTTAGCACACAACCATAGTAAGCACATGTTAGTAGGGAGAGGAATGGTAAATATAATTCATTACTTTTATATTCTTACCCTCTAGCCTCTTTTCCCATTGGCAAATATTTTGGTGAGTGTAGACTCTAATAAAACAACCTTGTCTCACAATTATTACCTATGTGGGATTAACCTAGTTAAAACCCAATCATATATTTTAATGTTAAGTTGAAGGCTCCCACAAGAAATTTTAAATAGATGTTTTTTTTTTTGGGATTTTTCTCTTGAATGTTTTAGTCATTACCCTAATGACCCTCATGAATATTCATTATCCAAATGACATTTTTATTAATGTATTTTTAGTAATACTCACAAGGTAAAGCAATCTGCTTTAATACACAACCATAATAAGCATTTTTTAGTAATGGAGGCTTGTCACCCTCTAGCCTCTTTCTCCATTACACTAGCTTTCGGTGATTATAGTGCTTAATAAATCTCCCTTGTAGCAAAACTATTACCAATGTGAGATTAACCCAATTACAACCCAATAATGTATTTTAATATTAATTTGAAGGATTTCATGAGAAATTTTAATTAGATATTAATTTTTTTGGGAATTTTACTCATGTATGTTTTATTCATTACCCAAATGACCTTCATGAGTAGTCATTATTCGTTTATATTATTTATCTAAAGGTATTTATTTGTTCATTTACATTATGTTTTGGTTTGTTGTTAGTAATAAGTGTGAGTTGGTTCATATGAATCAGTTAAATTTCATAACCACCTATAAAATATTTATAAACCTTTACCTTCCTTGTAAATAACAATTCAAAATAATACAAGCTTGTATTTTTGTGAAAGCTTTGTTTGCAATGTAGTTTCTCAGCTATACCTCCATTGCCCTTAGAGCTAAAAGTGGTGTTAGAGCCACATAAAAGGAGAAAGGAGGATTGAATGTTACATCTCAATTCCTTGTTCAACAAACTATTCAATTATCCATGGATATTTATAGTTGAAAATTTTGGATTTGGTTATTTTTAGCTAAGATTTGAGATATATGTTGTTATGGGATAGTAAGATATTACTCAAGTTACATGATTATATTGCCATGAGTTAGTTGTAGAGTATATGTTTACATTACAAACATGTTGAATTATTATTTTAGCTATATTCTATGATGTATGTATATCATGAAGTTATGGTACCTACTGTTGTGAGGTTGATGTAGGAGAACTCATCCCTCAAAGTGTGACGGAGGGAGAGAATCATCAAAGAAAGTGACATAGATGGAGATGTTAAAGGATGATAGAGAGATCAATTAGAACCCTGCATACACCACAATAGCTAGCACACGTTAGATGCATAATAAAGTGGTTAGTATAGTGTGTTTTCAGATGTTGTTTGCATTTAGATAAATATTTTTACATATTAGTTGTGTATCAGTTACAATTTATTCCTAGTGTGAAATTAACCTCATGTGTAAAATAAATCTCATGTGATTTATTGCTTAATTCATTACTGGTTTAGAATGTTAATGGATTGCATTAATAACATTATTATGAAGTCATTATGCCAAATTATTTGTGCTAAGTAATTATTTATTATTAAATAATTAGAAAATTAAAATGTGTAAAGCCTCATAAAGTGATTAAAGCAAAAATTAAGAAAATTATATATTTGGGAAAATATATAATTAGGAAAAATCATGCAAAGCAAAAACATTTAAAAAATAGAAAAAAAATCATGAAAATAATAAAAATAATGAAAGTCATAAAAATGAATAAAAATAGAGAAAAATCATAAAGAATAAAAACAAAAAGAGAGTTTTAAATAAAATCCATACAGGAATGGAATAAAGAAAGGGATGCAAGGGGAGAAAAAGGGAACAATATGGAAGAGAAGGAGACGAGCAGTGTTAAAGAGGAGAGATGGAGCCAGGCAAAATATTATTTCCTCAAGTTGTGCTACTTCCGTTTGTGCGCCATATCAAGATAGGTGATGTTTTTAAAAATTGTGATGAAATTTTATGTGTTGACCTCTATAAATTATGGCAATTTTATACCAATAAAATTAAACATCATATATAAAATTTTAGTAAAATGGACTAAAATGATTAATAATGGAAATTCTAAAGAGTTTATGCTAAATAGTTTTGACTGGGTTTTCTAAATTTTATACCAGGCATGATATGATCATCTTAACATTCTGAATTAATATAACTAGATCTATCATAAAGCGCTTTAGTTTGATCCTACACCAGATAACATTATATGAATATGATTATAGTTTCGCTATGGTAGTTGATTAGTTTCACTATAGGAGATATTTAGTAAACACTATTTGTTGAGGATTCTAACAAATTGGTATGCATTAGCAATCCATGAGTATTGCAGTGATTTAGTATATAATTTAAGATTATGTGTATATAATTTGTGTATATAAAAAAATGATCTAGTATACTCCTGAGGCATAACTTAATGCATATATATTGAACTTATTGATTTTATAAATATACTATAACAACTTATACTCTACATTGCGTAATACACATAGGCACTGCATCTAAAACCTAGTGATAAAACAATGCAGTGATTCCTACATCTAATGGGTTTAAACTCCAAAGTATGACATTGATATTTAATACAGCGATTTAAAATCAACAAAAGATAATTTGTTTATTGATATAGTGATTCTGTAGCTTATTTAGAGGTTATACCAGATTATTCATAAATATTAAACCCGTATATGTAGATGTTGGTTTGGTTTTATGTTTTAGGAGTCGTTTATATGAATGTAGTGACTCATGAAGGCAATCGACTTGATTTATTGAGTAATTTGATAATTTATATTATAAATATAATAATCACAGTTCATTATAAGGTGTTATAGAAGCTGTAACTCAGGTAAATCTAATTATAATTAATAGGGAAACTTAGAATATGAATAAAACATCTGCCCAAACCTAAAATTGGTAGGTTTAGTGGGATGTTTTTAGTAGTAGTATTCGTACAACAACTCGTTTACATTATCACCTATTACTTGATGTATCACCATTTAAATAGATGTCAAATACTTTTGTAAAAATGTATAACTAATAATATGAAATATATGTTTATATGTATATTTTAAACATATCACCATACATGATAATATAAGTGGGTATATGATAATATCATCATATAACCCATATTATCATAACTTATACATTAGCTTGTGTTTAAAATAAACTTGATGAATATTGTATATGTAGGTGTATGACAGACAAAATATAAAGTTATATTGTGAATGTTTTGCAACATGTTTAAAACCTAGCCATGTATTTATCCATTTTATTTTATAGTGATATTTAAATGAAGATTATAAATTATAATAGTTGACGCTCATAAGGTATTGATCTGATTTTTATATATATAATTATCATCGATCTTGTTGAAATCAAATTATGGCCAAAACAAGACTAATATTGATATATCACTTTAAAAGTGCATAGGGATTGTATCTTGTGACCAATAATAGTGGACCGATAGTCTAAGTTCATCTAAATACTTGTGTCTTATCATGTAAATCATAGGGTTGGTTATGCTTCTTATTTTGGCATATATGTAGTTATAAACATATTGATATTATAATATGGTTTGGGTAAAGCATGTGAGACATCTATAGCTAAAGAATGGTCTTTTATTATATCATGATAAGCTTTACATTTTGGGATCACTTATCATATATAGTATGTAAAACAAAATCCATGATGTGGATATAATAGGCTACATATTAAAGAATAATTAATCGTATGCTTAAAAGAGTATATAGGTACATCTATGCCTAGTTAGCTTATACTTACGCATTTGAATGTGTACATCTAACTATATTTCCTTAGGTGGTTATCAACTATATTATAGAATTATATATAATATACCCTATGAATGCATGCAAACAATCCCCTGAGAGTATAACAAATGCTAGAATGGAGTATTCAATGTTCATGTGAACTGAGACTTTCTTTGTTATATCTAGTTGTTTGATTAGAAGCTTATGTTTCCATTTATTTATACTACTTAAATATGACTAGTCATGGTATTTAGTAGTTACGCTTAAGAACACCAGACTATGATAAGATGGGTTATTATAGGGTGTAGTATATTTGGGAAACCTATTTAGGTAGAGATAAAATTATGAAGGAGTATTAAGTTATGGAATCTATTACCTTATAAAATCATCAATATATTTTGTGATCAAGATTGTATAACAATTTTTAAAATCACATGAAGTTCTTAACTTAGAAATATAGTTGTCCATTGATATAATATTTGAATATCATTTATGTGTTTATATACAATACATATTATGTTGTATATTTATTTGTATATAGGAAACATATTTATTCATGAACTTAAGCAACCATATGAAAATATTATATATATAGGTGTATTGGGTCATATGCCTAAGCTTGTAGCTAAATGGGTGGTTATATTGAGTTTTAAGGTGTTAAAGGGACCGAAACTCTAACCATAAAAATGTAGTTTTTAGAAATAGAATTAAGTTATTTAAATGAAAGATTATGATATAATTTGATTGTAAATTATCTGACACTTCATAAATAGCATGATAGATTGTTTTTATATATATGCATATAGTAATGAAAACGAGTGAATAGTACATATTGTGAGTAGATTAAACTTGTATAATATATATCTTATTTATGTACATTGTATAATATTGTATTTATTATTAGAAACATTATCTTGAAGAACTATAATTACCTATTTACCATGGATTGATAGTAGTGACTGTATATTATACCATTTGTGGCTGGCTATTTGTTATTACTTTCTATGTTTGTATTATGATGTATTTCTTATGATGATATTGATCAGTGATGTATGGTGTAGTATGCTTAAATTACAATTATCACACTTAAAGTCACATGATTTATAATTAGATTCTCATGGTGTAATATATTTAAAGTATATGTTGTTTGAAAAAAATTCATAGTTATCTATGTCAAACTTGGTGGGGTTGTTACATGTATCAAAGTTGTGGCTTGAAATTTATGACTTTATGAGTCCATTAGTGTTTTTGTATCCTTCCATTTAACAAAAAGGAGAATAGTGAAATGTGTGTAGTACATTGAGTGTGTATTTTAGGAACATTCATACCCTCTTAGAGTTGTTAAAGGGTTGGTTTATTGAGTGTCTCAATAGTGATGGTTATATAAGATGTTTGGGTAGGTAAGTACATAGCATAATTCTTGAGTCATGAACAATATATTCTTACAATAGTTTGATCACTTAGATCGAACACCTCAAGTATGATTACATCTTTCTTGGTAATTGAGTCATCTTCACCATTTGTGTTTGTGTTGTGACTGTTTAAAAATAACTACATGCTTCTCACTTAAGTATATATGCATTATTTTTGTGTTTTATATACCCAAATCCTAGGAGTGGGAAATCTTATAGGACCATTTTTAGTTTGGTACCACCGAGTGTGGTGGGAATTTTCTTGTAGTAGAGCATAGATGTCTTGGTTGAGAATTCCTATGTGTTAGGAGTTTATTTATGGATTGACACCCTTATCTTTATGTGTATTAGGAAGAAGTTTCATCTCTCATAGTGGGTGTAGAGGTGAGTTGTCACTCCTTCACTTTCCTTTGACATCATTATAAGCCTTTGAAAGGATTCTTATTTTCATGATGTTAAAACTTGTTTCTAAAATGTTGTTTTGGAGCATATTCCTTGGAGTTCATAAAATAATGTCTTATATTTCTTGTTGATAGAGAAGTTGTATAAATGGAATGGATTGATGCATCTATGTGGTTAGAATTTTCCTTCCAGTCATGGAAGCATATTACAATACTACTCGTACAAGATTGGTAAGTGAGTAGTGATTTGGTAACTTGAGTTGCGGTGTTTTCTTTTTACCATGTGAGGGTATTAAAGAGTTTTGTTGTTGATATGTTAGTTATACTTTCCACTTGTGACTTTTTAGAGTTACACTTTCTAGTGCTACTTGTGAACATTGACCATGAGGAGTGGCAAACCTTGAATTTATATTGGGTGTTAGATTAGGGTTTATAAGTTGATTATAATTTTAATTTTTTTATATACCCTTTATTGGATTTATATTATTCTCTTTTTTCTTAAAACATGTTATTTTAAAGAGTTATTTATGTACCTTTTATTGGGAGTGAGTAGGGTATAGTATGCATGGAACATCTTGTCAGTTTAAGGGGTTGAGATAAAATTTTAACTTGTATAACTAATCAAGAGAGCGAGAAACCATTGTCTCACTTGTTTCTTTATAAATTTGTAAGGACAGTGTGATCCTTGGACTTTGTATGTTATGATAATTTTAACATTATTTCCTCTTAACTATGAATATAACAGAATAGGTTAAACCATGAAATATGATACTAGTTAAGTTTGGCTAGTTGTAAATTAATAAAATTATGGAATGATTGTATAATTTTTCTTGTATGTATGTTGGTACATCTAGAACTATTTAGCATGTATTATTGCTTTATATGATTTGTTAGTATGGATTTATGATTATTTGAATCTTGTGCACATTTTGGAGATCATTAAGTCATGGAGACTTAAGGGATGAGTGGTGAATTAGGAACATAAGTACTAAGATATGGGAGTGGATCTTATTTAGTCTCACATTGACTCAGTAGTTACTGAGTTTAGATCCAACAGATGGACTTGTCGAATATAAGATTTGATAGATGGACTTATCAAATTTAGTTGTATGGCCATATGCATGTATACTGTGGGACGTTTACTCCTTAATTTTGCATACATTGAAAATATAGTATTTTTAGTTCTTATTCATCATCATACTTATCAAGACCTACGTGGAGTGGTGGTAGTATTGACATGCTATACTTATCAAGATCTACACATAGTAGCGATGGTATTAAATTTTACATATCATTTTTGTCAGGTTCCCTAAATACTTTTCTCTGAAATGAAAAAAATACTCTCTAGGCTAGAGAGATGTGTAAAGGAGCTGGAAGGTTTTGTTGAACTCTCAAAGACCATTTATTTATATATTTTATGATGATCTCATATGCTTTTGGAAAATCAATAAAACTTTCACTAAGATATGTGGGACCCTTCAAGGTATTAGAAGTGGTCAATCCTAAAGTATATAGGCTTGTCTTTTTTGTTTTGGACCTTGGGGTGGGCATGAAAAAACCATTCAGATTGACACTTTCAAAACTTGTTTGAATAGTAGTGAGATGTCATAGAATAGGGTCTTGTGGAGCCAATAATCTGGGAATAATACTATTTGTTAGGACTATGGTGATTTCTATAGGTGAATTTTGCATTTATTTTCTTGATTTGATACTTTATACTATATATTTTTTGCTAAACAATTTATTTAATTCAAAATTTATATTTGAATAAGAGTCATTTAGGATGATGACTAACTTTAGGGGGGAAGGATGTTACATTCTGACTCCTCGCTAAGCAAATTATTTGATTATTTGTAGATATTTATAGTTGACAAATTTGGATTTGGTTATTTTTAATTAAAGTTTGAGATATATAGTGTTATGAGACACTATGATATTGCTTAGGTTACATGATTACATTTCTATGAGTTGGCTATAGTGTATATGTTTATATTACAAATATATTGATTTGTTATTTTAGCTATATTCTATGATGTATGTATATCATGAAGTTATGGTCTAATTACTTGCTTGTTGTGAGGTTGGCGTAGAAGAATTTATCCCTTAGAGTGTGACAGAGGAAGAACATCATCAGAGAGGGTGATGTAGATGGAGATGTCATAAGATGACAGAGAAACTGGCTAGAACCCTACACACATAAAAATAGCTAGCACATGTTAGATGCACAATAAAGTGGTTAGCATAGTGTGTTTTTGGATGTTGTTTGTATATGGATAAATATTTTTGCATATTAGTGGTGTGACAGTTATAATTTATGCATAGTGTGGAATTAACCTAGTATGTAGAATAAATCTCATGGTATTTATTTCTTAATTCATTACTATTTTAGAAATTTAATGGCTTATATTAGTAGCATTATTGCTAAGTCATTACGACAAATTATTTGTGCTAATTAATTATTTATTATTAAATAATTATAAAATTAAAATGTGTAAAGCCTCATAAAATGATTAAAGCAAAAATAAAAAAAATTATATATTTGGGAAAATATATAATTAGGAAAAATCATGCAAATCAAAAACATTAAAAAAAATTGAAAAAAATCATGGAAATAATAAAAATAATGGAAGTCATAAAAAGGAATAGAGCAAAACCATAAAGAAAGAAAAACAAAAAGAGAGCTTTAAAGAGAATCCATACATGAATGGAGTAAATAAAGGGAGAAAAGGGGGAAAAAATGGAGCAGCATGGAAGAGAAGGAGATAGGCAGTGCTACGGAGGAGAGATGGAGCTAGATAAAATATTCTTTCCTCAGGTTGTGCTACTTGTATTTGGGTGCCATAGCAAGGTAGGTGATGTTTTAAGAATTTGTGATGAAATTTTGTGTGTTAACCTTTGTAAATTATGGTGATTTTATACCAGTAAAATTAAGCAATACCATACAGGAAGTTTTAGTAAAATGGATTAAAATGCTTAATAATAGTGATTCTAAATAGTTTATGCTAAATAGTTTAGACTAGTTTTTTTGAATTAGTTCATTTTATACCAGGCATGATATGATCATCTTAACATTCTAAATTAATATAACCAGATCTATCATAAAGCGTTATAGTTTGATCCTACACCAGATAACATTATACAAATATGATTATAGTTTCCCTATGGTAGTTGATCAGTTTCACTATAGGAGATATTTAATAAATATTATTTGTTGAGGAGTCTAACAAATTGGTATGTATTAACAATCCTTCAATATTGCAATGATTTAGTATATAATTTTAGATTATATATATATATATATATATAT
Source organism: Torreya grandis (assembly GCA_037957365.1). NCBI lineage: Eukaryota > Viridiplantae > Streptophyta > Pinopsida > Cupressales > Taxaceae > Torreya > Torreya grandis. The sequence goes on along the minus strand of JARHVA010000319.1, from coordinate 706,865 downwards.
ATAAGCGATCTAATATACCCTTGAGACACAACTTAATGCATATATATTAAACTTATTGATTTTTCAAATATACTACAATGACTTATACTTTGCATTGTACAATAAACTTAGGCACTGCATCGAAAACCTAGTGAAAAAAAAATGCAATGTTTGTGCACCTAATGGGTTTAAAATCGAAAGTATGTTTTTGATATTTAATACAGTGATTTAAAATCAGCAAAGGATAATTTTTTCATTGATATAACGATTCTATATCTTATTTAGAGGTTATACTAGCTTATCCATAAATATTAAACCCGTATATGTACTTATTGATCTAGTTTTATGTTTTAGGAGTTGTTTATCTGAATGCAACAACTCATGAAAAAATCAAACCGATTTCTTAAGCAATCTAACAACTTTTATTATAAATATAATGACCCCAGTTCATTATAAGGCATTATAGAATCTCTAACTTGGATGACTCTAATTTCAATTAATAGGGTGACTTGGAATATGAATAAAACATCTTCTCAGACCTAAATTGGTAGGTTTAGTGGGGTGATTTTAGTATTAGTATTCATATGACAACTTGTTTACATTATCACCTATTACTTGATGTACCACTGTCTAACTAGATGTAAAATACTTGTGTAAAACTGTATAACTAATAATATTAAATATATGTTTATATGTATATTTTAAACATATCACCATACATGATAATATAAGTGGGTAAATGATAATATCACCATATAACCCATATTATCATTGATTATATATTAGCTTATCTTTAAAATAAACATTATGAATATTATATATGTAGGTGTACAGTGGATGAAATATAAAGTTATACTATGAAGATTTTGCAACATGTTTAAAACCTAGCCATGTATTTATCCATTTTATTTTACAATGATATTTGAATGGAGATTATAAATTATAATAGTTGGTGGTCATAAAATATTGATTTGATTTCAATATATATAATTATCACTGATCTTGTTGAAATCAAATTATGGCCAAAACAAGACTAAGATTGATAGATCACTCTAAAAGGGCATAGGGATTGTATCTTGTGACCAATAATAGTGAACTGACAGTATAAGTTCATTTAAAACTTTCTTATGTCTTATCATGTAAATCATCAAGTTGGTCATGTTTCTTATTCTGAAATGTATGTAGTTATAAACATATTGATATTATAATATGGTTTGGGTAAAGCATGTGAGGCATCTATAGCTAAAGTGTGGTCTTTCGTTATATCATGATAATATTTATGTTTTGCGATCACTTATCATATATAGTATGTAAAACAAAATCCATGGTGTGGACATAATATGATACGTATTAAGGAATAATTAATTGTATGTTTAGAAGAGTATATAGGTACATCTATGCCTATTTAGTTTATACTTGAGCATTTGAATGTGTACCTTTAATTATAATTCCTCAGGTGGTTATCAACTATATTATATAATGTTATATAATAGAACCTTGTGAATGCGTGCATACAACCCCTAAGAGTATAACAAATGCTAGAATGGAGTATTTAATGTTCATGAAAACTAATTTTTTTTTGGTTATATCTAATTGCTTGATTAGAAGCTTATGTTTCCATTGATTTATACTACTTAAATATGTTTGGTTATGGTATTTAGTAGTTACACTTTATGGTTATGGTATTTAGTAGTTACACTTTAGAGCACCAGACTATGATAATATGGGTTATCATAGGGTGTAGTATATTTGGAAATCCTATTTAGGTAGGAATAAAATTATGGAGGATTATTAGGTTATTGAATCCCTTACTTTATAAAATCATCAATATATTTTGTGATCAAGATTGTATAATGATTTTTAAAATCACATGGAGTCCTTGACTTAGAAATGTAGTTGTCCATTGATATAATATTTTTATACCATTTATATGTTTATATATGGTACATATTATGTTGTACATTTATTCTTATATAGAAAACATATTTATTCATGGACTTAATCAATCATATGAAAATATTACATATATAGGTGGATTGGGTCTTATGCCTAAGATTGTAACTAAATGGTGGTTATATTGAGTCTTAAGGTGTATGAGGGACCATAACTATAACCATAAGAAAGTAGTCTTTAGATATAAAATTAAGTTATTTAAATGAAATTTTATGGTATAACTTGGTTATGAGTTATCTAAAACTTTAGAAATAAGATGATAGATTATTTTCATATATATGCATACAATAATGAAAACTAGTAAGCGATACATGTACAAGTGTGTGTGTGTGTGTGCATTATGATGAGTGCATATAAGTTATGTTTCATATGATGGTTAATATACAACTTAAACATAGGATATACTCAATTGCTATAAACTTACTTGTTTGTCTAATATTTAAGATTATGGACATTTGATTCTTAAAATTGTGAGACTAGTTGTTTGTGATTGAGTAGTGTGTTCATGTACAATGAACTATGATATTATGGGATGTCATAGAGGATATTTTATTTGGAAATTAAAGTCTAAATGCATGTTATATCCAAATGGTATAAACTATAATTAATATGTATAGATTAATTCATACGTTTGATAGACTAAATGTATGCATGTTGGACATTTCTAAGAATAACGTGTTTTATGACAATTAGTAGAGAGTACTGTATTGTGTCTTCTTACGAAATATAGAGTGTGCAACCTAATATATATTATACTCAGGTGGTATAATCTGAACTTGTTTGCTTAATATTTCTATTATGAGAAAAATATATTTGTAAAATTTATATATATGTTTAATGGAATAAATGTATGTTTTTTTATTATTCATATACTTAGCATATTATGTGATTTCTAATAAGATGTAGTCTATATGAAATTATTAGTTATTCTATGTTAACCACATCTCGCATTGGTGATACTAAGTTTGTAGTGAGATGGACTTCACTAACTTACTATTATCACAATGCTAGATGAAGGTGATCCAATCAAGTGGTGTGTATAAATTTTGACTGATCTATATATCACTATTATTTATTATTTCAAAACTTTGGTCAAAGTAATGTTTCATAAGACATTGTTATTTCATGAGTATGATTTACATGTTTGTGCAATATCTTGTAATTGAATAGATTTCTATGATATACCACATGTTTTGTTTTATAAATCATATAACACACATGTACTAGCTTAGCTCTTTGGATTCTCATGCCATCACTATCTACTCATTCATGAAGGAGGACCATTCCTTGATTGGATTAGTATGGGGGATCATTGGTCCATGGTTGGTGTAGAAAAGTGCTCGAATGATATTCTCCCTCCCCAAAATAGTACTAATTTTGAGATGACACTTGAGATTGCCATAAATACTAGTATCTTATGATGATATTGATCAGTGATGTATGGTTTAGTATGCTTCATTTATAGTTATCACACTTAAAGTCTCTTACATGATTTTTTATTAGAATCTCATGGTGTAATCTATTTAAAGTATATGTTGTTTGAAAAAAAAATCAAATTTATCTATGTCAAACCCAATGGGGTTGTTATATTGAAAGCCCAGCTAAGAGTTTGGTGTAATCTTTCTCAATTTGTATGGCACTTCAATATAATGCTCTATTGAATTGTACTATCTTTACATCACATTAGGTATGATCTTTTGGGTTAAATAATTAATAAATAAATTCATCTACTAAGAAAAAGCATTCCACATTTTCCAGCATCTATTTTTGTTATCATTTATAAGGATTTATTTTGAAAGCTAAATTTGTATATAGCCACAATTATTTGTTGTAATTTACTAGTGGAAACCTCCACCAATAGAGATATGCATATGATATTTAATGTATGACACAATAAAAATTCCAAAGAAGGCAAAAATTGATTTCCCTAATTATTGTAATCTTTAACATGATTTAGGTTGTGGTATTTGTGTGGAATTAAATGGGATGGAGCCACTAACTGCATTGAAAACAACAAGAGTCTGCCATGAATATTAGTATAGATGTGCCGCATGCTGTATAATATTAGGTGGTTCCTCCCCAAACTCACATTGGAATGGAATAAAAATTGATCATAATAATAAGTATAAGAGCAATATTTCTCAAACACTAATAAAGGTGATTTTCCTTTTCCTTCAAAAGTATGGTGCAAAAGTTTAATCTTTGATTTTTATAATGGTCTATTATTGTGGGTCCCACATATAGATAAGTGTATTCCTTTTTACATGCAAGTAAAACCCATCGGTGAATTGATTTCACATTTACTTTTACATGCACATGCATGTGCGCGCGCACACGCTCGTGCGCACACACGTGCGTGCGCGCGCACACACACACACACTTTCTATGAAAATTAGAAAACTCAAGTTTATTTAGAATATTATTTATTTATATTCTAAACTTACATGAAGAGGGATTTTCTAATGCAATTTTGGTAGTCACTTTCCCAAGAGAAGGTCATATGTTAAAAACTAAAATTTGGACAAAAATCCTTTTACATCTAATTTTTAGAATATGCCTTTTCAAAAAATGAATATTCTATTTTCAAAAGTCTTTGTAAAGATAATAGGCAACATAAGGGTGTAAGTTGCATAAACACTTGTGACACTCATTGTAACTTTTGTGACCAACATTTTATACGAAGCTAGTCATGTGACCAATGGATTTATAGGTTTTTAGGCATTTTGGATAAAAAAGTGGTTTTATTTGTGTTTTGAATCCTTTTCATATGATTTTTACATAAAAATATAATGATAGTGATGTAGAAAGGTGCATTTTTAGTATAAATTGACACCTTCAAAATGCAAATTTTTATAATGCCACCTCTTGCTTATGCTATCAATGAATACACTATCCTTTACAGGTCCCTTAGGATCCTTGTGTTTGAATAAGTGTAAGTGTCACATTGGAGGTTTGAGGATCCATTGGAGGCTAAAGGACTATTACCCTTCTCCAATTAGCTATTTCCTTGGAGTTTGGGTTCAATGTTTGAATGACAATTTTGGGAGCAGTGATATGTTAATTTTAGTTTCAATTTTAGATTTCTATCCTTGATATTTATGACATGGAAAAAACATGGTTGTTTGATTTTATTTCTCTCATTACACAATTTCTCACCTAATAGGGGGAGAAAATATAGGATTAGTAAGTGGTTGATCAATCATCGATGAAAGTACAAGTTGATAGGAGTTGCTAACATTAATAATGTTAAGCAAAGGTCATCAATATTGGTTGGACATTAGGGATATGTGCCATGCATAGTATAGGTTGGTCACTTTGATGGGCTTATGGGTAGATCCTTATGTGGCTTGATGTAGTTAAACATGCCTTAATTGTGTTCTAATACAATATAGTATAATGATTAGATGAGATAAACATGCCTTGATCATGTTCATGGACCTTTTATAACATAACTTATAAGGTGGGCTTTTGTATGGAGTTGCATCAATTTTGATCAATACCAGGATGTATAATACACCAGTTGTAGTTCATAGTTTTGTTGATGACTTCAGAGTCATTGCTCTAATTTTTTTATCTTTCATATCCCTTTAGATCAAGGAGGAGTTTTTTGGATTATTTATCCAAAGGTATTTATTTATTTATTTACTTTATTTTTTGGTTTTTTGTTAGTAATAAGTGTGAGTTGGTTCATAGGAATCAATTAGATATCATAACCACCTGTTAAGTCTTTATAATCTTTTACCTTCCTTATTAATAATAACCCAAAGTAATACAAGTTTATATTTTTATGAAATCTTTATTTACAATGTAGTTTCTTAGATATTCCTCCACTACCCCTTGAACCAATATACCCGAATGAGATTTTTCCTCATGTATTTTTTTTAATAATCACAAGGAAAAGGGATCTGCTTTAGCACACAACCATAATAAGCATTTATTAGTAGTTGGAGGAATGGTAAATGTAATTCATCACTTGGGATTATCACCCACTAGCCTCTTTCCCCTTTGGAAATTTTTTTGGTGAGTTTAGTAACTAATAAAAAACCCTTGTCTCATAATTATTACCAATGTGGGATTAACCTAGTGATAACCTAATCATGTATTTTAGTATTAATTTGAAGGCTTCCAAAAATAATTTTAATTGAATATTATTTTTATGGGTTTTTTAATCATGTATATTTTAGTCATACCCAAATGATATTTTTCATCTTTTATTTTTTCTAATAACCACAAGACAAAGGGAATTAATTTAGACCACAACCATTATAATCATTTTTTAGTATGGGAGGAATAGTGAATAGAATTTACCACTTTGGGTTTCTCACCCTCTAGACTATGTCTCCATACACAAGGAAAAATCCTATAAAAACTAATATCTAATTAAAATTTCTAGTGTAAGCCTTCAACTTGACACTATTTATAAATGTTATGTTAGCACGCGCTCGGGTTATAATGTCTACCCTAGTAGAGTTTTTAGTGATGTCAGGCCTTCAGGGAATGTATCAAGGGAATAAAATCCCAAAGTCAAGTACAAAGTTTAGCATAAATTTCCTCCTTAGGCCAAATATGACCCATTCATAGAGGATTTAATAGTCCCTTTCAACTAGGATTTCCATATGGGGCATCTTTTTCCTTTACTCGTAGAAAATGTATATTATCTTCAATGATTTAGATATTTCTAGTGTGGAAACATTGTAGAGTGAGGATGAGATTCTCTTCACCTCATGCACATGAAAACATGCCCCAACCTGATATTTTGACCCTTCTTCTTTTCCCAACACTTTAATTATTGTTAAGAGAGCTTATTTCACTCTTTACATCTTAGCCTTTTTAAACAACAAATAATCAAGTGGTGCATTGTTGATGAGGGCGCTGCTCTAAACGTAATGCCTTTGTGGTTGTTTGATGTACTCATAATTATTCATAAGAATATTTATGATTCTCTCCATAATTGTGTCAGATTCAACAATGAAACTATTTCTCTAGTGGACAATGTAAATTTTTTTATCAAGTTTGGACCCAAGAAAACTTAGATCGAGTTTTGTGTATTAAATCTAGATTTATCATACACTATGATCCTTGGTCATCCTTGGACAACAAATTTTTTTTCACTTTTATTAATTTTAGAGTTGTCCATTTTAAGTGTGAGGGATAGATTTATGTCATGGATGTTGATATATATCCTTGGGCTTAGATGTATGCCAAGACAAAGTCCTTTGACAAGGATTTGGGAATTGTCACCAAGGTAACTATAAAGATATATATGTACCTATAAACACATATTTGTATATCAAGGATGACAATTTTTATCATGTCAAGTACATGGTCAATTTCACTCTTTTGGTGACTACTGGTTTCTTTCAAGTTTCTCAAGAGATGTGTGTAGCCTCTCCTAATGCCTCTCCTAATACCTTGTAGGGACCTTCTCATTTTTTGAATCTCTTTTCCAATATTATCATGTCTTCTAAGTGTAGGTCATATACTAAGTTCAAATGCATCTTAGTGTTTGTCAGTGCAATGAAGTTATCTCCTGATGATCACATTGCCAATGATGACCTTTTTTGGTGCTTTTTTGTGTACCTAAAAGAGCAATCCATCAAAATGAGTGAAAATATTATAAGAAACTTATGAAGGCCCCTTTAAAAGATAATTTTTTTCCTCATCTTCAAAATGTCATTGGAACCTCTTAGTTGTTTCTTAATAATTTATATTATGTGTTTGAGATCCCAACAAGATGAATCTCATTTCATATGAATCCTCGATTTTTCATAGTCTTTTGGCATGAAGGCAATCACACTTATAGTGGTATGATGTGCCTCACCCCTAATAGAGTGGCATATCTCTCATAGTCATGATGATGTGAGGTGAATTGTCCTTGGTGCACCACTATTGTTGATGTATTCTGGGTAATCACCCTTATGGCATATGGTCCATTTATTTTTGCATCTGTCAAGGAGATATATAGTTTCTCCTCAGATCCATGGATTTGGAGCATGAGAGAAAAAAAACCCTATGTATATTATGGTTTACCTTCTATTTTGGTGGGTCTTTGCTCACTTTGACTCTGTTACCCATACGACATTTGTAAAAACTATTATTTTGGGGTACTACTTGTTTTAGACGTGATGATTGAGTTAGTTTTTATTTTTAAGGCCCTTGGGTTTGCCTTTCATCCATTGTCACCTCTTAGGGACAAAGTTGAACTATATTTTAGTGTTATTTTGGAGCCTTGTAACTCCCCCACTATTAAGTTCATCTTTTTAAACTTCACCTTTGTTTAACAGTTGGTTTGTTGGCCCCAACCCTTGCATCATTTTATATGTTGATATCCTAGGCTCCCCTCTTTGGTTGCTTTAGGAATTTGTATAATATACTCTTGTGATTTTCACACTGTGTCCATGTCTCCATTAGCTACCTCAATCCCTTGCCACATTTTGGGTCTATCCCATCCATGGTTTATTTTATGCAAAATTTATTGGGTGAATATTTTGTCAGTCAGCTATCTGATTGAGAAAAATAGGTCTTATCATCCATAGCAAGGGAGATTGGTTGGCCCAATGTGTAGGTTTACTACATCAGAGGTGGACAAATCTCTCCTCTCATCAAGGGGAGGTTCCTTATAAATATGCAAGAGATATATACTAAATATATAAGTAGAAAATAACACTTAGGGGTAGGATACACCATCCATCTCTCTTCTTTTAGAGATGATGTTCAAAAACAAAGGAGAAAATCTTGGTGAAAACACTTAAGGCACTTCTCTTCTTTCAGAAGTGTTCTTGTAAGAAACAGTAGGAGTTCTTTCAGGTAGTGACAAAGACCAGGTAATAAAGGATAGGAACTATCATGATGAAATGTAACACAAAGTCTCCACCTCAACTGCTCAAAGAATGAGACACAGAGGATAATGAGGGCACAAAGTCATCCCAGAATCCTCAACATAGAAGGAAAAGAAAAAAACACACTGAAAACAATTGTGAAAGCACAAAGTCTTCCTATCAGTTGGTTTTAGGACACCTTCCTAATTACTTTCACTAGTTTTGCTTGCCAAATGAAATAAAAAAGAACACATTCAAAAGATAGACATAAGAACAATCTCCTAAAATGATACAAGCTATGACAACACAAAGTCTGCAAACAACTTACTTTCTCATTTAGATAAAATGAAATGAACAACAATCTAAGCTCAAAGTCTCAGTATTTTCCTTTCAATTGGGTAGAGTTTCGCTTCTGTAAAATGAAAAGTCTCTTTTGCATAATGAGAGAAATTACAATGTATAGCCACCAAGCAAGGCTTGGTGCTCTTTCCCATGGGATAGCCCATGCTGTAGTCAATGCTTTCAATGTGCCCTCAGTTTTGTCTGGAGGGCCAAGCTAAGAATGATGCATTGCCTTAACTATGGCGTGTCCATTCATCTAATATGTCTCTTCCTTGGTATGGGCTATCTGGGCCTTTTCTTGATGTCTATGTAGCTATCCAATTTGCCATTACTTCATGGAAGAAAAATAGGCCACGTCCTTTATTTGGTGTGCTCAAAAGTCTACTTGATCCACTATTTCACCTACTAAAAATAACTCTTTTGAAGATATTTCTGATCCTTTGGTCTTGTTCCTCTCTCCCCTGTAGCAATTTGAGCCTTTAGGCTCTCTTTTTAGCTAGTCACTTGGTTCTTCCTTTAAATTTTGTGCTCTATTTGAATTTTAACAGATATTCCCTTACTTTAGTTTTGACGTCTGTGGGTCCGTCAATGGTCGCTAGCTTCTTGAACCATGTTGAACCTTGAACCTGTGAACCTGTGAAAGTTCATTGGTTCATCAGTTTGTCAGTTCATTTTGTCTCTTTTGGTCCATCGCTTCTCAGTTCAAGCACTTCTTTGCTCTCTGGTTGAACCATCACTTTCATTAAACTTGCCTTTGGAATCATCCATGTTGCTTCTTTCTTTGCTTGAGGCTACCTTTGAACTGTTTGAACCTGTGAACCATTGAACTTTGAACTCTTTCAGTTCAAGGTTCAATCGGTTCATTGGTTCTTCCTCTACCCATCACTTCCTTGTTCTTTCTAAGCTCTTTGATCTTCATCACATTAGTTAAACCTTTGAACCTGTGAACTCGTTGAACCTTTTGGTTCAAGGTTTAACGGTTCAATCCTTGTTCTTTGTAGCCCTTTTGGTCTAAGTCTTTGGGGATCTTTTCTACATCTTTTTCCAGCCTTTGTAACACCCCAAAGGGAAGGTATCCCTTCGGGTCTTTGGAAAGGGTCCTTTCTCTAACGTTAAGTGCCCCCCCGCAAGGGTACCTACCCTTCAAGATCTTTCAGACGGCCTTCGGGCTTCTATTTCCTTGGCAGGTTTTTCCTTAGCCGCTCATTCCCTTCAATTTCTTCAGGCTCTCTTCTCGGGTGAATTCCTTCAGACAAAATGTCCAAAGTATTTTTGTCTTAGTCATTTTCCCGTGGAAAATACTTTCGAAAGAATTCTTTCAACCTCTTTTACTTAGTCATTTTCTTGAGCGATTTCCAACTTTGTCCGCTTTTGCTCACTGCCCTCCGTAAGGGCACTTGGCTTGGTTCATTGCCCTCTGCAAGGGCATCTTTTTCCTTTCGATTTGGGGCAGCCCCTTGAACCTGCCAATTGAATTGACTTGTTTGAACCAACTTTGGTTCAATGGTTCAACAGTTCAATCGGTTCATTCTTCGTTATTTGGCTAAGTCTTTTTGATCTTTTAAACTAAGCGCGTTGAACCAATTAGTCATTGAACCCGTTGAACCATTGAACCAAAATGGTTCTAGGTTCAATGGTTCAATGGTTCAAGCCTTTACTTTTTTTGCTAAGTATTTGAAGCCATGGAATGGTTGAACTTTGAACCAAGACAAATGCGCTTAACTCTTGCCGATGACATTGAACCTTGAACCCATTGAACCCTTGAACCTTTTTGATTCAAGGTTTAATGGTTCAATGGTTCAATGGTTCAATCCTTGCTTAGAAGCTTGTTGATGAACATTTTTTGTTGAACCAAGTGGTTGAACCAATCCTGAAAATGACTAAGTGTTGAAAACTTGTTCTTTTGATTGAACTCGCCTGTAGAAGCCTTTGAACCTATTGAACTTGCTAATTTTAAGCATGTTGAGTCCGTAGAAACATATTTGCAAATTCCATAGATTTAAGCCTGTAGAGTCTATAGATTTCTGGAAAAGCTTTGAAAAATGAAGAACTTGAATGCTCAAAACAATTTTTGAAAAGGAGAGAGAGGATTTTGGTCTGTTGAACCAAAATAGTTCATAGTTTGTCCTAAAAATGAGTGATATTTTTTGGGACAATAGTTGGATTCAGTTGGGGAACTTCCTTCAGTTGAAAACTTAGAACAGTTGAGGGGAGTAGAAACTAGAATCTACAGTGCCTTGAAGTATGCCATTGGGCTATAGAGTCATGCTACCCAGAAAGAAAGGTGCCAAAAATGAAAATGAAAAGCACAAAATAGAATCAAAGATTATAAAAATATACATATGTACAAGTGAACTTATCTGATACTTCAAGAATTGAAGTGATTTAGACACTGCCCATTGTGAGACAATGAAAATGGAATTCTATCTTGATAAACTAGAAGGAAACCATTTTGTCCCTAGAATCGATGACAGGTGAATGGAACTCTCCACCGGGAATCACATTTTATATGCACTCCTTTTGGTTCTCTCTTCTTGTGCCATGGCAAGACATGGTCTCCAATCTGAAAAACATAAATCTTTGCTCTCTCGATGAAGAGTTCCTCTTCTTGACTTTGGCATGTAGTAGTATGGTCCACTACCATAACTTGTTGTTCTATTGGTTCAGTCCAGCACATGATTTGATTGTCAGCATCAAAATCCTAATAAAACATTAGTTCAACATCTCCTTTAACGTGAAGGAGTTTGGCACCTTTGTCTTGAGCAGCCTTCATCTCGAGTAACAAAGATTCATACTCAACAGTGTTGTTGGTGTTGCTAAACTAAAAATCATGTGAAGGAAGAAGAATATCCCCTTGAGGAGATATCAACACCATCCCAGCTCCAACACTAGTAGAGGAATTGCTGCCATCAAATTCTCAGATCCAAACATCATCAGAAATTTATCTTCTATCAAATTTTTCTTCATTAGAGAGGGAAGATCCTTTTTCATCTGTACTGCGACCTACTGATTCTTTTGATTTTTTTCTTGAATAAATATTTGGATCACCACCTATAGGAATTTCATCTACTAAAACATAAACATCCGTAGTAGACAAAAAATAATTACCCCTACCTAAAGACTCAAACAAAATTTGAGCTTCAGGTGCTGATGTTTGAGTGACAACATATTTGCCTCCTTTTCAGGGAGCAACCTATTCATAACACCTTTGACTAGAATCCTCACCTTGGAAAAGTCCATGCTCAATTCACCACCAACATCCCTAAAAAATTTTTTTCCAAGAAGGATGCCATATGATGTTGGGACGTTAGCTACCAAGATAGTCATCTTGATTCTTTTGTCTGGGAACACTGCAAACACAAATTAGGCATCTTTAATTTGTCCCAATAGAGGTACTTACATGTTCTCCATGGAGAAAAATCTCCCAAATGTCTTGGTTAGTGTGATACCAAGATATTTTGCCACTTTGGCAGGCATGACATTATCTGAAGATCTGGAATCAATGATGCAGTTGCTTAGCTTGTGACTGTTTATCAACAGGGAAACGTAGAAAGGTTCTATTTTTCCAAGGGTAGTAGGAGGAGTAATGACAAGATTGTTTGGGATGGGCATGTTCCTTGGGGGATCATGAGTTACCTTTCTAATCTCTTGTCCTATAGGGATGACTATATTCTTCACACACTCCACCAACCTATCTAACTGCTCAGGGTTGGCTTGTAGGAATTCAAATTTAGTCATTTGAATTTTGGTTTTTTTGACATGGTCAATTATGTCAAATGACTAAAATGGACTATGAAGAGAGGATGGGATTTCATCCTTTTGGTTTTTTAGAGGGGGATGACTGATCTACAAATTTGAAGTAGAAGGTGTAGGGATGTTTGATGTACTTACCTTCTTAGCAATCACCAGGTCCTTTGGCTAGAAAGGCAGAGTGGTCCCATGTTTAGCAATTAAAATTACTGGTTGAGGTCACTCCTCTATCTTTTCTTTATCAGCTTTCTAGGCTAACTGGTTCTTGGACCAGGTGAGCACAACATATGATCTCTCAACTGCTTCACCTTTACTTTTGGGTTCATCCTGGTAATTTAGGAAACCAATGTGGGAGTCACCAGTTGACTCTTCTTAACCCTCCATGAAGAGATCAATGTCATTTTCTTAATCAAACTTAGGTTGGAAAGAGAAATCATGTTCAATTTCTAGATATCCAACTGCTAAATTGGTTGGAGGTGCTTCAAGGGTAAGGTTTCTCTATGGGGGAGGAAGACAATTTGGTTGCCCTTGATTTCTAGTAGCATTTCCTTGATATGATTGGTTTTAAAATGTCCTCCTTGGCATATATTGATAAGGAGGAGCATACATACCTTGGGCCACTTGTATTTTCAAGGCTAGCAGTTCATTTTCCAGCTTTTGTACTATTTGATCAGTGGTGCCTGTAGATGAATTCTCAAAAGATGAAGAATATTTGCCTTTATTAGGATCTTTTCTTATCTTCCTTGCCAAAATGAGATCATCTTCCACCGCAGTGGCCAAATCTTGAGCAACAGCAAGGTCTATGTGGCTAGCTCATCTCAGTAAAAAACTCACTTTAGGTAGCTGTGAGTTGATGAAGAAATATTTGAGATTCTCAGGTGTTGGCTGAGCAATGGTAGGAATCCTATTTCTTAGCTTATCAAAATTGGCTATGAATTCCCTCATAGGTTCATGAGGTTCTTTCTTCATTTGTGTGAGTTGAGCTAGCAAGGCATGCACATCTTCTATAGGCTTGAACCTTCAAATTTGGTTTTGAGAGTATCCCAGTCAGTCACTAACTGAACATGCAGATGGTAGAACCAGTCTGTAGTAGTGCCTTATAGTGTTTTCATAAATATCCTAACTGCTATGTCCTCATATTCCACACCTATCACACCATAGGCTATGCTGAAAGTTGCGATGTGTTCATCAGGATGAACTCTCCCATCACCAAATAATTTGGGGAAATTCTTCCTTAAAATACATGGTAGCTCATGTATGGGTGGAGTTAAATTAAGTGGGCCAAAAGAGCTACCCCAGGGGCCTTAAACTGCCATGACTTGGTTATGGAAAGTATGGATAACAAATCTGGGTGGAGTATGTATAGGTAAAGCTTTGCTAGTAGAGGAAAAAGAAGCTCTACCTGGTGTTGGTAGGAGGAAGACTCCTAGTTCATTGAAGGTGAGGTTGTGGAGGAAACAAATCAAAATTGCTCTACTACATCAAATCAAAAATAGGGTCAACAACACCTTGAGATTTTTGGTTTCTTGTATAGCGTGGAGCTCCCAGATTGTAGAATAAAAATGGAAAAGAACTGGCCCTGATTTAGCTTGAAGATTGAGGCTTCAAACTACGCGTTCTTCCCTAGTGGCTCTAGTTCACAGACCAAATTATATAATGGAAATGGATAAGGCTATAATGATAATGGGTAAGACATAGGTGATGTTTCAATCTGAAGCTTGAGGCTTCAAATTGCACAAAATTACTATGTCCTCAGTGGATATAAAATAGAAATGGATAAGGATAAGGATTGCTTCAATCTAAAACTTGAGGCTTCAGACTGCACGTAACATCCCCAGTAGAGTCACCAAAAAACTATTGTACGAAGCTGGGAGGAAAATTAATAATGGGAAAGAACTGGAATTGCTCATTCTTCCCAAGCAAATAAATGGATAAGGCTATAATGATAATGGGTAAGACACATGTGATGTTTCAATTTGAAGCTTGAGGCTTCAAATTGCACAAAATTACTGTGTCCCCAGTAGAGTTGCCAAAAAGACTTTTGGGTGAATATTTTGTTAGTCAGCTATCTGATTGAGTAAAATAGGTCTTATCATCGACAACAAGGGAGATTGGTCAGCCTAGTGTGCAAGTTTACTACATCAGAGGTGGACAAATCTATCCTCTCATCAAGGGGAGGTTCCCTATAAATATGTAGGAGCTATATACTAAATATATAAGCAAAAAATAACACTCAGGGGTAGGATACACCATCCATCTCTCTTCTTTCAGAGATGATGTTCACAAACAAAGGAGAAAATCTTGGTGAAAACACTGAAGGCACTTCTCTTCTTTCAGAAGTGTTCTTGTAGGAAGTAGTAGGAGTTCTTTTAGGTAGTGACAAAGACCTAGTAACAAAGGATAAGAACCAATAGGATGAAATGGAACACAAAGTCTCCACCTCAATTGCCCAAAGAGTGAAACATAGAGGATAATGAGGGCACAAAGTCATCCCAAAATCCTCAACACAAAAGGAAATGAAAAACACACACTGAAGACAATTGTGAAAGCACAAAGTCTTCCTATCAATTAGTTTCAGGACACCTTCCTGATTACTTTCACTAGTTCTACTTGCCAAATTAAATAAACAATAACACATTCAGAAGATAGACATAAGAACAATCTCCTAAAATGATACAAGATATTATAACACAAAGTCTATAAACAACTTGATTTCTCATTCAGATAAAATGAAATGAACAACAATCTGAGCTCAAAGTCTCAGTATTCTCCTTTCAATTGGGCAGAGTTTCACTTCTGTAAAATGAAAAGTCTCTTTTGCATAATGAGAGAAATTACAATGTATAGCCACCAAGCAAGGCTTTGCACTCTTTCCCATGGGATGGCCCATGTTGCAGTCAATGATTTCAATGCACCCTTAGTTCTATTTGGAGGGCCATGCTAGGAACAATGCATTTCCTTAACTATGACGTGTCCATTCATCTAATATGTCTCATCCTTGGTATGGATTGTCTGGTCCTTTTCCTAATGTCTGCACAGCTGTCTAATTTCCTATTGACCATTTTTTACCCAACAGGCAAAAAATTGGTCCCCTTCTATCCCTGCTATTCTAGGCCATTTCAATTTTCAATTTTGCATGAATCTGTTCATTTTTACGAACTCTGTAGGTTAGTCCTTTGGCGCATGAAGGATCAGTTTAGAGAGTTTTGGGTTTTACAAGGCTTCTTTAGGATTTGGTCTAAAGAGTATGAAGAAGTTTGGCATCGTTGAACCATTGAACCTAGTTCAATGCCTCGTTTAATCGCTTGGTTCAATCGGCCTTGGTTTGAGCTGTGTTTCAATTGGTAGTTCAATCGCTCCATTTCAAAGCTTGGTTCATCACTTCAAGTCCATTAATTCATTTTTTAGTCTTAGTTCAACAACGCCTTTAGTTTAGTGGCTTTGGTTTAATGCAGGTTCAATGTTTAAAGTTCATCAATAAAGTTCAAGGCCTTGGTTTAGTGGTTAAAGTTCAACGTGTTTTGGTTCATTGGCGCGCAACTTTGAACTATTGAACCAGTTTAAAATCAGTTCAAAGGCTTGGTTCAATGACAACCGTGAATGAATTCAACATGATTTTTTAGGAGTAGTAAAATGTGCCACATGTCCCCTACAGGGCTCAGTGGAAGCTGACAGGTGGCAACATCTGTGGGTTTCTCCTGTTGGCTTCAAGAAGACTGTGGTGGGCCCGAATGAGTTGCTAAGAATTATGTGGAGCATGCCAAGTGTCAGTGTCTGTGATTATCGAAAAAGGGCCTAAAAGTTTTCAAATATAGCTAAAGGCTCTATGAAAGTGGCCACATGTCAACTTTGGTTCAACAAAGAGGTTCAATGAATTGGTTCAAAGGCTTGGTTTAATGGGCTCGGTGCATAGTGGTTGAACTGATTGAACCGTTGAACCATTGAACTAATTTTGGTTCAATGGGTTGGTTCAATGGCTTGGTTCAATGGATTGGTTCAAGGGTGTGCCCTATAGTCAGAGGGTAGTGATGGGTTCAAAAGCCCTTGCAGAGGGTATTTTAAGATCCAAAAACCCTTGTGGAGGGCAGAGAGTTTTAAAGAGCCTGAAGAAAAGGACAAAAAGCGGCCAATTCCTGTGGACTTTTGTCTGCAGGAAAAAAACCCAAAATAAAAGCCCGTGAAGCAAAAAAGCCATAGAAGAGACCCAATGACTTTTTCCAAGGATGATGACATCCTGAAAGTCATCAAATTTAAGCAGAAAATCTAGCCGTTGGGTGATGACCGTGTGAACGTCAAATTTAAGCAGTGAAATAGCCATTTGTTTTGAACTGTAAAGAGCGCCAAATCATGGAAATAGCCAGAGGAATGTAGCGACGTGCCAGAAGATCACCCCGAGGGCTAAAAGAGTAGGAAGAAGACAAGGAACAAAAAAGACAAAGCATCCAAGTTGCAAAAGGAAGGTGAGTCATTGTCGAACGAGCGACGCAGCCTATTTTTTGTAGTTGGCATTGATGAGGGGACAAACAACAGTCTGTTTGTAGAAAAGAGGCGTGACCATGTCCTAACATTAATGTTTGAATGCCAAAGTCAATTTGGGTGACTGTGCAGCATGGTTCCAATAGGCTCTTTCTGAAGAATGACACCAATAACAGTGGTTTCCTCTTCCCAAGATTTAGAATGCGCATGGGCCACTTGTAGAAAATGAGTGCCAAAATCCTTCACAGGAAGCACCAAGTTCTCTTCCTCTTCCTATATATTGTAAACTTCTCTTTTGAGAAGAAATTTTCTCTCATCCTTAAGGAAAAACTCTACCCAAAAATCTCTTGGGCTTGTAAGGCAGAGCTGCCAGATTTTACCTTCAATTAGAACTTAGCATTTTTACCTCCATTCTGAGTTTTACATCTTTAGTATGTGTCTATGCATTTAATTCTGTGTTAAGCCATTTTATTAATGCTTTTGTAGAATGATTTCAGCATGTTTGGTGCATTTTTTTGAGTTTCCTTTTACAGGTCTATCAAAAGTGTCCCTAGAGGAGTATAGGTGAAGTGGATAGGCTACTGCAGTGTGTCTCAGAATGCCTCTAGTGGTTATTTTCATCCCTGTATCTCCACGGCCCCCTGACACACTGATGCAAAAGGTTTTCTCATGTTAGATGAAGTGTATAGGTGCTTATTTTTGGTGAAAAGTGTATGTTCGGGCTGAGTGGGTCATATTTTTTGGTGTATCACCTTTTCTTTTCGTAGGCTTAGGTTTTATTTTCAGCATCTCTTTCTCTCTTTTCATCCCCACCTTTTTTACATTTTTTGTTAGCAGTAAGAGAAACCAGGGCCTAAATGATACATTAGAGGGAGCTAGCCCTTATCTAGAGACTCTCCCCTCCAGCTTCACCAGTCCGACATGCGAGAGGGGAGTTTCCATTGTTGCATGAAGAAGGCAGGAGCTCGGCCTCCTACCAAGGGTGCAATCTTTAGCGTCAACATTACCATTACTTCATGGAATAAAAATAGGCCGCATTCTTGATTTGGTGTGCTTAGAAGTCTACTTGATCCACTATTTTACCTATTAGAAGTAACTCTTTTGAAGATATTTCTGATCCTTTGGTCTTGTTCCTCTCTCCCCTATAGCAATTTGAGCCTTCGAGTTGTCTTTTCAGCCAGTCACTTGGTTCTTCCTTTAAATTATGTGCTCTATTTGAATTTCAACATATATTCCCTTTAGTTTTGACATCTGTGGGTCCGTCAATGGTTGCTAGCTGCTTGAACCATGTTAAACCTTGAACCTGTGAACCTGTGAAAGTTCATTGGTTCATTGGTTCATCAATTCATTCTATCTCTTTTGGTCCATCACTTCCCGGTTCAAGCGCTTCTTTGCTCTCTAGTTGAACCATCATTTTCATTGTACTTGCCTTTGGAATCATCCATGTTGCTTCTTTCTTTACTTGAGGCTACCTTTGAACTATTTGAACCTGTGAACCATTGAACTTTGAACTCTTTCAGTTTAAGGTTCAATTGGTTCATTGGTTCTTCCTTTGCCTATCACTTCTTTGTTCTTTCTTAGCTCTTTGATCTTCATCACACTAGTTGAACCTTTGAAAATGTGAACTCATTGAACCTTTTGGTTCAAGGTTCAATGGTTCAATCCTTGTTCTTTGTAGCCCTTCTGGTCTAAGTCTTTGGGGCTCTTTTCTACATCTTTTTCCAACCTTTGGAACACCCCGAAGGGAAGGTATCCCTTTTGGTCTTTGGAAAGGGTCCTTTCTTTGACATTAAGTGCCCCCTCACAAGGGTACCTACCCTTCGAGATCTTTCGAGTGGCCTTCAGGCTGCTATCTCCTTCATGGGTTTTTCCTTAGCCGCTCATTCCCTTCAATTTCTTCAGGCTCTCTTCCTGGGTGAATTCCTTCAGACAAAATGTCTGAAGGATTTTTGTCTTAGTCATTTTCCCATAGAAAATACTTTTAAAAGAATTATTTTGGCCTATTTTACTTAGTCATTTTCCTGAGGGATTTTTAACTTTGTCTACTTTTGATCACTTCCCTTCGTAAGGGCACTTGGCTTGGTTCATTGCCCTCTGCAAGGGCATCTTTTTCCTTTGGCTTTGGGGCAGCGCCTTGAACCTGTCGATTGAACTGACTTGTTTGAACCGACTTTGGTTCAACAATTCAATGGTTCAATCAGTTCATTCTTCATTATTTGGCTAAGTCTTTTTGATCTTTTGAACCAAGCACGTTGAACCAATTGGTCATTGAACCCGTTGAATCATTGAACCAAAATGGTTCAAGGTTCAATGGTTCAAGCCTTTGTTGTTTTTGCTAAGTGTTTGAAGCCGTAGAATGGTTGAACTTTGAACCAAGACAAATGCGCTTCACTCTTGCTGACGACGTTGAACCTTGAACCCTTAAACCTTTTTGGTTCAAGGTTCAATGGTTCAACAGTTCAATGGTTCAATCCTTGCTTAGAAGCTGGCCGATGAACATTTTTTATTGAACCAAGTCATTGAACCAATCCTGAAAATGACTAAGTGTTAGAAACTTGTTCTTTTGATTAAACTCGCCTGCAAAAGCCTTTGAACCTGTTGAACCTGCTAATTTTAAGCATGTTGAGTCTATAGAAACATATCTGTAGAGTTCATAGATTTAAGCTTGCAGAGTTCATAGATTTTTGGAAAATCTTTGAAAAATGAAGAACTTGAATGCTCAGAACAATTTTTGAAAAGGGGAGAGAGGATTTTGGTTTGTTGAACCAAAATAGTTCATAGGTTGTCCCAAAAATGAGTGATATTTTTTGGGACAACAAAATTTATTATTGATTTCTTGGGTATTTCTTGGTATGTGGATCCTCGACAACACCCTTAGGTAGAGCTAGTTTCCCTACTTATTTACATCAGTAGTGCTATCGTCTTACTATAGTTTATCTTTAATAATCTTATACTGACCGCTTATTCATTTATACTATTTTACATATGTATGGTGGTTTTTAGTCCTTGGGATCTTTTTCCTACCTTTTTAGTTGATATTAGTTTTTCATATTTATTATTACCCCTTATTCAACCTTTTGATAAGGTTGACATTTTTAATCTATTTTAGATTATAAATTTTCTTTATTTTTGGTTTCCCTTTGCATAAATTTTCTCACTATCACTACTATTTAGATTGACATCCTTCATCTTCCTCCCATGTCCTTGACCCTCATCATGTTTCATCACTTGGTGGTGATTCATACCGATGGTAGTGGTTGATGCAACTAAGGAAATGTGTCTACTGGCATCATTAGTGAGACTAAAAACATAATTATGTATCACATTATTATTTAGACTTTATTTATTCCCTTAGCTAGGTGGGTACCTTGTAAATTTGTTCTCTGAGTCACTCTTGGTCTTTTCCTAGCTCACTATATTTTGGAATGTCCTTAACATTGAATTTATCCCCCTCTTTAAGGTGGTGAAATTTTTTATTTCTCATTTCAAGGACTTCTAGATCACCCACATCCATTGATTATGAAATGATAGAGATGGTGCTTAGTTGAAAATGATCTTGGACCAACTTGAGCCATGAGCTCTTTATTTGTCCCCATGTAGATGCTAGAGTAAGATCTTGATGTTACACTTTTTGGATATCGATCATTGACACTTCATATACTACCATTTGTCATAAGTAAGTGAAAGTATGATATTTTGTTTTTATATGATCCTATATGGATTTTAATTATTCCACATCTTATTGTTCTCACAAACACCAATTACTTGTAACTAGGGGCATATAATGCTCATTTTTTCATATTACTCCCTATGATTACATTTCATCTCTTTATGCCACTTAATAGACTTATTGATGAAAAGTATGTCCCAAAAGGACCCTTGAGAGAGAAAACCACATGTTTATCTCTCCTTTTTACCCTTATGTGTCTAGGCCAAGGATTTTATAAAAAAATATGGCTTGAAACCTATTTCCTCAAAAATTTGTATCCTAGTCAGAAATTACCTATTTTTTAATTAAAATGGATTTAAAAAACTATTATATAATATTTTGTCTAGTTTTTACATTTATTTCTAACCACTTGGTATCCATTCATCCTATAATATCATTTTTTCACTTACAGACCATTAGACCATCATTTCCTAGCTCCATTACTGCACTATTATTATATTAATTTTTAGATCATTGCACTCTATTTTTGCACTCATCATTGTTGATCATCTGCTTTGAGATCATCACTAATCTTGTGACTTTCACTTCTATCTCTATGTTTTTTGTAAATTGTATTAGAAATATTTTCTTCAAGGATTTGCATACTTGCCTACCTTACGTTGCATATTTTTATCCATTTCATCCTTAATTGGACATGTTTGGATTTTAGGTTGGAAGATTATTTGTTTCATTAGGATATTGATATGAGAGAACCTTTATATCAAGGTGATTTTTTTTTTAATGTTTTGATATATGATAAGGGCTATTAGACTTATATTCTAGGTTATATTTCATTTTGAAAATTACAAAGTTTACATTCTAAATGAGCATACACATTTCTAAATCATTATTTTCATTATAAAATAACACACACACTTTTTAACCACATTTGAATATTAAATTCAATCTTTTCTTTGTAAACCAAATTTTATTTCAAAAATAAAATGCTCTTTCTTTACAAAATGTCTTCCCTTAACATTTACATTTAATTATGTGGATAAAATAGTAGTTGTATTTATTATTGTTATTTTTCATAGATTAGTTATTTTTATTATTTATAGTGTAATTCTCATTTATTATAGGCTCTAGTTAGTGTAAGTGAGCAAAATAAAGAACAAATTTAGGCTCATATCCCTTTGTCTAGGTTTTAAAATTTTCACTTTCCAACCCTTTGTGAAGTCATTGTGACATATTTTTATTTTTAGAGATCTATAAAAAAACATCTCTAACATATATATAGGGTTTACCAAATACATTTATACAAACATCAAGAGGCACAACATATGCCAAAAATTCAATAATGAAATGTTGATTAATTGTAAAATTGACTTGGTATTATTTCAGAAACCTATATCTATACCCCTTGGTTCACCCATGCTAGAGCATAAGGATTAGGATTATCATATATTTCCAACCCATGTTTTTTTACCAACTTTTTGCTAGCCAAAATTTATTGAGATAAAACATAAAAAAGATTATCTACCTTTGTATTAATAATCTAAACTTTGATATGAATTTTTTTAGAAGATTCACCTTTACCTTGAGCATATTTGTTGTCTAGGTAAACCTTCTTGTGAAGGGAGGCAAAACTCAACCTTTCATCCACATCAAAGCTACACCCAACCTCAATTCCTTGAATTGAGGTCATGACCTTATTTTTTCTCATATTTTAAGTGGATGTAATCTTGGATACAAATTCTAACAAGTCTCATCTATATGACTATTAACATCACAATGCCAAAAATGCATTGGACAATCTTTGTTAGCAATTGTAGAGGTACCATTGAACCCACCTTTCTTATTTGAAATATTTGAAAAGGTATATGATCCCCTATTTTATTTCACCTAGAGGTAAAGGGATTGGGAAAAAATATCATCTATGTCCTTTAGTTTGGAAATAATAAAAAACTTCCTCAAGTGACTATGCAACCCTCCAACATACTAATTGAGAAGGTCATGGTCAAAATTATATTTTCCCATTTATACTAATTTTATTTGGAACTCACTTGTATGAGCCTACACTATTTTTCCTTCTTGTTTCCTTAAAAATTGGTAATAAAAAAACCTTTCCTCTTCATAATAGATAGGCTAAAACTGCCTTTTTATGAGTTTTTAAAACTCACCCCATTTAGTAATTGGTGGCATATTTTTAACAACCAAATAATGAACAAAACATTAAAATTAGGTTAAAACATGTTTATCTAACTTTAACCTTACAAAATATATTTTTTAATATTCATTAATTTGATGTAAACTAATTATATACTATTCCCTTAACCTATGTCATGTATAGGGATATGTGTGGCCAACTTGTGGCTTACATACCTCTTATATTATCTTGTCACATTTCTCTATGTTCTTAGTAAGGTCAACCTATGAAATTAACATGGATAAGTACAATATATATATGAGGTATTGGTTAGTATCTTATCATCATATTGTGAATTATGCTTTTATTGCATTGTTGTAGAGGTTGCCCCTCGAAGTGGCTCAGTTATATTTATCTAAAATTCTTCTCTTATATCAATTATTTTTATGGATATATATATATATATATATATATATATATATATATATATATATATTGATTTTATTTATATGATATAATGTTCTATTGTATGAGAATCTAAATAATTTCATTTCATTATACCTCAAGTTGAGCTAGCTAAATGTCTAGCTGTTTAATATTCACCTCACTTTCATATGATTGAATTTCAATATTTGTTTCAAATTATCTTTCTCATAGATTATCGTCTTTGAAAATTCACTTGATTTATAAGTCTCCTTTTAAAATCATATATTTCCCATGAGACAATTCATAATATTCTCAAGCTTCATCATGTATTAAAAGATGTTGGGAACATCTTCTTACAACCTTTAGAATATTTATTCTTTAGTTAGAGTTAATTCTCCATTTTTGTGAGCCATGCCTCTCACTTCTATATTTCACTTTCTTATGGATATTTATTTATACAAGGGAACCAAGACATATTTCCCACTAACATGTGGTGTTCTTGTAATAGGCATATATCTAGACAATTGTCACAATACACAAAACCACATGAAATGAAACACCAACTAGATCTGATACCAGTTTGATTCATAATTTTCTAGATATTCCACTATAAAATTGTCTGCATGGATCATGTACTTAAATCCTTGTTTTAATTATTGTGTGATTAATTTTAAATAAGATAAAACTATTAATATTCAAGTTGTGTGAAATAGGGTAGTAATCAAATGTAAAAAGGAATATTAAAATTTCAGTTAGATAATTAGAATTGAAAAATTAAGAGAGTAGGAGATGCAATTAGCTTATTTTTGATATTTATTTTTCTCATTGTGTCTATCATTATCCTTGAAAATTCTCTGTGTCTTCTCTATAACCAATCAAACAGAGAAATTTTGGAGTAAAAGTTAAGGGTCCTAATGAAGGGATGCCTTAATAATGCAATCTTTAGAGTTCCATACAACATATCTATGCTAATATATCATTTTATTCATTAACTTCAAGCATTGCATGAGATTATAAGCTTCACAACTGTTATATTGAGATATCAAATATTCTTATTCTAGTCTTCAAACATGGATCTTCCTCACTCTACTACTATGACGTCCTTAGACCACCATCCCCTCAAGACTACATGCCCTCACCTTTTGTGTCAATCTCTCTTTATAAACTAGTAGAGTATCCTTATTAGATTTACAACCTTATGAATGTTGGACCAAGTCTCCTATATATCATTTCTTGGGATCTAGTTGATTTGTTTGAATCTCACACATTGGATGATGATTGCATTCTTTGTCATTTGTAAGATCTATGTAGATCTACATGCCTACCCTATAGATAACATAGCCTTATATGAACCTTCAGCCACATAAGTCTAAATATTGTCAGAACACATTCACACACAATAGATATTATTAGCTTTCCATTTTTTTGTCAAATCACTTACAGTACCAACCTAACCTATAAAATGGCTTAGTGTAGGTCCACACAATTAACTTGTCATCTTGTTACCTTAATTTCTTTGTTGAAAGTCCTGTACCTAGATTTCTATACACTGTTATACCTATACTTTTAATTTTTACATGCACCATCATTACCAAACACTATGACCTCAAAGCTTATTCATTAGTTTATTATGCTCCCTTTGCTTCTGTACATCCTTTGATTATTATTGCCCACTTATCTGATTTGATCCCTATGTAATCTCAACTTTTTATACCTTTATTTAGGCTAGTTAGTAATTATATTTGGTTTTCACTACTTATTTATCATGTAACACACACTCAATAAAAAAATCCTTCTATGTCATTTTCATTGGTGATCTCAAGTATATATCTTAGTGCATTGCTACAAGAGTCCTTACTTTTGTACCTTTCTTCTTATTCCTAGTCCATCCTTATGTGCTTTGAATCTCTATGTGTGTGTTGATTTCCTTATCATAACATGAAACCCATTCATTATATAAATCTTATGTAACTCTAAGTCACTTTCCTTCTACATAAGTGTATTTTTACACAATCTAGAACAACCTTCCAAAACATTGCTTTGTGAAGTTATGCATCAAAAAAGTTGGTTTATTCCTAGACTAACTCTAGTTTTGGGTTATGTGAGATTTATAATTATCCTTGAATGCTCATCCATAAGACTCCATAAGTAATTAAATGTAAGAGCAAACTTTCAATAATGGTTTAAGTGGTATAACCACCCTTTAGGTTGATGTCCAAGGCCATGGTGTTCCCTTCCACCTAGTGTGTCATGTAAGCAAGATTTCTCTACACTTCCTCATTCTCAAAACCCTCTTTGGGACATGAACCATCCTCCTACACTAAGATAAGATACCTTCACTTTTCCTTATCCTCCTCTTTACTGTCTTTATTCCTCATGTGGGTCTATGCCCACCTCTATCCATCCATCTCTACCAAGTGTTTTTAAGACTTCTCTTGTACAAATCACACAACATGCTTCCTATGCACTCTTTCATTATCTATTCCCTCGTAGGTATATACCCACATTCACCTAATATTTTAGGTCTATTACCATCTTCATCTCTCATTAATCTACACATATCTTCATCTCTGATGGGTCTACACCCACCTTCATATATCATAGGTCTATGTACCTTTATTTATCATGGGTTTATACCCAACTTCATCTGTCAACCTCCACGAAAAGGATGTCCTACCTTTTGTCACCTTCATTTTTTGAAATTTTATTCTATATTACATGGAATTTATTCCTCCTATATGCACATTATTCTTCCATGTATGTCTCATGGGGTACTTCTACATGATTCTCCCATTACTTTTTTCCTTCTCTATATCCTTTGACTTGATTCCCTTAGTGGCATGAGAGTATTTATGGGCTCATAACATACCATATTTTATCATTAATTTTATATCACACCCTCCACTCTACATGCCTATACTAATATTATTTATAGTTACTTCTAATAGTCAGCTTTATGCTGATGGTCTCCTACCCTACGTTGGAAGTGACTACCCTTCTTTATGGACAATTAAAATTATGATCTCCTAATATATTTCAAGTTGATCCTCCACTCTTACTTTCTATAGTGGTTTCCATGATCCTTATGAAATAAATATTTTTCCTTCCTTATTAGCATCAGGTTGATTTTGGATAACTCCTCTCAAAAACTCCTTTGTGCCATGCACAAATAAAGTTTCATACTTTTCAGATGTGGGCTGATATTTTTCCTCTCTTCACACATCTTCAGGTGCCTTCTATGGAATATTATCCACATGATCTTCTTCATCTACCTTTGGAGGGATAATTTCTCTTCCTTTTTCCCTTCTATCCATCACACACTACTGCACATTCACATTTGTTCCACCACCCCTATTAATTATTATTGCTCCATAATAATCTTGTACTTATTTGGAATCCATGGTTACCATCCATTCCTTTGGAGTATCTTATAAACTATGTAAAATAATACTTGTGATCTCTTCAATGCTCTCCTATGTCCTCATCTCTATGCAGGATGATCTTACACCTTGTGCATCTTTTTGTGCTTATAAGGGCCTTTCTGGAATGATATCCACCTTGAATTCACCTATTATAATCCAAGAAAATTGGTTTTGTCCTTAAATTTTCACCTCCTTTTTTTCTTCCTCTATGATAACTAAAAAAATTATAATATAATAAAACTAGGAAAACAAAGGAATATAAACTTCCTATTCTAAATCTAAACTAAAACCTTAGATTGGACAACAACAACAAAAGAAAGATAAAAAATAAAACACTTAAAAAAATGTAAAATACTCTCAGCAACTTCTCCATTATGGACATATTATTTTTCTCTTGCATTATTGAATGTGGGTTCTCAATTAATTTATTTATATAAAGGTGAATTAGGAATAATATGGGTTTAAATAGCTTGGATTCTCAATGGATGCTTAAGATGAAGGTGGATTTTGAAAATGGAAGATGACACTTTAATTTATAGGTTTGGGGGTAATGAGATGAATGATTAAGAATAATCCATATTTGTTTAATTATGATAATAATCAATGACTAGATTTGAGTCCTCATCTCAATAGATGATGATTGATTCCCATGTGTGTGAGATGAAGATGGAGAGTTAGTTTTTAATTGAAAATGTCTTAGTGATTCAAGGTAGTTGGATGACTGACCAAGGTAGTTTTAATTTTCATCACCTTCTCCACTATGGACATATTATTTTTTCCTACTTTATTGAATGTGGGTGCTTAATTCATTTATTCAGATAAAGGTGAATTGGGAATCATATGGGTGCAAATATCTTGGATTCTCAATGGATGCTTAGGATGAATGTGGATGTTGAAAATTGAGGATGACACTTCAATTTATAGGTTTGGGGGTAATGAGACGAACTATTAAGAATAATCCATTTTTGTTTAATTATGATAATAATCAATGGTTGGATTTGAGTCCTCATCTCAATAGATGATGAATGATTCTCATGTGTGTGAGAAGAAGATGGAGAGTTACTTTTTAATTAAAAATATCTTAGGAATGAGTCAAGGTAGTTGGATGACTCACCAAGGTAGTTTAAATTTTCAAAGGTGACTCAATAATCGTTTGAGGAAGTTAGTGAGTAGGTTGGATGACTCAACACTTGGTTGAGAGAAGTATGGAAGATGTCTAAATGAAGTGAAAATTATAGATTTTAATTAGTTTTTAATACTTATGTGTGTATAATTTAATTAATTAATGTAAATTAATTAATTATTCAAAAAATGGGGGGAAATGATGTTAGTGGGAAATTCGAATTGGGATGGTGATTGAGTTAGTGTGTCAATTTTAAACAAAGTTAATCAAGACACTAAAGTGGTGAAATTTAGGTGTCTACATTTTCCCCTCTTTTAAATGGTGTTACAACTTTAAGAAACAATGAATTTTAAAATAATAAATAAAAACTAAATTGAAAATGGATGTATAAAGATGATGCCCCAGGTGGATTTGAATGCCTAAATGATGCCCCATCGAGTGTTTGTATGTGGTGTAGATGAATGATTTAAATTAAGGATATATGAATATATGGATAAATGATGTGACCAATACCACCATCTAAGGGAAATAAAAGTATCAATAAAATACTTACATGATGATAGGCATATGCAAAATTTATTTTCCTTGATTGGAGAGGTACTAAGAAGGTGATCAGGAAAATATGATTTCCCATTTTAAAGATACACACTTGAATTATGACTCAAGCAATGATATATGAAAAAGGGAAAATGTGGGAATGATATATCCCATTGGTAAGCTACGAGATGTAAAAATGGAAATAAAAGTTCCAAGGATGATTGATAAAATTTTACTAGATTTATTTCCAAACTAAAATAAAGAGATTGAGTAATTTAATGAATTGGTTGCGTGATGGGGTTTTTGATAATGAGGTGGGAGTTTTTATGAAATATGATAAAAGTAATGAATGGATAGGAGGAGGATGATGGATGGATGAGATCAATCCATGGGTTAAATTAACCTTCTTAAGCCAATGCTTGCACTATTTGATCGGTTTTGATGATGGATTGATTTGGATGGGAGATAATATGGATTTCATGACTTGTTGATTCCCAATCAATAGGTGTGAGAGATTGAATATAAATATTGGGAAATGATTGAGTTTATGGTTTGATTTTATTTATTGATACACAAGCATAACCTAAGAGGTTATTTGACTACATGGATTAATGATTATTGATCACATGATTAGATATCATGGATTTAATTTATTGTTGGTAAATAGAGGTGATTATGTGATGATGGTTTAACATTCATGATGGAGTATTGATGAAGCACACTGAGTTGTTTATGGAGTTAGCTATGGGTGATTGGCATAAATATGAATTTAAATTGTTATTATTTGAATGGGTTGATGTGGGTTAGGGATGTGATGTATATTTGGAGATGGAGTAATGATTTGGATTGGGTGAATAAATGTTTTTATAGTATTTAAATGGAGTTACAACATTATGTTCCAACATGAATTAAACAACACTTATTTTTATGTGTCACAAGACAATATGAACCAATGGTATGTGAAAATTGTCAGGATCTAGGAAGCACAATTGATCACCTTTGTATAAGCAACTAAATGAGGAATTTAACCAGAATCACAAGTAACTAGAATTCAAAAATAACACAGAATATGAGAGACAATACCCAATTGTATTAATACTCTTCCAGAAGGAAATTACAATAAAGAGATCACACACTCTTCCCACACCTCTTGGGCATACCATTAATCTTCCCTCAAGAGCTCACTCTCTCAACTAAGGTCACAACAAACAACTCAAACACAGAGTTGTTGTTCACCTCCACCAGCCAGTAATAATACTGCCAGTCCACCAGTCAGTAACAATACTGCTGGTCCACCAAGTACTCCAAGTTTGAGTATACACACATACTCCAAGTACACAATTTACTCCAAGTAGATCTCACCTAATCTTGCTCCTTGATGTGTTGATGTCACCTTTGATCTTGATACCCTGCAGATCTCCTTTGACCTCGCACACACACCTACAGATCAACCGACCTTACTTACCCATGTAGATCTTCTACCTGATCTTGTAACAACCTACAGATCAACCTGATCTTACATACTCAAAAGAACCCTTATCCTTACCTCACCAAGTCCTTATGATTCTCCATACTAGCACCCCTATGGATCTTCTACCAAATCTTGCTCTCCTGCAGATCTACCTGATCATACACACTTGGCACTGTGGCACTATGAGGAGCCAACCTTGCTCTCTCTATCTAGCACACCTTTACAATACAGCCCATGAGTTTATTATATAGATCCCATGACAAAAAATAATTAGAAATGCAACTCAAGACTAAAATTAGCCTTTAACATGCAAACAACTTGTTCGTTAACAAACTATCCATGAAACTCACAGTTTTGAACCACACAGGCGACCGACGTCGGTCCCTGTCTGTCTAGGGATGATCGACATCGGCTGATCCTTGACTAATGTCAGCTGCCCTACTGTCTTCCCATGACCGATGTTGGTTGGCATGACTGACGTCGGTAGCTATGACACT
Source organism: Torreya grandis (assembly GCA_037957365.1). Classification (NCBI taxonomy): domain Eukaryota; kingdom Viridiplantae; phylum Streptophyta; class Pinopsida; order Cupressales; family Taxaceae; genus Torreya; species Torreya grandis. Next base: position 676,273 of record JARHVA010000319.1, on the reverse strand, counting down.
CAGACCTCCTCCATGTTTGCATTTGAGTGAAGCTTTTAGCTCCACAACCTAACAATCTCCCACTTGGAGATAAATAGCTGCACTTGTACCTGTACCTATACATCTTTCTAATCTATTTCCTGGCTTGTATCCCTCTTCAAGCTCAATCTTGAAGACCAACCACCACACAACCTGTGATGATCCGCCTGACACTACCGGATCTAATCTGCACATGACTGTCTTCGATACCTGCCTGTTCAATGCTGGTTCCACCTGACCAACACCGGTAACTGTGTTCTCCTGTGAGTGATGAATTTTTACCTATGAGCTCTCTTTGGATCAAAACCTTGTCCAAATTTCCCTACTCAGAGATATTCAGCCATCTCCACTGATCTCTGTCCATCATCTCCTCCATGAACACTAAGGCTTTCCAGTTCTTAAGTTTGTCAAACATGTCTGTCTTTTGCTTAAGAACATGCATCTCCTTCTTGATCATGTGACCAAGCCTACAAATCCACATCTTCACAACAGAAGAAGAATCAGTAATACAAGTGATAGATAAAGAGTACCTACTTTCTTACCACATGCTAATTCAAGTGCATCCACAGTGAGAGTTACTGTGCATCTCTCATCACCCAAATTTTCTATAAAAATTAGCTGCATCTTCAAGACTGGGACCTGCATGACCTCCATCAACACCCATGTGTTGGCCATCTGCAATTTCAGCTGCACTTCCCCTTTGCCAATACTTTGACAAGTCTCACCAACCCCTAAATAAATCTTTCTAAAGTCTCCATGGACCTTAACATGGAAAAATACTCTATTTGGGGCTGCATGGAAAGAGGTAACAGAATCTATAAACCAAGATTCTAGTTTATCCAAGGAACATATAAGAGCAACCAGTGCAACAATCCATGCAACAATACCTACTTCTTTATTTCCTTCATGTTGATCTGCTACCAACCAACAATCTTTCTTTTCCTACTCTTTCTTTCCATAACTCCGTAATTGATCATTCGTGCCTTTGAATTCCTCCATTCTTAGCTTACTATATTTTGCCATTGCTATACTCCCACTCAATCAAAAATCCCTGAGAGTGACCTGTAATCAAACACAAACCTACTCCCTATAACCTTAGCTTTGATACCAACTTGTTAGGATCTAGGAAGCACAATTGATCACCTTTGTATAAGCAACTAAATGTGGAATTTAACCAAAATCACAAGTAACTAGAATTCAAAAATAACACAAAATATGAGAGACAATACCCAATTGTATTAATACTCTTCCAAAAGGAAATTACAATAAAGAGATCACACACTCTTCCCACACCTCTTGGGCATACTAGTAATCTTCCCTCAAGAGCTCACTCTCTCAACTACGGTCACAACAAACAACTCAAACACAGAGTTGTTGTTCACCTCTACCAGCTAGTAACAATACTACCAGTCCACCAGTCAGTAACAATACTGCCAGTCCACCAAGTACTCCACATACTCCAAGTCTGAGTATACACACATACTCCAAGTACACAACGTACTCCAAGTAGATCTCACCTGATCTTACTCCTTGATGTGTTGCTGTCACCTTTGATCTTGCTACCCCACAGATCTCCTTTGACCTCACACACACACCTGTAGATCAACCGACCTTACTTACCCATGTAGATATTCTACTTGATCTTACAATAACCTGCAGATCAACCTAATCTTACATACTCAAAAGAACCCTTGTCCTTGCCTCACCAAGTCCTTATGATTCTCCATACTAGCACCCTTGTGGATCTACTCTTCCAAAAGGAAATACAACAAAGAAGATGCCATAGTCTTCTTCCTTACACTCCTCTAGGGCTCCCACACCTTTAGGGCTCCCACACCTCTAGGGCATAAATAGTAAATCTCTTCAAGAGCTCACTCTCTCAATTACGGTCCCAATAATTAACTCAAACACAGAGTTGTTGTTCACCTCTAACTAGTTAGTATCAATACTACCAGTAAAACTGAGTATACACACATACTCCAAGTACGCAACATACTCCATGTAGATCTCACCTGATCTTGCTCCTTGATGTGTTGCTGTCACCTTTGATGTTGCTACCCCATAGATCTCCTTTGACCTCACACACATACCTGTAGATCAACCGACCTTACTTACCCATGTAGATCTTCTACCTGATCTTGCAACAACCTACAGATCAACCTGATCTTATATACTCAAAAGAACCCTTGTCCTTGCCTCACCAAGTCCTTATGATTCTCCATACCAGCACCCTTATGGATATTCTACCAGATCTTGCTCTCTCACAGATTTACCTGATCATACACACTTGGCACTGTAGCACTATGAGGAGCCAACCTTGCTCTCTCTATCTAGCACACCTTTACAATACATCCCATGAGTCTATTATATAGATCACATGCCAAACAATAATTAGAAATGCAACTCAAGACTAAAATTAGCCTTTAACATGCAAACAACTGATTCCTTAACAAACTGTCTGTGAAACTCACAGTTCTAAATTACACAGGCAACCGACGTTAGTCCCTGTCTGTCTGGGGATGACCGATGTCGGCCGATCCCTGACCAATGTTGACTGCCCTACTATCTTCCCCTGATCGACGTCAGTTGGCCTGATCGACGTCGGTAGCTGTGACACTTAGACCTCCTCCATGTTTGCATCCGGGTGAAGCTTTTAGCTCCACAACCTAACAAAAACCATGATGTTTATTATGTTACATGCATAAGGAATGATAAAGTCACAAGTGTAAGAATTTATGCACCATGATATGGAATATCATAATAACACCATTTGTAATGCACATAGTGATCTAGACTCAACAAAGAATAACAATGAAAACAAGATAATAAGCATTTTAAACTATGAAACCAAGTAAAGAAAATATATAAGAAAGTAAACAAATAACTATACAATTAAGTAAATAAAACACATAATTTGTACAAATAAGAAAACAAGTAAACAATACAAACAAGTAAAAAAATATCTTTTTGGATGTACTTAACTAGATTAAAACCTTTTGAGATATTATATCTTTGACAATGTAATCATTTGATGGGTAATCTGTGTAAAGGACACTAGGGTACGTTGACTAAGGACACTTTATTTTTGGATTGGTTTTACATTTTTTTTTTTGTATTTTTAGGGATGTTATATTATTTTTGGATATTGTGGATGATGTTGGTGGTTGAGTTAACTATAGATACCCCTTGTAAATGAATGTTGCCTACATAGTCCATATGGGCCTTAGGTCGATGTTGTTATCCAAATGAGGGAAGAGATGGAAAGTGAAGATATTATGTAAGATGATGATGAGTATATTAAAGTTACCCTCCCAAAAAATGATGATAGATGACATATTTTGATTATGGATAAGTGTTGTTGATGTTGAAGTGATTTTGGATGGATGTGTTGTTGTGTGGTGTTATCTAATGTTTATGAATAGTATTATTCTAAAACATGAGAAAAGGTGTGGCCACATAATCATGAAGATCAAACCCTAGACTAAAATGTCATAAGCAAATGAAAGGATGGGATATATATAAATGAATATGAATATATATACAAATGGATGGTGGATATATAAAAATGGATAATACTAGGGAATCCCCCCAAGTAACTAGGGTGTATATAGATAATGGTCTATGCATGATGATAGAAAGTAGTTTTCACCATGGTACTTATCCAAAGCACCATACAAATGGTTTTCAATTTTGGATGAATTATTTTTCTCTCTTTTTAATTTTTTCTTTATTTATCTCTGTCTCTCTCTCTTACATATATATAACAACACTAGAGTATTTTAGGCATGCAAGCACTTGAGGTCCATGATGTTCATTAGTTCATCAAGCTATTATCCTTCTTATGTATCTATTTTTTGGGCACCCAATCCATATTTGGAAATGATGATGTATAGACCTAACTAATTAGGTTCAAAATTGCCTTTATTTTTGCAATTAGTGTTGGTGTTCCATTGGATTTGCTTTAGAATGAGATCTCTAATTTCAAAATCTCTTGCTCTAATTTTATTATTTTAACTTCTACGGATATGGTTTTGACAAGCTTGTATATGGTTAATAGAAATAATGGAATATGGGGTTTCTCCTGTAAGTGTGAAGATGTTAGTATGGTAAGCCCACAAAGTAGGGTAAAGCTATAAATTCTAATAATGACCAACATCATTGAGAATGCACTAAAGGATTTTGAGGATATTTTTGTTTTATGCCTTTGCTTGTCCATTATCTTAGGGATAGTATGGTTTGGACCATTTGTGCTTGATATGGTAATTTTGGCAAAGGCCCTTGACATATATTTATTTGAAAGACTTACCATTATCTGATATAATGCTATAAGGGATACTATAATAGAAAATTATATGGTCTAAGATAAACTTGGAAATTTATTTACCGGTTATGTAGCTTAATGGAATAGATTTAACCCACTTATTAAATACTCAGTGGTGGTGATCATGTGATTTTGACCATCAAAATAATTGGGATTGATCATTCCAATGAGTTCTGAATTCCATGTGGACAATGGACATGGAGTGGTAATGGGTTGTAAAGCTTGTGATGGATTATGAATTAGGTCACCATATTTTTGGCAACAAACACATTTTTTGATAGATTGGCATGAATTTGATTCCATGGTTGGAAAATAATATTTAACACATTGAAGTTTCTTTGTAAGGACCATACCACTAGTATGATCACCAAAAATATGTTTTTGAGCTTTTTTAATGACTAAGGATACCTCTTAAGAATTTAAACACCATAATAAAGTTCCATCATAACCCCTATAATACAATGTATTTCCAAGGATGGTAAAATGTGAAGCTCATTAGAGGAAGTTTATTTTGTGTTTATGGGATAAGTTGGGGGGAATTATATTATTATGAAGGTATGTGTATATATCCTAGTACCAAGGGGAAATAAGACCAATAATAAATCAATTAATTTAATTCACTTTATGAGCTAATCTCTCTCAACTGGTCATTACTAGGGTTTTAGGAGGGTTTAGAGTGAATTAGGTTCTTAATGATTATTCATAAACCCTAGGCCCTTAAATCCTGATCCAATGCCACAATTTTCTATTGGACAACCCTATTCAACTTTACCCAGGTGCTCATATTCCCATGCATATTTTCCATACTATTTTGAGGGTAAGAAGTTGACTCTTGGTTTACAAACATGCCATTAGAGAAGGGTTGATAGGCTTAGCCTTTGATCATGTAGGTGATGGACCTAAGCTAACAAATGATGCCACAAGATTGAAGTATGAGGACCTAGTTACCATTTTTTAAATCCATTTGTCAACATGCAGAGTGTCATGGTCTCAACAATAAAAATAATGTTACTTTTATGTTGCAGTCCTGCCTTAAGAGAAGCTCAAGAGGGTCTTATTGACTAATTTGACCATAAGTCAAATTAAGTCAACCCCCTATATATTTGAAACTTTTTATAGGTCTCTTAGGTTGAAAATGTGTACCATGGTCTTAATAAAGTCAAACATTATGTTTTCATCCTTGTCACAATGGTTAGTTTGTCTTAAGTGATTCTAAGGTCACATTTTGAGTCATTTAATGAAGTGGTACAGTTTACATAGGAATAAAACTATTTAAAGATAATATTAAACATATCACATGTAAATAATAGTCAGATAAACCATTTTAGGATTGACATTTTATAGGTGCATTATCCATCCAAGAAGATCAGGTTGTTTTAGGTGGTTTTAAGCAGTTGTATGGATTTTAAAATAGTCAAAGCACATGAGAAGACTTGAAGGGTGACTCTTAAAATACCCATAGTTAAATTCCACACTCAAGTATATTTGATAAGCTCAAAAATAGAAAAAACCAACTTCTCTTTCCTATTGCTCTCCTAGACAAGCCAAAAAGGTCAACCGATCTTCCTTTGGTATGGACAAGAGGAGGTAAGTTAGATAAAATGACTTTGGTGGGTTATATTAATCTCTATATAATTATAATTCATGTAAATAGTCATAGGTTTGGTTTTTTGTGCTTCATGAACCATTGCTAAGAAGGTTAGCTTCTTAAAACTACCTGCACATCCCCAACACTTCAAATTTATTCTATATTTTCATTGTTTTGTGCAAACCAAGTGGTGTACATGATTTTATAGAGTATGAATACCTTTATCATGTGATTCTAATTCTAGTTTTCACATGTGAAGGTGAGTATATTAGCGATACCATCTCACTTTGCTAGTATAAGACTCCATTCAAGTATGTAGATAGAGTTTCACTTGTGCAGAGTTTATTTTCCTATAAATGGCTTCATAACAAGGATGAAATGTTTGATTTAAACATATAAGAGTATATTTGATAATTAGTATTCATAAAGGTTTTGGTCTTAAGAGTTTCCTTTATGATATGCAAAGCTTAGGATACTTGACATAGTCAAGTAGTTTTGGAATAGGCATATACAAGTTTCATGCTCAAACTTGAAGGAAAGATAAAGATATGAAAGGAAACATAGTAGTGTTGAAGGTTTTGAAACTAATTAAGGTTTTAAACTATTCCATGAACCTAGTGAGAGGTCATTATGATGATGACAAGGTTTTAACTTAGCATATAGTCCTACAAATTATGACACCTACATCAGCCTCAATAGTGGTCTACGAGTCAATATAAATGAAACAAAGGAGTGTTGAGATAAGGTGTTTGAGATCATTTGAGAACCTCAATTAGGTCTAAGATCATAGAGAGGATAATTGTGAAAATGGTAAAATCCATTGAATGTAAATAGACCTAGAAACATGTCTCTCAATTTTGGAAAGTTGAAATTGAGATAGTTTACCTTAACTTCTCTAAATCACATTTTACTCATACACTATATCATCTCATGGTGAAGTGCCTTAAAGTCTATATAGGTCTAATTGTTTCCATCTTGTATCCAAAGCCTAAGGGTAATGTCTTGAAATATAATGTGGTTATTTTATCAATAAAGGATGATGGTGGGATGGTTTCTAACTCAAACAATTTTGACTTGAAAGACTCAGTAAACATTGTGCTAAGATGACTAAAAGCAACCTAATTTATAGTGACCTATAATAGTGAATGAAACTATGGTCTCAAGGCATGATATGAAATCATATAGGTGTGTAATGTTTTAGTGACCCAAATAAGGATTAGATAAGATAAAATATAGTTTCAAGGAACACATCATCATCTATAAGAATCCCATGATTCCCTAAATAGAGCATTTACAGTCAGTCTGTAGATGCATAGTGTGTTGATGGTGGGAGACAAGAACCATGGTTTGTAGGTCTAGTTGTTCATTCAGGTTGTAAATGACCCAATGAACACCTACAAGAATCCCATTTTTTGATATGAGTGTCTACAATTTACTACAGTCACAGACTAATTTTAGTAAAGGAAAGATGTCAGTTTAGAAGGGTGAAAAAGGTGTATGAAGGATTTTACATGTTGAGACCACTCTCAAAGTGGCAGTAAAAAATATTCATGTGATCCTAATATACAAATAAATAAAATATAGAGGTTTTTAAATCTCAAAACATTGTTAGACCAAAACCATGCATAGTCACTTGGCTTGAAAAGCTAGTCATAGGTTTTGTAGTGTTGAGAGAGTTATAGAGGTGATCAAGAATTTAATTTTGGTTTATAAGGTACTTATGACATAATTAATCTCCCCATAACCTCATCTTGGCTATGAAAATAGGGGAATTTCCCTCTATTTTGTCTCAGATAGAGGGCACTCCCAGATACTCTAATCTATAGGCATAGTGTGTGAATAGTGATAAGGTGAAAGGGGGGAAAAAATGAATTGTATAAAGGTATGTAGAGTTTTAGTGAAGGTATTAAAAGGTTTATAAACACTAAAATTTATTGGAAACCATTCACAGGTGGTCATAGGACATCAAACACAGTCAGAATTATTAAGCCTAAACCCTACAAGTGCCTAGTTCTATTTATATGACCACATGATCATTTTAAACCATGTGAAACATTTAAGGGAGATTTTAGGAGGATTTAAATCCATTGGTTTGTATAAGGAATCATATAGAGGTCATTTTTGGCCTAAACTCACTTTAGGGGTACCTAGAATGTAGGAGAAAATTTGAGATGCCACTTTCAAACATTCATATCTAGAATTAATAATTACATGGAACCTAAAGGAGATAGGGTGGTTGAGGAGGGTCATTAAATCCAAATTTGTGGAATTATTTATAGGTTTGGATGTCTAACCTTTATAAATTATCACTAAGAAGCAAAACCTGCTAAAACCCTCCTAAAACCCTTGCTAGAATCTAATGGAGAATAAAAATATGGGGATGTATTCAAATTTTGTAAAATGGCTTGGAAATTATTTTGGAATTATTGAAGACTCTCTCAGGATCCTTGGCATCCACTTTTGTCATACCATCACTTGTATGGATAGACCTATTTTAGGGTTTTTTGTATGTTTTTGAGTGTTATTTAGGTACAAAAGAGAATGAAAATGTGAGAGTAATTTAAGGAGGTCAATAGTGACTTATTATAACTCCATATATTCATTTATCACCACATATAATCATATAAATACCTCTAATACATAGTTCACTACATGTAGTCTTAGACAGATAGTGAAAATGAGAAGTGACTGCCTAGTGAGAAGATGAGAAGTTTGATAAGTGGATAATTTTGAGGTATTATTGATGGAGTGGAAGGAAAAAGGGCTATAAATAGGTTTCCTAACACCTATTACATATATTTTTTTGAGAAATTGACTATCACCTTGATGATAAATGTGAAGACAAGTCTAGAAGAGCTAGTAAGTGATTGCTAGAAAGTGAGCACAAGTGTCAAGAGGAAGGCTAGTAGTTGGGAAGGTATTTGATGGTTGTCATAAATTTTTTCAAACCTAATTAAGATATTAAAAATGTGTAAAGTCTTCCTATTTTATTTTTAAATGATCAAGTGATGCTTCATCATGAAGGCAGTTTCAAGAAGGCTAGTTGAAGAGTCTCTACACTAGCTTGAAGAATTTGTCATGTTTTAGATGGAAAATTGTCTAATAAGACCTTGATGGTCTATTATCCACTCAATTATATTTAAAGTTAAATATTTTCCAAGTATTTACACTTGGATTTGTGACCTTTCCACTTCCCTTCTTCTCTCTCCTCTCACATGCTCTATAAATACAAGCCATTTTGGATTTTGTAAAAGAATCCACACCTAGTATGACAAAGCCCTACTAGTTTGAATACTATATTTTAATTTAAAATAAATATTTTAAATATGGTTTTGATTTCATGAATTTTTATTTAAGTTTGTGAAGTGGTGTATAGTGAAGTGTCTAGTGATAAGTATCTACCCTTGCCTTCTCTTTACTCTTCCATGTTTGAAGCAAGTAGTTCTCACTCTAACAGGTCACATGAAGTTTATTAAATTTTATTTTATTATATTTAAGTGTAAAAGAGCATCATTAGTGATTAATCTATCCTTTTATTCACTCACCTTGATTAGTGCAGTGCATATTACCTCTATGTTTGGAATACTTATGTTAGAGCAATCTAGGATGTTGAAATTAGTGTTGTGACTCATGTTTTATAATGAACTTGTATGGAAGTCTAGTGAATACAATTATATTGTATCACCTAATTAAATTATTTTTATTTTCATATTAATTATATCCCTTTTCATCAAAGTAAATGCATAGTGTAGGTGATAAGTTATCAAAGATCAATCTAGGGAGCTAGCCCTTAAAGATAGAGGTTTACCTTTGACATAGGAAACCCATGGTCCTAGAGGTATTTTAATGTTTTAATCAATATAGAGTAGGCTTTGAAAACCATATCTAGGGTGAAATATTGAGTGACAATAGTTCTATCATTCTCGTTGGGACCATTATCTCAAATACATCTTGTCAAGGTGAATGTTGGTCTTGACAATATCATAGCTGCATATAGTGTTATACTCATAATTTGGAGACTAAATTCAAGGTAGTATATGGTTCCATACCATTTTTTATCATTTATTTGTTCATACTTCATGGTCCTTACTAGGTCAACTACTAGTAGAGGTATCAATCCCATAAATCCACTCCTTCAACCTAAACTTCCTCTTGAAGTTCAACATCTTCAGCCTATCTTGAAATTTGAATAACAAGAGGAAGCCAAGAAGATCAAAGAATGAATATGAACTTAAGTACAAAATGGATATGTAGCATACATTCCCAACTTTTAACACTAATAATCCTATACACCTCAATGCATATGATGATATACTTCCTAATGCTACCAAGAGTGTTCCCACTTTCCATGGTGAAGATCATGTCACTCCAAATGAGAGTATTAGGGATATATCTAAATTTTGTATCTTTCACAATGTCACTGAAGTTAACATTACAATTAGGTTACTTATCATGTCTCTTAAAGGGAAGGCCCTTGACTGGTATAGGACATTATTGGGAGGATGTATCACCACTTGTGATGATTTTGGAGAGTTGTTGACGTCAAGGTTTGAAGACAAAAGTGATCACACATCACTCATTCATTATCTTAATCTGATTCAAATAGGTCTTAAGTAGACTATGCATGGCTTAAATGAGATATTTTAAAGAACTTGGTATAGGCTTCCTCATCCCATGAGACCACTTTCAAGATTTTTTTTTCCTACATATCTAAGGTCTATTGGAACTAACATAGCCATCATATTGCAATCTATGAGTGGTTACACCTTACCTAAAGGTTATGACCTAGCCAGTAGAGCTAAGAATGGCCTAATACAAGTTGGTAATCTTCCTCCAAAAGTTTCCATGCCTCTTTTGTCCAATATTTCTACCATTAATCCAAGTTTTACTCTAATCCCAAATGTAAATACCAAGTCTAGAGCTTCCCCAAAGAAGGCAAAAGATACCATTGATTGGGAGGTAAGGTCTAAAGCCTTAGAGGCTCAAGTTAGGAAACTAAATATAAAGTATAGATTTAACCAAAAACCTTACTCATATACTCAAAAATGGAATATGTTCCCACCTTAGTAATATGGTCAAGGGAGAGGGCAAGGCCAGCCTAACTTCAATAGGCCATCCAATGCATATAACCCAACTTCTACCTCTAACACAAGAGCCATGGTCCTGATTCATAGTAACTTGGTCCAAGGAAAAGAATGGTCGTAGGGAAAATACATGGATGCAAATTAATATGGAAGACAAGATTTAGTATCTCAAGGAGTTACTCCTCAATTGTCAGCAGAAGATGGGAACTTTATGTAATCAAAATTCAATGAAGGGTGTGGCATCCAAAGAGTGAGCTTGGCCAAATTTTCAGTGGAAGACACATCTGTCCTAAACCAGGGTAGTTATTTTGCATCAAATACAATATCAAAGAGGAAGGATTTAGGATATGTTCATGGTGTTTTGAAAATTCCAAGTAATCCTCCTACAAGACAAGAAGGTGTGACTACAAGTATGACAGTCCCTATAACTTATACACCTATTTCAAATTAGAATTTAGGAAGGGTAACTCAAAGTGATTCAATGCCTTAGGCTCAAAGCACTTATTTTCCTTCAAAGACACAATAAAAGGTAATTGTTACTTCTTTAAAAATTGTTGATTCTTTGAAAAATGATAAGGCATCTCTATCTCTTTGGGAAGTGCTTCACATGCCTAGTCAAAAATAACTTTTAGAAGAGTAGCTATCCCAAATCCACCTTAGTCCTCAACCATCAAGACATAATGGTAATGTTTCCATGACTAATTCTACTAATCACATTGTGTATCCCTCTACCAAATCTGAAAATCCTCCACCCTTCTACCTCACTCTTATTATTGGATACAAGATTTTTCACAATTGTATTGTAGATAGTGGGGCAAGTACCTCAGTGATGCCCAATCTTGTGGCAAATAAGTTAGGTTTGAAATATGAAACATATAGTAAGGGGAAATACAAGTTGTTGAGACACCAAATACATTAGTGGGATTATTCAAAGGTTTGAGAGTTTTCCTTCATTATTGTCCAAGCTTCCTAATCTTTCAAGATATAGTGGTGGTTGATTTTCCTGCTCACTTTTCTATCTACGTATCAACAAACTTTACAGCCAAGATAGGAGGTTGCCTCTTAGTTGATTGGTCCTTATTGGAATTAAATACAAGGTATGGATCAAAGGTAACTATTAAAACTCAACCATTGGCTAAGGTTTATATTGATCCAGATGTAGAGACAAGCTCTAATCTTAATTATACAATCAATGATCAAGAGGAGTATGTTATGGATGATGGAAAATCCTCTAAGATTGAAGTTATCTCTAACCTTTTCATATACTAGTATGGTGATGATACTTATGGAAATGATTCATACAATTTCATTGATAAAACTAATCTTGGTGCATACATCATCTATGAGGAAGGTGATGGATAATTTGAGGTAAGCATTAAATATTCTTTTTCACAAGCTGTTGAGGGTAACTACCTTGTTTATATGCATGATGATGATGGTCTTCAAATTTTGGTAGATCAAGATGATGAGGAAAACAATTCCATTATACCTACACAAGATGGAGGAGTCTATGAATGTGACAACCATAAAGAGGAAGATGATCCATGTTAGCAATCTCATGCCATAGTTTAAGAGTTTGAACAACTAAGACAACCCCCCCTCTTAAGAAGAATGAATCTGATAGTAAATTCATTGATTGATATACTAAGAATGAAAGAGAATGTATTTATAATCATGAAGATGAGTCTCAAACTATTGTCAAGGAGATTTTAGTCATAAAGGAGTCAAATGAAACCAAGGCATAAATGTTTATGTTTAGTCTCAACCTCAATCTGATATTGAACCAATTTTAGACATGCTAAAGTAGTAAGAGGACAAGATTGATGGTCCTATACATCAAATTCATCATATCCTATAAGAAAGTGAAGTTGAGGAAAATTTTATGACTCCAAAGTTTCATTTTGAAAAGTGTTAATTGGACATGGCAGAAGTCAAGCAAGTTACAAAGACAAACAAGACTATTGGAGGGCAAGATGGAGCATTATTGAAAGCTCCAAGAGACACACTTATAGTTAGTAAAAGATCTAAAGATGGTAACTCATTTGAATATATACACAATCAAGTGTTTATTGATTAGTATGATTCACATGATGGATTACTTTCTTGGAGCAGTAATGATGTAAAAGGCACTATCTTTGACCTTGGTTGAAGCAATGTTGTTTTGTTCTTCACCTCAAGTGTTTGAGGTCTTGTACATACTAAGATAAGTGTGTTTTTTTTGGTGTGGTGTCTTGTGTGTTTGTTTCCTATTGTTTGGTATGTGTTTATTGTTATTTCTGAGGCAATCTAATGTCAATATAGTGTATAGGTGACTCCATATCCCAATGGATAGGAGAAGGCTACTGGTCTTTGGCATGGCTAGCTTGCCACCCATAGGATATCACCAAAATGTTGACTAATTTGACCAAAAATCAAATTAAGTTAATCCCCTATATAGTTTTTCTTATAAGGTCTCTTAGGTTGAAAATGTGTACCATGGTCTTAGTAAGGTCAAACATTATGTTTTCACCCTTGTCACATTGTTTAGTTTATCCTAAGTCATTCTAAGGTCACATTTTGAGTCATTTAATAAAGTGGTATGGTTTTCATATGAATATATGTGTTTAAAGAGAATATTTAATGTCCCAAATGTCAATAATAGTTAGATAAACCATTTTGGGACTAAGATTTTGTAGGTGCAACATCCATCTAAGAAGATCTGGTAGTTTCAAGTGGTTTAAAGCAATTATGCAGCCTATACAATAGTCAAGACATGTGGTAATACTTAAAGGGTGACTCCTTAGATACCCATAGTTCACTTACATGCTCAGGTAGCTTTGAAAGGCTCAAAAATGGCAAAAACTAACTTTTCTTTCCCATCACTCTCCTAGACAAGTAAAAAAGGTCAACCAATTTTCCTTTGGAATGGATAAGATAAGGTAAGTTAGAAAAAATGCCTTTGGTGGGTGATATTAATTTCTGTGTACTTCCAATTCATAGATATATTTATAGGTTTGGATTCTTGTGCTTTATGAACCATTGCTAAGAAGGTTGGCTTCTCAAATCTACCTAGACATCCCCAACACTTTAGGTTTCTTCTCTGTTTGAATTATTCTGTGAAATCCAAGTGGTGTACATGATTTTTGAGAGTATGACTACATTTATCATGTGATTCTTAGAATATTTTTCACATGTGAAGGTGAGGATATTAATGAGACCATCTCACTTTGCTAGTAGAATACTCCATTCAAGTTTGCAAATAGAGTTTCACCTATGCAGAGTTTATTTTATTGTAAATGGATTTAGAACAAGGATTAAATGTTTAATTTAAACATATGAGAGTATATTTTATCATAATTATTCATGGAGGGTTTGGTCTTAAGAGTTTCCTTTATGATATGCAAAGCCTAGGATACTTGACACAATCAAGTAGTTTTGGAATATGTATCTATAGATTTCAAATTCAAACCTGAAGGAAAGATCAAGATATGAAAGGAAACATAATGGTGTTGAAGGTTTTGAAACTAACTGAGGTCTTAAATAATTCTATGAACTTAGTGAGAGCTCATTAGGATGTTGACAAGGTTCTAACTTAGCATACAGTCTTACAAATGATGACAAGGTTCTAACTTAGCATATAGTCTTATAAATGATGACACCAATAGGCAACCTCAACAATGGTCTGAGAGTCAATACAAATGAAATAGAGGAGTGTTGAGATGATGTGTTTAAGATCATTTGAGACATTCAATCATTTATAAGATCATAGAGAGGATCATGGTGGTAATAATATAGCCATTAAATGTAATTAGACCTAGAAACATGTCTCTCAAGTTTAGAAAGTTGTAATTGAAACATTTTAACTTAACTTCTCCAAATCATATTTTGCTCATACACTATGTCATCTCATGGTGAAGTGCCTTGAAGTCTAAACATGCATAATTGTTTCCATTTTTTATCCAAAGCCTAAGGTCAATGTATTGACATAGAAGGTGGTTATTTTATTAAGAAAGGATGATGGTGATATGGTTTCTAACTCAGACAATTTTGACTTGAAAGACTCAATAAACACTATGCTAAGATGACTAAAAACAACCTAATTTGCAGTAACCTATAGTAGTGAATGAAAATATGGTATCAAGGCATGAGATGAACTCATATAGGTATGGACTATTCTAGCGACCTCAAGAAGGATTATAGAAGATGAAATCTAGTGTCAAATAACACATCATCTTCTATAAGAATCCCATGATTCCCCAAATAGAGCATCTATAGTCAGTCTGTAGAACCATAGTGTGTTGATGGTGGGAGATAAGAAATATGGTCTACAATTATATTTGTTAATTCAAGTTGGAAATGACCTAATGACCTTCAAGATGAAACTAAGATAGAGAAATATATAGTACCAAGGCCCTAATAAACACCTACAGGTATCCCATTTTCTTGAGATGAGTGTCTACAATTTGCTACAGTCACAAACTAATTCTAGTAAATGAGAGATGTGAGTTGAGAAGGATCAAAGAGGTGTATGATGGATTGAAAATGTTGAGGCCACTCTCACAGTGGTATTAACACATCTTAATGTGATCCTAATATACAAGGAAATAGAACAAAGAGGGTTTTTAATCTCAACACATAGTCAACCCAAAACCTTACACAGTCACTTGGCTTGAAAACCTAGTCTTAGGTTTTAGAGTGTTGAGAGAGTTTTAGAGGTGATCAGGCATAGAAATTGACCTAAAGAAGCTATCCATAACCTCATCTTGGACAAGAAAATAGGGTAAGTGCCTTCTATTTTATCTCAAACAAAGGACACTCCTAGACAATCTAATTTATGGGCATAGTGTGTGAATAGGGATAAGGTGAAAGGGTGAACAAGAGGCATTGTGTAAAGGTCTGCATAGTTATATTTAAGGTATAAAAAGGTTTATATTCACTCATATCTACTGGAAACCATTCATAAGTGGTCATAAGACATCAAACATAGTTAGGCCTATTAGGCCTTAAACTAGGCCTAAACTCTACAAGTGCCTAGTTATATTTATATAACCATATGATCATTATATACCATGTGAAGACCTTAAAGGGAGATTTTAGGAGGATTTAGAGCCATTCATTTGTAGAGGTAATCACAAAAAGGTCATTTTTGGCCTAAACTCACTTCAAGGGTACCTAAAATGCAGTAGAAAGCTTCAGAGACCACTTTCAAACACTTATATTTATATGGAATAATTTCATGGAACCTAAAGGAGATAGGGGTAGTTGAATAGGGTCATGAACTCTAAAATTTTGAAATTAGTTCTAAGGTTGGAAGTCTAACCTTTATGAACTATCACTAAGAAGAAAAATCTGTTAAAACCCTTGCAAGAACCTGACAGAGAAGAAAAAAATGGGGATGCATTAAAAAGATGTAAAATGGCCTAGAAAATATTTTTTACTTATTAAAGACTCTCTCAAGCTCCTTAGCATCCACTTTTGTCATACCATCACTTGTATGAAAAGACCTATGTCAAGGTTTTTTGCAAGTTTTTGAGTGTTTTATAGGTATAAAAGATAATGAATAGGTGAGATCCATTTAATGAGGTCAATGGGGGCTTATTATAACTCCCTATATTCATTTATCACCACAAACAAGCATATAAATACCTTTGTTACATAGTTCACTATAGGCAGTCTTAGACATATAGTGAAAATGAGAAGTGACTGCCAAGTGAGAAGATGAGAAGTTTGATAAGTGGATCCTTTTGAGGTTTGAATAATGAATTGGAAGGTAAAGGGATTATAAATAGGTGTCCTAATACCTCTTCCATATATTTTGTTTAGCAACTGATTGTCACCTTGATGATAAATGTGAAGACAAGTCTACAAGGGCTAGTGAGTGACTATTAGAGAGTAAGCACAAGTATCAAGAGGAAGGCTAGTAGTTACAGAGGTATCTGATGAATATGATACCTTTTTTCCAACCTCCATAAGATATTGCATATGTGTCAAGGATTTTTAGTTTAGTTTCAAGTGATCAAGTGTTGTTTCATCATAAAGGTAGTTTCAAGAAGGTTAGTTGAAGAGTCTCTATGCCAGCTTGAAGAATTTATCATGATTCAAAAGGAAAATTGTCAAATAAAACCTTCATGGTATGTTCTCCACCCCATTATATTACAATTTAATTGGTTTACAAGTCTTGAAACTTGGATTTGTGACCTTTCTACTTCCTTTCTTCTCTCTCCTCTCACATGCTCTATAAATGCAAGCCATTTTGGATTTTATAAAAGAATCCACACTTGGTATGGAAAAGCCCTAATGGTTTGAATACTATATCTTCTATTTAAATAAATATATGCAATCTAGTTTTGATTTCATGACTTCTTGTTTAAGTTCATGAAGTGGTGCATAGTGAAGTGTCTAGTGATAAGTATCTATCCTTTATTCTCTTTACTCTTCCATGTTTGATGTAAGTATTTCTCACTTTAACAAGTTACATGAAGTGTATTAAATTATATTTTCCTATATTTAGGTGTAAAATATTAGCATTAGTGTATGCAATATGACTATTTATTCACTCACCTTGAGTAGTGCAATGCATATTACCTTCATGTTTGAAATACTTATGCTAGATCAATCTAGTATGTTAAGACTAGTGTTGTGAGTCATGTTTCATAGTGCAATTGTATGTTAGTCTATTGGAGATCATTCTTGTCTATGACCCCATTAGATTAGTTTTTTTTCATATTACTTCTATCCCTTTTCATCCAAGCAAACAAGTAATGTAGGAGATAAGCTATCAAGGATAAATCTAAGGAGATAACCCTTAAACCTATATGTTTACCTCTATTATAGGCAACCCACAGGCCTAAAGGTATTCCAATGTTTCACTCAATCTAGAGTAGGCTTGAACAACCATCTCTAGGGTGAAATATTGAGTTACAACAAGTCTCAAAGATCAAATTAAACTTGTATTGTATTTACCCTATTTGTGGATGGTATTTGAGGTATGTACTATCATATTATACCTTCCAATTCCCTCAAGACATCATGTCACCTTCACCAAACCTTATTTCTCATGACTGCACCTATGGTTTGTTTGTGTGTGAGTTAGGATCTATAGGCCTAGACATGGTTTATAGTATTTGCTTCAATTTTTAATGGATTTGAGGGTTACATGGAGTCATGTTATCATAATGAACCATATTAAAATCATTTTCCTTCCTTTAGGTTTATCATAGACCTCCAACTCTCTTAAACATGTAACCTTCACTTTCCAATGAAGATAGGCTTATAATTCACGTTGACTATGTAACTAAGGTTGAAGTGAATTAGTTTAGTCACATTTATATAAACATTTATTTAAGTCCATTTAATCCTTTGACCTTAGATGATTGCATTTATTGGTCATGATTTCAACCAAACTCTCCTCTCACTGACTATAAATGACCTTCTCTTCTTGTGTTTTGTAAATGGTATGTTTATCTTGCAAACCTGTAAGTGGTTATTAGAGTGGTCTAATTACACTTAAGGTTTTTAGGAATTTAAAGAAAATAATGAGTAAGGAAGGACCTTCTACATCATCTTAAGAATATAGTTAAGTTCCTTTGAACCCTCTAGGATCTCCAAGGCATCATACTCCACCAACCTAATCTCTTTCTTACACCTATCTAGATTGGTTGTAGGTGACTATTTTGTGGACTTCTTGAAAGTTAAGCCTAGGAGCATTCTCTTTTTAGCTATATCATGGCATTTTGAGAAGATTTAAACTTAATATAAATTCATTTACATTATCTATCAGTGTTTTTTGGTTCCTTCATAGCATGTTATGAACCTTTACCTTCTTGTCTTGAACTTATACTTGTGTATAGGCATTAAGGCTGCATACTCAATCATTTAAACATTCATTTGGCTCTTAAATCACTTAAGTACTATAAAAATATGTGTGACTTATCTCAAAATCACATCGACACTGAGTCATGCATTAAATATGTTCTTGTTTTAATGGCAATTAGCTCTTTTGGTTCAAAATGGGGGACCTACAAGTTTGTAACCTATAGGTTTCTATTTTGCTTGTATAAACTATTAAAAGGTGGTTTATTAAGTATTTTTGACACTTTCATACTATGAAATCTTATCCCATTTATTTTTAACCCTATCAATATGCTCATAGACTTCTAACAAATCATTATATTATCTTAAAATTTGAATTATGGTCCATACAGGCTTGTACATATAATCAATTCATATGTAAGGTATATACATAAAAGTTAGAGTTTATAGTCTGGTTCATACCTCTTGATAATAAAATGGGATATATCAATGTAAAATGGATGTATATGAGTCTATGATACCTCTCTCCATTGTCAAAAAATCTTAAACATGAACCTAGACTCATGAATGCTCTCTCATAGGTCTGCAAACTTGTGAGTGATTGAAACACTTTATAACCTTTGTTTGAGAGTAAAAATTTGGAATTTTAATCACTTTCTTAGACCTCCAATTTTAAAGGTTGTATCTCATGAATACAATTGACTTATCATTACCATTTAGGCTAAACATTGATACCCAAACTTGGATAAGGTTGCTTATAAACATAGACCATGGTTTCAAAGACCAAGACACTTGGAGACTATATACAAATATCAAATTCCAAGGGGGAACACATGAATATTATTAATTTTATATATAATCCATGAAATATAAGACACTTGATACTTTTCTAAAAGTGGTAACACTTCAAATCAACCAAACACACTTACAACAAGGTGATATGCTCACACACTTGAGACACCTTTCTCCTTATTTAAGATACAAACCAATGTTTAATTGCATGATGAAACTACCATGAAAAGGTTCATTTTATATTATTAAAACATTCCAAAAAACCATTTCCATTCATCAAATTTTGGCATGAAGAAACATGAGCAAAAGCAAACCCTGCTTAAATGGACAAGGCATAGTGACCTACTGTCACTCTTAGCTATTGTTCATAAAGGAAGGGCCATGAATATATAAAAAAATTCCACTAAATTTAATATAATTGGGATGCATAAAAATTATGAAAGTTTTAAACACCAACTTTCTCTTTCCTGGATGTACCATGCATTTGATTTTTGCCTTTCTAAGTTTGTGAAGGCAATAATGGAGGAGAGAGAGAGTGTATAATGCAACTGTTGGAGTTAAAACTTTATAAAAATCCTAAAAATAACTTACAGAAGTCTAATATATTCTTTAAAACTATTTTCACCTATAAGTTGATCTCTTAAGGCTGTATAAGTGCCCAAAAGTGCATTGGAAATAGTATTTTCCTTAATTTGGGCATTGAACTGCAAGTTTGTCAGTATCTAACCATTATTTGACCCATATATGACATCAGGTACATTATGATGATTCTTAAAATGTTTTTACTTTGGGATGGTACATACAACTCTTTAAAATTAGGCCAAAATGTGACAAAAAGACTTTGTGGCATAAGAGAACTTAATAAAAGGTTAATATATGACAAAATATCTTTCAAGACACATTAAATAACTTTTATAATGAATAATTACCATGTTAAAAATTTGAACACACTTGATAACACCATGAATCATAAATGACCCCTAGGACTAGACAAGCACACATGAGACCAAACCTTGGATAAAGCTAGACAATGACTAGTGTGACCACATGAAGACCATATCTGGCCATTTAAAAGACATTACAAGACCATATGCAAGTTTTAATTAAACCTATGAAAAATTTCAACCTATAAGGGTTGACTATTTTTGACTTGGTGTCAACAAATTGGCAATTCATAGGGGTAGTATGCCTGCAATGTTAGTAGATCAGTGGCCTTATCCTCCCATTGGGTAATGGAATCGCTCTTAAGTTGAAAACTAAAACTTAACTGCCTTTAAAAGACTCAAAATCATGCCAAACCATGCAATAATAATAAAATACACTATGTCAAGGGAATTTAAGGATAACTACACATAAAATACTCACTCAAAATAACACACCTAGCCTATTATGTATAGATTTCAAAACATGTTTGAGGTGTGATGAAACAACTCTGCTTGATTCAACTAGGGTCAAAAATAATGTTTCTAGAGTAACAACTACTCTATGAGAACAAATCACCATATGATGGATGTTTTTCAATGAAAACTTGTTTGTGAAGGTGGTCAAATGACTTACTATCCTTAAAGCTTCTGCTAGCTGCAAGTGCATCACTTGAGACTCTTTTGATTGATTTTTTTATCTCTTTTTTATGCATGATTGACATTTCAACCTACTTGGTCTACTTCATGCTCATTTTTCACTTCTCTATTTGCCTTTTAGGGATCATGAGACTTTATCTAACTTAACTTTCATCTGAACCATGATGTTGTAAGTTCTTAGAGGCATCAAACTTGCCTTCTTGCTTGCCAAACATTTTTACAATTGAGTCAAGATTAGATTTATCTCTATGATGATCCCCACTCACATAAAATCCTACCTTGACTTGATTACATTCCTCTATGTCTGCCTTCTTCTTAATTTGGATTTCACATTCTTTTTGGTACACACTAAGTCCATCATTGACCTCATCATCTAGCCATATTTCATTTGAGGAAGAGCATGACTACTTATTCAAAATCTTACATTATGGCATGGTAATATTGTCATAAATCATCACATTCCTCTTGAATGTGATGTTTATGAATCTCTTCCTCTTAGGTAGGCATAAATGCATCTTTTTTTTCACTACCATTCTCTAGTACACTTGGAATATCACCATCATCATCCATATGCAGAAAATAGCTACACCATGTAGCTTGTTGAGAGCCATCCTTAAAACTTATCTCAAGGGACTTATCATCTTCTTCATGTTTGATATATGTGCCTATACCTATTTATTCAATGAGTTTGTATGGATCAAAACCATGTTGATCAGCTCCCCACTCATCAAGATAGAGGTTAGCTTTTCCATCAAGAGATGTTAAAGGTTATTGGTCATTATAATAGTCTCCTTCTTTATTGATATTAAATTTCATGTTTGATGTGTTAGGCACATAGGGATCTATGTGAATCTTGGCTAAAGGTTCAAATTTGATAGAGACCTTATCACCATACTTGGTCCTAAATTCCATGTAGAACCAATCTAAATTCAAATATCCCCCAATCTTAGTAGTAAAGTCCCTTGACAAGCAAAGGGTAAAATGAAGTGGCACATTGATAACCATAACATTTTGAGATATGGAAAATGTAGGATAATCATGGAGGGTGAGTTATAAACCTTTGATAATGCCAATTTTCTTGGTAGTTGATCCATCTAGCTACAACATCCCCTAAAGTGTGATTCAAACTTCAACTTCAACTTGTCTGCTACTTGCTTAGGCATGATTGATGTGCTTTCTTCACTATCGATCAAAAAATTATGTACCAATGAGTATCTAATGATTATAAAGAGGTAAAATAGATGAGGTTTATCATTTCTTTTAGTTTTGATCAGCTTCCCATCATTAGTCTTCAACTCATTTGTCAAGACTACCCCTCTATTACTAGGCTGTTTAGGTGATGCATTGATCTTAGAGAGATAATATTAGAGTAGGTCTCTTTATCTAGGGATGGAAAATGTTTCCCACATTGGTATGCTTACATGGACTTTCTTCATTTTCTCAATAATATTCATAAGAGAGATTCCAACCTTGTCATGTCCTCTAGGATCTATAACACTACCACTAACTTGTGTGACATAATGCATAATAAAAGACATGGAAAGAGCTTTAGCATTCTAAGTTTTCTAATTCACTTGAGCCATAGGGGATGAATTTGACATACCTGCTCCTTGAGGTGATTGAGATTTTATGTTTGGACCACCACTTACCCATTTTACTTCTCAACCACTCTCTTATTTGATAGTAGTTCATCAAGGTAGAATTTTATTGGGCATCTCTTTCAGTATTCTCTCCTCCATTATGCATATCTTCTTGAGTAATGGAAGGAATTATTACCCATTGAGCCATATAGGCTTGATTGAATGCATCATTTCCATAAGTGGAAAAGTCATAAGGCTGGTCCCATTGTTATCCATTATCTTGTACAAGGTTGTTTTGGATAGGTACAAGTGCTTTAGAAGTAGAATGAGCATTCTAATTTTGTCCATTGTGTTGCCTCACTTGAGTTAGGTTCCTTTGTTCTTAGTATTGACCTTGAAAAAGTTGTCTAAGAGCTTGATAAAATTGATAGGGATGGTAAGGACCTTGAAAAGATCTCCATTATTATTGTTGTTCCCTCTTAAGGTTTTGGTTATCTTCTTGAGCTACCTTAAGAGATTTGGTTAGTTCTTCCTCTTTTGACATGTTTGGTTGATTAGGGGCAGCTTACTTATGCTTGGGTGTGGGTATGGGAGCAATGGTTGGTAGAGGATTTTGCACATCAACTCCCTTACTTATCAAGATAAAGGTTAGTTATGCCATCAATAGGTGTTAAAGGTTATTGGTTATTATGATAGTCTCTCTCTTCATTGATATTTAAGTTCATGTTTGATGTATTAAGCACATAGAGATCTACATGAAAATTGGATAAATATTCAAATTTGATAGAGACCTTAGCACCATACTTGGTCCTAAATGCCATTTAGGACCAAATTGAAGTCAAGTGTCCCCCAATATTAGTAATAAATTTCCTTGACAAGTAAAGGGCAAAATGAGGTGGCACATCCACAACCACAACATCTTGGGAGATGGAGAATGTAGGAAAATCATGGAGGGTGAGTTGTAAACCTTTGATAATACTAATTATCTTGGTAGCTAATCCATATAGCTACAACACCCCCCTAGAGTGTGACTCATACTTCAACTTCAACTTGTCTGCTACTTTCTTAGGCATGACTGATGTGCTTGCTCTACTATTAATCAAAAAATTATGTACCAATGTGTCTATAATGAATATAGAGAGGTAAAATGGTGGAGTTTTATCCTTTATTTTAGTTTTGATTGGCCACCCATCCTTATTCTTCAACTCATTTTTCAAAACTATCCACCTTTTACTAGGCTACCTAGGTGATGCATTGAGCTTGGAGAGCTCATTTTGGAGTAGGTTTCTTTGTCCATAGATGTAAAATGTTTCCCACATTGGTATGCTTACATGTAATTTCTTCATTTTCTCAACAATATTCATAAGAGAGATTCCAACATTTTCATGTCCTCTAGGAGATATAACACTGCCACTAGTTTGTGTGACTTCATGCATATGAAAAGGCATATAAGGAGCTTTGGCATTTTGAGATTTTTGATTTACCTAAAACATAGGGGATGTATTTTACATACCTAATCCTTAAGGTGTTTGAGAGTTTTTGTTTTCACCACCACTTTCCCCTTGTACCTTCTCAACCACTCTCTTCTTTGATCTTTTATTTGCAGCTATAGAGTCTGATCCAATGTTTAAGTTACCTTGGTATTTGACTACACATGAGTCCTCTTGATAGTAGTTTATCAAGGTAGAATTTGATTGGGAATCTCTTGCATTATTCTCTCCTTGATTATGCAAATCTTATTAAGTCATTGAAGGCATTGTTCCTCATTGAGCCATATTGGCTTGATTGAATGCATCATTTGCATAAGTAGAAGAGTCATGAGGCTAGTCCCATAAAGGCTATTGTCCATTTTCTTGTAAAAAATTGTTTTGGATAGGTACAAGTGCTTTGGAAGTATAAGGATCATTCTTAATTTTTCCCATTATGTTTCCTCACTTGAGTTAGCTACCCTTGTCCTTGGTATTGACCTTGAAAAATTTATCTAGTAGCTTGATAAAATTGATAGGGTTGGTAAGGACCTTGAAAAGAACTCTATTGTTTTTGTTATTGCCTTTTAAGGTTTTTGTTATATTCTTGATTTGCCTTAAGATCTTTGGTTAATTCTTCATCTTTTGACTTGTTTGGTTGAAGGAGGGTAGCTTGCCTATGCTTGGGTGTGGGGATGGGAGTAATGGTGGGCATAGGAGTTTACAAATCACCTCCACACTCATCAATATAGAGGTCATCTATGTCATCAAGAGGTGTTAAAGGTTATTGGTCATTTAAATAGTATCCCTCTTCATTTATATTGAATTTCATGTTTGATTTGTTAGGAACATAGGGTTTTACATGAAAATTAGCCAACGGTTCAGATTTAATAGATACATTAACACCATACCTAGTCCTAAATTCCATGTAGGACCAATCTGAAGTCAGGTATCCCCCACTCTTAGTAGTAAAGTCCATTTCCAAGTAAAGTGAAAAATGAGGTGGCACATCCACAACCATAAAATATTGAGAGATGGAGAATGTAGGACAATCATGGAGGGTGAGTTGAAAACCATTGATAATACAAGCTGTCATGGCAATGATCCACCTAGATACAATACCCCCTCAGAGTGTGATTCATACTTCAACTTCATCTTGTATTCTACTTGTTTAGGCATGATAAATATGTACAAACCTATTTATTCAATGAAATTTTATGGATCAAACCCATGTTGATCAACTCCCCACTCATCAAGATAGAGGTCAGATATTCCATCAAGAGGTGTTAAAGGTTATTGGTCATTAGGATAGTCTCCCTCTTCATTGATATTGAAGTTTAAGTTTTTGTGTGTTAGACACATAGGAATTTACATGAAATTTGGCCAAAATTTTAGATTTGATAGAGGCCTTAGCACCATACCTGGTCCTAAATGCCATGTAGGACCAATCTGAAGTCAATTATCTCCCAATCTTAGTAGTAAAATCCCTTGACAAGCAAAAGTAAAAATGAGGTGGCATGTCCAAAACCACATCTTGAGATATGGAGAATGTAAGATAATCATGGAGGGTGAGTTTTAAACCTTTGATAATGCCAATTGTCTTGGTAACTAATCCATCTAGCTACAACACCTCCTAGAGTGTGACTCATACTTCAACATTAACTTGTCTGCTACTTGCTTAGGCATGACTGATGTGCTTGCTTCACTATCAATAGAATAATTATGTACTAATAAATCTCCAATGATTATAGAGAGGTAAAATGGATGAAATTTATCCTTTATTTTAGTTTTTATTCGATTCCCATCCTTAGTATTCAACTCATTTGTCAAAACTACCACTCTTTTACTAGGCTACCTAGGTGATGCATTGATCTTAGAGAACTCATTTTGGAGCACGTCTCTTTATCCAAGGATAGACAATGTTTCCCACATTGGTTTAATTACATGTAATTTATTCATTTTATCAATAATATTCATAGGAGATATTCCAACCTTTTCATTTCCTCTAGGATCTATAACACTACCACTATGTGACTTGATGCATAATAAAAGACATATAAAGAGCTTTGGCATTCTGAGTTTTTTAATTTACCTGAGCCATAGGGGATATATTTGACATACTTGATTTTTTATGTGGTTGAGATTTTATGTTTGGACCACCACTTACCCCTTGTACCTTCACAACCACTCTCTTATTTGACCTTGTATTTGTAGCTATAGAGTTTGATCTAATGTTCAAGTTACCCTAGTAGTTAACTGTACATGAGTCCTCTTAATAGTAGTTCATGAAAGTAGAATTTTATTAGGAATCTCTTCCATTGTTCTCTCCTCCATTATACACATCTTCTTGAGTCATGTAAGGTATTATTCCCCATGGATCTATATAAGCTTGATTGAATGCATCATTTGCATAAGTGGAAGAGTCATAAGGCTGGTCGCATGAAGGTTGTAATCCCTGGTCTTGTATAAGGTTGTTTTGGATAGGTAAAAGTGATTTAGAGGTATAAGGAGCATTCTAATTTTGTCCATTATGTTTCCTCACTTGAGTTAGGTGCCCTTGTTCTTAGTATTAACCTTGAAAAATTTGTCTAAGAGCTTGATAAAATTAATAGGGATGGTAAGGACCTTGAAAATACCTCCACTATTGTTGTTGTTGTTGCCTCTTAAGTTTAATTCTATTCTTGATTTGCCTTAAAAGATTTGGTTAGTTCTTCCTCTTTTAACTTATTTTACTGATTAGGGACAGCTTGATTATGCTTGGGTGTAGGGATGTGAGTAATGGTGGGCATAGGAGTTTGTACATCATCTCCCCAATAATCAAGAAATAGGTTATTTATGCCATCAATAGATGTTAAAGTTTATTGGTCATTAGGATAGTCTCTCTCTTCATATATATTTAAGTTAATGTTTGATGTATTAGGCACATAAGGATCTACATGAAACTTAGATAAAGGTTCAGACTTGATAGAGAACTTAGCACCATACCTGGTCTTAAATTACATGTAAGACCAATTTAAAGTCAAGTATCCCCCAATATTGGCAATAAATTTGCTTGATAAGCAAAAGGCAAAATGAGGTGATACATCCACAACCACAAAATCTTGAGAAATGGATAATATATAAAGATCATGGAGGGTGAGTTACAAACATTTTATAATGTTAATTTTCTTGGCAACTGATCCATCTAGCTACAACACACCCCTAGAGTGTGACCCATAATTCAAATTCAACTTGTCTGCTACTTGTTTAGGCATGACTGATGTGCTTGTTCCACTATTAATCAAATAATTATGTACCAATGAGTCTCTAATGATTATAGAGAGGTAAAATGGTGGAGGTTTATATTTTATTTTAATTTTGATTGGCTATCCATCCTTATTCTTCAACTCATTTGTAAAAACTATCCATATTTTACTAGGCTACCTAGGTGATGCATTGAGATTAGAGATGTCATTTTGGAGTAGGTTTCTTTGTCCAGGGATGGACAATGTTTCCCACATTGGTATGCTTACATGGAATTTCTTCATTTTCTCTATAATATTCATAGGAGAGCTACCAACCTTGTCATGTCCTCTAGGAGATATAACACTACCACTAGTTTGTGTGACTTGATGCATAGGAAAAGGCATATAAGGAGCTTTGGAATTTTGAGTTTTTTTATTTACCTAAATTGTAGGGGCTACATTCAACATTCTTGATCCTTGTGGTGCTTTAGATTTTGAGTCTGGACCACCACTTGCCCCTTGTGCTTTCTCAAATGTTCTCTTCTTTGACATTATATTTGTAGCTATAGAGTTTGATCCAATGTTCAAGTTACCTTGGTAGTTGACTAGACATGAGCCCTTTTGAAAGTAGTTCATCAATGTAGCATTTGATTGGGCATCTCTTCCATTATTCTCTCCTTGATTATGCATATCTTCTTGAGTCATTGAAGGCATTGTTCCTCATTGAGCCATATAGGCTTGATTGAATGCATCATTTGCATAAGTGGAAGAGTCATGAGGCTAGTCCCATGAAGGCTACTCTCCATTGTCTTGTACAAGATTATTGTAGATAGGTACAAGTGCTTTGGAAGTAGAAGGATCATTCTAATTTTTTCTATTATATTGCCTCACTTGAGTTAGCTACCCTTGTCCTTGGTATTGACCTTGAAAAATTTATCTAGGAGCTTGATAAAATTGATAGGGCTAGTAAGGACCTTGAAAATACCTCCATTGTTATTGTTTTTTCCTCTTAAGGTTTTGGTTTTATTTTTGGTTTGCCTTAAGAGCTTTGGTCAGTTCTTCCTCTTTTGACTTGTTTGGTTGATTAGGGGTAGCTTGCTTATGCTCAGGTGTGGGGATAGGAGCTATGGTGGGCATAAGAGTTTTCACATCAGCTCCCTACTCATCAATATAGAGGTCATATATGCCATCAAGAGGTGTTAAAGGTTATTGGTCATTAGCATGGTCTCCTCTTCATTTATATTGAAGTTCATGTTTGATGTGTTAGGCACATAGGGATATACATGAAACTTGACCAAAGGTTTAGATTTTATAGAGACCTTAGAACCATACCTAGTCCTAAATTCTATGTAGGACCAATCTAAAGTCAAGTATCCTCCAATCTTAGTAGTAAGGTCCCTTGACAAGTAAAGTGCAGAATGAGGCGACACATACATAACCACAAAATATTTATAGATGGAGAATGTAGGAAAATCATAGAGGGCGAGTTTAAAACCTTTGATAATGTAAACTGTCTTGGTAGATTATCCATATAGCTACAACACCCCCTTATAGTGTGATTCATACTTCAACTTTAGCTTGTATTCTACTTGCTTAGGCATGACTATTGTGCTTGTTCCACTATAAATAAAAAAATTATGTAGTAATGTGTCTTTAATGATGATAGAGAGGTAAAATGGAGGAGGTTTATCCTTTCTTTTAGTTTTTATTGGATGCCCATCCTTATTATTTAACTCATTTGTCAAAACTACCCCTTTTTCACTAGGTTGCCTAGGTGATGCATTGAGTTTAGAGAGATCATTTTGGAGTAGGTATATTTATACAAGGATGGAAAATGTTTCATAAATTAGGATGCTTACATGGAATTTCTTCATTTTCTCAAAAATATTCATAGGAGAGATTCCAACCATGTCATGTCCTCTAGGAGCTATAGCATTACCATTAGCTTGTATGACTTGACGCATAGAAAAGGCATATAAGGAGCTTTGACATTCTAAGTTTTTTGATTTACCTAAGCCATAGGGGTTGAATTTGACATACCTGACCTGTGAGGTGATTGAGAGCTTATGTTTGGACCACCACTTACCCCTTGTACCTCTTCAACCGCTATCTTCTTTGACCTTGTATTTACAGTTATAGAGTTTGATCTAATGTTCAAGTTACCTTGGTAGCTGAATAAACATGAGTCCTCTTGATATTAATTCATCAAGGTAGAATTTTATTGGTCATCTCCTCCATTATGCATATATTCTTGAGTCATGGAAGACATTTTTCCCTATTGATCCATATAGGCTTGATTGAATGCATCATTTGCATAAGTGGAAGAGTCACGAGGCTGGTCCCATGAAGGTTGATTTCCATTGTCTTGTACAAGATTTTTTTGGATAGGTAAAAGTCATTTGGAAGCATAAGGAGAATTATAATTTTGTCCATTATGTCATATCACTTGAGTTAGTTACTCTTGTCCTTGGTATTGACCTTGAAAAAGTTGTCTAGGAGCTTGATAAAATTGAAGGGCTAGTAAGGACCTTGAAAATACCTCCATTATTGTTGTTTTTGTTTCCTCTTAAGGTTTTGGTTCTCTTCTTGAGATTCCTTAAGATATTCGGTTAGTTATTCCTCTTTTTACTTATTTGGCTGATTAGGGTAAACTTGCTTATGCTTGGGTGTGGGGATGGGAGCAATGGTGGGCATATGAGTTTGCATATCAGGAAACAAAGGTATGAGAGGTTTAGGGGATATCTTCCTAGATTGAATAAGGAAATTATCAACCCTTATAGCAATTTTAGAGGCATGAGGAAAAGTATCCCCTCCCATGGATTGAATCATCATAGATATGTCACTATTAAAAGCTTTGAGGTAATAAAGAAAAGCATGATGGGCAGTAGGCCTTACTAAGAGTGGGATCCAATTCAAAGTCTTTTAAGATATTGTGTTGAAATATTGAATGGCCTCTTGAGGTGATTTATTTATTGTAGTCATCTACTTAGTCAAGGATAAGTGATCATATTTGTCTTCAAAATATTCTTCTCAAGGCATCACCTAATTCATCCCATGTAATGATGGAGTTGGGAGCCAAAGTACCATACCAATCAAGGCATTACCCAATTCATCCCATGGATTGAATCATCATAGATAAGTCACTATTAAAAGATTTGAGGTAATAAAGAAAAGCATGATGGGTAGTAGGCCTTACCAAAAGTGGGATCCTATCCCAAGTATTTTGAAATATTTTGTGGAAGTCTTGAATGGCCTCTTGAGATGTTCTATTTATTGTAGTCAGCTACTCAGTCAAGGACAATTGATCAAATTTGTCTTCAAATATCCTTATCAAGGCATCACCCAATTCATCCCATGTAGTGATGGAGTTGGGATCCAAATTACCATACCAATCAAGTGAATTTCTTTTGAAATAGATAACCGACAATATAATGGAAACATTTTCTTCTTTGATGTTGTGTATATTGCAAAAGTTGGCAATGTTTCTTACGTGTTCAATAGGAGTAATGGAAGCTTCTCCTATGTATGAAGGCACACTTTTTAGGGATGACATAGGAATGCCATCATAGTGATCAAGAGATAAAGGACTATGTAAATTTAAGGAAACAAATGGTAGGTTCCTTGGGGATGCCATCTTGAAAATTATACCTAAGAAAAGTCTCCTAATAGGTATATGAGTAGCAAATGATTTCTTGGAGTATGGATGTGTGTTAGCAAACCTCTTAATTCTAATTGAATAGTAAAGTAGCTCTAAAAATTCAAATGGAATTAATTTATTAGATGATATTTTTCTTATCTTCAGCATGAAAATAAATCATTAGTTTTTAACTAAGAGCCAATGAGTGCTAGAGTCGCTAGATACTGCATGAAGTTTTACAACTTCAAATTTGCTGAAATGAACATCTACCTTGACAACTTCTTAGACCATGAGGTTTTATCAAGTGTTACAAAAATATTATCAATAAAATTTTCACCATAATTAGGGATAATTTATCCTCATTAAATTTTATGTGACATGGAAACACCTCAAGGTTGTGGGTGACCTATTAGAGAGGTGAATCTCTAGATTGAAGGGTTATCTCCCTTTGCACAACACCTACAAATAACCGCTAATATACTTTATTTGAATAAAAAGGGATATAAGTATATTAAACACTAATATAATAGAGGCAATGCACCAATTGTTAGGATTGTGGAGCTAAAAGCTTCACTGATGCAAACAGGATAGGAGGTTGCTCAAGGTTGCTGAGTTGCAGAAGAAGTTGGGGTCGGTCTGATCAGCCGACGTCGGCGGGATAGCACAGAGAAGCAACCGACATCGGTCATATATCGGCCGACGTCGGTCACCTCCAGGCGGATAGGGACCGACGTCGGTCGCCTGTGTAGTTCGACTGCGAGTTAATTACGGGCAGTGAACTAACGAACCAAGAGTTTGCATGATGAGTGCTAATTTTAGACTCATAGCTGCGGATCTAATTATTGTAATTAGATGTCTAATCATTGTTTGGATGAGATCTATATAATAGACTCATGGTTGTATTGTAAAAGTGTGCTAGGGAGTAAGAGAGCATAATTATAAGCTCCTTCTGTGTGTGAGGTAGAGCTATGGTGCGTTCCTCCTAGTGCCACAGTACCAGGTGTGTTGGTGCTGGATTGGAGAGCCAGCTGGGTTCTTCAATAAGTAAGATCGTTGATCTGCAGGTGTATGTGTGTGCAAGGTCAAGGTTCACAGGTGATTGGAACCATTGCTTGATTTGTAGGTGTGCAAGGTCATACAGACAGCAACACTACAGGGAGTAGTATCAGGCAGGATCTACTTGGAGTACAGGTGTGTACTCGGATAGAGCAAGAGGAAGGCAAGGGAGTTCCTTCCATAAGTATGGTCTGTTGAATTGCAGGTTGTTGCAGATTCATGGGAGATCTACTTGAAGTACCTTGAGTACTTGTGGAGTGCGTGGAGCACTTGTGGTGTGCGTGGAGCACGGGGAGGTGAACACCAACTCTGTATTTGAGTTGGGTGTTGGGACCTGTGAGAGGGAGAGCTTTGGGGAGAAGAATTACTGTTCACTTGAGGCGTGGGAAACCTCTGTAAGGTGGTGGAGAAGAAGTGGCATCTTCTTTATTGTATTCTTTTCTGTATAAAGTGTTAATACAATTTGGTATTGTCTCTCATATGCTGTGTTATTCTGAATTCTAGTTACTTGGTGAATCTGGTTAATTTCCGCATATTAAGTTGCTTGGTATTAGTAATCAAATTGTGTGCTTCCGGTGTACACCCTCCCAACAAGTGGTATCAGAGCCTTGGTTGTAGGTTCTTGAGCTTGATACCAACAGGTGGTATCTGAGCTGAGGTTGGAGGAAGCAGGTTTTGTGTTTGGTTACAGGGCACTCTCAGGGGTTTCTGATCGAGTGGGAGTAGAGCAACTGCAGATCAAAGTAAGCTAAGAATGGAGGAGTTGAAAAGCACAGATGGTCACTCACGGTCCTATGGAAAGAAAGAGCAGGTAAAAGATTATTGTTGGTTGGTAACAGATCAGCATGAAGAAACTGAAGATACAGATGTAGCAGGTGTTGTTGCACAGGATGTGTTTGCAGGTTTCTTGGATAAAGTTGAATCTTGGATAAAAGATTCGGTTGCCTCTTTCCATGCAGTTCCAGGTAGAGGAGCTGGTAAGCCTTGCCAAAGGATTGGCAAAGGGGAAGTGAAGCTGAAATTGCAGGCGGCCAACACACAGGTGTTGATGAAGGTCATGCAGGTCCCAGGTTTGGAGATATGGCTAATTTCTTCAGAAAGATTGGGTGATGAGAGATGCATAAGAACTCTCACAGCGGATGCACTTGAATTAGCTGGTGGTAAGAAAACAGGTATCCTTTATCTACTTGTTTATATTACTGATTCTTCTTTTGTTGCGGAGACGTGGCTTCGTAGGCTTGGTCACATGAGCAGGAAGGAGATGCATGTTCTTAAGTGGAAGACAGATATATTTGATAGGCTTAAGAACTGGAAAGCCTTGGTGTTTATGGAGGAGATGGCGGACAGAACCCAGTGGATGTGGCTGGATACTTCTGAGCAGGGCAGTTTGGACATGTGTTTTGATTCAAAGAAGCTCGCGGGTAAAAAGTCATCACTCACAGGAAAACACAGGTACCGATGTCGGTCAGGAGGAACCGGCGTCGAACAGACAGGTGCCGAGGTCGGTCATGTGCAGACCGACGCCGGCGATGTCGGGCAGGGTAAGACCGATGTCGGTCAGGAGACCGACGTCGGCAGTATGTAAGACCGATGTCAGTTATCAGGACCGACGTCGGCAGCAGGGATACCAGCGCAGGCAGGTTGGTAGTCAGGTACAGACGCATGAAACCGACGTCGGTCGGATGCAGACTGTGGGGTGACCGAGGTCGGTTACTGTAACGAATTTTGGGTGGACAGCAAGCTGTCAAGGAGTCTCAAACACCCATACGGAGGACTGAAGGCGTAAGTAGGCCCTCAAATTCGTTGTTCCTCTTCTTCATACATGTTGCTGATTGTATAGCAGGAAGGATCCAGGATATAGGTGTGAGCTTGGCATGGATGAGGATGTGATTCCTTGGAGGAGAACCAGACAGGTGTGTTTTGGTAGAGTTGCCAGCAGGTATGAAAGCACAGAGACGAATGGATACCTTAGTAGAAGAATAGAGAGAACGGATACATGAGACAGAAGATCAGGTATATGATCTTGAGGAGCTGCAGGACAGTGGTACAGGTTTTGACAGGTGGAGGACGGAGCATGGCTTCAGTCAGTGTCAGGTAACTACTGTGGTTTTGGCTTACCAGGGGGATGATGAGTCGCGACATCATTCTGTTGCTGTATGT
Source organism: Torreya grandis (assembly GCA_037957365.1). Classification (NCBI taxonomy): domain Eukaryota; kingdom Viridiplantae; phylum Streptophyta; class Pinopsida; order Cupressales; family Taxaceae; genus Torreya; species Torreya grandis. The sequence continues at coordinate 641,976 of JARHVA010000319.1, read as the reverse complement.
GGATGGTATGTTTTGCTATAGCAGGTGTGTACATACAGGGTTTTGCTGAGCTAAGGGTAAGATTAGTTCAGTGACATGTCATGAGGAGTTTGGAGCAGCGGAATTCTTTGACATGGGAGGCATGGAGATCACAGGGTGATTTTGTCTCGGGTGGGAGCTGATGTGAATCAGGTGTTGGCGAGGTTCGGGATGTAGAACCGGAGCACACTAAGGGCTGGACAGGTACAGTGTCCGAAATCACATGAGGTCTGGTATAGACCTGAGTATTCCCATGCAGTGGGAGCTGTCAGAGAGTTAGGAGCCAATTTGGGGAAGTGGATTCTCAGGTTTTTTGAGAGGGACCGGCAGCAGGTGTTGCTATGTAGGGTCAGGACTTCACTACATGTATTTGTAGGTTCGGATGTGGCAGGGTACTCGGATGACAGGTGGTACACCACGGGATGTGTGGTGGGTTGTCTTCAGGTGGGAGCTTGAAGAGGGATACAAACCAGGAAACAGATTAGATGGAGTACAGGTACAGGTACAGTGCAGCTGTTTATCTCCAAGTGGGAGATTGTTAGGATTGTGGAGCTAAAAGCTTCACTGATGCAAACAGGATAGGAGGTTGCTGAAGGTTGCTGAGTTGCAGAAGAAGTTGGGGTCGGTCTGATCAGCCGACGTCGGCGGGATAGCACAGAGAAGCAACCGACATCGGTCATATATCGGCTGACGTCGGTCACCTCCAGGCGGACAGGGACCGACGTCGGTCGCCTGTGTAGTTCGACTGCGAGTTAATTACGGGCAGTGAACTAACGAACCAAGAGTTTGCATGATGAGTGCTAATTTTAGACTCATAGCTGCGGATCTAATTATTGTAATTAGATGTCTAATCATTGTTTGGATGAGATCTATATAATAGACTCATGGTTGTATTGTAAAAGTGTGCTAGGGAGTAAGAGAGCATAATTATAAGCTCCTTCTGTGTGTGAGGTAGAGCTATGGTGCGTTCCTCCTAGTGCCACAGTACCAGGTGTGTTGGTGCTGGATTGGAGAGCCAGCTGGGTTCTTCAATAAGTAAGATCGTTGATCTGCAGGTGTATGTGTGTGCAAGGTCAAGGTTCACAGGTGATTGGAACCATTGCTTGATTTGCAGGTGTGCAAGGTCATACAGACAGCAACACTACAGGGAGCAGTATCAGGCAGGATCTACTTGGAGTACAGGTGTGTACTCGGATAGAGCAAGAGGAAGGCAAGGGAGTTCCTTCCATAAGTATGGTCTGTTGAATTGCAGGTTGTTGCAGATTCATGGGAGATCTACTTGAAGTACCTTGAGTACTTGTGGAGTGCGTGGAGCACGGGGAGGTGAACACCAACTCTGTATTTGAGTTGGGTGTTGGGACCTGTGAGAGGGAGAGCTTTGGGGAGAAGAATTACTGTTCACTTGAGGCATGGGAAACCTCTGTAAGGTGGTGGAGAAGAAGTGGCATCTTCTTTATTGTATTCTTTTCTGTATAAAGTGTTAATACAATTTGGTATTGTCTCTCATATGCTGTGTTATTCTGAATTCTAGTTACTTGGTGAATCTAGTTAATTTCCGCATATTAAGTTGCTTGGTATTAGTAATCAAATTGTGTGCTTCCGGTGTACACCCTCCCAACACCAATATCAACTCCACAAGTCTAATTGAACTTACACTATGAAAGACAATTCATAAAATTGATCCTAACACCCAAGGTTCTCATAACAAAAGTGTTTCAACATGAAGGTAAAAAGCAAAGAATTTATCAAGGTAGATGAATATTAGGTTTGATCATAGACACTAATTGTATTATTCACACTTAAAGAGACATAAATCAACCATTTACACATCATGTGACATGATATAAGTCAGATTACTTACATAAAACATGAAAGAGTGAGATGAACACAAGGAGAGATAACTATCACTTGCCATTCAACCATGAACTATTTCATAGATTTAAGCAATAATTTGAGAAAAAAAAACCAACTTGAAAATTTTTATTCGAAGGAAAAATTAGTATTCAATTTATCAGGGCTTCACCATACCAAATGTGGATTTATTACAAGGCTAAAAGTGGTAACTTATAGAGAGAAATGAGGAGGAGAGAGAGAGGCATAAATGAGGGAGAGAGACAAGTGTCCACATGAGATTTAAAAATAATATGAATTGATAAAATGTTTCAATATGTCCCTAAGGACATATGTCTCTCCTCTAAATATTCTCCATCATCCATGTGGCATAAGAGTTAGAAACTTAGCTTGACACCTTGCACAACTCCTCAAAACTACCCTTATTTGCATATGAGAAGTGAGAAATGGACATTTTAATCATCAATTATATATGAAATAATTTTATACATATTATTTGAAACTTATCATACACTTATAAACTCCTATGGTCTAACATTTTAGTGGCAATCATCATTTATATCCTTAGGTGTCTTGAAACTCCTTCATCTCCCATACCTTGCCTTGTCCAAGTGGTTAAAAACTTGAGTTAATATTATTAAATGAATTATATATACATGAAATGAATTAAAATACCTTATCATACATGAATCAATCCATTTTAGTTCATGGAACAACCCTTAAGACTCCATTTTACTCCTCAAGCTCTCACTAGGCCTCTTTTCCTTATAGCCCTAAAATAATGTAAACCTCTTTGTGTATAGAAATGTATGGATGGTAATTAAAAAATATTGGCATATTGTATGACCTATTATTGATTTACAACTCCATTCCAAGTTTTAGGTCCTTAGAGTGAGCAAAAGTATCTTTTTCTACCTTTATCTCTTCTCAAATAGGCCTCCTTGTTTAGAAGCCTAATTTTTTGATCCAAATATATCCCACAAATTTTAAACCACTAAAAAACATGTGATTAAATTTAACTATCCTTTCACCAACTTCCATGTCAAATTTGAGGCCCTAAAACCCTATGTAATTATGAGAACCATGAAATGGTCTTGAGACCTAGTCTTATTTTAGGCCTATTTGAGATTGCCTTGAAAAATGAGCTTTGTTTGATCACTTACATAATTTATAGTACATATTATTAAGATTTAATATGTGTAACAAATCCAAAATGACATCCTCTAATATTTTTCAAGTTTTCCATTTGTTAAAACCCTACAAAAAACCTAAAAACTTTACAAAGTAGTGCATTTAATGTAGATTATACAACTATAAGTACAAATAAAGTACATGGTTGGAACCTAATTGAAGTGATAAAAAATATCCAAGAGGTTTAAAAATAAACTTAGGTCATTTAATTCAATTTATGATCTCATCTCTCTCAACTGGTCATTACTAGGGGTTTAGGAGGGTTTAAAGTGACTTAGGTTCTTAATGATTATTCATAAAAATAGGGTCTTAGCTCTTGAACCAATGCCACAATTTTATAATGGAAAAACCTATTCAAATTTACATAGGTTCTCAAATTCCCATTCATATTCTTTGTACAATTATGAGTGCAATAAGTTGAGTCTTGGTCTGCAAATAGGCCATTAGAGAGGGGTTGATAGTCTTAGCCTTTGTTCATGAAGGATAAATGAACCTAAACCAACAATTGATGCCATAATATTGAAGTGTGAGGACCTAGTTACCATACCTAAAATTCATTTGTCTCCATGAAGAGTATCACAATCTCAACAATCAAAAGAAAGTTGCTTTTATGTTGTAGTCCTACCTTCAGAGAAGCTTGAGAGGATCTCAAAGATCAAATTGTACTTTTCTTATCTTTACCCTATTTTTGGATGGCCTTGTATGTGTATAATATCATATTATACCTTCCAATATCCTCAATACTTAATTTAACCTTTACCAAACCTTCTTTCTCATGACTGCACCTATGGTCTATCTATGTGTGAGTTAAGCTCTACATGCCTAGACAAGGTTTACAATATTTGCTTCACATTTTGATGGATCTGAGGGTTAATTGGAGTCATGTTATCATCATGAAACGTCTCCAAATTATTTTAATTCCTTAAATTTTCTAATAGACCTCCAAATCTCTCAAACAATCAACCTTCACTTACCAAAGTAGATAGACTTATAATTCACATTGACTGTGTAAACAGGGTTAAAGTGAATTAATTTAGTCACCTTTATCTAAACCTTTATTTAATTCCATTGAATCCTTTGAGCTAATAATATTTCATTAATTGGTCATGATTTCAACCAAATTCTCCTCTCACTGATTGTAGATGACCTTCTCTTCTCAAGATTTGCAAATGGGTTGTCAACCTTGCAAACTTGTAGGTGGTTAATGGAGTGGTCTAATTGCACTTGAGGGTTTTAGGACTTCAAATTAATTAATGAGTAAGGGAGGACCTTCTGAATCATTTTAATAATCTAGTTAACTTCCTTCAAACTCAGTGGGGTCTCTAAGGCATCATACTCCACCAACCTATAATCTCTTTCTTGCACCTATCTACACTGGTTGTAGGTGACTATTTTGTAGACTTCTTGAAAGTTAAACCTAGGATCCTTCTCTTTTCAGCTAGATCATGGAATTTTGAGAGGATTCAAACTTCATATAAGTTTATTTCCATTATCTTTTAGGGTTCATTGGTTCCTTCATCACATGTTACAAACCTTTACCTTCTTGTCTTGAACTTCAACCTGTGTATAGGTATTAGGGTTGTATACTTAGTCATTTGAACTTTCATTTGGATATTAAAGCACTTAGGTACTATAAAAATGTGTGTGAATTGTATTATTTTTTCATCTTCACTAATTCATGCATTAACTCTATTCTTATTTTGATGGCAATTAGCTCTTTTGGTTCAAAATGGAGACCTACATGTCCATAACCTATAAGTCTCTATTCTACTTATATAAAATATTAAGAGGGAGTCTATTAATTATTTTTGACACTTTTATACTATAAAATATTTTCCCATTTCTTTGTCACCCTCTCAATAGTCGTATATACTTCTGACCAAACATTATGTCATCCTAAAATTTGATTCATGGTCCATACAAGCCTATACATATAGTTAGTTCATATATAAGGTATATACATGGAAGTTGGAATTTATATTCTATGAGTCTATGATACCTCTCTTAATTTATATGTAAATAATTATGACTTATACAAAAATATATATATTTAAAAATGAATAAAATTTCATGCAAGTGGTCAATAGAATTTATCTTATGATAAGATGTGGTTTGGAAGGCTTAACCATACTTAAGAACCTACGGAGGTTGGAGAGGCTTAACAAAATAATGATTTTAAAATGAAATTATTTACTCCCAAACTTGAGCTAGATGGTTATTCATTTATATTCCAATAATGAAATTAATAATTATCTTATTTTTAAACAAAGGGTTGTTGGAAAAAACTTGGTTGGAATATAAAAGACTATAGATTGTGTTATATTTTATCTACATTTTTTATATTTCTCCTTTGTACATGGGTATCTTATTTAGGCACTTTATTTGTCAAAAATCAAATAAGGATTCTTATGTCTCAGTGGCATTCTTAGTGAATTTTTGTGTAGTGACACTCGTATGGTATCCTTACCAGTATTTATGCTCACTTATCACTAATTTCAGTCCACTTCTTTAGATACATTCATTGCCATCTTCTCCCAATTTTGTATTAAGGGAGGGTGTTCAAGAAATGATTTTTTGGGTTCATCATTCTACCCAATATTATAGAATGTAGTGTTCATATTCAGGGATCCTCATATTTAACACAATTCCTACTTTGATTTGGTGGTTATAATGATTCAACATCTTATATATATATATATATATATATATATATATATATATATATATATATATATATATATATATATATATATATATATATATATATATGCCTGACTGATTGGCTCATATATAAATAATTATACCAATATACTTATCAACTTATTATTAATTAGTATAATTTATTAGAAATTAATGGATAGGTATACTTATCTGATATATGTGTATTAATATTCTTATACATTTGGTATAATAATACTTATTTGATAAATAGATAAGTATGCTATATATTGGTATTATCACCGACTAGCATACTAATACACCTACATTATCCATCAATATACTTATCAGTATGCCATTAATTGACTGGTTATGGAGTGGTATATATTGTGTCTTGTATTTATAATTACACAGGCATACACACATAAATGTATGTAGATTTTCAATAAGAAAGTCTTTGCATAATTCTACTCCAATTCTAAATTTACACAAATAAGTAATATCTAGATCGACAATCATATGTAAAAACAACTCAATTTTTATGAATCGATCCTCAAAAGTCTGAGTCAAATCCATATATAACATAACTCTAAAGATTAGAACAACACACAATCCCAGTCCAAGTTTATCAACCATTTTATGCACAATCATTACCAATTATCTAATAAATCTAGAGTGCAACTCATATATGGTTTATACAGTTTATCAAACCCAATAAAATGTGGAAGACAAGGTTTAAGTTTTCCAAATTATTATTTTATACAATTTGATTTCAACAAAATTCTTTTATGGAAAGTTTTAAACCCTTATAAAATCAATAGGCAATAACTACTCATAACTTAGTTTGGAGAAAACACAAGTTTGAAAATAAAGTCCATAATAAGTTTACACAGAGAATATTTCTTCTACAACTTTCATTTAAAATTTTATTCATATATGCCCCATAAATAAATAAATAAGTATAATATGCAAAACCAACCTTTCAATGCTTTCCACGTGATAGTAATCAGACTAGAATTCTTCCTTTGCTCTATGACTATCCTCTTATTTATTCTTTTACCATTCCTCCTTTTATCTATCTCCCTCCTTTATCCATACTCTTCCCCTCTAATTATAATCTCCTCTTTTAAATATTACATTTCCATGTATAATTCATGACTCTACCATTTTCAATTTAAAATCAATTAACATCAACTTAATTGGAGCTTTATTTATTTTCACAAATCATGCATGTTTATTTTTTTAATTTCAAGGCTGAGTTGCTCACTGATTCCATCCACTTAAGTCATTATTAATGAATATTTTAGACCTTAAATACTCAGTGCAATCCATGCATTGGACTTAGCACTTAAGTTAACATTATTATTATAGTTAAATTTCCTTAATTTAAATGTAACTGTTAATTATCTCTTTACAAGATAAATCCAACAAATTAATAATTCCATCTATAACATAAGACTAATGCCACTTGAATTTCAATCCTCTGTCTAAGATTAATTTCATAATTAAACTATTGAAATTAACTTAAAAATGTTAACTACATCTTAATTTTTAATCATAATGTTAATTTTTAATCATCATGTGACTATGGAGAAATCAATAACCAACTTTCGATTACAAAGAGAATCCTATTGTACATTATAATATTTCATCACACATAAAGATGTTATAATAATGCTAGCATTGTCATTATTTAATAATAAATTTATTCTAATGCCTTGACTATTTTTTATATGTAAAGACATCAAATCAAGACTGATATTTACCAAATATCATTTAAATTAGTCACTATGTTAGACAATTAGATTAGTGTAAGCTTCAATAACATGATCATAACAAAAGTATATTAGCACTTCAAGAATAAACTATCTAAATCAAATAAAGAGTTAAACATGTTATTCTATTATGGTGTGTGTTGGGTTACTAATAGTTCCTCTATCATCCCTTAATCATCCCATCTATGCCAATCTCTCTGATGATGCTCTCCTTCCATCATGCTCTGAGGGAATAACCAATTATGCATCTACCTCATGACAAGAAAGTAGTTAGTTTGAGATATCATATATATCAAAGATAATGATGCATAACTAACAAATATATATCCATAATGTATAAAAATAAGAAACTAAAACTATCATAAAATTATTGCATTATGCAAACTAATCAACATATAACTATCCCATAACTAGTATATGTCTTAAATTTCAAATCAAAGCTATAATAATCAGATGATAACCATAATAATCCATGGATTCAAAAGTTATAATAATTAAGGTCAAATCAAGATGTAACATCCTTCCCCTTAAAACTAATCATCATCTTGATGACATTTATTCATATAATAGTTCAAAATAACAAACATAGTTTAATAGAATAAAAATATAGTATCTAGCATCAAATCATGCTAACAAATATAAAACTAGCTTGTGGAACTCATCATAGTCCTCCCAAATAGCACCATCTTTAGAGTATTGGTCCTACAAGACCTTGTATTATGACACTTCTATATTATTCAAATAAAGTTTGTGAGTGTTAATTAATTTAATTATTTTTTTCATGACCATCCTGAGATCTAAAACCTCGGTAAAAATTTCACTAACTTCCTTAAAAGCCAATGAGATAATCATAAAAAATATAAATTATAGCCCCTCTGCACATATCTCCAATGTAGAGAGTGTTTTTCTCATTTTAGAGAAAAGTATTTATGGAGCCTAGGAAGAATGATGTATATAAGTTAATACTATCATTACTCCGCGTAACTCCTGATAAGTATAACATGTCAATAGTGCCACTACTCCATAGAGATCCTGATAAGTATGATGATGAATAAGAACTAGAAATAATGCATTTTCAATGTCTATAAAATTTAAAGAATAATCATTCCAGAGTATACATGTGTATGGCCATACGACTAAATTTGACAAGCCTATCTATCAAATCCTAGATTTGACAAGTTTGTCTATCGGATCCAAACATAGTAACTACCGAGTCAATATGAGGCTAAGTAGGATCCACTCCTATCAATTAGTACTCACCTTCCTAATTCACCACTCTTCCCTTAGGTTTCCATGACCTAATGATCTTTAAAATGTGTACAAGGCTCAAAGAATCACAATTCTATACTAACAGATCATAAAAAGCAATAATATATGCTAAATAATTTTAGATGTACCAACATACATTTAAGAAAAATCATACAATCATTCCATAATTGTATTAAGTTGTCACTAGCCCAACATAACTAATATCATATTTCACAGCTTAACCTACAGTTTTATATTCATAGTTAAGAGAAAATAATGTTAAAATTAACATAACATACAAAGGCCAAGGATCACACCGTCCTTACAACATTATAAAGGAACAAGCGAGACAATGTCTCCCTACTTTCTTGGCTAGTACTCAATAAGTTAAAAGTTTATTTCAACCCTTTTATACTACCAAAAATTTTTATCTCAACCCTTTTATACTACCAAGATGTTCTGCACATCCTATACCCTACTTGCTTGTAGTTAAGGTACATAAATATCTTTTCAAAACACCATGCTTTAGGCAAAAGAAAATATTATCAATCTACACAAGAGTATATAATATCACAATAATCATAATTAGCTTATAATTATTAATTTAGAACTAATATGAATTCAAAGTTTGCCACTCCATGTAGTCAAGTTCACAAGTTAGATAAAGTAATGACTCTAAAAAGTCAAAAGTATACAACTAACATCTCAAAAACAAAACTCTTACATACCTTTGTATGGTAAAAAGAAACACCACAACCCAAGTTGCCAAATCACTATTCACTTACCAAACTTATAAGTGTAGTATCATAACCTACTTCCACAACTAGAAGGAAAATACTAATCCACATAAACAAACTCCTAACACAAAAGAATTCTCAACCAAGACATCTACACTCAACTAAAAGAAAATTACAACCACATGAGGTGGTACCAAACTAAAAATGGTCTTATAAAATTTATCACTCCTAGGATTAGTGTAAATAAAGCACATATACTTAAGTGAGAAGCATGTCGTGATCTTAAATACTCATAACACATAACATAAATGGTGAAGGTGACTCTATTACTAAGAAATATGTAATCATACTCGAGGTATTCGATCTAAAAGATCAAGAATATGGTAGAGAACTCTTGTTCATAACTCATGAACTATGTTAAGTACTTACCTAGCCAATACCTTATATATCCATCATCAATGAGACACTTGATAAACCAACCCTTTAACAACTCTAAGGGGATATGAATGCTCTTAGGGTATACACTCAATGTACCACACACATTCATAATTCTCCTTTATAATAAATAAAAATATATGAAAATGCTAATGGAATCATTAGGTCATAGAGTTTGAACCACAACTAATATACCATATGTATACATGCCCTACTAGGATCCAAGTAGATTTAAAAAAAAACTCATATACTAAAAATATATTACACCAAAAGAATCTAAGCAATGATCATACTAACAATCAAGTGTGATAACTATAAATAAGCACGTGACATGTAATAGTCACTGATCACTATCAACATGAGAATACATCATAATAAAACATAAGAAGTAATTACAAATAGCCAGCCACTATTGGAATAATTTACATCCACTATTGTTAATCCATAATAAATAGGCAATTACAATTCTTCATGATAATGTTTTCAATAGTAAATATAATATTATACAATGTACAAAAATAAGATAAAATGCTCTTTGAAGCATGAGTTTCCAAACTCTAGCATCTGTGGAAATCTTTTTTTCATCTCAATAGTAGTATTGTTATGGGGAGAGAGGGCATCATCTGATCACTTTTCCACACTAATGATCAACCATTGATCCCCCACACTAATCCCATCAAGGAATGGTCCTTCCTTCACAGATGAGTAGATAATGATAGTGCAGAAATCTAGATAGACAAATAAGTACCTGTGTGTTGTATGATTTCTAAAACTAAACATGCAATGTATCATAAAAAACTCATTCTATTACAATATATTACAAAAACATGTAAATTGTACTCATGAAATAATAATGTCTCATTAAACATACTTTCATCAAAGTTTTAAGAATAACAAATAATAGCAATCTATAGATCAATCAAATCTATACACACCACTTGATTAGATTACCTTCATCTGACATTATGATGCTAGTAAGCCACTGAAGTCCATCTCACTCCTTAATATCAATAATGTGAAATTGGTTAATCAAAATATAACCAAAATATTCATAAAATTTATATCCTACAAGTAATTGTAGCACATAACATGCTAATCATAGGATAATCTAACAACATACATTTATTATATCAAACATATGAATAAATCTTAAATTATTTTCTATCCCATACTAGAAATAATAATAAACATGTTCAGGTTATATGACCCAAGTAGAATATATATTAGGCTGCACACTCTCTTCTTCATAAGTAAACATAATACAATACTTTATACTAACTGACATAAAACATGTTATTCTTAAAAATATCCAATTTTCATACATTTAGTCCATCGAACATATGAATGAATCTAGACATACTAATTATAGTTTATATAGATAAAAACACTCTATGAAATTCCATAATATCATAAGTCATTGTAAATGAGCATACTACTCATTTACAAACAACCAGTCTCACACATTTCAAGAATAAAAAATCCACAATCCTAAATAATAGGCAAGTGAGTACATTTTATACTAACCAAGTATATATTATGTTTACAATTGCATACTACCAATTATAAGAAACATAACTTCTAGCCATTCAACATGATTCACTAGTACATGCCATATATGTCTAACCACTTGTATATTTTAGTCTACCCATAATATGTATCACTCATCATCATGCATATATATATATAGATACATACATACATATATACATAAATACATAGTTTAGTCATGTTATCTTTAAATATTCAAATAACTCACAACCAAGATTATACTTGTAGTCATATAAAATGTGAAACTTGGTAACTTTAGTGTGGCTAATGACACCCAATCCATAGGTCAATCTTGCTTTCTCTCATGACCCTCATAGGCATGTTTTGACCGATTCCCAATCATATGTAGCCTCCCAAACTGAACCCTTATATATCTAGATTGCTCTTTCTATGCTTAATCCATCCCCCTAAGTCTTGTCATCTATGGACAATAGTGCCCAAACTTGGACAACAATGTTGAAACCCAAGGTATCTTTTTTCTGATGCTATTGTCCAAGTGCATTTAGGCCTCTAACGGTTATATTCTTATGAATTCTTATCCTAATTCATGTTGATCTAACATGAATTCATTTAACCCATGATCATTAAATACCCTATAAAATACCATTCAAAGTCCATTTAGAATGGTTGACACTCATTTACAAGAGAGAAGAAAGAATATAAGCAAGACTACTTAATCACTTTTCCCTATTCTATGCATACAGCCATCCAATAGAATTTAAAGCTTATTCAAACCTCTACACCAGTCCTTAGCCATTCCAATTATACCCAATTTCACATTTAATTAAATTTTCATCAAATTATTGCACCATGCACTTCAATGAGAGAAATACATATAGCTTGATCCCTCCTTGAAGTATTGCTATGTAGGTAGTGCTCCCACATATGGGGTGTGAAGTACGTCTAGTGTATGTATCCTTTACACACTAACCTCTCCTCTCCTTTCTCCAAATTTTACATTCAAGTTCAAGCACAAAGAAGACATAGAGTATTGAAGACTAAATTAGGTTCACAGTGAGCTTCACAAACTTTTAGGATTTGATCTTTTACAGGTAGGGTCACATAGACCTGATGCACAAAACCTAGAAATCTTAGATCACCAAGACAATAGTGCTAAGATAGGACTACAATGCCAAAACCCAAGGTGTCCCACTTTCAGTGCTCTTATCCAATCAATAAAAGAACTCTAGATTCTGATTTATGATAGTCTTTCAAGCTTGCACATAGATTTATAGACCTTGTCTCAGTTAAAATAGTACAAAATAAGATAAGTTTGATTTTCTCTCTCTCACTACTATTTTTACAAAATCCCTAATTACAGTCAAATTTCACAAATCAGTAGCCTAATTTTTGTACATTATTACTAATTTTATCTACTCAGATCCATTTATTATTTAGGAATTAAACATCTAATTTCTCAAAAATAGTCAAAACATTTGGTGAATCCAACTTCAAATTTTGCATAAAAACCCTAGAAACCCTAGGGTAAATTCCTCTCTGATTTTTACCATTAATTTTGGAATTTTTTTTTGAATATTATAATCATAAATTCCTCTCAAATTTTAAAATTTTGTATTAAATTTTAAAATAAATTCATTTCAAACCCTAGTTACATCAACTAGCTCACTGTAATTTTCCAATCATTTTCTAAATTTTTAGTTACAAATTAAATAAAAAAATCACTTAAAATTTTCAAAAATTCATAGTAATTTCACAATTGAAAAAATCTCAAAACCCTAGTTGCATCTACTAGGTCCCATTAAATCATACACTTTCCCATAAATTTCTAATTTTTTTCTAGAATACTTAACTCAGAAATTCAATTTCAATTTCAAAAATTCATAGTATTTTGCAGAAATATTTTTGAAAAATCCCTAGTTACATGTAATAGCTCCTACTTTGCTTCTTGAGGTATCACCTTACATCCATATTCAAATTGCAAAAATGTTGCTCATTTATTTACAAACTTTTCTTACATTTCTTGTAAATAATAAGGAAACCATAATGTGCCCTATTATGTACATGAATGATGAAGTCTATCATATGTTATTACAAAGTTTCATGCTTTGTATTTCATACCTATTTTTCATTATGTGGGATGATGTTAATCAATTTATTCTTAAACATGTTAATATATCTCTTGCATCACCTCCCTTGGAGCCCCTACCACGTACTGAGTCATGTTGCATGGTCTATTTCACTCTTCCCTAGGTCACTACCCATCATTAGAGAGCCCAGTTGACACATTTTGTCCCTCCACCTCTTCAACCCATTGATTATCTTTGCTCTCCTCCCCTATCTACTACTAATCCTATATAGATAATAGATAATGCATTTATAACTATTACTCGGTGTACCGCTATGCTTCTTCCATTTACCCAAGAGCCCCATCACCCTATTATTCCTACCCATCTCAGGCCCAACCCTCCCACACAAGCATATTTGCAAAATGCATATGACATTGTTGATCAAATGAGAAACACTATAACTAAGATTTCCATGTTATAATTTCTTAAGAAAGCTAATGTATTCAAGGACATTCTTTATTAAGCACTCACTCAAACTTCTATGCCGATTAATTAAGAACCTTCTTATTTTGCATCAGTGGTCAACACTTTAAAAACTATAGAATATGAAATTTATTTTGATAGTGAGGACATGCCTTCTCAGATAGTTATTGATCAAAATTTTCCACTATTCATACAAGTTCAAGTCAAAACTAGTGCAGTCAAGAGCGTTCTTATTGATAGTGGTTCCAGACTGAATATATGTAATATTGCATTCTTACAGTCCTTGGGCATAGATTTGACATCCATAAAAAATAATATAAGAAAATTTGAAGGTTTGATGATATACCCTGATAGACATTGGGGACTATTACTTTAGATATCATGGTGGGACCAAAAACCCTCTCTACATAATTCTAGGTCATGTCAGGTCCTCTCCACTTTAATATTTTACTTAGATGACCTTGTATACATACTATGGGGACCATTCCTTCTACTCTCCATAGATTTATTAAATTTATCCATGAGGAATATCTATACACATATCCAACAGACAACCAACCATTCAGGTATTGTCAAACTATAAAGTCATCTTTGACTATTTTGCTAGATGCCATATCTCATAGTACAAACACCACCTCATAGAATTTATCTTAATCAGATACATACATATGAGGTTGGAGAGACTAAAAATTCTTTCACTCCACTTATAATCATACATTTAGTTATAGATATTTTTCTAGTCATAACAACTTCAGCTATCCCAACTACTCCTTTGATCATAGTTCTGGCACATGTTACACATTCACCATCACTGATAACAATACTAGCAGTTCTAATTAATTCCATAGTTACCCCACCAGTTACAAATACCTTTATATTAGTATCATCTTCCACTACTACAAATGATTTGACTCCTATATCATAGTTACCCCTTACGGTAAATTTTGAGTTACCATATATATATGATGTTGATACAGATTTACAAGCTTCTTCAAATGATGATATGACACCCCAACTCAAAGATGACTATTTGTGTAGATTGATATTTATATTAATTAGCCTAGAAGAGTACAAAGATGACTTTAGAGCTCTCATACCACATCTTACAACACTTTTAACATCTTGCACTACACTCATATAATATACTCCATACTCACGGCCATAAATAGATCACTTGGCACATACAAATCACATGGTTACATTTATAGATATAAATCCAATTATTTAGATTCAATTAAGTAGCACACAACATCAGCCATAGTTTATGTTATAGATATTACTTGATCATGGATTGATCACATTACCTACAATATGATAGATCTATCAGTAGATTGTCACATCAAGATGGTCACCCATTTTTTACTTTTTATAAGATTATAGGCCATGATACAAAATCATGTATATATTTACAATAGATATTAGATAAACTATAGGATCAAGGAACTATTTAGATTATAGAACCAATAGCAACACCAACTCTACCACTTTCACTGAAGTTGTCTACTAGTAGGACTAAACAACCCAAGGTAGAGTTAGCATCTCCACCACCAGAGTAACCTTCAGTTTACCTTTGACATGATGACACCATAAACACAACATTTGTAACATACAATGATACTCATGATGATTATTTTGAGGTATTTGATGATGGTCATGACTCTTTCCTCCATCTCCATCCCTAGAAGGCTCCATCCTTGGATCCCTTCCCCCCTCTAGCCTAGTTTTTTATATTATCATGTACATATTGATTTATTTACATGCTTACACATAGTATATTTTTAGAATTACTTATACATAATTTATTTTACATTGATTGTACATAGTTCAAATATATCCAAAAAACAAAAATATTTTGATTGTATGCATCATCCATGCTTTACAATGCTACTACTATGCTATACTTACATTTGTTGTTCTATGTTATTGTTTATCAATTTATCTACATTGCCATGATTTAATTGATCTTCTTTGAGTGTGTATACTGACATCTAGCTACTTGATTTCTTTACTCTATCCATTGAGGGGCATCTTATTTCTACATTTGAGACACACATTGATATACATACCCATTGGGGGCATATTCTACATGACTATGCCATCCAGGTTATGTCATTCCTACACCACACACTCTAGATATCATGTTGACATACATTACTTACTAATCTTACATAAATTACCATATCAACACTTAATAGTATCTTGCACTTATGTATTTCTTAGCATATACCTAGTCTTGAACTAATATGTCTTGCATACTTTCACTTCTTTATTTGATTAGTTAGATGTGATTGCACTTCTAGTATGCACATGATTTCCTTTATTTCTTAGCATATCTTGATGTGTTTGAATTTTCTTAGTTCTTATTCCATGCCTTCTATGTGTTTTAAGACATTTGCCAATGTCCTTTTCTTATATTCATGTGTGTGCTTTAGTATATTTGCTAATGTCCTTTATTTTTACTCTTCCATGTGCTTGTGGCCCTTGTGCCAACTTTGTTTATTTTGATTTTATGTGTATGTGGCATTTGAACATGCATTGTATGCTTAATTTTTAGTTTGAGTGACATGTGCCCATGTCCCTTAATTTCTTGGCCCCTTGGCCACTCTTGTATGCTTCTTACTTCTTATTATGTATGCTTGTTGCTTGATTACTATTTCTATTTATAATGCCATCATCCATATCATGCATTTCCTTGATTTCTTGGATGCCATGATGGACATAATGCTCCATCCCTCCTTGCTAATAACTAACAACTAACACTTTTGATTTTAGTTTAGTACTTCACACATGCTATTACATTGTTACATCTATCTAAGTATACCCTTGCTGATCTAATAATCTCTCAAATCTAACAACAATATATCTTGAGATATCTTGTTGATTATCATTGATATATCATTTATATTTCTATCTTAACACACTTACAAGGCTCTTTCTTCTGAGGCTAGTCATTACAATGTCATCATTCTTACCCTCAAAAAAGGGGGTAATAAATAGGGGTTTTGTCACAAAGATTAGAGCTCCTAACAATTGAAAAAATAGTTTAAAAAAAACTCACAATAGAATCTAGACATAAAAGAAGGTAGACAATAAAGAATAAAAAATAGTTACTAGATTTGGCCTTGAACAACACCACCAAAGTTGGACTACAACATCAGATAATAGGGTGTCTTATTTTTGGTGCTCCTATTTAGACAACAAAAAAAATCAAATTTTCCAAAAATAGACAAAAAAGTGAGTTCAATCATAAGTTTTTTAGTTTAATATAGTCTAGATTCAACATGTTTTAGAATAGTTTTTGCTCAAAAAATCTAGATATAGGGTGCATCATGCATGGCATGATGGCTCACTTCAAATTTTAGATTGGGTAGTTGATATAACTTCCAAATCAAAATCTATGTTCCAGACACCAATGATTAGGGGTAATATGCATGGCACATTGATCCTCCCCGTTTTATGAGTTTAGTTTATTTTCCAAGCATTTCTTAGTAGTTGCATGCCTTACTCCATCTACAAGTGGTTAGAATTATTTTTCAAGTTTGGATTTCATATAAGCTTAACTTACCAAGTACCCAAGTTCTCAAGTTGGCTTCCACATAAGCCTATTGCACTGGTTTCAGAGTGGATTTCATACAAGCCTAATCTCCATCTTTCAAAATGGCCAAAAGTGGCCTATTTTCTAGCATACATTCAACTATCCACACCAACATTGTCAGATCATAGTACATTCATGGGCTTCAAAATCCATCTCATATAACATATATTTTATACTGATATTACTTCATAGCGTCACTTCATGGGGAAAAAATGGAGCTAAAGGACTAACTAGCCTTTGCATTCTTGAGCCACCTTCTAGGGAATTGAGCACTCAACTCCATTCATGATATTACTCTTGGTACAAGCACACACCTAGCACAATCCAACATCATAACAAGTTTTGTATTGGTTTGTGTACCTAGTGAGGTGTATTTTTTCCTTTCTCTTCCTCTCTCTTAGATAGCTTTTGTAAATTCTTATTTTAGATATAAAATATCTAATAAGGACTGATCTACTCTATGTTTTCCATTATAGATTCACACTTCACATGGTGTTCTCTCTCTACGCACATCCAACATCACACAACTTCATGAGATTCACCTTTATAAGTAAGTTTAGGTATGATTTCTATTTTTCCTTTATCATAGTATTTTTCTTTTCTTCATCACTAGAATAAAGGGGGGGGGGTAAATGTAGTCATATAAAATGCAAAATTTGGTAACCTGAGTGTGGCTAATGATACCTAATGCATAGGTCTATCTTGTTTGCTCTCATGAACCTCATAGACATATTTTCACTAATTCCCAATCATCTATAGCCTCTCAGACTAAATCCTTTCAGAATCATATTTCTCTTTCCATGCTTAATCCATCCCCCCAGGTCCCATTAACCGTGGACAATAGTGCCCAAGCTTAGACTATAACATTGAAACCTAGGGTGTCTTATTTCTAGCACTATTGTCTAAGTACATTTTGGCCTCTAACGATCATATTATTTTGAATCCTTATCCTAATTCATGTCAGCCTAACATAAATTCATTTAACCCATGATCATTAAATACCCTATAAAAGGCTATGCAAAGTCCATTTAGAAGGATTGGCACTCATTTACAAGAGAGAAGTAAGAATACAAGTAAGACTACTCAATTACTTTTCCCTATTCTTTGCATACAACTATCCAATAACATTTCAAGATTATTCAAACCTCTACACTAGTCCTTAGTCATTCTAAGTACACTTAGTTTTGAATTTACTTGCATTTTCATCACACTATTACACCAAGCACTTCAATGAGATAACTACATATAGCTTGATCCCTCCTTGGAGTATTGGTATGTAGGCAACATGCCCACACATGAGGTGTGAAGTACATTTAGCATATCATTTACACACTAACTCCTCCTCTCCTTTCTCCAAATTTTACATTCAAGTTCACGAACAAAGAGGGCCTAAAGTATTAAATACTAAATCAGGTTCACAACGAGATCCATGGATTTTTAGGTTTTGATATTTCATAGGTAGGGTCACACAAACCTAATGCATAAAACTTGGAAAGCTTAAATCACCAAGACAACAATGCTAAGATAGAACTACAACACTAGAACCCAAGGTATCCCACTTTTTGTGCTCCTATCCAATCAAGAAATGAACTCCATATTCCTATTTGTGACAATCTCTTGAGCCTAAACATAGATTTCTAGACCGTGTCTCAGTAAGAATAGTACATAATAAGATAAGTTTAATTCTCTCTCTCACTACTATTTTTATAAAATCCCTAATTATAGTCAAATTTCACAAATTAGTATCCTAATTATTGTACATTATTTACTAATTTTATCTACTCAAAATCATTTATAATTTAAGAATTAAACATCTAAATTCTAAAAAATAATAAAAACAATACCCTAATCTTCCCTTTAAATAACTTAATTTTGATTCTAGTGTATGCTTTCGTATGGTTATAGTTTTGGTCCCTTGGACACTTGATGACTAAAAAAATCTTTCTTCTAGATACAAGCTTAGGCATATGACCTAACACACCCAATTATATTATGTATTTATGTTGCATACTTAAATTTATATGAAGATATACTTCCTATATATACACCCATTTAAATAATAATTGTATTTACACTATATATCACATATAAGTACTTATAGAAATACTATAATCTCCAACAATTCATCTCAAATTCTCATTATTATAAATAGTTTCTAGATATACTACACCCTATGATAACCCATATTATCATAATCTAGTGTTGTTAAGAAAAAATACTAATTACTACAACCAGTCATAATAAAATAGTCAAAAATACATGTAAACATAAGCTTCTAATCAACCAACCATATATAACAAAGTAAGTCTCAAATCATACAAAACATAGAATACTCCATTTTTAGCATTTGTTATATTCTCAGGGGTTGTATGCATGCAACACAAAAAACTCTATTATACTTAATTCTATAATATACTTAATAACCTCATGAGGAACTAGAACAATAAGTACACTCGCCTATGTATATGTATATGCTAATAGGCACATGTATTCGTGTATTCTTATTAAACATACCATTACTAACTCATAAATACATAGTTATCATTAATGTTATATCTACATTACATGTTTTGCTTCCCATTCTACATATGTAAAGAGATTATACATCATAAATCTTAACCTAATATAATGGAAGACTATGTTGAGTTATGTATACTCCATATGCCTTATTAAATGTTATTTTTAGGATTTTGACAATACTAAAGCTACAAGTAGACACCTACAGTATTTTATATTCCAACCAAGGTTTTTTCAATAACCCTTTGTTTAAGAATAAAAAAACTATTAATTTCATTATTGGAATATAAATGAATAACCATCTACCTCAAATTGGGGATTAAATAATTTCCTTGTCAAATCATTATTTTATTAAGCCTCTCTAACCTTCATAGGTTCTTAAGTGTGGTTAAGACTACCAACCCACATTTTATCATAAGATCAATTATGTTGACCACTTACATGAATTTTTATTCATTTTTAAAGATTTATATTTCTATGTAAGTCATAATTATTTACATATGAATTATATCCCAGTATACTATTTATAAAAATGGCCTAACTAATTGGATCATATATAAATAATTATACCAATATACTTATTAGCTTGTTATTAATTAGTATACTTTATAGGTAATTAACAGATAGGTATACTTATCTAATATATTTGTATTAGTATTCTTATACATGTGTTATAAGAATACTTATTTGATAAACAAATAATTATGTCTTATATTGATATTATCACTGACCAATATACTAATACACCTATATGAGCCATAAATATACTTATCAATATGTTGTTAATGGATTGGTTATGGAGTGATATATATATATATATATATATATATATATATATTGTGTCTTTTATTTCTAATTACATAGGCATATAAACATAAATGTATGTAGATTTTCAATAAGAAAGTATTTGCATAATTTTGCTCCAATGTTAAATTTATATAGACAAGAAATATATAGATTGATAGCCACATGTAAAAACAACTCAATTTTTATGAATTGATCCTTAAAATTCTAAGTCAAATCCATATATAACATAAATTTAAATATTAGAACAACACATAATCCCAGTCCAAGTTTATCAACCATTATATGCACAATCATTACCAATTATCCAATAAATCTAGAGCACAACTCATATATAGTTTATACAACTTATCAAAACAATAAAATGTGAAAGATAAGGTTTAATTTTTCCAAATTACTATCTTATACAATTTTATTTCAATATATTTATTTTATGGAAAGTTTCAAACCCTTAGAAAATCGATAGGCAATAACTACTCATAACTCAGTTTTGGAAAAGTGTAGGTCTAAAAATAAAGTCCATAATAAGTTTGCATAGATAATATTTCTTCTACATATTTCATTTAAAATATGATTCATATATGCCCCATGTTTTTAGACATAAATAAATAAATAAGTATAATATACAAAACCAACCTTTTAACGCTTTGTACATGATACCACTGAGACCAAATTTTTTCCTTTGCTCTATCACCATCCTCTTCTTTGCTCTATCACCATTCCTCATTTTATATATCTCCCTCATTTTTATATACTATCCTCCTCTTATTATAACCTCCTCCTTTCAAAGATTACATTTCCATGCATAATTTACCACTCTACCCTTTTCAATTTAAAATCAATTAACATCGACTTAATTGGAGCTTTATTTATTTTTAGAAATCGTGCATGTTTATTTTTTAAATTTAAGGCCAAGTTGCTGACTAAGTACATCCACTTAATTCATTCTCAATGATAATTTTAGACATTAAATACTCAATTCAGACCATGCATTAGACTTAGAATTCAAGTTGGCATTGTTATTATAGTTAAATTTTCTTAATTTAAATGTAACCGGTAATTATCTCTTTAAAAGATAAGTCTAACCAATTAATAATTCTATTTATAACATAAGACTAATTACACTTGCATTTAAATCCTTTAACTAAGGCTAATTTTATAATTCAACTATTATCATTAACTCAAAAAGGTTAACCACATTTTGATTTTCAATTGTAATGCGGATATGGAGAAATCAATAACTAGCTTTTGACCATAAAGAGAAACCTATTGTACATAATAATATTTCATCACACATAGAGATGTTATAATAATGATATAATTGTCATTATATAATCATAGATTTATTATAATGCCTTAAATATTTCTTATACCTAAAGACATCAAATCAAGACAATGATATTTATCAAATATCATTTAAACTGGTCACTGTGTTAGACAACCATATTAGTGTAAGCATCAACAACATGATCATAATGAAAGCATATTAACACTTCAAGAATACATTAACTATTTAAATTAAATAGAGAGTTAAACAAGTTATTTTACTATCATATGTGTTGGGTTACTATAAGTTCCTCTGTCATCCCCCAATCATCCCATCTATGCCATCTTATTTGATGACGCTTTCCCTACATCATGCTTTGAGGGAAGAACCAATCCTGCATCCACCTCATGATAAGTAGGTAGTTAGTCTGAGTCATCATATATATCAGAACTAATGATGCATAACTAATAAATATATATTTATAATGTACAAAAATAAGAAAGTACAAATATCACATAATCAATTTATTATGCAAACTAATCAATATATAACTATCCCATAACCAATATATGTCATAAAGTTCAAATCCAAACAATAATAATTAGATGATAACCATAAAAATTCATATATTCAAAGGTTATAATACTTAGGATGAAATCGAGATGTAACATCTAATTTAATAGTCATGTGTTTTTATTTAAAAAACTAAAAAAAATAATAAATTTTATGATATCTCCTAAACTACAATTCAGATTTACACGATATTTTAACATGCTAATTTTATTCTAAAACTAAAACAATCTAAAAAATATTAGAATAACTTAGATTATAAATTTAAATTTATTATTATTTTAATAGTCACATATTTTTTCTTAAAAAAATAAATTAACTTCAGGAAAACAAAAAATAAATAATAAAAAATAAAAATAGCAAGCAACTTATATCTAAATTAACATAAAACTTGCATAACAAAAAAAAAAAAAGTTAATTAAACCTTCAAAACAAACAAGAAAAAATGATAAGGTGAAAGTGATTTGGGAAAAGTTTCACTAGATGTGTAAGAATGTGATAGCTAAAAATTTAGAATATAATAAAACATGGAAAATAAATGGATGCAAACTTACTATTTAAATTCTAAACTAAAATCTCAAATTGAGTAATAACAACAAAATAAAACTAAAAAATAAGATACTTATAAAACATGTAAAATGCATTCATCACATTTTCCATTGTGAATAGATTATTTATTCTTGTTTCATTGGATGTGGGTGTTTAATTCATTTCTCCTAACAAAGGTGAATTGGGAACCATATAGGAGCAAATAGATTGGATTCTCAATGAATGTGTATGATGAATTTGATAGATCGAAGGTGGATCTTTAAAATAGAATATAACACTTCAATTTATAGGTTTGGGTGTGATGAGATGAATAGTTGAGAAAAATCTATATTTTTTTAATTATGATAATAATCAACAATTGGATTGAGTCCTCATCTCAATGGATGATGACTAAATCCAATGTGTGAGAAAAAAATGAAGAGTTAGTTGGTAGTTGAAAATGTTTTAGGAATGAGTCAAGATAGTTGGATGACTCACCAAGGTTGTTGAAATTTTCAAAGGTGATTCAAAATTTGGTTGAGAAAGTTAAAGAGTTGGTTGGATGAATCAACACTTTATTGAGATAAGTGTCGAAGATGTTTGGATGAGGTGGAAGTTCTAAATTTTAATTATTTTTGAAGAATTAGATGTGCATGATTTAAGTAATTAATATAAATTAATTAATTATTCAAAAAAAGGAGGAAAATTATGTTAATGGTAAATTTAAATTGGGATGGTAATTGAGTTAGTGTGTTAATTTTAGACAAAGTTAATTATGACACCTAATTGGTAGAATTTAGGTGTCTACTACCTTTACTACTAGTGCATCTCCTCTTTGTATACTTCCCTCATCGACATTGGTTTTCCTTTGGTTGATAGTTTCATATATTACACTTATTCATGGGGATATTTCATCATCTTGTGGGGATGATTTTTGCCTATATGTTGATCTTATGTTAGATCTTTCCATGTGTCTCCCTAATGGCAACCCTCTCTTCCTTTATTTAGTAGTGAGGCTTTCTATGTTCCTTACTATAGTTCTCAAGTCTTCTCCTCCATTTGAACTGATCTTCTAGATTCACTACTTGGCTTAGTATTTTGGAAATCATATGTTCTAAAATATGCACCCTCTTCTTTCCCTTCCATATCATTATTTATTGGAGTTCTCTCCAACCTTATTCTATGTTTTCAAACAACCATCTCTATTCATACTCCACCTTCATGGAATCCTCTACACCCTTAAATGAAAAATAAGGCTCAACATCCAATACCTAATCCATCATTTACTTAAGGCCTTCTCTTATAGATGACTTTTGCACTTAAAATTTAAGCTAAGTCTTAGCACTCCTTAAAACCTTTGTAAATTATTTAATAATATGAGTATCTCCCCACTTCTTTGTGGTATCATTTCTCCTAATATATCTTCTTTGCATATGATCTATCCTTTCTTATATTACCTATAAGATGGATGTTATTTCATCCATATTCCTTGAGATATGTGATTTTGGATCACATCTTTTCCTAGCTTCTTGATGATCCATATTTTCCACTAATCATTCTCTACCTATCTATGCTTGATGGAAAATAAATTTCTTGCACCACCTACCCAATAGTTTGATTAGAAGATGTTCCTTCACCCTAGATGCCTCATAGATGGGGATCTATTGGCACCTTAATCCTTTTCAGGTGATTCATTATCAACCCACTTTTATTTTGCATGTGAACTGCCTCTCAATTGGTGATATACTAGTGCTTTCTTCTCTTCCTTGCCTAGACTAACTCAAATTTGTTTATTTATGTGTACCTCATGTAAATTTAATATTGTGCTTGGATGCCTCTTATCAATTTTTTATGTACCTCACTTTATTTACTATGCTTCACATCTCATCATCCATGTTTTAACTACCTCACATTCGGTGATCTCTGTATGCCTCCTCCATCACATTGGCTACCTCATGATCAATGATTAGTCATTGCTCCACTAATAACCTCTCTAGTTTAGTGCCTACATCACAGTTGGCATTTTGTTAGCACTTATACAACACACTTTCAATTCATTTAAAACATCCCAATTTATAATTCTACCTACTCTTGTACTCTTCATTAAAATCCTACATAGGTGCTCTAGACTTAAGAACCTTTGCCTCAAAATATTCCTCCATAATCATACGTAGTTCATCCATAACTAGTTTTCTCATATTTTATATTTTATTATTATACCCAATTCCTTATAGTGTAAAATTATGCTCTACTACCAACCTCATGTTTATTGGTCTTCTAACCTTCCTTCTACTCCTCATGTCAAAATTTTACTCTCTACTAACCTTTTCTAGTGGAGAAAAACTATTTGCTATTTGTCTCATGTTCACTATTATTCTAACCTTATATCCTCTAGTTCATATCCTACTTTTAGGTTCATCTTTCTCTATACACCCCTCAAGGTTCGTAACCTTACTTTGATACCAAAATGGTTTAGTTGTAGGCATGGGTATTAGTAAAGGGATGCCTTAACCACATAGCTCTTAGATTTCAACACAATGGGTCTATGTAAATATATCCTTTTATTCATTAACTTTATGTGTTACAATATGTTATAAGCTTATAAAATATTAAATTTATCTCTTGGTTCTAATTAGTCTAATCCTTAGACATGGATCTCCCTTGCTCTACTACTATAGAATCCTTAAACTAACATGTCCTCAAAACTATGGGACTTCATCTTTTGTGTGAAGCTATCTATATGAATTTTAAAGTATCATAATTGGATTTAGATCATTAAAAATTTTGGATAAATTCCCCTACTTATAGTTTCTTGAGATGTGGTTGCTTTACTATATTACTACACATTGGTCGACAACTCCATTCAATATGGCTATGCATATATATGTAGGCCTACTCTAGATATAAAATATCATTTTATAAAACCTAATATATATAATTTTTAAATATTTAACAACACATATACACATAATATATATTTTTGGCTTGTCCTTTCTACTATCGAGTCACTTGTGGTACTAGCCCAACCCATGAAATAGCTAATTATAGGTCCACATAGCTGACTGCTCATCTTGATGACTACTCATCTTTATCCCTTAGGTTATGAGTTAAATGTCATGTGCCTCTATTTTTTCATTCTATTTAACCTTTTAATCTTCATTTTTCCATGTTCCATCATTAACATATGGTAGGTACCTTAGAGCTTCTTCATTGGTTGATTATGCATCATACATTTTTATGTGTCCTTTAAATATGACTGCATACTAATTCAATGTGATCCCTAGGTAAGTTAAACTCTTTGTAATTTTATTTATGTGATTTAAATATTATATTTGTTTCAACCTTCATTTTTATTATGTAGCACACCCTTAATGAACAACTCCTTCTACACCATGTTCCTTGGCGCTTTGAAAGTCCCCATCTCTTCACACGATATTGCATGATTCCTTATTTTTTCTCCTTGATTCATATTATTACTAAATATTTATGAAATTTTCATCTTTGTGTTCATTAATTTAATTTAAAAAACCTATAACCCATGTATTCTCCAACTCCCACACAATTAGCCTCCTTCCTTCCACAAAAATTGAACTATTGCTCAATCTAGAATAATATTCCAAAAATTTACAATGTGTAACTAAGTACCAAATTTTTTGGTTTATTACTTAATTTGTTTGCTTTATTTTTATGTGTTTCAAAATTTCAAATTCTCTTGGTATGTTCCTACATTGGGAAATAAGAGCTTAAACCCTACTAGGATGCTTTCAGTGATACTCACACCCTGTAACTATCGATGTTACTCAGTATCTTGTGGTACTATCCTTATTTAATGTTTAGGTATTTGAAACATGATAACACTAATAATACACCTGTATAGACCTAATGCATGTGTTTTTACTTTTAATCATGTGTGTTGATCTTAATTTTTATTCAATTTTATTTAAAATCTTGATTTCACTTTTGACACAATATGACCCTTCAAAAGGGTGTTATAAAGTAAGATAAAAAACCAAAATAATTGCATACTAAGTGGTTGAATATTATATACATTAAAATAATCATAATAAGTCTCAAACTACACATATTTCTCCCACCTAGGTGTGTGTGTGCACCATCATGTTTAATCTAGAATGTAATGCAAATGTTTAGATTTTGACACTTGGCACCAAGAAAATTTGACATGCATTTACATTTACAATTAGTTATAGGACTCCTCTTTTGAGGGATATTTATATATGTATACCCTTGTGATAGTGTATCAAGATAGTGATAATGGATTTATTAATATTTCAAGTGATTCTCAATGTAATAACCAAGTCAGTATGACCTTAGGATTCATTTGTATTTATAACTAACTCTTTGATAATTAAAACTATTACTAACCCATGAAATATGTATAGGTTTAACTAATGGATACTTCCCAATTTTAAAAATAACCATTGAGTGATCCTAGATATTGTTGATAGAGATAAACACATGGAAAACCTTGACTATTTGATACAAAAATCAAAGATCTGATATATGGATAAGTATACATAGGATTTTGAAAAGTTATTGGATATATTATGGTGACTTGAATATGTGTATCTAGTAAATTGAGTTGGCCAAGAAAACCAATGAGTATAAATATAGGGAAAAGTGTGCACAAGAGTCAAAATGTGCCAAAATTAATGTTTAAAAAGTATCTAATATAAAATTTAGATGTCTAAAAATGCCCCCCTTTATTATAGTATTTAAAATGTTAGATTTAAAGGATAAAAAAATAAATTTGGTACCTGTTTTTAACCACACTTGGTCGATAACTATGCCCCAAATGTCCTATTAGTTCTATGCAAAACCTACAAGAAAACACGCATAGATCAATTTACATTCATGATATTTTTGTTGAAATAATATAGATCATTGAACTATTTGAATTTTAAATACTAATGAAAAATAACATATAAGGGTACGTGAACCAAGTTATCACTTGTTGAACTCATTTGGAGAATGCCATGGGGTAATTTTACCCTAAGGAGATGTAACCACTAAAACCATGAGATTAGGAGTGTAAATGCCATAACCACCATTGGAGAAGGAGAAGTGTTAGAAGTTCAATGCCACATAAAACTCAAATTTACTACTCTAAATATAATCATTATTTTTTTTATAATCCCAACATTAGGTTTGTATGCAAGTGTGGAACCTAAAAATAAGTTTGTATGTCAAAATGTAACTTTGAATCAAACACCACAAAAGGATTTTCAATCCAAAGTTCTTAATTAGTATCATCATTCCCCATTGATCCATATAAAAACTAGAAAAGTGTTTGTATTAAAAATATTCATGCCCCAAATTTGATCCATCTATGCCTTAAAGTGACATATAATGTCATCATCTCTCTGTCATAGTATCATATAATTTATTTTAACTACTCAATATGATAAATCTAATAAATATTCCCAAGCCAACCCACATAATTTGTCTTATAATGTTATAGAATACCTAAAATATTCATAATATTTCTTATATATGTCTCAATTTTTCCAATCTAAATCACATTATCTTTCCTGAAGTATGATCCATTTTTTTGTCATGGCTTGAATCTCTAAGACAAGCTCATTATCTGTTTTCCTTTTGATATGAGGAATGTGTTGAGGTCAGTATACCTCCATTTTTTAAAATTGGGACCCTTCAAATACTTTTAACCTTAACCCTAAAACCATGGCATGTTTTGAACATTATTAGAATTTGAATATCATCCACTTTGATAAGAATGGCCTTTTTTTTTAATTCTACTTTGAGATTGCCTAATGTTGCTAATAATTAGTCTTCATGTCTTATAGTTTTAGGTTTCATGGGGCCCTATTGAAGGGATCATGATTAAAATTTGTATATTAAATCTATTTGGGATTCATGTTCTAAAATCTCTCCTCTAAAAACCTTAGCATAAACCCTTGGTTCAAATTTGTATTTGGTGAGAATATTTTTAATTTATTTTTGGACTAAAGCTTAGTTTTTATGCTAAGGCTTGGTCATGTTTTTTGACATGACCAAACCTTAGCCTAAAAATTATGCTTAGTCCCCTTTATTTTTCCCTTTTGTTCCTCATATTTCTAATGTGGTCCAGTATTATGCTAGTATGGTCCCTTTATTTTAGCATGGTCTCCTTTGTTATAAGACTTTAACTTAAAGTTTTAACCCTAAGGCCCCGTTCACATTTATCAATGAAAATAAGACCTTAAGCTTAAAGATTTATCCTAAGTCTTATTTCTAACTAAGTCTAATATTCATGTTGGTAGGATCCTTTTATTTTTATCATGGTCCACTTTATTACCTATTTAGCCTAAATCTTTAACACTAAGTCCCCATTCATGGTTATTAACACAAAGGAGACCTTAGTATTAAAATTTTATCCTAAGTATTATTTCATCTTAGATATTAACTTAAAAAGCTTGCTCCTTTTTAGATCTAAAAATCTATGCTTCATTTTGGCTTTTAATTAGATAAAGTGTAGCCAACACTGAAAAGTCAAAGGCTCATGTAGTTCCATAGAGTCACCATACATTACTCTCACATTAAAAGTTTGATAGAAAAGGATCTCATTTATTAAATAGAACCAATGGTGTGAAACTTCTCAAATCATGATCAACAACTCTCACTTCATCATGGATTTTTATCCAATAGAGTGAATGTGACATTGAAAAGTCAAAAGGCTTAGGAAGCCCCATGAAGCTGCCACGTGGCACTCCCACATTTGAATGTAAGAATTTGATGAGCTTAAATTTGATGTTTGTGTGACCATCATTTGAAATATATGAGGTCATATTTGATTTATACATGACTATCAACTTTAAGCCCACCAAAACTAATAATTTCATGAGCTTAAATTTGACATTTGTGCGACTATCATTTGATGTTTGTGAGGCCATCTTTTATGTCTATGTGACCATCAAATTTAAGCCCACCAAAACTAGGAACTTCACGAGCTTAAATTTGATGTTTTCACAACCATAGTTTGATGTCCCTAAGTCCATCATTTAACATTCATGAGGCCATCTTTGATGTTCATGAGGCCATCAAATTCAATCTTTTTGAACATTTTATTGAGACAAAAAGAGCATGTGTTTCTATCATTCAAAGGGTTCACTTTGATATTATGCTTTATAAACTTAGTATTAAATGCTTTAAAATAATTATTTTTGTGTTTATTAATATGAAATAGACTTACTTAAAATCATTTTAGCCTAAGTCCTTTGTATAGCTATACACTAATTAGAGCTCGTGTATCTTGTAAGATCCAATTGTCTGCGCTTCATCATGACTCTTGACATAACAACATGAAATAATTGATGACTATTAAATAGTTTTATAATAGCTCATGAGATTGACACATGGTAGGCACATGTTTAATATGTGACTAGAGTAGGATATGGATCTCAAAAATATCATGGAGGTGCTAAGTGGCATAGCCATGAGACTCGATGTAAGGGTGGCTAATGACATATGAGGGCCCATATCACGATCAATAGCCCACATTGATCCTTAGATATTGATTTAATAGTGAAAAGAAAAAAGAATTTTTAAATGCCAATGACTAGTGCTTCAAAGGCATTTATGAAAAATGCCATTAAAGTAGATGCCAAATAAGCATCATGCAAGCACAAAGTGACAAAAGTGGAGATCTTATGTGCTCAAAAGTAAAAATGTATAAAGGCAAAGGTCTAAATAAAATATAAGGCACATATAATCATAATTCCAAGTAAGCCATTACCATTAAATATTTAGGAGAGCCCTAAACTTACATAAAAACCCTAATTTGCGCTTGGATTGATCATAGTTAAGCTAAAAAAGAGTCTAATTGCAATTCAAGCACAAAATAATTGACCCAAAGACCATTTGGAATATAAAAATATGTAATTTTGAAAAATTTAGAAGCCACGTCATCTTAGAGGTAGCAATACAGGGATGAGATAAATTTTTATTTATCTACAGACAATGAAGGGAGGGTCTTCAAGGATACTAATCTAGACCCTGATGTATTGAATGTGAGCAATATGAACTGGTTCAAGCTCTTTTGGACCATTGAAGTGATGCATGCCATAACTAAAGAAGAGAATAAGATTTCCACCATGACTAGAAGGTACTACAACCTAGTTTTAGTCTAGATGGTAGGTCTCTACCATGCTATCACCAAACTAGAGGTAATACACTATATCGACATCTTTGCTCTTATTTTTAAGGACTATAAGAATTAGAAGGGTTGGATTATTCATGAAAGGACCTTTAAAATAATTGGATTCATTTCCCCATTGGCCTTTGAGATTTATTACAATAGTCTAAAACCCTAAGTGGATTTTCTCACTATTAAGGATTGAACTGGCAAGAATGATTTAGATACCATCCTTAGGCCATGGTTGCTCCAAGGGAACCATGGGATTTGAGAACCTTCTAGAAATATCTTGGTTACCCAATTTAGAGAGAGGGTTAAGGTAATCATGACACTGTTGAACATAATATATGGATCCCCTTAAACCAGTTATGTCAATAAGAGTTAGGTGTGCTACATTTACTTTATGATAGAGAAAGAGCTCACTCCTTCAATTGGAGATATGATCAAAATATATCTAGAAAGACAATTCACAACCATTAAGAGGAAGAATAGTATCTAGTTTTTTATTATCTCCTATCTATTGGATGCCTTACTAGCCTCCACTCAGATCCCTTATAATATAATATCCAACTTGGAGAGGGAGAATGATAATTTAAAGGTACAGTCTATCTTAACAATGCTTAAGGCAACAATCAAATTACTAGATGAATCCTATGATATGTTGAGGCCTTGAAAGTAATGAAGCTAAGGAAAAGTTCATTGGAACAACATAATACAGGGTTAAGGGTATAATAACCCAATGACAAGCTTCTAAGAATCAAATAAAAAGGCTAATCAACATTTAGGTTGGAAAGCAAACACTTGGTTTCAAAACAATTAGTTTGGGACACTTGAATGTAATTTAGGGAATTATTATTAACAAGGTATATATTTTGAATCATGGTCAAATGAATTGGAGAGTCTCTTAAAGGATGATGAGGAGCTAAATGGAAGGATTGAACAAGTCCTTAGGACCATGCTAACTAACCTTGCATAGCCCTTTTTCCTAGGCATCGTCAAGGATGATGAGTTCAAACACATGGTTACTTTGGTAACCTAGGAAATAAAAAGTAAAAGTCAAGGCCAATTTGGGAAAGATAACAGTAGGATATTAGACATGATCCTTAATTTAGGAGAAAGGATAGCTAAGGCCAAAAGCATCAAAGAAGCCATGGTAAAAAATTATAAAGAATTGAATGCTTTGGCTAACAATGAGGAGGAGTATCTTTTAAGACCAAATGTGGGTTTGGAATTGGTCAATGAGCAAAATTAAAAGGCTATGAACATCCTCCAACAACAAGAAATTTCTCAGAAGTAGGGCTCACTAGTCAAGTAGTTAAATGATATTCTGTTTTTTAAAAAAACTATGTAATATTTTGAAAACAGAATATCCATTTGGTAAAGGCATATGCTAGTTTGTTAATGTATTGCCTCTAGGTTAGTTTAGTTTGGAAAAGCAAATGTATTCTAGAAATTTTTAGAAAAAATATAGTTGTCCTTACTTCTTGTACATTTGTATCTTTTAATAGATCGATATACTACCTTGTCCTCTTATAAAATGTAGTACTACCATTTTGTTAATGGAGAGATTTTTGAGCAGAATTTGTATACTTTGAGTAGTTAATACAATCAAGGAATTATGAAAGGATTGTCAAAGTTTATTTCTGTCAATTATTATATGGATTTTTCTCTCAATTTCTAGTCTTTAGTCTTAAATTTGAATAGTTTCTATGAATTTTGAGTTGCATCTTTGATTATAAGGTTGCTAATTTGTGCTTATGCTAGATTAGTTGAATGATATTGAATTTACTTCATTTTATTTGCTCTACATTAGAATGTGTAAATGTTATTTTAGTGTGGTAGCAAATCCTTAAAGTAAATTCAATTCCTTGTATTTCTTTATATCATCCTTGGAGGTTTTCCTGGTGTGTAGTGAGATATGAGCTTATGCTATTTTGCACTATATACTAGTTAAATTCATACTCAGTTATAATTGGAACTTTGTCATAATGTTTGAGGTTAAGATCAACAATCACTTATTATCTTTCTACCTTACCCTTCTCTTTTACTTTTTTTTAACTAGATCACTTTAGATTATATTTCATTTTAAATGTTCATTTAGATTAGTCTGTAGTTTAATCTTTGATCATAATTCACTAGTATTAGCATAAATACTTACACTTTGTAAATATTTGGTCCATGGTGGCTCCCAACCACTAATTAATATATTTTTTTTGGAAAAATCAAACATTTCTCTGCCATTATTTCACCATAGGTAACATAAGTTGCCAAAACCTGCTACTCATGCTCTAAATTCCTAAAATCTTAAAATGAGAAGTGTTATTGAATACTAAGGACACCTATGATATATTTAGAGTCATAAACAAGTCTCATTGATGCTAGAATGAGTGTCTCTTTGTTAATTTATTTAATCTTTGTTAATCTTAGTGTTTTTATCTAAGATTGATGTTATCTTTGCACTTTTGCATAATTCTTTACTTAGAAGTGTAAATACCATTGATCTTTGTCATCTTTAACATATCTTTTTGCTTCCTTTAGACAAAGAGATTAGTTATTTGAAGTTTGATTCTTAATTTTGGTAAAGATGCCTTAAGATTTGAAAATCCATAGTAGTTAAGGTTAGAATATTTTGATCAAAGATTGTTATATCTTTCATAGATCTGACTTTATTTGAGATTAGACTTATAAAGATAGACCATATTTGCATAATTGGACACACATCTGAGCTAGCTTAGTTAAAGGTTGACATTCTTTACTATTATTTATATAAATATTTACAAAATTAGCTTAATTTGTAGGTTTAATCCTTGTTCTTTATAAATATTAACTTAACACATATGTTTCAAATAGGATCTTAAATCTTCAAGCTAGAATTGCCAAGGATTTGAACAAGATCACCTTTAGAGACAAGAGAACCTTCACTTGAGCTTGAATTCCATAAAATAATTTGGCAATATAAAGGTAGGCATAGACATTCCAAATCTTTGACAACCTCATCTCTTCAAGGTACCCCTACCTTAAACCTTCATTTAGGTATGGGTTGGATTGTAGATTTTTCAATCAACATGCCAGGTGTGGTACATGATCTCCCACGTAACCCTAAAAAATACTTGTCAACATTTAATCCAACTAGTATTATAGCTATTGAAGAGCACATTAAATCTTTTAAAGCTAATTTAAGGTTGCTAAATGCCATAAATGAAGATATAACATGTAGATTAGTCCCCTTTACTTTTAAATATGTTTCCTCTAAATGGTTTCTCAATTTGCCTAATAATTATATTACTAGATGGGATGGTTTCACTAATGTTTTCATAGACCAATTTGCCAAAATTGTTAGTCCATGTGTAATATACCACCAATTCACCACCATCAGGAGGGATGCTAGTGAGCCCATAAGGTCCTTTAATGCTAGGTTCTAGAAAATGTATAGTAGGACCATAAGGCCTTATAAACCTAATGAGGTTTTAGCTTTGGAAATCTACAAGGATGTAATAGATCTTATGATTTTTATATTTTTAATAAGATCTCTTCTATCTATAACTTCATTAGTTATGGATTATTCTGAAGTAGTGATCATTAATGATCAAATGTAACCCCAGGGAAAAATGGCCTACTCTTTCCCAAATATTAATCCACATTTTACCACTTTGAAAATCTTCCCCAACACAATAAAAAAAGTCCAACCTTGAATCAACTCCCAAATCTAAATCAATTGCCTTTGAGTTATACTACTCCCAATCAAAATTTAGGATTATTGAGTCATCTTGATGCTAATGGATTCAGTGCATATGATCAAAGAGATTTAGTACCAGCTACTGGTACTAACAATAACTAGGTGCATAATTTTGAAACTCCCAAGAATGAGAATGAGTCTATCCTAAAAATGGTCTAAAAGTTAAGCACTTATTTTATTTAGCTACAAAAATAGATCGGTAATACTAGAGAGAGATCTAGTAGGAAATTCTCATTCCAAAGGTTTAATAGGCCTAAAAATAGGTTTCAAAATGATAGTTTCCATAATAATAAGAATAATGAGCCATCTTATAAAAAGAGGACTATGGACATTAATCTTACTGACATTGCTTTGCCTAATTATTGTAGAGTGCATTATACAACCAAACATGGTGGAATTGATTGTATTGAGTTTTGTAAGGCTTTTAAAGATTTCTAAGAAGATTTAGATACATTTCAAGTGATCCCTAATAAGGATGGTGGTGCAGGTACTTAGAAGTCCAATCTTGTTAATCAAACTTTCATGGTGGAGACATTTTATTTCCCTTTTCAAGAGGACAATAAACCTGATGATGTACTTGAGGAAATCTAGGCCTTCCAAAAATTCCTAAAGAAGACTTATATTTTAAGGAAAAGAGAGTAGAGACATCCATTGAATACCTCAATGCCTCCAAATAACTTTGGAACTCTTCTAGACACTTCTTTAAGCAATGATCTAGAACCACTCAAAGGGAGTACCTTTAAGCATAATGTTGATATTCCTAGTTCTTCAAACACAACTAGTTATAATATTTTTAAAGATATGAAGAATTTAAAAGATAAGATCATATTGCATGAAATTAACACAAATCATAGAACAACGGGACCTCTTGATAAAATCATTGTCACAAAAATATAACAAACTACCAAAGGCTGACAATGCTAATATTGCTATGCACAAAGCTAAGGTATAATCTCCTCCTTTCCTACTCATAGTCAGGATGTTCAATGAGAATTTGCATAATTGTTTATTGTATTTTGGTGCATCCACTAATATCATGCCAGCATATATTTTCAAACAACTTAGCTTGACACCTATTAAGTCTGATAGAGTTATTTCTCAATTAGACAAATATAGAGTCAAGGTGATTGGGGAATTATTAAATGTTTATATGCAATTGGCCTTTGATCCTAGAGTGTAATAGTTTATTGATATCCAAGTTGTTGACATTACTAATGTTTATGAGATCTTGTTAAGTAGGTAATGGATTAAAGCTCTAAATGGCTACATGTCCATGGATTGTTCACATTTTTGGTTGCATTGGAAAGGAGTTCCAAACCTAATTAGGGTTGAAAGAGAGCTAAGGATGAAACACATGATCATTGAGTACAATGATGTGAATGAAAGAGTCAACATAATTGACTCAAAATTAGGGGTTTTCACCCTAGAGACTGTAAAGGTATGTGATCCTAAGAGTACTCATGTTATTCCTTGGCTATAGAAGTTACATTTTGATGGTGTTAAGTGTAAGGCTAGGTTTGGGGTTGGTATTGTCCTTATTGATCCTAATGGTAAGAAATATCATGTATCTTATAGGATCCAATTTCCTTGCACTAATAATCTTTCTAAATATGAGGCCATTATCCTAGGTTTGCAATTTTCTATAAAAAATAAAGTCAAATAACTACTAGTTTATGGTGATTCAGAGCTAGTGGTCAACCATGGAAGAAGTAAATATCAATGTAAAATCTCATACCTCAAAAGGTATAATTTTAAAGTCTATGATCTAATTAAGTCTTTGATTATTTTAGTATTGTTTCTATCCATAGAGAGGAGAACCAAGCTATTGATGAGTTGGCATCTACTATAGCCAACCTCATGCTTGACCAAGACTCGCCCAACTTAAGCATTGAGCTAATACCTTGTCCTTTGATCTTGGATAAAGTGAATCACTTTCAGGTCTTTAGTGATGATAAATAGATATTAGATTTCATGACTAATTCTAGAGAATTTGAGGCTCACATCATTGATGATACTGATGAAAATTCTCTTAGAGAAGGCAAGTTTAATGGTAAAGTCATTCAACTGAATGACAATAAAATTCCCAAAGGCATGATTTCCTTAGAGAGGATATTTGATCAAGACAAGATGGCTTATATTTTTAAGATTCTCAAATTAAGTAGGAAGGATTACAATGTTATTGATCTTGGCCCTCAAGATTAGCCTTAGCTGGTTAACATTGGAAAAGCCTACACTAACATTGAGAACAAGAAGGCCAAAGAACTAATAACCACATATAAGGATGTCATAACTTGGTCTAATGATGACTTGAAGTTATTTGATCTAAGAGTCATCACCCATACTATACCCCTTAAATAAATTTGTAAAACCTTTAGGCAAAATCAAAGGCATGTGAACCCTATCTTAGAACTAATGATCTTTAAAGAGGTCAAGAGATTACTAGATGCTAGAATTGTGTATCCTATCAAGCATTCTACCTAGGTGGTTAATTTGGTGCCAATCAAGAAGAAGAATGGTGAGATTAGGCTATGCATTAATTTTAAAAATTTAAACAAATCATCTAAAAGGATGTGTTAGTTGACAAAGAAGACAAGATGAAGACAACTTTCAAAACTAAATGGGGGACCTTCGCCTATAAAATATTGCCTTTTGGATTAATAAATGCAGGAGCTAATTTTCAAAGGGCCATGGACCATGCCTTCCAAGGTCTGATTGGTAAGTGTATCATTATACATATGGATGATCTAACCATTTTTATAAAAATAGGGAAGATCACTTTATACATTTATAACTAGTATTTGAGAGATGTAGAAGGTAATGGTCTCCCTAAACCCCAAGAAAAGCATCTTTTATGTTACTAAAGGCAAATTGTTGGGTTATGTCATAACTAAATATGGGATGTCCATATATCCTAAGAGAGTGGAATCTATATCTAAGATAGAGCCTCCAAATAGTAGGAAAGAGATAAATCATTTTTTAGTAAGATAAACTTTGTAAGAAAGTTCATTTTTGGCTTTGTAGAGATTGTCAAGCCATTAAGTGACATGCTAAAGAAGGATGCCAAGGTTTCATGGAATGATGAATCTAGGAAGGCATCCAATGACATCAAATAAGTAATTATCCAAGCTCTAGTCTTGATAAGTCCCAACTTTTTAAAGTACTTATATCTCTATTCTTTTGCATTTGACCATACTATGACTGTAGTTTTAGTTTAGAAAGTTGATGGATCACCCAATAGCTTTAATGAGTATTAAATTTAAAAATGTTGAATTGAACTATTCATTAATTGATAAACAAGCATATGAATTAATTAATGTAGTGAATAAATTTAGGCACTATATCCTTAGAAATAAGGTGCATGCTATTCTACCTGACCCTACCACAATGTTCATGCTGACCCAGAATGAACTTAGAGAATGTAGAGGTAAATGGCTGTCATTTTTTCAAGAATATGATATAGAAATATAAATGACAAAACTGATAAGGTGCCAAACCTTGATCTAAATTATTTATTATACTAACCCTAAGCTAAGTATTATGCAAGTTGATCAACAAATATTTCAAGCTAGTGAGTGGTATGATTCCATCATTCATTTACTAATTGATGGTACCTATCCTACAGGACTAACCAGGGAGTAAAAGAGGGCTCTAAGGATCAAGGTAGCTCATTATTTGATCAAATATGGGGTTTTATATTGAAATAAATTTTAAGGGGTCTACTTGAGATGTGTCTCAAAAGAAGAAGCCACCCAAATCATGAGCACCTTCCATGAGAAGTTTGGAAATGGGCACCCATGCAAGAGGACTAAAACCCATAAAATCCTTAGAACTGGCTACTATTGGCCAACTATTTTCAAAGATGCTCACAAGAACGTGAGGGAATTTTACTCGTACCAAATATTTAGCACCAAGGAGCCTAAGGTATCAATGCCTTTACAACTAGTCATGGTTGATAAACCATTTGAATAGTGGGGGTTAGAATTTTTAGGAGTAATCAACCCTGATCCATTAGAAGGTCAAAAGTATATCTTTATTTCCACAAATTATTGCACAAGGTGGATTGAAACTATAGACACCAAACAATACAAGATTGAAGAAGTGATCAATTTCTTAGAGGAGAACATATGTACCAAATTTGGAACTCCAATCTCTTTGATGTGTGACAATGGATCCATATTTATATCCATAGAGATGACAAAATGGACATATGGTAATGACATTTGTCTCAATTTTTCATCCAACTATTATCCCCAAGGAAATAGAGTGTCCGACTCTACCAATAAGAACTTAATGAAAGCAATCAAGAAGTCTACTACAAACAAGCCCAAGACTTGGCATAAGCTTGTCAAGTAATCATTATGGGTAGATAGGATAAGGATTAATCAAGCCTTAAAGGCATCACCATTTCTATTGGTGTATGCCCAATAACCTATCTTTCCTATCACTCTCAATTTTCATATGTATAAATTCATGAAATAGTATATGAAATAATGCCAGGAGCTTGCAAGTTCAATATTTCTAGACATCATCTAGATGGAAGTTGCATGGGAAGAAGCCTTTGCTAATTTTAGTAGACATCAAACCATGATGAAAAGGTGGTTTGAAAAAATATCAAAGATCAAGGTGTTTAGACAAGGGAACTTAGTTCTCTTTTGGAATAAAACATATGAGCCTAAAGGAAAGCATGACAAGTTCACACCTCTATGGATTGGCCCCTATTAGATTGCAGACACACTGGGAGACAACACCTTTAGACTCAAATACTTATAAATAGCAGAGTTCACACTACCCACCAAAGGGTCATACCTCAAGAATTACTTATTTGTTGCTCTTTGTGAGGTCTTTATGGAGTAAATCTGTAAGATGGTTAGACTTAGTGTAGGTAGGCTAGTTAGTTTCTTTCAGTTCTTTCTTTCCTATCCCTTGTTTATATATAAGCATGTATATATTTTTTTGCTTTTTTTGTGTGCTTGATTTTTTTTCCCTATTTCTTACTTCCAATAATTCATTTTGGACAACCCAACTCAAATTTTATTTAGTTTGATTGAAACTCCCAAAAGTTCAAGAATGTGGGTATGAACCTAATACATGTGCTAACCATGGGTTTGAAATATGAGATTAATATTATGATTTGAAGAAACTGGTAAAGACTAATGGAAGAGGCTAATTTATCCATGAGAGATTAGACATTATCTTGACCTAAATTTGGTTTTAAGAATATTTTCACTTGTAAGACAAAAACTTAATCTATTTAGGCATAGTCATGTGTGTATTTAACAAACATCTTTTCTTGAGATAATGGTTATAGCCATAGGTGATTTTTTGAGGATAAAAAACTTAACCAAATCCTTAAACTTGGATACCCTGGTTCCCAACCTTGATAAAATCATAAAATACCTAAAAATACAAAAAATAAGTCTACAATGAAAAATCAAAAGCTTTTCAAGAATAGGTGATTCTAGTAATCTTCATCAGGGATATGGATGCTTGGCTAGTAGTGGAGCAAGGCCATGAGTGGAGCCAAAAGCATCTCTATTAGGTCTATGGATTCTTGGCTAATAGTAGAATAATGGCCAAGCCTTCCCTAAATTAGAAACATGGTTCTTAATAAATATTTAAACATGCTCTAAGTTAGTGTTAATGATCAAAGATATGAAACCTAGAAGTTATCCCCTAAATTCCAAGGCAAACAGTAAGTGGAATCAAAGCACACACACAACATGGCTATGTCTTAATGTTTGATCCTAATTATTCAAGTATAAGGTTTGTTACAACCATAAAATGATCTGGATAATGGCATTGTTAAGTGGAGTGGATGACTTAGTTGTTTATCTTAACTAGAGTCTCTAAGTTCTAACATATTACTATGTTTCCCCTGGAAGTTGCCATTTGTTGAGGTTAACTTATCCCCATTTTAAAAAAAACTGGACTCTTGAGATACTTTGAAACTTAACCCTGAAACCATGGCATGTTTTGAACATTATTAGAATTTGAAGAGCATCCACTTTGATAAGAATGACCTTTTTTTAATTCTGCTTTGAGATTGCCTAATGTTGCTAATAATTAGTCTTCATGTCATATAGTTGCAGGTTTCATGGGGCCCTATTGAAGGAATCATGCTTAAAATTTTTAGATTAATTTTATTTGGGATTTATGTTCTAAAATCTCTCCTACAAAAACCTTAGCATAAACCCTTGGTTCAAATCTTCATTTGGCAAGAGCATTTGGCAGGAATATTTTAAATTTATTTTTAGACTAAAGCTTGATTTTTATGTTAAGGCTTGGTCATGTTTTTTAACATGACCAAACCTTAGCCTAAAAATTATGCTTAGTACCCTTTATTTTCCCCTTTTGTTCTTCATATTTCTAACATGGTCCAATGTTATGCTAGTAGGGTCCCCTTATTTTAGCATGGTTTCCTTTGTCATAAGACTTTAACTTAAAGTTTTAACCCTAAGGCTCCATTCACATTTATTAACACAAAAAGACCTTAATATTAAAGCATTAGCCTAATTCTTATTTTTAACTGAGTCTAACATTTGTGTTGTCAAGGTCCTTTTATTTCTAGCGTGGTCCCGTTTATTACCTATTTATTATAAAGCCTTAATGCTAAGGCCCCATTCATGTTTATTAGCATGAATAAGACCTTAGTCTTAATGTTTTAGCATAAGTATTATTTCATCCTAGGTATTAACTTAAAAACCTTACTCCTTTATAGATCTGATGATCCATTCTTTATCATAGCTTTTAATCAGACAGAGCAAAGCCAATATTGAAAATTCAAAGGCTCATGAAGCTCTATGGAGTCACCACATGGCACTCCTGCATTCAAAGTTTTATAGCAAAGGGTCCCACATATTAAATAGAACCAATGGTGTGTAATCAATTAGATCATGATTGATAGCTCTCACTTCATCATGGATTTTGATCTAACGGAGCAAATACAACATTGTAAATCCAAAAGGCCCAAGAAGCCCTATAGAGCTACCACATGATGCTCTCACATTCGAATGCAAGAATTTGATGAGCTTAAATTTGACATTCATGTGACCATCATTTGACATCCATGAAGTTGTCTTTGACATCTACATGACCATCAAATTTAAACCCACCAATACTAGGAACTTCATGAGCTTAAATTTGACATTGACATGACCATCATTTGACATCTGTAAGGTTATCTCTGACATCTATATGACATTCAAATTTAATCCCACCAAAACTAGGAGCTTCATGAGCTTAAATTTGACATTTGCATTATCATAATTTGATGTTTTCAAGGCTATCTTTGACATCTATGAGGCCATCAAATTCAAGCTCTTTGAATATTTTACTTAGACAAAGGAAGCATGTGTTTCTATCATTCAAAGGGGTCACTTTGATATTATGCTTTAAAAACTTAGCATAAAATTCTTTAACCTAAGTCTTTTCATGTTTATTAATATGAAATAAACTTAGTTAAAAGCATTTTAACCTAATTCATTTGTATAACTATGCACTAACTAAAGCTCATGCATCTTGTAGGATCTGATGGTTCAAGCTTCATCATGAATCTTGATCCAACGGTGTGAAATCACTGATGACTATTCAATAATTCTATGAGAGTCCACGGGCTTGACACGTGGCAAGTGCACATTCAATATGTGACTAGTGTAGGATACAAAGCTCAAAAATCCCATAGACGTGCCAAGTGGCACAATCATGGGATTCAATGTAAAAGTGGCCAATGACATACAAGGGCCCAAATCATGATCAATGACGTGCATTGATCCTTGGATATTGATCAAATGGTATGAAGCAAAAGGCATTTTTAAATTCTAATGGCTAGTGCTTTGAAAGCATTTATGAAAAATGCCATGAAAATTGATAGATAGATGTTAAATAAGTGCCATGCAAGCACAAAGTGATAAAAATGGAGATCTTGTGTGCTTGAAAATGGAAACATATAAAGGCAAAGGTTTAAATCAAATCTGAGGCACATATGAGCTTAATTCCAAGTAAGCCATCACCATTAAATATTTAGGAGAGCCCCAAACTTGCATAAAATCCCTAATTTGAGATTAGATTAAACATAGTTAAGCTAAAAGAGAGTTTAAATACAATTTGAGCACAAAATAATTGACCTAGAGACCATTTGGAACACAATAATAAGTAATTTTGTAAAGTTTGGATGCCCTGGCTACTCAAAGGTAATAATATAAGGATGAGATAAAGTTATATTCATCTATAGCCAATGAAGGGAGGGTCTTCAAAGACACTGACTTTGACACTAGTGCATTAAACACAGGTAATAGGAACTGGTTTGAGTTCTTTTGGACCATCCAAGAGATACATGCCATCACTAAGGAAGAGTAAAAGATTGCCATCATGAATATAATGTACTATGACCTAGTTATAGTCTAGATGGCCAACCTCCACCATGCTATTACCAAACTAGAGGTAATCCACTATATCAACTTCCTTGCTCCTATTTTTAAGGACTACAAGATTGAACAGGGTTGGTTTATTCATGAAAATACCTTTAAAATAATTATATTCATTCCTTATTAGCCTTTGAGAGTTATTACAAGCTTTCAAATCCCCTAGTGGATTTGCCCACTATTAAGGAATGGAGTGACAAGAATGATCTACACACCATCCTTAGGCCATAGTTGTTACAAGGGAACCATGTGATATAAGACCCTACTAGTAATATCCTAGTTGCCCAATTTAGAGAGGGGCTTAGGGTAATCATGACCTTGTTGAACAGAATATATTGAGTCCCTTCAACCACTT
This sequence comes from Torreya grandis, assembly GCA_037957365.1. Lineage (NCBI taxonomy): Eukaryota > Viridiplantae > Streptophyta > Pinopsida > Cupressales > Taxaceae > Torreya > Torreya grandis. Next base: position 598,061 of record JARHVA010000319.1, on the reverse strand, counting down.
ATGTCAATAAAAGTTGGGTGTCCTACATTTACTTTATGATAGAGAAAGAGCTCACTCTTACAATTGGAGAGATGTGAACATATATCTAAAGAGATAATTCATATCCATTAAGAGAAAGACCAATACCTAGTTTTTGATGATGTCCTATATATTAGGTGCCTTCTTAGCTTCCACCCATATCCTTTATATCAAAAATTGGTCACCTAAGGGTAGATGCACAGTCTCCTACCACTACTCAAAGCTATACATATTAAAACATAGGCATAACATCTAATTCATCTATGACTGTGTGTATCTAGCCCTAGTGGAATCCATCATAGGGATCCAATACCCAGGTTAAGCCCTCTAATCAAGAAATATGTGGAGCTAATAGGAGACATTTGGTTGTATCTAGATTGTATAGTGATCAAAATTGAAGGGATTTTGATCTAACTCTATAGGTTACCTGTTTATATTCCCATCAAACTGGAAGAGCAAGAAATTGCATACCAACTTCTCAATGATGTGGATAGAGTGTGCAAAGATAAGAGGAAAGACCTCCTCCATCTCTTTCCTTTGACTATTGGTAAGACTATGATACAAAATTGGGATCATATGACTATTATGGCTAGGCATAGGGACTATTTAAAATTGTAACTTGATGAGCTGAAGATGTGGGATGCTAATGGCATGGTCTCCGCACACTTGAAATCCAAGTAATTTCCCAAGCTAGTGTATGTACACCAAATTGATGTCCATGATACCATATATATCAAAGCAAAAAAATTTAAAGAAATATTGGCTAGGCTCAAGGGATATAACATTAGACTTGAGCATAGATTGACTAGTGATCATAAGCCCCTTAGAGACATATGGAAAATGGGACATCTAAAATACCATTTACTACCTAGGCCTTCAAGGCCCCATCAAGAAAAACTATAAGTGGAATGGAAATAGGCCCAAGCATATATTACATAAAGTCCTGATAAATATAAGATGGAAGAGAGACATCGAAAAGGACCATCCTCAGTCCCTCCCCAAAGACCAACATCTCCCATTGAGTACCTGGACATGATTTCCTTGGAGCCAAATGAGATAGTAGAGGATGCACTCAAGGTCCTTGTTAAAGCATATGGATCTGATGAAGAGGAATCACAAGATGAAGAAGCATGAGACCAAATAGATAAGGCTAAGAAATCAAAAGGGAAAGAAGTTTCCTTAGACCTAGACCTAGTGACACCATTAAAGAAGAGAAAGGAAGAATTGGCAATGGTCCCAGTTGGATCAAAGAAGCAAAAGTTGAATTTCACTCACCCCATGGGTAAAGTCAAATTATTTAGAGATGAATACCCCATATATGGACCAATCATCCTTGATTGGTTCATCTATGGAAAAATTTAGAAAATACCCACAGGGCATCACTCATGGCCCTTGACCAAAGCTGTTAACATTGATGAACATGATAATATCAAGCCATGGATAAAGGATTTGATGGAGGAGGAAGAAAGAAGAATAGTGACCACTATAGGGTCAGGTAACAAGTAGATGGATGCTCTAATAATATCAAGAAGTACCCACATGGAGGCTCTTGAACCTCCAAAATATACTGAATCAACTACTACTATGCAATTTAATCTAGAGACAATTGGATTAGAGAGAGTGACAACTAGAAAGGCCATGGTAGGGATTGAAGAGTTCACATTCCAAAATGTTGAGCCATTTTTAGGCTTAAATCTAGTCGGGGGACAATATCTTGGTGAACTACCCATCGATGAATATGACATTAAAAGCCTAGCTGAGGCTCATTTAGCTCAGGTTAGAGTAGAAATCAAAGGTATGAAACAAAGAATATCCAACATAGAGAGTGAGAATGAGAATTTGAAGGCATAATCTATCTTATTAGTGCCTAAGGCAATGATCAAATTATTAGATGAATCATTCTATTATATGTTTGAGGCCTTGAAAGAAATGAAGCTAAGGCAAAGTGCATTGACACAACAAAATATAGTGGCTAAGGGTCTAATAACCCAATGACAAGATTTAAAAGATCAAATAATAGGGCTAATCAATATTTAGGTTTGAAAGTAGATTTTTGGTTCAAAAAAATTAGTTTGGGACATTTGAATGCAATTCTAGGAATTGTTATTGATAGGGTCCAGAGTTTGAATGCATAGTCATAAGAATTAAAGAGGCTCTTATGTGAGGTGTGGAGCCTGATTGTCTTCCAGGATCAGAGGTTAAAATTTTGATGTTATTTTAGCTGGGTTTAGATCCCATACTTTGAATCCGTCATGATGTTGGGGGTTACAAGGGGGGGTACGCCCCTGTAGGGTCTGAGGGCCGCATGTCCTAGAGGTTTTTTTTATTAAAATTACCTTGTTAAATTATAATTTCATAGCCAATTTGGACCATTAATTAAAGGTTTATAGACTTGATGATAGATGTTATGTTTAGGTGTTTTTCACCCTTAAATGTATTGATATATCGATGATATGGATTATTGTGATGGAAAGATGAAATATTATACACAGAGAGGAGGCAAAAAAGGTAGAGAGGTGTAATAGGGTTTTTTATAAGATTTTGTTTCTCCTTTGTATTGTTGTAAATAATATACTAGACAAGTCTGGTGGATGTAGCCCATCTTGGGTGAACCACGTTAAATTTAGTATCTGCTATTATGTGCATGTTTATGTTTATTTTCAAAATGTTTGATTAATTCATTTCATAGTTTCTTTTATATACAATTTGTGGAGAGATCAAGTTTTTTGTTTATCTTAACATCATAAAAGATGACGAGGAGCTAACTAGAAGGATTGAACAACTCCTTAGGACCATGCTAACTAACCCTGCACAACCCACTATCCTAGGCATCATCAAGGATTATGAATTCAAACACAGGGTTACTTTGGTAACCCAAGAAATAAAAAGTAAATGTCAAGGCCAGTTTGGGGAAGATAATAGTAGGATACTAAACATAATCCTTAATGCAAGAGAAATGATAGCTAAGGTTAGAAGCATCAAGGAAGCCATGACTAGAAATGATAAAGAATTGAATGCTTTGGCTGAAAATGAGGAGTGTCTTTTAAGACCAGCTATGGATTTGAAACTAGTCAATGCGTAGCACCAAAAGTCTATGAACATCCTCCAACAACAACAAAAAATTTCTTAGGAGTAGGGCCTGTAGACACCAACATTGTGTCAACCCCCCCTTGGTCCCCTTCTAAACACTTACACACCTTATTAATTTAAAATAAACTAATTATTTTAAATTAATGACCTCACCTAGACACCTCACTTTGGACACCTCACCCTAAGACCTTTTTTTAACTATGAGTCACCCTGAGACTAGGTCCTCCAAATCCTAACTACCCATGACCTATTCTCACTCCCTATTAACTCCCTAACCAACTCTCGTGCCTCATAAACCCGTGTTTTGACCATTCACCAATGAAAAAGGCACTTGGTGAGTGGAGAAATAGGGAGAGAGCTAAAAATAGCCCTTTTACCTATTCTCTCTCCACTGATGTCAGTCAACCATTGGTTGATGTCGTCATCCCTATGCTAAAACTGGCGGGATAGCCGACATCATTTACATAAGCCTAACTCAAACATTGAACTAAGCCCCCTGCCTCTTTGCAGATCGATGGTCAAGCATCAAAATTCAACTATTGTCCCCCTAGCTACTAAAGCCCTGCACAAGTCATTCCATAGACTGGATTGGAACATTGTACGAGGACCTCAACATCAGCCACAATAGGAATAAGCATTCTGACACCTCTGGTTCTTCACCGAATAGAGCTAAGTATTCTACTTCTTATTTTAGTATTTTAAGAATACATTGGTAATTAGTTTCCATTTGGTATTTCTAAGAATTGTTGAGAAACCCGACTTCTTTTGTGGAGAGGCTGAAAAGCCTTCCTCTTATTCTTACCCTCTTTTCACACTTATCCTCTACCTTTGCCCTTCCTCAGACCTTATTCACTTTCCTGCAACCCTGTACAAACCTTTAAACTTCCAGACTCCTTTGTCAACCACAAACATATTCCAAAACTTGTCCAAGGCCCACTGCCCCTATCGACATCAACAACTAAACCGACGTTGGCATCATAACCAAAATGACCTCGATAGGACTACTGACATCAATGACTGTGATAGACTAATTGCAGAGAATAGGTACGCATTATCTACTTTCTCTTTCTTAGTCTTTCATCATTTCTTTTTATACAACACTCTTTTCATTAAATAGTGGACTGTCATCCCTTACGGAGCTTTACGCTTCCAAGATCGAGCACCTAGCTTGGCAGTCCACCATATCCTCCTCTAACATTCTCCTTATTTGAGTTTCTTTCATATTACAGGTGTTTCCTCCATAGCCAAAGAGGAGCTCCCACAAAGCTTGGATACGGTGCACACTTAATCCGAGTATCAATCAAACCCCTAACCTTTAACCTTAGTTTCTTCCTTCTTCTGAATGCAATTGTAGAAAAACTTAGAGAAACATTCTAGCATGCCTGGTGGGACCCTTGGAGTTTTCCTTGGGTTCATTCTTATTCTTTTTAAAAAAGTAAATTTTCATATAGATGCATTAGATTCTCTTCTTGCATCCCTTCCCCTCTTATTTTCTGTTTCAAAAGGAAACCATTAGTAAAAGTTAAAAAGAACATCTCTTTCTCTTCTTGTCACTTCTTACCTGCATCATAAAGTAGTGAAAAACTCATACTCTTTACCTCTTCTCCAATTGTTTTCATTTGAACAACATATTTCAATTTGGGTTAAAAACTACTGCATTTCATTCTTGCTTGAATGCATAATTAGCCCACTTAGTAATTAAAGCATTATGAATAAATTGTAGTGCACAAATGTTACACAACCAAACCACAATCACAATCAAATTAAACACTTAAACTTACTTGAGACAAGGCCCATCTAGGATTTCATCACCTAGCAGATACCTTACCCCACCTGGTGATCCTACTTGGATTTCACCACCAAGAGGAGGACCCACTCTATTCTCTGGTAGAGTATAAACTATAGGCAAAGTATATTTTGGCTAAGCGACCTAGCTCGGCTCTGGGTTCGTGAAGTGAAGGGAGAAAGCCCCAACACCAGGCCACATATTGAACCTAACACAGATATTTTTGAGCACCAAAACACAACCTAAAACCAACCATAGACTTCCTCTCTAGGACCTATTCTACAAGCCCAATTCCCAACATATTGTATTAAGGCATAAGCCACCACGACTTTAAAACTTATTCCTAGGAATCTAACATTTTAGAGGTTGCTTGCCTAATCATCTATTTTTCTATTTTTATCTGATTGTTTGAGCTGGTAAGATTGAACCATTTTGAACTCTAAAACAACTCAAAATTTTTTATTTTTCCAAAAACTATCAATTTTCTATGTTTTTAGAATTACACAGAAACTGGCATCGGTTTCTCCACTAACGTCGGCAACAACAATTCACCGACATCAATTATTTAACCGTCATTAGCAACATTTTATAGCCGACATCGGTCACTATCAGTAAATAAAAAAATTTTCTTTCCAAAACAACAAGCTTAAAACCCAAATTTCTTGCTATTCAACACAAATTCTATTTTTTTGAAATTAAAACACATAGTTTCTATACCCTGAATCCCTTTCATCTTGGATGGTCTTTACACGTAGTCAAGTCAAATCTCTTGTTGACCACGTGAGTCAACAACCACTCCCACCTTCACCCTTCATACCAAGTCACCTAATGGAGTATACTTTAGATACTAAGCATACTCCTATCCAGCCTACCCCCGATCAACCTCTTATTGTTCTTGAAGGGGATCAAGAATTTGAGAGATTCCTTGACCACAATGTCAAGGCTCTCCAACATTATCTTGCTATAATCCAAACATGAGATCCTTTGGGTAATTCTATTTATGGGATGCCAACTTCTTTGACTGAAGCGGCAATGATATCAACAGCATCTGCTACCCAACCTATGGTCACTCAGGCTATTGCCTCGACTAGTAACCCAACCATGGCCAATGTTCAAGATTTGGCCTCCCCTTCTATTCTTTTTGGCCCTACTTCCTTCAGGGTTTCTGTACCCCCTCAACCACAAATAATTCAACCAAATTTGACACCTTTCTAGAACATGATTGTCTCTATCCCATCCACTCTTACACCCATAAACACGAGAGTGGCTACTCATACTTTAACTAGTCTCACCACCATTCAACCACCTTTGGCGGCATCTAGTCAAATTGTGCCCTCCAACTTCGTGGTGCAAGCCCCCTTGGCCTCAACATTGGCCCCTATGACAAACTACCAATATGTTGTACCTACACAAATGCAACCAAGTACGTCATACACCCCTCCCAATGCCTTCCAAGTACCCTATAACTTAGGGGGTGCCCCTCATGCCAATCCATATGCCGATCTAATAAATATGCTAATGGATAAGATGTCCAACCTTGAGACATCTATTTTAGGTTCGAAGAATGTTCTTTCATATGAACAAATCTGCAATGAACCTATCCACCCTTCAGTTCCTATTCGACCATACCCTAGTCAGTGGGAACTCCCAAAATTTACTCACTTTTAGAGTAAAGAGGACCCACAACAACATCTTCGAGCATTTAGACACACTTGTTACCTCATAACACATGATGATGCATTATTACTTTGCACATTCCCCATGTCACTTGCTGGCACCGCCCTTGACTGGTATAGCTCCATTACCAGCCATTCTCTCTTCACCTTCACTCAACTTGCTCAGTTATTCCTTGATCATTTCTCAATCAACATCACCAAGAAGGTCTCCATCATAGACCTTTATTCCATTAGACAATTTGACGATGAGTCAATAGCTGACTTTGTCACCTGTTGGAGAGGTTTGATCAACCAACTCTCCTTCTCACTACCTCAACCTGAGCTCATTAAGCTCTTTTCAAGAGCATGTGCCAAGCACATCTCATCTACTCTATGGGTTCAAACTTTCTGCACATTTGATGAAGCTTTCACTATGGCCCAAAAGCTTGAATCCCATTTAATCAAAGAAGATAAGGTCAAATTACGTAGCAAAAATACTAACACAAAATCCAATGACCCTTCTTCTTCCCACTCCAAGTCCAAGGGATCGGTGAATGCTGTGGTCCTTAGGTCATCATCTTCTACCACAACTAACCAATCTAAGCCTTCCACTTCACAAAGCATCACTACACAATCCCAACAATGGTATGAATAGCGATGATACACTCCAATAGGAGAATCCTATGCTTCTGTATTGGATAAACTAGTGAAGCAGGAAGTCCTCAACCTCCCTCAAATCCAACCAGTCCAATTTGACCCTTCATGAGCCATCCCTACATGGTATAGGGAAAATGAATTTTGTAACTATGATCGTGTTAAGGGTCATGACATAGACAATTGCAAAACCCTTAAAAACATTGTTCAAGACATGTTAGACAAAGGGGACCTTGTTTTGGATAACCCTAATGTGCCAGCTAACCAAAACATGGATGTTTTTAGGCAACCATTTCCTAACCATGCCTCAAGTCAGAACAATGTTTAGACCATGGTTGATGATCCTCAAGAACATAACATACGCATAGTTGACATGGTCTCTCCTTTCATTCCTAACTAACCTCTCCCACAATTTGAGGAGATTAGTCAACCCATTTCTCCACCACAGGTAGAAGAGCCTATTTTACCCATACCACCCCCATGCAATGAATAGCTCCATTTGCCTCACCCTCTTCCTCATGTGGATGAACCCATTTCACCTATATCACCCCCACAACATCAAACACCTCATCTACCCATTCTTTTACCTCGTGAGGAACTCGTATTACCTATTCCTCTTGCCCCCACCTTCCCTCTTCTTCTACCATTAGAAGAAGTTACCATTCATACCCTACTCCCTCATGTAGAAGGGGCCATAATCCCTATACTTCACCCTTTAGAGGAGCCTTCCTCTCCTATTTATCTTTCACCAATGGAGGATAGTCCTCCATCAACCCCCCTTTCACACATAGGAGAGTCTACTTTGACCTCTCCCATATTGGAGGATGTTTTGATGGCACCAACGCCAGTTCCCCCACCCTTATCCTTCTTGTCACCAATGGAGGATCATAATTTTCACACTCCTAGACCACACGTGGAAGGCATGATCATCCCTACGCTCTATCCTCTCGAAGAGCCAAATTTTCCAATTCCTTCTCTATCGAGAGAAGAACTCACCACCTCACCTACTTCAGCTGAGGAAGATACAGTGATGGTTCTCTCTCGCCTTTGGCCCTGATCACTACATCCAACACATTTCCACTCTCACAATTGCCCAAATCCTCCAAAGGATTGGCTGCAAAGCCTCGTGTGACGTCATCTAAACCCTTCTCTCAATTGGTAGAAAACTTAGGATATCTCCATTCTAGGAACCTAAAACATGAAGCGCTATGGGAGTGACTTAAGGCTCCTTATCTTACACATCCCACTTCATCTTATACTACCAACCCTTTCATGACAAATCACCCCAAAGTCTCTAACAAGGATCGGGTTTCTACTTTTAAATCATCAAAATCTTAGCCTTCCACTTCTGAACCCAAACCCTCACAGGGATCCACCATGCTGAAATAGATTAAATTTCTCAGTGTTTGCCCTATATCAAACCTCACACACCCACAAGTGAAGTTAGATTTGAACCTCACCCCATAAAATAGTGGTCCTTACACCATACCAAAGAAGGGTGCTAAACCACGTTGGAGAACTCCTCCCCCACCTTCACCATTTCCCTCTATCTTGGGTCCATATCCTTCCACTTTAACATGATTGCTCCCTATTCCAACACCTCACAAAAAAAAAATGCCTCCATTACTCCTTTTACCCGTCAAAAACATATTTCCACCAAGACATTCGACACCTCTCACTAAGAAAGTGCCATCTACACGTGTGGCCACACCACCAACTAAAAAGGTGGTACAAAAAACTCCCCCTACAACTCCTAAACAAAAGTTGTCAACCCCTACTACAACAAAGAGCACAAACCCATTAGTGGGTTTTTATGCTTCACTATTACGTCAATTATTGTAGTCTTCTAGCATCATTCTCTCACCAATTAAGCCATACCAACCTCTTGAACCAAAACCATCTTGGTTCTATGACACTAAAATCTATGCATATCATCGCACACTTGGGCATGATACTGAGAATTGTTGTGCTCTTAAGGTTGTCATTCGTTAACACCTAGAAAAGGATACCCTTCTCATTAAGGATCCTCTTGACCACCCTTTTGACAAACCACTGACACCATCCCATGCCTCCCAAACCTCCTCACTTGAATCGGGATCCCAATGCGAGACTATGGTCCCTCTACCACCTTCTCCTCCTTTATTTGAAATCAACACTCTTAATGTGGCCACCAGGTCACAAAACCTCAAGGATAAAGAAAAAGATTAGGTTTTTATCCCTTGGACATATCCATTCACCAAGCCTTCTCAACCACCAAAACCCAAGATTTCTATCTTGGGCACATCTCAACCAACATCTTCGAAGGTAATTCGTGACTCCATGGTGAAACAACTTCACCAAACCCCTATGAAGATGTCTTTATATGACCTAATTCAAAGCTCTCCACAACATCACCAAGCCTTAATCAAAGCTTTACAAGTAGTAGAGGTCCAACCTAAAGACCCCCAACCACTAGCTGCTTTAGTTAAATCATTGCCAACCATTGCCTCCATCACCTTCAGTGATTCTGAGATTCCTGCCTCTAACCTAGAAGATTAGGATGCTACCCTCTTTATTATATATTATGTTGATCAAACTCACATTAAGTAGGTTATGATTGATGGAGGTGCTAGCATCAACATCATTTCTACCCATGCATATGATTGACTAGCCCTTTTGAAGAACTACATGTCAAAAACCAATGCAATTCTTCATTCTTTCAACGATGCCACTACCACTACCATTGGCACTGTGGTCCTACATGTTCATGTTGGCCCACAAACAATTCTAGATCTCTTCTATATCATCAAGGGGGAGTTCCAATATAACATGCTATTGGGATGACCTTGGATACTTGACATGACCTGTGTCCCTTCCACGTTGCTTCATTGTGTCAAATTTGAACATGAAGAGCAGGTTCATGTCATTCCTGCTGACCCTTCCCCCTTTAAAACATGAAACATGACCTATCGACCTAATGATGTTCTCATACCTTTGAAAACATCCACCCAAACACCACCTCCACCCGTGGAAGCCTCGACACACTTGCAAACACCGGTCACACCTACGCCTACTCCTCAAGTGACCATGAAAGATCCTATGGAAGATACCTTCCAACGTCTTTCACTTGGGGAGTATCATTTGCTTACCCTTGACATGTTCCAAACTCTGTAGGAATATGGACAACTTCATCACCACCCTAGCTATGACCATTGCATCAAAATGGTCATTCCATATGGTCATCCCAATCTCTAAACTAATCTCATCTATGGAGGGCTAGATCAGGCTCCTATTGTTGGAAATCCTCTCTCATCACCCCAACAATTCAATTTTGATTTCTCCTTCCTTGGCAACCCTCACTTTGCTCACACCTATCTTCATTGGTGTGCGTGGAAGGGTTTTGGCTTTGGGCGTTATGAACAAGGTCCCCACAAGCCCATTGAGTCTCTAAATGATGAGGCAATTAAAAATGCTAAGAGATGACATGGCATGGGTTTTAAAGAACCTATAGAACCCTCTAAGATCCCTCACCATGAAACTGTCATAAAGCATTCTCCTTCAACCTCACCTAGTCCCCCACCCTCACCTATGGAGTTAGTGGTCTCCATCCCTCCTAGTTTTTTTTCATAAATGCCATTCACTTGAAACCCTGACCTATCAATTAGGTGGGGCATAAAGGTCTCTTCCTCTCATTTATCCAGACATGATAGACGATGAATCTTCTAGCATCAACACTATCCAATACCTGGATGATGATGCTGTACTCACCTACATGGGTGCAGATGACTCCATATAACGATCACTTCCTTCAAAAACATAGGTTATGTTAAACAAATCAATTGTTGACATTAATCTCCCATCTTCTGATGTTCCTCACATTTTAAAGATTGGTCAATCTTTAGATGCTCAGGAACAAATCGACTATACCACATTCCTTACAAATCATAACAAGGCCTTTGCTTGGTCTTATAGTGATATGCCCGATATTGACCCTAACATTGTCGTCCACAACTTCATCATGAACCATGAAGCTAAGCCTATCAAGAAAAAGCTTCAAAAGATGCATCCTCGTGTCACACTCCTTGTCAAAGAGGAGCTTCAACGTCTTCTCTCTGTATCATTTATCCAACCCATTGATTATCTGCAATGGGTGTCAAACATTGTCCCTATCACAAAAGCAATAGGGGGAATTTGAATTTGTACTAACTATCATGACCTCAACTTAGCTTGCCCAAAGGATGACTTTTCTTTGCCAAACATCGACCAACTTGTTGATCTTACAGCTGGTCATGAGATGCTATCACTCATGGATGGGTTTTCAGGATATAACCAAATCTTGATTGCACCAGAAGATCAACATAAAACCACCTTCATCACCCCATGGGGGACATTCTGCTATAGGGTCATGCCTTTTGGCCTCAAAAATGCAGGTGCTACATACGAACGCACCATGACTTATATCTTTCATGATCTCCTCCACAAAATCATGGAAGACTATGTGGATGACCTGCTGGGGAAATCCAAACTTTGCCATGACCATCTAACCATTCTCAAAACAATATTCACTCACCTACTATAATATAATGTTTGACTCAATCCCAAGAAATGTGTCTTTGGGGTTCAATCAGGGAAGCTTTTGGTTTCATCATTTCTCTCCATGGCATTGAGGTAGATCCAGCAAAAATTTGAGCCATACTCGATATGCCCCCACCAACTAACCTAAAACAACTTCGCAGCCTATAAGGGAAGCTTCAATCTATTCATCACTTCATCTCACAACTATCTGACCGATGCCAACCTTTCCATCACCTCCTCAAGAAGGACATCTCCTTTAATTGGGATAAGGATTGCCAAGAGGCTTTTGAGGCTCTTAAATGCTATCTTGTCTCTCCACCAGTCCTTATTCCACCTAAATATGACCAACCCTTCTATCTTTACATTTCGGCAATAGATCATTCCTTAGGTGCCATGATTGCACATCGAGACAAACAACATCGTGAGTAGGCAGTTTATTATATAAGCCAAATGTTCATTGACTACGAAACTCAATATACTCATACTAAAAAACTTTTCTTGGCATTAGTCTTTACCACCTCCAAACACCACCACTATCTCCTCAACCACAAGACTTACATCATCACCCACATCGACCCTCTCAAATACATGCATTCCAAGCCATACCAAAACCAACGTATGGCTCATTAGCTCATGCTTCTCGCTAATTTTGATTTGGAATTCATTCAACAAAAGTCTATAAAGGGGTAAATGATCACTGACCAACTAGCAGATGCCCCTTTACCTGATAACCAACCCTCTAACTACAAATTTCCTGATGAGTCTATCGCCATGCTATCCACTGATGACATCCCCTATCAAATGACAATGTTCTTTGATGGATCTAAATGTCAACTTGATGGGGGTACGGGGGTCATCCTCATCCCTCATGAGGGTGAGCCCATGCCTCTATCCTTTAAACTCGACTTTGAATGCACCAATAACATGGTTGAGTATGAAGCCTTAATTTTAGGACTTCAAACTACCATTTTCTTAGGCATTAAGACAATCAATATCTTTGGTGACTCACAACTAGTTGTTAATCAGATTAACGGTTCATATCTTTGTAAAAATGAAGTTTTGTTGACACATTGTTAGGGTCTTTCGACCATTATCTCTTACAAACTGTTCCTCACTCTATGAATAAGTTTGCCGACACTATGGCCTCTCTCACCTCAGACATCCCATCTTCATCTGCTTCCTCGAGAATCTATGTCATGGTACACTATTTGGCATTGCCCTCATATATCTCAACTGACATCAACTTTGTTGGAAATATCGACTCTAGTCCACACGATGTTTGGTACAAACAACTTGTTGATTACTTGACTTATTCCATTATTCCTCCTAATCTCTCTATCAATAAATGGCAGGCTTTTATCAAGAGTACTGCTCGATACACCATGTTAGGGGGTCTTCTTTAAAAATGAGGTTTTGACGGCCTCCTTCTCTGCTGCCTAACCTCCATTGAGACATATCATGCCATCAAACAAGTTCATGATGGGATTTGTGGAGGACATTTCAGTGGTAATGCAGTTGCAAAGCACATCCTCCACCTAGGCTATTATTGGCCCACTCTTCATCAAGACTGCAGTGACTATGTTAGGCGTTGTATCAAATGCCAACAACATGCTAACCTACTTCACGTTCCTAGCCACGCTTTACAAGTTGTTAATGATTTTTGGCCCTTTTCACAATGGGGCTTAGATCTAATTGGTGAGATTAACCCTCATTCATCTCTCTGACATCAGTCTATTATCACAGTGACTGAATATTTCACTAAATGGGTGGAAGTTGTTCCCCTCATATCCACTAAAGCTGATAAAATCATCGACTTCATTAACCACCACATCATCTATCATTTTGGTGTACCTCACAAGATCATCACCGATAATGACAAATATTTCAAAAACAAAACCATCCAAAAGCTTTGTGACTCTTTTGGCATCAAACTCAGCTTCTCCTCACCTTACTATCCACAAGTAAATGGACAGGCAGAAGCTTCTAACAAAATCTTAACCAAAATCCTAATGAAGGTGGTCAATGACACTGAAAGGGATTGGCACACTCACATTCCCTTTGCTTTGTGGGCTTACCACACTAGCATCCAAACCCCTACAGGTGCTACACCTTTCTCCTTAGTGTATGGAACTGAGGCCATCTTGCCTCTTGAAGTACAAATACCATCTCTTTGCATCTCCTTGCATGACATACTCTCTAACGATGACTTTCATCAAGATCGATTAGCACAACTCAAGTTACTCGATGAACATCATCTTGTAGCTCTTAATCATCTTCATATCTACCAAGATCGCATCAAGTGTGCCTACAACAAAAATATGAAAGAGCGATATTTCAAAATTGGAAATATCGTCCTTAAAGAAAACCAACACGTGACCAATATGGAAAGAAGTAAATGAGGCAAGTTTGCTCCTAATTGGCTCGGACCTTATATAATAATGCACAAGTATGGATCAATGACTTATCATCTGTCTTCTCTCAAAGGCCAGCCATAACCTGAGACCCTTAATTCCTTGCATCTATGACCATTCTATTGTTAACCAAGTAATCATTTACTTGATGTTTAACTTGAGATCGTCCCTTGAACAACCCCTGTCATCCTCATTTCTATTCCTTTCAACCCTTTTTCCCTATAAACATTAGTTAACCCTTTTTTAAGCATTTGTGCTTTGTCCTAATAAAAAGGGAAACCCCTAAACCTCTATAGTCTAGTCCATGACTAAAAGTTCAGTCAACAAAAAAAAAAAACTGGGATGCCTAACAAAATATTTAAAGGTCATAAACTATCAATGTAGACTGCTCCTTTGAAGGACAGCTGCATTATTGCTATTATTAGAAGACTGCTCCCTTGAAGGATAACTATTCAAAGATGTTAAAACATACAAAGTAGAATATAGACCACTCCCTTGAAAGATGGCTATGCCCAAATTTTACTACATAAACAATACCCTCTCAGAAGCTTCCCACATCGATCAGCTTCACATGACCACAAAATGAAACAACATCCCCAAGTAGACTTCTCACATTGATCAGTCTACCAAAAAAAAATGATTGACAAACTATTAAGTCATGGACTTGCCTATAGTCGTTCTCAGGGTCACCTATAAAAGGGGCAAAGTTATCTCTGCTAAAAAAGGGTTATGCTATCCTCACATATCACATAATCAAACCTATTACCCCAACATACCCAAGGGACTTTGAGCTCACTTAACGTCAAGTGATTATGGTACTTCTCTAACAAAAACCAATGGTCAACAACATAATGCATGAATGGGGCTTTTGTTTGCAAAAACCCTATCTATGCTATCATTATGGTCCTTGTCAATGAAAGAGCAACACGCCTTTCATTTCTTACACACCTTCATCACATGCCAATAACATGACAACCAAAACATTTTTTAAACCACTAACATAACCTCATGATTTATTTAATGCAAATATCAATTTGTGTTATATAAATTATCATAGCCTATTCACACTAGTTTCTATGGAAAACAATACACATGGAAACTATCAACCAAACACAATTTATGTCAAGCATTTACCATCACCAATATGGAAACCTGCTGAGGCATAAATAAACTCATTTCATTTTTAGCATACACCATCACCAATATGGAAAATTGCTAGGGATGAAAAACCACATAACCTATGTTACATCATACACCATCACACAATATGGAAAAGGCAGTAACATCATCATACACTCATTATTTCAAGCATGTACCATCAAACATATGGGAAACACTAAAAACATTGACATAACCAAAACAACTATCTTTTGACTCTTCTTCCCTCTTGGGGAGAACTACATTGGCCTGAGGACCTTAAAATAGGGGCTATGTAGGCAACACTTAGTTGACATGGGGTCATCTGATGTTAGCTCAACCATTCATTCGTTCATCTACCTGATGGACCAGCCATATAACCTTTAACCATGACTTAACCTACTCAAACCCAATCCATAACCTACCCTCTTCTTCCCTTTTGGGGAGAACTACATTGGCTTGAGGCCCTTAAAATAGGGGCTATGTAGGCAGCACTCAGTTGACATGGGAGATCACAACAAACAACACTTGAGATCACTTATATCTCAGCCTGACTCGACCAATGGCCTTGGAGATCGTGACCATCTCCTCAGACCACGACCACTTTCGATACAACTTTGCCTTAGTTGTTTTGATTGCATATGTTACCTCATAAATAGTTAGCAAATTATACGCACCCCTCACACCTATTGTCAGATCGTGACCAAGTTGATCCCCAATATTTATGACATTTTTGTGTTTTCTAAGAGCACTTCCTAGCCTGGATACTTGGAACACAATGCCCATTGGAGCTACAACTTTGATCGTTTAACCCAATCAGCTACCACTAATAAGTTAGGGACTGGTTACTTTGATTTTAGTGCTCCTTGACCTTGCCTACGACAATTTGACCTACCTATCAAGTGAAGTGGTATACACACAATCTCAACTATTGCAGCATTCATACTCCAAACTCACCTTACCCATCCACTACGTATCAAATCGGCACCCAATTTTAGGTTCCCTTCTCTCGATTCCCACTTTGAGGGGGAATACCTCATCCCATACCTGGGGCAACCTACACCTATTTTTGTCTTGCAGTTTGTCAGAACAAACCACAAGATAAAAAGGGGCAAATGTAGACACCAACATTGTGTCAACCCCCCTTAGTCCCCTTCTAAACACTTACACACCTTATTAATTTAAAATAAACTACTTATTTTAAATTAATGACCTCACCTAGACACCTCACCCTAAGACCTTTTTTTAACCTATGAGTCATCCTGAGATTAGGTCCTCCAAATCCTAACTACCCATGACCTGTTCTCACTCCCTTTTAACTCCCTAACCAACTCTCGTGCCTCATAAACCCATGTTTTGACCATTTGCCAATGGAAAAGGCACTTGGCAGGTGGAGATATAGGGAGAGAGCTAAAAATAGCCCTTTTACCTATTCTCTCTCTGCTGACGTCAGTCAACCATCAGCCAACATCATCATCCCTATGTTGATGCTGGTGGGATAGCCAACATCGGTTACATAAGCCTAGCTCAAACATTGAGCTAAGCCCCCCACCCCTTTGCAGATCAATGTGCACACTCTGAGACCAAGCATCAAAATTCAACTATCGTCCCCCTGGTTATTGAAGCTCTAAATAAGTCATTCCATAGACTAGATTGGAACATTGTACGAGGACCTTAACATCAGCCACAATAGGAATAAACATTCTGACACCTCTAGTTCTTCACTGAATAGAGATAAGTATTCTGCTTCTTATTTGAGTATTTTAAGAATACATTGGTAATTAGTTTCCATTTGGTATTTATAAGAACTGTTAAGAAACCTGACTTCTTTTGTGGAGATGCTGAAAAGCCTTCCTCTTATTCTTACCCTCTTTTCACACTTATCCTCTACCTTTGCCCTTCCTCATACCTTATTCACTTTCCTGCAACCCTGTACAAACCTTTAAAATTTCAGACTCCTCTGTCAACCACATACATATTCCAAAACCCTCCAAGGCCCACTACCCCTACCGACATCGGTAACTAAACCGACATCGACATCATAACCAAACTGACCTCGGCAGGACTACCAACGTTGGTGACTGTGATAGACTGACTGAAAAGAACAGGTATGCATTATCTACTTTCTCTTTCTTAGTCTTTTATCATTTCTTTTTATACAACACTCTTTTTGTTAAATAGTGGACTGTCATCCCTTATGGAGCTTTACGCTTTCGAGACCAAGCACCTAGCTTGGCAGTCCACCATATCCTCCTCTAACATTCTCCTTGTTTGAGTTTCTTTCATATTGCAGGTGTTTCCTCCACAGCCAAAGAGGAGGTCCCATAAATCTTGGATACAGTGCACACTTAATCTGGGTATCAATCAAACCCCTAACCTTTAACCTTAGTTTCTTCCTTCTTCTGAATGCAATTGTAGAAAAACTTAGAGAAACAAGGCCCACTAGCTAGGTAGTTAAATGATATTCTATTTTGTAAAATACTTTGTAAAATTTTGAAAATAGAATATCCTTTTGTAAAGGCATATGCTATTTTGTTAGCGTATTGCCTCTAGGTTAGTTTAATTTTGAAAATCAAATGTATTCTAGAACTTTGTAGAAAAAGGATAGATGTCCTTCTTATACATTTATATCTTGTAACTGATCGGTATACTACCTTGTCCTCTTATAAAAGGAAGTACTTATTTTTTTTAAGGGAGATATTTTTGAGAAAAATTTGTATACTTGTAGTACTTAATACAATAAAGGAATTTTGAAATGATTGTCCAAGTTTGTTCATCTAAATTGTTATATGGATTTTTCTCTCAATTTCTAGTCTTTAGTTTTAAATTTGAATAGTTTCTATGAATTCTGAGTTGCATATTTGATTATAGAGTTGATAATTTGTGATTATGCTAGATTATTTTAATGATCTTGAATTTACTTCATTTTATTTGCTTTGCATTAGAATGTGCAAATGCTATTTGAGTGTGGTAGCAAATCTTTAAAGTAAATTCAGTTCCTACTTGTATTTCTTTATATCATCCTTAGAGTTTTTCCTGGTGTGTAGTAAGATATGAGATTATGCTATTTTTCACTATATACTAGTTAAATGCATACTTATTTGTAATTGTAACTTTGTCCTAATGTTTGAGGTTAAGATCAACAATCACTTATTCTCTTTCTACCTTACCCTTCTCTTTTGCTTATTTTTTAACCAGATCACTTTAGTTTAGCTTTCATTGTAAATGTCCATTTAGATTAGTCTATAGTTTAATATTTGATCATAATTCACTTGTATTAGCATAGACACTTACAATTTGCAAAGATTTGGTCCATGGTGGCTCCCAAACACCAATTAATATAAATTTTTTGGAACAGTTAAACATTGTTCTACCA
This sequence comes from Torreya grandis, assembly GCA_037957365.1. Taxonomy (NCBI): domain Eukaryota; kingdom Viridiplantae; phylum Streptophyta; class Pinopsida; order Cupressales; family Taxaceae; genus Torreya; species Torreya grandis. Next base: position 579,380 of record JARHVA010000319.1, on the reverse strand, counting down.
CTATTTTACCATAGGTAACATAAGTTATCAAAACCTGCAACTCATGCTCTAAATTCTTAGAATTCTAAAATGAGAATTGATCTTGAACACTAAAGACACGCGATACATTTAGAGGCATCAATAGGATGAAGCCTACATAATCACTCATCTCAAAAGAAAAAGTTATGCACACTATGCATTATATATAAGAAATTATTCATTTAAATTATGTATTAAAACATGATAATATTTGTCATCTTATAAATATTTGATAATTTAAGCACATATGAAACATGTAAACCAAATCAATGGGAATACAAGTGTCATGTCAAGTAGATATAACAATTGCACACATAATATAAGCATTACAATATATGCATGATATAATTCTTGACATCACACATAATAGGATTATGTGTGGTATCAATCAAAACACTAATCTCAATTATAATAATCATATATGTAACCATTCACACACACAATCACTCAAGACACTACTCAAATTTAATCAACATGCCCATGACTTGGATTAGATGATCCTATAACACTAATGACACATGATGTGAGAAAATATAATTAATTCACTCATATAACATGCAACATATCACATATTAATGATCACATAACTATATAGTCATCAACATCAAACATAAATGGAATAAGCAGTGTCAATCCACATAATCAATTAATGTTGTCATTTAGTATAGCACAATATCCATAGGAAATAAAACTTTAAAAAGAATGAAAAATTATATCAATTTATGTATAACAATATACTATGATCAATGCAATGGTATTAAAATATAAAATGTGAAAAATATGCAAAAATGACCCTAGTGTAGACATTCCCCTAATGTATAAAGGTAGCCCATGTATGTAAAAAATATCATGCATATGTATGTCCATGTATCATAGATAACCTATATGTCCTACGACCCACTCTTGTATACCATGAAAATCATGTGCAAATACAATGGATATGTAATTGACCATATATATGATAAATAACATTAATCAATCATGTGTACTATGAAATCATGTCATGCATAGGTCATGTTCTGTATTTTTTGAATATTTTAATTATTTTATATTTTAAATTTTTTTAATCTATTTATTTTAAAAACATGTCCCTATTAACCTATGATCCCACCAATGGGATACTCAGATGCAGGTCTTGGATCAATTGGTGTGGATGCCACACACTATGGGCAAGTAATAACATATGTATCATTTTCCAATTTAGAGAAATGATCATGCACTATGAAATATTCAAAATATTTATTATAGTCAAAATGATCATGTAAATTTTTGTGTAACTCTAGTATCCATAGTAACTTGTGGATTTTTTTATATTTTTAGATAATGTGTCATTGTTTGTTATGGTAGAAACACACAAACATTCTATAAAACTATCTTAGGATGCAATAGATCAGGTAAAATTTGTTGAAATTAAAAATTTGCAGATGTAATGGATGCTGGTGAATTGGTCTTTGAAGATGAAAAATTATCATGATCTTATTTGCCTTCATAAGGTGAACTTGTATAGGTTATTGTGGAGGTCGTAGAGAACATGTCTCTAGATGAATGGGGTATTAATATGGAAACCTATAATTGTAACCATTCCGTTGCTATAAATATATTTCAAGCATCGATGAACTGAAGATGGTATTGTATATATCTCATGTATACATGGACATATTAATATAATGTTGAATGCTCTAGTATTTATAAAAATTAAGAACCGAGTAAAAATAATTTTAGGCCCTATTATAAGTGGTAACACTTCCCAAAGAGGTTTTGTCTTTTTCCATTGAATCCTTTTACCATAAAAATTATACCAATCAAATATCTATGTGTGTATCCAAGGCTACTGAGTAATGTCATAATGCATATATTTTCACTTGACCCATTATCCACCATAACACTATTTATAGGATGTGAGTCAATGAAAGTATGTATGAACAAAGATGCATTGATAAAATCATTATCAATACTATCAGGGTAATGAAATGTGATTGAATGACATTTTAATTATGTATCTTTAAGTGTAAAAATATGATCATCTATAGGATGATCCTCCTTAGTTATATAAGCATAATAATTCAAAATAAGATTCACATTGTGAGTCATATGTACCTCAATATTAGTCTTGGATCAATGTTCATATCTAAAAATATCTTGAGCTTCACACTAATTTGGGTAACCAAATCATTTATAGGTTTATTGACATCATTGACCTCAATTGTGTTGTTCTCAAAGAAAATATTATACCTAATGTCTCAAACAATAACATCTATTAGTATAATATCATGGACATCTATTCCAACAAAAATATGCATTAAAATTAAACACATTATGCCATTCCTCTGTCATATCAACCTATATTGATGGTGGGATAGATATGAGATTGTAAGTGAGTAGTTTTTGTAACACCTTATGATTATTCTATGATAACTTTGTAAATTTCCTCCTTGGGGGAGTCAAAAGGACAAGTCTATTAGTGGGTTTTGAAACTCCATTAACTATTATTTTAACCTCATTATTAAAATAATTATCCTTTAATTTAAATTTTTGTTTAATTTTGAACTTATCATTATAAAATGTGGGAGGATTAGTCCCATACTTTAGTTTCTTCATGGGAATTAGCTTAAATTTGCGGTATTTAACTGTATGACACATGCCAACAAAATATTGGAAGCATTTTAACATATTAGACTCATTTATAGGCACAAGTAAACTTTGTTTGAATATATATTAAAATTAATTATCATCCATAGGATTTTTCATTTTTGAAAGCATAGCATTATAATGAATCACATAGTCACTAAGGGGCTCATTAGATCCTTATGGGAGTTTTTATATTTGAGCATAAGTTACCTTCTCATTAATATTGAGAGAAAAGAGAGATAATAATGCATTATCTAAATGGTTAAAATCATGTATTTATTGGAAATTAAGGTCATAAAACCATCACAAGACATTGTCCTTAAGGTTCCTAGGAAAAATCATGAGCAACAACTTATCACTAGAGGAATAATATAAACATGGTATATGGAAGGGTATAAGATGTTATTTTGGAGTAGGGTGTGAGATTAGGTGAAATGAATCATATAGGAAAAGGATAAATTAAAATTTATAGGACCAAATCATTTTGTAATAATTTTTTATAATTTGTCAAATGACCTACTCTATATAATATTATTCTAGTTGGGAAACCTTAGCTTGAAGATCAAGTATATTCTGTATAAAATATTGATTAATAAGCATAATATATTGATTATAAATATATGGTATCACATGAGTAACAAGCCTAGGAGGCCCAAAAGTATGTTAATAGGTATAACCATATAAAATTTAGGATTAACTTATGTTTCCCCCACATTAGGGGTAAGCAACACTCGAGTAGCCACAAGGTAGACATATTAATATCAGCAATAGGAATAATGGTAGAAACAAATATTGTAGAGTTTATGCCTCTAAAATATAGATAAATATCATTAAAAATGTCATGATGTGGATTCTTTAGCATTCTTTGCATCCCTAAACTCTAGGATATTGTTCAAGAATTTATCTAAGTCATTAGGTTGCATACTAATTCAATTTCAAAAATTTGAAAGTGTTTATAATTATGTAGGATCTACAGCACTGATATCATCTTGATATATTTCCCAAAGATATTCATTTTTATAGTCATTATCCTCTTCGTAAGCATTTTTAAAATTAGGGATATTAACATTGATTAAATGTTCCTCTACATGTATGTGTTATTTATTAATATTTGAATCAATAAAAGAAAGAATTTGTATTTCATAAATTTATCCATTTTAAATTGCACAAAAACATTTGTTTGGATCAAAGGAACAAAATTATGATCAATTAAAACACCGATTAACCTAGAATTCACCTTATAGATATAAGAGATATAACCTTCTTAGATGGCATACAATATTTTTGTGAAAATATCAAGAAATATTGGTAAAATGCATAGATTATTGCCTATTCAAGGAAAATTAAAATTAAAATTTGAAATTCAAACCATATTTCAAGATAAATATGAAACCCTAAGAAAGAATAAAACCTTGAGGTAGAAGAGACCTAGGATGTTCCATGCTCAATTCAGTGATTGAGTTCACCAAATTGGTTTACTTATTTTATGATTAATTTGATCTAATAAGATAAAAGTATAAATTTTTAGATTATGTAAAATAGAATAGTAATCATACAGACATAAATGTAAAAGGGTAAATTAATATTGAACTTACTATATTTTGAATTAAAAAAGTAAAAGAGGAAGAGATGCATTTATCTTATTCTGATAATATGTTTCTCATTCTACTCATTGCTATCATTAAAATTAATTTATACCTAGTCTATAAATTCTTGTACTAAGTAACATGAGCTCAAACCTTGGACAAACATTAATAGAAAATATCAAACCTCTAAAATGACTAGTAGTGTCTAGGTCCTACCAGTACTATCCTTATTATCTATATAGGTATGTGATGCTTCAGAGTATTATGTCTGCACTTATATATGAATCTTATCTATTCCCTCACCTTCAATCCTATGTATTGATCTATATTTTCCTTATATTTGGTTTGAATGACTAATCACACTTTTGACATAAGATGACCCTTGAAAAATGGGTTAGTACATTGGGTTGGATAGATTCAACTACTCCCTATTGAGTGGATGATCATTGCATACATTCCAATACTTTGAAGAGGGATAACATTTCACATAGTTCTCCTACCCACATGCACCATCGTGATCAATCAAAGATGAAACGTAATGTTTGGATTTTAACACTTGGAACCATGCAAAATTTTCATGCATTTGTATTTATACTTTGATCTAGAACTTCCATTTTGAGGGGTATTTATATATGTATGCCTTTTTGATAATGTTTCAAGAGAGTGACAATGTATTTCTCAGTCTTTCAAGTAATTCTCAATGTAATATAAAAGTGAGTATAACCTTATGATTTATTTGTATTTATAGGTGATTTTTTGATATTTCCCACTATGAGAGACCCGTGAAATGTATCTAAGCTAACCAAATGGAGTATTCCTAATTTAAAAAATAGTTGTTGAGTGTTCTTGGACACTACTAGAAGAGACATACACTTGAAAAAAAACCATAAATGTCTAACTATTAACATTACTATCCTACGGACGCAGACGCGGGCCTGAAACCCTCTCCCCTGAGGACAAATCTGCGCTTGTCGATGGCCAGATCTCGACCCTTAGTGGGTGGGATCTTGGGTACAAAGGCGTGGCGGTGGAAGCTTCATCATTCTACGTGTTTCAACTCCTCTACCTCTATTTTTCATCTGATGACTGTCGTGCCGACCATTACCCAGATCTGAGCGGGTCACTGTTTCTTTTTGGAGATATCTGGATAGCCATGGCGGCGTTTCCCTTGGGAGTGGGGGAGATCTTTGCAGATGCTTGGGTGTATGGGTCGGGTGGTGGTGGCGATGGGTCTGAAGGTAGGGTCTTTGCTGGTGGTGCTGTCTGCTTTGGGCAGTACGTTGGTACGCGGCACCTAATGTAGATCTATTTTTCTACGTGTTTTTTCTACTTTGCTTCGTTCTGCCAGTTTGAGCATTGAATTTGGGTGGGTTCTCTTACCCGAGTTGGACGGCCATCCTATTCTGGTTTGCAAAGTTTTTGTGGTTGCATGGGGGAAATTATGTTTCCTCGGAGGTTGGTGTTTATGCCACGGCACCCTGCTTAGGGAAAATGGAGGATCCTAAGCCGTGGAAGAGCCTTGCTCATTATTATGATGGGTTTGCAGTTCTACCTTCAATGTTTTAGCACTTTCAGGTTGTATGCCTGGTTCTATCTAGGTTTCAGGTCCTTGTAAAACTTGGGATGCTTTTATTGGTTTTTTTGTTGGTTTCAGGTCCAAGTAAAATCTGGTTTAGTTACCATTTTTCGGTGCGTTTGCCTCTTATGGCGTTTTGTAATGTTTATCTTTATGAATCTGTACAGGGTTTTGGGGCCCCTTCAAAACCTTTTTTTACCTTAATCTAAAACATTACTATCCTAAAAGTGAAAATAAATGATATGAGATACAAAGATAGTCTATTTAGGATTATATAAGGTTCTTGTATAGCTTAGGTTGATCCTAAATAGGTGTATCTAGTAAATTGGTTTGGCCAAGATAACAAGTAATAACATGAATAGGGGGAAGTGTGCATAAGATTCAAATGTGTATTCAAATTCCAAGTATTTCAAAATTTTCCAAATTCAATATTTCTAAAGTTATAACACCAAATTTAGGTGTCCACAATCCTAACAACTTGATTGCTACACCTGTTATTTGTATCGAATATACTCTAAAAAAATCATTAATGGTGATTTGAATATAATTGGAAAAATAATGAAAATGTGAAGGAAATATGAACCATATGATGAAATTAAGCAAATAGAAAAGAACACAAAAGACAGAAGTTTTAGAGAGATACAAGTTTATCTTGGAGAAATTCAATTCGAGAAAACTCTAAACGAGTGAGGTGAACCCTCCTCTTACCACTATTTATTCTTTGGTTACAAGAACAATACCTTCATGAGATATACATGAACATTATTTACATTATAGGAATGCTCAAAACCATACTACAAGCTATCACTTGAATACACATAGAGTTCCTTATAAACACAACCCAATTCCTAACTTCCAACAATCAAGAATGGACTATTATGGATACTTCACATTGACTTAATAATTGAACCATCCTATACTAACTCACCCATACTATCAATGAGTGAATAATCATTAAAAATGAATTAATGAATATTCCATCTAGTCCAACATTCCTTTATAATATCAAAAAAGTGTACTTATAATGCATCAAGAGAGAGAAATGCAAGAAGGAAGCTAAAATTATTGAGAACAACAAGAAGAAAATTTTGAAACCATTACTTTTATTTTGTTTGGGTTGTAGTCAAAACGTCTATTTTTTATAGGATAAACCATTGGGGAGATTTCATAACCAATACCTATATTAAATATAAGTTATAAAACCACTAGGTAGTTTCCTAACCACTGCCTACATCAATCAACAGTTTCATTTCCTTTAACAAAACTATGTTTTTATTCAATAAGAACTTATTTAAATCTTCTCATTTAAGATTTTTTGTATCATTTTGAAATTTAATCTATCCATATAGACCCATTTGTACTTAATTTATCAACCTTATTGGCTGAAATTTCATGGAAAATAATAACTTTTAAAGTTTTAAAATGGTACAAATAACATATTTACATATTTTTAGAATAGTTGATTAGTTAGCTAAGATTTATAATAATTACTGATCCAATTTTTAGATCATATATTTATTGGAAAAAAATTATTAATTAAGTGATATTATTATTTTTAGATTTAATATTATATTCATACATTTTTTCTAGATAAAAATCTATGTTTCTATTAGAACCTTAAATTGTAAATATTTCATTTTCAATGTTTCTAGGGCACCATTTACCTTGGAGATGTTAGGTGATTTAAGATTTGTTTACGCATGAGAACACTCTGTATCTTTGTGAGGTTTTACACCTAGTGATTTTGAATAAGTTATAGTGGATAGTACTTTTATAAGAAGTAGGAAATCTGATTTGGTTGAAAGATGCCTTCAACAAGGATAGAAAAAACATTAAAATAATTATATTTTCAAAAGTGAGGGAGATCATGAATTCCCTGATGATCTAAAACACTTTTATAAAGACACTTATAATTATAATGCACATGGATCTCGGTGTTTGAATTAATCACTTCCTAAATTTAATGTTTCATTCTCTTTTTAGGGTCATTTGTATGTGATATGTCTATCAGACATTTGTAATGTAAATTTTGGGATTTTCATATTAAGACATGTAAAGGGTGGTTTAAAAAGAGGATTTTATAATTAAGTACACATTTTTTTGTTTTATGATCCATTATATTTATTTTTCAAATTGGAAACATTTGACAGATTATAATTTTATCATGTCCACATACACATAATGTGAAAATGCAACATATTTTAAATGTGATATATATGTTGATAAAGATGACACAAATTTTTTGACCACACCTACATGGATGATCATTTTTTAACATTTAATAAAATCATTGGTTTCATAAATAAATTTCATGGGAGATGCAAAATGGTTCCCAATTGCCATTCATGGAGTGCATTGATGATTTTGAAGATAATAATCCCAATATGTTGAAATATATTTTTGGTAGAATCTATAAAATATCTAGTAGTAGGGGATGAGTTATTAATTGATTATTGTTTTAGAAGATATGTTCCTTCTCATCTATGTGCTAAATAAAATAAGCTACTTAATTATATTACATTTTTGAATCAATAAAATGATTATTAATTGTGTTTTCAAAGTGATGTATGAGAAATTAAACTATGAATTTTTATTGTATTGTATGGATTTTTAATTTCTTCATTCAAAAGGAAGTCTTCCATAGATTAATAACAAGATAATTTTATGCTTTTGATGAAATTTTAATAATCACATCAAGTTTATAAATTAATTAAAATGACATGAAGAGGACATATAAAATGTAAATTAACTCTAATAAAAAAATAAGAACCCATTTTCCACATTAGATGTAATATTGAATTAATATTGTTAAACATTATGTAGATTTTTTAAAGGAGTATTACAAGTTGTAAAGGACATGTAAAAATAACCAATTAGTATAGTAGTTTATCTTAGTGTTATTAATTCCAATCATAGTTGTTGAAGACATTATTCATATAAAAAATAAATTAGAATTTAATGTAAGGTTGACTTTAGGGGGAGACTTTTGGTCCAATTGGCCCCAATTGTGTATCAAATTAAACAAAATACTTGATTAGTTATATACAATGTGTAATTGGGGCTAATGAAAACCCAAATGAAATTATATGTATGAAATTTATTGAACAAGGCCCATGTGGTAACAATTGAGATTATATGGACATAATTGCTTGCATGGGGCCAATGGAGCCCAAGTTGGCTTTAGATGGACATAATTCCTTAGACAGGGCCAAAAGAGTCTCAATTAACATTAGATGGATGTAATTCCTTGAAAGAGACACTTGGGTGGCCCTAATTGGGTATCAAATTAAACCCAATACTTGATTGTTTCAATTTGGTGTACAATTAGGGCCAATAGATAATGTATTGACATTAGATGAATGCAATTTATTGCACGGGGCTTGGTTGGACTCAATTGCATTTAAAGTTGAATAAAGTAATTGGTTATTTTAATATGGTGTGTAATCAAGGCCATTGAATCCTTGATTGATAGTATATGGATGCATTTCATTGCACAAGACTTGGTTGGTATTGATTGTGTATTAGATTGAACCAAATAATCATTTAGTTTAATATGGTGTACAATGAGGGTCAATGGAGCCCCTATTGACATTAAATAGATGTGATTAATTGCATAGGCATTGGTTTTCTCTGATTACTTATCATATTGAACTAAATAATTTATTATTTTAATATGGTGTTTAATTAGTGCTAACAGAGCCCCAATTGACATTAGAGTGATATAATTCCTTTCATAGGGCCAATGGAACCCAAATTAACATTATATGAATTAAATTACTTACACATGTCTAATATAGACCTAATTGACATTAAATGGACATGATTCCTTATAGATATTCAAAGGAATCCCAATTTTTATTATATGGATTCAATTCCTTTCTTAAGACTCAATTGCATAAATTATGTATCAGATTAAACCAAAGACTCAATTGGTTAAATATGGTGTGAAATTGGGGCTAACAGATCCCAAAATAGCATTAGATAGACATAATTTATTACATAGGTTGAACAAGGTTCCAATTAACATTATGTGGATGTAATTGGTTGCATAGGGCCAAAGGATCCCTAATCAACATTAAATGGACATACTTCAATACACAAGGCCAAATGATCCCTAATTGACATTATATTGTTGAAATTATTGCATGATGCTTAATTATCCCCATTTTCATATTAGGTTGATCTCAATACTCCATTGGTTCAATATTATGTGCAATCAAGGTCAATAGATCCAATTAACATCATGTCGATGCACTTCTTCGCACAAGGATTGATTCACCTTAATTATGTATTAGATTGAACCAAACACAAATACTTATTTTTTAAAAATATGGTGTGAAATTGAGGCCAATTGAACCCTAATTGATATTATATGGATGCAATTGCTTATACAAAGTCAAAAAATCCCTAGTTGACATTAGATGGTTGTAATTCCTTGAATGAAACTAAATTGGCCCTAGTTGTGTATTAGATTCAACCAAATATTTAATTGGTTCAATATGATGTGAAATTAGGCCCAATATAGCCCAATTGATATTATATGAACACAACTAATTTCATGTGTCTTGGTTTACCCCAATTGTAGATCATATTAGACCAAATACTTAATTGGTTTAATATGGTTTGCAATTGGGGCTATTAGAGCATTAATTGACATTAGATAATTATTTTTGTGGGTCAAATAGTTCCCCAATTGAAATTAAAGTATGTAATTCATTTAATAAGTCTTGATAATCCTAAATTACATATTAGATTGAAGTAAATAATTGTTTGGTTTAATGTGGTAGGAAATCGGGACTAAGGGAGCCCCAATTTATATTAAATGGATAAAATTATTTGTATATGGATTAGTTCATCCCATTTAAGTATTACATTGAATAAAATACTTAATTAGTTTAATATAGTGTGTAATCAAGGTTGACAGAGCCCCAACTAAGATTATAAAAATTCCAATTTATCACATGGGGCCAACAAAGCTCCAATTGACATTAAATGGACATAATTCCTTATATAGGGATTGGTTGGCCCTAATTATGTATCAAATTGAATCAAATTCTCTATTAGTTAAATTGGTGTGAAATTGGGTCTAATAGAACTCCAATTGGTATTAGATGGATAATTTTCCTTGCATAAGGCCAACATAGGCCTTATTTTTAATACATGGACACAATTGCATGCATTTGGCCAATGAAGCCCAGATTGAAATTATATGGAGGCAATGCCTTACATGGGGCCAATGAATCCCCATCTAGTATTATATGGATGTAAATATTTTTGAGGGACATGATTGACCCAAATTATGCATCAGATTGAATCAAATACATAATTATTTTAATATGGTGTGCAATCATGTCCAATAGAGTCCCAATTAACATTAAATAGATGTAATTAAAAGAAAATTTTCCAAAGATAAATTTAAATGTTGAATAAGTAATGAAAAAACTTAATGAGTAATTTTACCTTGAAGTGAAATGAAACCAAAAAGTTGAGGAAATTTTTTTGACAAGTGGGGAAACTATAGAATGGAGAAAAACCCCATAATATTATTAAAATAGTTGCAATAATAAATATCTAAGTACATAAAATTTATAAGATAATAAAGAGAGAGAACATATTTAAGACAAAAGATAATCACAAAGATTCAAGAGTAAGAGCAATATTATACAACTACCAAGATACAGGAAGAGAGGAGGAGAATAGCTCAATAAAAAGAGTTAGAAGGATCAAGGAATTAAATGTGCAAGTTTCAGCATGTGTGCCAAGTTTCCATATTCCTATTATAAGTGAGGAGTATGTGTGTGCCATGTGGGGAGGAGATGAGTTACATGCAAGTAACTTCCATAATTCTAAGGAAGAAAAAAAAGTGAGTGGCACATCATGGATTCTAGATTTGTGTGAATTAATAATTCACATAGATACAAATTCTCTACATATGAATAAAACTTAAGATAAAACATTGCCCCAAATAAAGGGTAACCTAACACATTTCTAAAATACTTAGAAAAATACTTAAATAAGATTAATTCTCTAACACTCCCCCTTAATATAACTTAGGATTAAAAAAGTGGAGAAAACCTTTTACAAACAAGGAAGAGAGTTGAAATCACATAATACTCCTTAATATAAACTTCCTTCAAGAGGAATTATAATAGTTTGAGAAAGAAAGAAGAAGAGAAGCTGCCTCTAAAAGTTGTAAGGATGAAAGTTTGATCACCAAGAATATCCAAGTATCTTTTTGGATAATTTGATCGATTGATAATGGAACAAACACCAACAAAAAGACAAATTGATCCATGAGACCTTAAAAATAAAATAAAATAACACCAATATTTCAAGTTAAGTAACCAATATTCTAAATATACGATCTACATACATAATGTAATTAAAGTAGATGTACAACTAGATAAATAATGTAAAGATAATTTCCATCACAAAGCGAATTATCTTTTATGAAAATAATTTAGTCAACATAATCAAAGCATATATTTTATGCAATAAAAATAAAGGAATCAATTTAAATAATCAAAATGGAGACAAGGAAGATATGTCACTTATAAAATATAATCTGTATGAAGTATTAGAATAATTGTTGCAAGAAGACATATCAAAATCTATAGAAGATTCATTTTATTTAGGAATCTAAATAGTTTTACCCTTAGAGGTAGGATATTTAGTCATTTTCTAACAATTCGAAGTGTCATGAGTGGATTTACCACAAGATTTACATGGATGCAATTTCCAATATTTAAATATACGATGCCTATGTTTTCCATAATGCACACAAGGTTTAACAATTTTAACCATAACATGAGCATTACAAGAAGTATAATCAAAATAAGTTACATTATAAGTCCTTTGATGAGGGGGATGATATAATTCCAAATTTTTACTAGAATCATGTGAAATATTATAGCTAAGACCTTTAGAGTTTTTATTAGAAGTAGGCAAAAGAAGATCAAGAAAACCATCTTCACTCTTACCAAGCCCACTGCTTGAATAACCCATACTTTACATAATTTTTAAGTCAGAGTTGGTAGAAGTGTGCAAAGAATTTTTAGGTTTAAAATCATAAAGAATTTCATTATTATGAGAGCTAGTGTCATGTACAAAAGATGCAAATTGTTCATTAAGAGCGTCTAAGAAGGATTTCATGTTTGTCATGTTATTAACAATATTTTGAAGTGAAATAATTGAACTATGCAAGGTAGTAATGGTGTAATTTTTACATTAAATTGTATGTTTAATAGCATAAATTTCAAGAGAAATATTTTTCCTAGTGTTCTTAAAAACTTAAAAAATGGTCAATCTAAAAGCCATGAGAATAAGAGATACAAATTTAAGTATCATTGAAAAAAGATACATTATTATAAATATGGATTGATTCAAAGAAAATTTAAAAATATTTATCTTAACAAAAAATAATATTTGAATATAGATATTTATTTGTCTCAAATTTTAAATCAATTAACTTGTAAATGAAAATGAGTTTTTACAATATCTATAAATTAAAAAAGGTGAAAGGACTTATAAAAAAAACTTAGTTTGATATTAAAAATGTTTGCATTAAAAAAAAAAAAAAACTTATATTAAAGATTATATAGAAAGAATTAACTTTTTTTGGAAAAAAATAGTCGTGTTTTTTTTTAAAATACAGTCACGAGTTTGATGATTTCTCTCAAACCGTGATCTAGGTTTTCTCAAAAAATTATAATATGATCTTAGATACTATATTAACAAAACTTATAAAAATTATATGGAAAATATATTCCAATAAAAAGATATAGACCCTTTTTTAGATAGGTTTTAGTGAAAAATGACTCAAAAAACTAAAAAAATAAATTATAATTCCAAATGCAGTTGAAAATAAACTAAAAGAAACATGAAAAAATATTATTTAGAAATCTTAAAAAATAGGTTAGAAGGTAAATAAATACTACTCTTAATACATTAAAAAAATGGCTAGTTTATTGCCACAAAAGGTATCCAAAAACTTGATTTTTTACCCAAAACCTTGAAAATTAAGTAAATAATGAGAAAAAATAGAATGTTTGAAGAAATAGTCTTCTTTTTCACCTCCAAATATTAAAAATCTAAACAATAAACATTAAATTAGTCGTATCTCCATTACCAAAAAATAAATGTTGTCAAAGATCAATTTAAATGTTGAATAAGCAATGGAAAAACTTAATGAACAATATTACCTTGAAGTGAAAGCAAATTAAAAAGTTGAGGTAAGAGATTTGAAAAGTGGAAAAATTGTTGAATGGATACAAACCCCAAAATATTATTATAATTCTTACAATAATAAATCTCCAAGTATATAATATGTAGAAGTTAAGAAAGATAGAGAGAGAAAATGGCCTTACACCAAAAGAACATCACAAGGATGCAAAAACAAAAGTAAGATTGTACAACTACCAAAAGGAAAGAAGGGAGGAGGAGAAGAGCTCAATAAAAGGAGTTATAAGGAATACAAATTTACATGTACAAGATTCAACTTGTGTGCCAAGTGTCCCTAATCCTCTTACAAGTGAGGAGGATGTGTGTGTTATATAGGGGGAGAGGAGTTATGTCACATCCATTTTTCCTCTTATAAATAATTAAGTAGTAATTAGTGGATTATGTAATGATTGTTTAAATTTTTTTTATTTATTCTTTAGTTGGATTATTTTACTATTTTTTGTGAAAATGCATTGTTGCTTAATATTTGTATTGACAACTGTTGCTTATGTTTAGTATTATGTATGATCAAGTGGACTAATTTCATGTTTAGATATTATTACTCAATTATTTGTTTATGATTATTTATTAAATATGCCATGATATAGGCTAATTTCATTTTTGTGTTTACTAAGGTGAATACAGGATCAATCTACCCTCCATACTACTATAGAGGGAGAACATCATCAAAGAGGGCAAAATAGATGGTGATATTGGGGTAAAGAGAAGGAGACAGAACCTACAGACACCACAATTAGTTGTTTTCATGATGTTTCTTTAGGTTTTAAAATATTTATATGTATCATTGATTTATTTTCATTTGAATCTAACTCATTCATGTATACTAATCTCTTGTTGTGTTATGATGTTTTCACTTCATTATTAGATAGAAATTGAGTGTATTTTTTTAACTCATTTCTTATATGACTCATTGCCTGATTTGTTTGGTCACACTACTTTGCATATAACTAGATTATGTTAAAATGTTTTTTTATCTCATTTGATTATATTTTGAGCATGAAAAAATTATGATTATCAATGACATGCTTAAATGTGATTCGAAACCCTAAAACATAGTGAAGATTATCATTATGCATGTAAATCAATTTGGTTTCATTCTTGTTGATATGATTTGGTAGTAGAGATTTTTTCATGGAGAGAATCATGCCATAATCTAGGAAATTTCACTATGAGATTAGAAGTGAAAGACTATAATGGACATAAATGAGTCCATTCTACATGGGGAAGAAACTAGAGGATTTGTAAGGGAATGAGAAGGTTTTGGAAGGTATGTAGGGACTTTGGAAAAAGGATAAGAATGGTTGGAAGAGAAAAAAGAAGAAAAAGGATTGAAAAAAATAGGAGAATAAATATTTGAGTGTGGTAGAAAGGGAAGAAAATATCTAGGTTTTCTATTTAGATGGTGAACTACCTAAATATAGGCTTTTAAACTCTTACAATTTTTATAACAGTAATAAACTTAGTTTTTGAAAATAAAATGTTTGAGATTGAGTTTAAAATCCATCAAATGGGAAACCTCATAGATTTTTTTACATGGAATGTAGGGTTTTTATTTATATATATCAATTTGTGGGATGGAACCTAGTTTCATCTGCATGTTGATATATATAATATAAATAAAAATTAATATATTGGAAACCTACCATAAATATATATACATATAGCTGTGGACTGAGCCATAGTATTTTGAGGACTAGTTTGTTTATTTTCAAGATTATTTATTAAAGGAACAGGGTGAATGGAAATTGACCTTGGTTCATATATTGCAAAAATATTAGTACATAGAGTAGGGTTAAGAGACTTATTTTGAAGTATACATATGCTAGAATATATCTATATTTGTTGGTATATAAATTTATATTATACATGACCATTCTTGGGTCATATGATACAAATATATATGTTATTTAATGAATTAAATAAATATCTATGTCAATGGATTAGACTTTTAATGATCTATGCATTTGTGAGTCAATTGCATATAAAAGTCAAAGTATAGGAAAAATAGGTTTATGCACATGTCATGTGAACATGGGAATATAACAAAGATGTTGACTTACTATAAAATAAATTAATGATTAAAAATGGTGTGATATGTGAATCCAATTTTAGTGAAACACTTGAAAAATTAATATTATTTAACATATTAGTAAAGATAGTTGTACTAGAATTAGGAATTTGAGGGAATAATAAAATATAGATGTATAGAGATATGTGTTCAATATGTAACAGTTAATGGTGTTTATTCATATATTCATTATGAATTAAGAAGGAAGAGTGATAATCTTAATTACATATTGGAATTAACCTTAAGCAAATATAAAACAAACTTATGTTATAAATGTCCACAAAGTCTATTTCATAGTTGTGAATAATAACTTATAACACCCTGCTAGGAGAAGATGGTTCATACATTTAATAAGAACTTCTTATGATAATTTTGAAGGCTGTAGGTTATAATGTGAAACCATGAATAAGTACTTGGTCTTAGGAAACTCTTGAACAATTAAATACACTTGTATATTTATTTGATAAGTGGATGGTTATATGTTGGTGTAAATTATGTCAATTGGTTGGTATAAGATAACACTTGAAAGACTATTGTTGTTATGTTAAGTAAGTAGAAAGTCTTATCTTTTCCAGACTATAGTTTTATGGTGTAATACAAAGGACTCATTTTCATGATAGTTGACTTAGAATCCTATTAGATAAAATAAATATACTATCCTTGTGTAGTAAATATTGATAAATTTGTGCATAAATGTTAAAATAAATCTATGGTCTTAGAAACTCATGAACAATTAGATAAGCTTGTATATTTATATGATGAGTGGATGGTTATATGTTGGTTTAAATTATGTTAATTGGTTGGTATAAAATGACACTTGAAATACTATTGATTTTATGATAAGTAAGTAGAAAGTCTTAAATTTTCCAGACTATAGTTTTATGGTATAATATAATGGACTCATTTTCATGACAGTTGACTTAGAATCTTCTTAATTAAAATAAATATACTATCTTTAAATCTATGCATAAATGTTATAAAATAAATAGTTTATGATATATGCTTTAGTTCATTTGAAAAATATTCATTTTAAGGCATGATTAAGGAGTAGGAGAAACTAATAATGCTTTCTATCATTCTTATTAAAGTCTGTCTACTATGGATTTCCATATGTGTGTGTGTGTGTGTTTCATAAATGGAAAAGGTTTAACATTCAAATAATATTTTATCTCTTAATATATCCTTGCTATGAAATGTGATGTTAGCTATAACTAAACTTATAAGTTATTAGTTTAATGTAAATAAGCTTTATTTTATGTGGAATTAGTTAGAAATATTGCATTGCATTGATAATCAGTTTAGTGTTAATAGTATGTAATGTGAATTTTTATATAACTTTGATGTAACAATAAATTGAGATAAAAAAATAATGAAAAATACTAAGTTATTGTTATGCCTATTTTTCATACCCCTACAATTTTCTAAAATTCATACCCCTATCTATCATAGTGATGACCTACTCATAAAATCTAAAACAGTAGTTGGGGACCTAAATAATTATTAGTTTTTGTCACCTGGATTTAAATACTTTGAGGATATGTCTCATATATATTCATCCAAGTGACACAATGTAAACATGTCACTTGTTGTGGGTAATCAATTTGGTGAGATGAATCTATCGAATTAAGGGCTAGTTCCAAAAATGTCTCTTAAAATGCTTTCACCATTACTAAATAATTATTTGTGGAGAAAAGGGTTAGATTTTTCATGAAATTAAACCTATTTTATGGGTTGATGCACTAATATTTTTACCATAATATTATCATACTCTATCACAAAGAGACAAGGCATACAACACTAGTCTAAGAGTCCTAGAATGCACTAACATCAGTATTTCAATATGAAGGTGACATGCATGAAGAATATCCAAGGTAAGTGGAACCATTGATTATTTGGAAGTAATAAGGCTTCATTTTACACTTAATAACATATCCATACACTTAAAAACACTTCATATGACCTGTTACGCATGGAATCACTTGCATCAAACATGGAAGGATTGAGAGAAAATAAGGATAGATGGAAATCTCTTAACCATTCAATATAAATCTCTTCACACACTTTGACAAGATGATATATTGAACTCAAACTAGATTGAATTTATTATCTAAGGCAAGAACAATTTTAAAACCAATAGGGCGTGGCCATACATGGTGTGGTATTAGATTACAAAGGCCAAAATGGTAGCTCTTATAGAACTTGAGAGAGAGAGGAGAAGAGAGAAGTAAAATTGTCAAAAAGACACTTGTAAAACTGATAAAATGAGTTATATATTCATGATAATGATATATGAAATGAACCATTTAAGGTCAGGTAACACAAGTGTCACCCTAAGTCATGAAAACATTGAAATGTGGTGTAGAAGTTCTTATTCTAGCTCTAAAAACTACCTTCATAATTTAGACCTATTTGAACAACCCAACAATGATTAGGGATAGGTATAATTATTAAAATGAGGGGTAATGGTTTTATACATGCCTCTTCATGCATTGGTTGCAGTTCTAGTCATCTAGAATCATTTAAGAAGGAGCTATCACTGCCTACACTCTAAGAAAACTCCTCTTTCAGTCACCCCTCACACTTGGCCTCAAAATTAGATTTAATTTTCCATTAAAATAAATTTTAGGGAGTGGATGAAAGTTATAAATACTCTTCATGGCCTTATATTTCTCATGCCCACCTTAAAAAGTCATTCACTTGAAGTTTCACACTTCTCACCATCATGCTCACTATGCCAATTTTGACTGGTTGAGATGAATCTATTTTTAAGCATACTTATGAGTTTTTAAAAGGAATTAAATGGACATGGGGAGTTATCTTAAATCCTAATATTTCTTCCAAATTTTATTTCATCTCTTGAAACCTCCTACAACCTTCACAATGAATAAAATAGTCTAAATAAGCAGTTTTGTACCTTTTCCATATAGATTATGTATAACTAATCTTGATGGTATGGATCATAACTAATATTTATACAACATAAAATCATTTATATATAAAAACTATGCCATTATAGTGCATTATCTCCTTCATTTCCCTCATCGGGTGTTGACTAAGGGTTTTCAAGGGTTTTAGGCAGTTTCCACTCTTAAGCTTTATTCATAAAGATGAAACATTATAAACGAAAATATATATCAATATAATTATTTTAAATGGCATTATTAACCTCCCTAAACTCCATTTTCCTCCATGAAAATCCTCATAGAAGATATGAGCATTCAAAACTAGCCTATCAAGCTTGTTTCACATTTCTTGCAAGTTTAATGTGTCTTAACGTCCAAGGTTGAAATTTTCATGGATTCATTTTCATATAAATATCTAAAAAAAATATTTTTTTAACACATATTCATTCTCAAATCCATTATAATTCTTTACTAAGATTAGAAATGAAAGTGACATATCATTTGAAATCTAGGCCTAGTCATGCCTAGTAGGCCTACCTACAAGTTTAAGGGTCTAGACCTCCAATATGGTATTAATCATTATATGGGATATTTATCATGGCTTTTTTCATGTAACTCAAATTCAAACACCTTATATAAATATTCAAACATATCTTGGTCATCCTTTTATCACCCTTCTCCAAAACTGCCAGTTTGTGCACTTAAGGAAGTGCCCTCTGTTTGAGACAAAATAGAGGGAACTTGCCCTATTATCTTAAAACACTTAGATATTGTATATTATTGTAAAATTTTTGAGTAAATTATACAAAAAATTATCCTCTTTTCTCATCATTTTACCCTTCAAAATCATTAAAATCCAAGACAAATCTATTAGG
This sequence comes from Torreya grandis, assembly GCA_037957365.1. Classification (NCBI taxonomy): domain Eukaryota; kingdom Viridiplantae; phylum Streptophyta; class Pinopsida; order Cupressales; family Taxaceae; genus Torreya; species Torreya grandis. The sequence continues at coordinate 559,485 of JARHVA010000319.1, read as the reverse complement.
AAAAATTGTGTGCAGGGTTTGTCATGTGAACTGTGCCTTGCTTGTTTAGAGTTCATGTAGGTGTTCTTTTCATGAATTATGCATTGGAAAATTTAATAATATTTTATTTAAATTAAAAAAAAATCCTTTCATCTATGTCTCATTCATCTCACACCTTGAGGTTAGATTATTATCAAGACCAGTCATCAGATTCCTTTTGTTAACTATGTTTTATGCCTTAGAAGGGACACTTGCAGGTGATTTTAGATGGATTAGAATTTGAAAACATTGAAAAAAATTATTTTATACTTTATAAGATCATATCTTAATTATTTTACCTATTTTTTTCATGCTTGAGTTATATCCACCTCAATAATCCCACTCCATTTACTCTCTATCCCTCACAGTCAACTATAGTTGACTATGTGGGGTTCTGTAGGTGTCTTTCTCCCTCAAAATTATGCCATATAGCCTGTAGGAACCATATGAGGATTTTAGTAATAAAATTTCAGATTATATGAATCTCCATATTCACAAGTTTTTATGTTGAAGATCCTACTATGCACTTATAAGGCTTTACAGTCTATTGTACATCCACTTCCAGGCAAGAGATACCTATAGATGCATATAGGGATCAAAACATCACTAAAAAAATCCTCTTGATGGTCTCTATTCCCATTGTTACTCATTTCATGGAATATAACATTTCTCATGGAATCATTTTTTTATATTTTAACATTAGGTTGAAAATATCCCTTTAGGTTCAGATCCTGTATATAATATTAAAGGAGTTTAGTGTTTAAATGGAAATTTTGAAGTCTTTAATAGTCAGTTTACACTAGTCCTTTATTCTTAAAATTTTGTAAAGTCTTTTTCCCATGTAGAGGATACAAGGTTTATTCACTTATATGCCTCAAATTTTTTTCATCCTTGTATAATATATTCATAAAATGCCCTTGGACCTTTATTTTCACGTTTTTGAGAAAGAGTCCCTGAATTCAGTCATTTCCTATTAGAAGGATTTCTCACTCTTTACCTACCCACTTAACATGATAAACATGAATGATATGGTCTATTCAACATGTTATGACTTAAAGGAGAGTTTTATTAGACTTTTAAACTCCCCTATGATACCTCATACCTCTGTTAAGCCACATGTACGTGGCCATTTACACATACAAATAGTCAAGATTAGTAAACTAGCAAAACACATGATTTGTGAGATTCAAAAGAATTTTAAAACCCTTTAATGATTCCAAATTGAATCATTTCATGTAATCTAACCTTTTTAAGATCAAAACCTCCTTCTTAACATGATTAGTTCCATGAAGACACCACTTGTAGATGAACATTTTCATATATGCATGCATACAGTGAGTTGGAACCATGTATGGTGTATGGGCATTGAACAACCATTGTACCTCCTTAAAATGTTAACATGGATCTTGTCCAACTTGTGAAGGCTTGGATCAAGTCAAGATATCCTAATTTCAATGTGATTTTCCTTGTCAAGCACATGTAGGTGCACACTTTAATGATAGACTATGTGTATGTGTAGTATATGACTGTAAACCATGAAGATGCTTTTCAGAATGAATTTATAGTGAAAGGAAACCATAATTAAAACATGGAAAAAATCCATTACTATCCTTTGACACCATTACCAAGACCTAAAGGTGTTGGAAGTCATGGGAAACTACCAGCAACATAAAAAGTGTCTTCTCTTACTACCTGAGATACTTGGCCCATCAAAATATTTTAAAACATGAAACCAAGCATGGGTATCATTTTCAGAGGGATCCAAAATCATCTAGAAACAACATCAACAAGTGAATTGTATGAAATTTTCTAAACCAAGGCAAAACCTAGAGGGTGCATAGACTAGTAAACAAATTATGTAGTCAAACTTCCTAGGAATGGTTCATAAAACACAACCACCATTCTTATGAAAACATACATCAAATGGAATATAACTAAGTATATAAGACACACCTAAGATAATTTTTCCTAAACCCTCTCCTGCTAACTGTACTGAGTACAAACTTAAAGGTGATTCTTGTTTGCCAAGTCTAGTGGAAGGAGAGAGAAGTGGTTTTCTTCATTTATTTGAGGTTATGATCAAAATTATCATTGGAATGAGTTTATGGAATAAAAAGGGACACTCCTAAAATTTCCTTAGCTATAGGGGTTCGTATAATTTTGTACACCTTATTAAATGCTCATTTCTTTCAAGAAAATTACCTTTTATTTTGAAAAACATACCATTTTTTTAGTTAAAAATAATTTATTAATACATATGAGGATACATGGGGCATTAAATTACCCATTTAAATCTTCAAATTTCCCAAGGAGGTCGTATAAGTCATTAAATGATCAATTTTAACCCTCAAAATGATTCAAAAGGATATATTGACTAATAAGACTAATGACCAAGGCTAATATGACATTAAAATATCTATATTACAACCTATGACATAATATTAAACCCCCTATAAACCTCTAAAGATCATGTTTTTACCTATAGGGGTCCCAATTTGACCTGTAGGGTCAAATTTGATCAATAAATTAGCAACTCATAGGGGTAGTATGCCTGATATACTAAAGATCAGTAGCCTTATCAATCCATTAGGATTAGGGATTAATCTAAACATAGGTTTTACACACACCTTGACTTTTAATACACACAAAACATAAGGAAAACCAACAAGAAACAACACAAGATAAGAAATTAAGGAAAAACACACTTGTGCATCATGAGCACTTTTGGAACACACACACAAAACTAAACAAATGACTCAAACACTAACTAACCTAAGATGAAAACTACCTATTAGATCAAATTGGAAGTTTTAAACCTTCCTTGATTTATGACATGAAGAATTTAGTGAGACATGTATCCTTTTGACCTTTAGCATTGCTACCTCCATCTTCTTCATGGTGTTTGCCAACTTCTTTAGCATGATGTTCAATGATAATTGTTGACTAATTTTTGGTCCTACAAGCAAAAATTGGGCACCCCATCCTTTTTATTTTCAAAATTCATCCAATCGATGTTTTGGCTAGATCATCCCTTTGCTACCTTGTGCAAAAATGTTCTTTGTCAAACCTTTCTCATGAAAAAGCTAGGTGTTTCCCTCATTTTGCTTTGCCAAGTGCAAATCAGGTTTGTGCAGGTTCATTACTTGACTAATTTTATAAGTAGAAGTGATTAAAGAACTCAAAATAGTGTAAATAAGTTCACAAAAGGCAACAAATTTCCTTTAGAGGTCATTTTTATGGCTTGAAGGATGTTTGCAAAAAGTTTTAAGGGTAAATGTATTTTTGGAGGGCACTTGGGAAAAGAAGGAAGACTTATTCACTTTTCCAAAGGACATTTGCAAAAAGTCTAAAGGGTAAGTTCCCTTGTGGAGGATACCTTGGTTAGTCATAGGACCAAATCAAAATTTTTGAAGGGATATTTTGAGTCACAAAGTGCCCTTGTAGAGGGCACCTTGAGAAAGTGAAGAATAAAGACAAAAGGCCCGAGGGGCATGTGCCCTTCAGGAAAAGAAGCAATCAAAAGAAAGAATTCCTTTAGAAAAATTGTCCAAAGGAATTCCTTCATACATTTTGTCTAAAAGAAATCATGGAAAAAATCCCAAGACAAAGGAGAAGTCAAAGGAACAGTTCCAGCTATTGACAAAGACAAAGGACATAATCAATGACCACTCAGACCAAGATAAGTGTCATAGATGACTCAAAAAGGAGAATTAATACATTTTGTGAAATATATCTATCAAAAACTAATAAAATAGATTGGTTTTCAAATTATAGAGGAGAGCAACCTATGTTTTCATGCTTCACCATTAATGCATAGCTAGTTACACCCAACATTGAAGAAATCATGGTCCAACCAAAATAACTTAGGGATGGATTTGTTAGTTTATATAAAGAGTATCCCATGCTTTTACAGGCCCAAGATAATAAGGGAGGTGACTTAGACATCTACAACATGGCTCTCCCATATGCAGTTGGAAGAATATAGTAGTAACATGGTAATTTGGTCTCTATAGAAGTGTTTAACTCAGCATGGGTTTCCATTCCTTGATTTGTCAGCTATCTTGTTTCTAGTTCTCTATATATTTGTAACTTCTCATTTGAGAAAACAGATCTTAGCTTGTATGGCAAAGCCTTGAAGGAATTTACCTTGAATCAAAAGAAGCATTTTTACCTCCATTTGAGCTTGCACTTTTGCATATATATATATGGTTTTATCTTGTGTTAAGTCATTTTATTTTCATGCTTTCATAAGTTTATTCCAACATATCTAGTGTCTTGTGAGTTCTTCTCTTGCAGGTCAACAAGAAGTGTCCAGCTCAGAGTATAGGCGCATATGAATAGGATGTCCATAGTGTGTCTTAGAACACCTTTGGTAGTTTTTCTTTCCTATATCTACATAGGATCCCCTATTGAAACACTAATTTAGGAAGGGTTGTCATTTGAATGAAGTGTATGCTTGTTTGTCTCTGGTGTAAAGTGTATGTTAAAGCTAAGTAGACCAACCATTTTGGTGAATCACTGCTTTAGTTTAGGTTCTGATTTTAGTATTTCTCTCCCTTTTCATCCCCCCATTGTTATCAGTGGGAAATCAAGGGCCTCAAAGTGCATCAAGGGGAGACATCCCCTAATCTAGAGATTCATCCCTCATGTTTTCAACCCACAACAAGAGGAATGTCTCCATTATGTCATGTGGAGGAAGAGAGCTGAGCCTCCCTTTAGAGGGTGCAATCCACTATGTCAATAGTTTTTGGCACACCTAGTGGGACAAATTTCTATGTCATGTAAGTTTTAGGATTGGTTTTGGTCTTGATATTGTTAAAAAATCCAAAATAAGGATCTATAATTAGCACCTGGTGACTCCATTTAGGAACCAAGTCTCTGGTTAATGACTAGCCTGACATCCCATGCCAAAGGTCACTACAAGATATTCTTTGAGGGGTATCTTTTTTGAATTTGTTGAGTTACCTTTAAACTCAATGAAAAGGTTGAGTTTTGAAAATACCCACCCTTAGGTAGCAAGCCATTTTCCTAAACCAACCATAAAATATACCTACTCAAGGAGACCCCTGTTGAATCCTTTCATAACCATGGCAGCCCTTAGGGATTTCCCTTTTGTGGCCTTCAATGGTCAAAGTCCCTTGAACCTTCAGCAGTATGACCCAATTCTAGGGATAGCTCTCAAAAGTGTTCCTCCCTTTAGTGGAGAGGGCCTAATCACTATTTTTGAGCATATTAGAAACATAGAAAACCTCTACAACATCCATAATATCACTGAAGAAAATGTATCCATTAGATTGATAGCCTTGTACTTTAAAGGGAAAGCTTTGGATTGTTATGGGACCTTGCCTATGAACTCAGTGGGCTAATGGAATGAGTTAGGGACCCTCTTAACCAATAAGTTTAGGGAAAAAAGTGACCATTTGTCTCTAGCTAAGTAGTTAACCACCATGAAGAGAGCCCCACATGATTCTATGCAAGATTTTAACACTAGGTTCCAAAAGACTTGGGATAGAATCCCAATTCTTGTGAGGCCAACCCCAAGCTATGCTTTCCTTTACTACTTGAAGGCCTTGAATAGTGACATTGATATCATGATAAGTCCATGGATGGTAACACTCTACCTGCTGCTTATGAGATAGCCATAACTACTAAAAATTGCCTTGTTCAAGTAAGAAAGATAGTTCCTAGACCTCCTATGCCACTATTTCCTAATTTATAGCCCTCAGTCTAGCCTAATTTGCTCATGTTAGATCCTCTACCTAATCAAGAGAAGCTAGTTTCTACCCCTATAAATGGCATCCATGAAGTTAAGAGCCTACTATAGACTGTTACCAATGAGTTATTTTCCCTCAAGAGATAACGAGTTCAAAGTTATAGGCCAAATCAAGGCTACCAGTAGTTTGGGTAAGCAAATAGGCCTCCCTTCTAGAATTATAATCAAGGTCAAGGTCAAATTACACATGTCAAGCCTTATCAATACTATAATCCAAATTCTCCTTCATCTTTCAAGGCTCTTGTCCCCACTCAAAATAATTTGGTACAGGAGTAGCCCAACTATCCACCCTTAGAGCATGGCCAAGAATAGGTTGCTTATGCCAATGAGCTAACAAATCAAAGCATGAGTACACAAGGTGATCAGGTAGCCCAATTCTCAAATTTTGAGATGTCAACACAATTTGGGATAGATAGTAGGTAGGCTCAATCTGATTCCACTCTTATGAATCATTTGGAAGGAGAGTTATATGCAATCAACTATGTGGGGAGCACAAGTAATCAAAATGTTGGTGTTACATCTAATAGTAGGTCTAAAAGGAGAACCATTGATGAAGGTCAAGCAGCCAATCAAGCACCTACAACATCTCCTTCACCCATTAAATTAGGAAGTGTACCTAAATCAGCCCCAAAACTACAAGCAAATCAAAATTTTCCCAATTATAGGCCAATAGTTGCAGCTTTAGCTCCTCAAGTTGTACCATAGGCTACGAATGTTCCCAAGGAGAACTATAAAGGGGGTAATCCTTCAATCAATATATTGGACCAAATGAAGAAGCTACACATGAACATATCATTGTGGGATTCTTTAGCATTTCCCAGACAAAAGGATATACTCTAAAAGGAATTGTACGGGTTGGGTGAGCAAGTTATCCCAGTAAGAAATGATAATGTGTTGGTAGTAAATGGGCTCCTCCCATGGCTAGTCAAGAAAAAAAAGATGAGAAGGTCCATCCCTTTTATTTTTCCATGATTATTGGTGATTTCTAGGTCCACATCATCATTGATAGTGGACCAAGCACCTTAGTTATGCCCAAATGCATAGCTAATAAGCTAGGCCTCAAGTATGAGCAAATGACCAAAGGAGTTCTATAGTTGGATGGATCACCAACTAAGACCTTAGGAGTGGTAAGAGGCTTGAATATAACTCTCCTTGACTATCCAACATTCTTAATTCCCCATGATGTGGTGGTGGCATATGTTCCTCCTTACTTCACTCTTTACTTGTCAAGGGATTTTAAATCCAAGATAGGTGGATACTTGGGTAGACAACTAGTTTTACATGGTTTTCAGGACAAAGTATGGAACTAAAGTGAAGATTGAGTTAGATCCCATCTACAAGGATCACTTGGAGCTATACTCAACCAAAGTGATGAATGTGAACTACACAATCATTGATGAAGAAGAGCTCTAAGTGGTTCAATCTCCATCATCTTCCCTTTTAGGAGTTGATGACTTGTTCCTAGATGAATGGGGAAATGACAACTTTGAGCATGATCCTTACAAGTTCATTGAAGAAGCTAGTCTTGGAGTCTATTGCATGCATGAGAAAGATGATTTCATGTTGAAAGTGATGAAGATAGACCAAGAGGACTATGGTTTGTGACATTTGTTCTTTGATGGATCTAGAAGCAAGTTGGGAGCTGGTGGTGGGGCAATGTTGGTTTCAGATTCAAAGGATAAATACTTCTTAACTTTTAGGTTTTAGTTCTCTTGCACCTGTAATGTAACAGAGTATGAGGCCCCTGTTCATGGCCTAGAATGGGCAAGAAAGAGAAGAATAAAGTAATTGCAATTGTTTGGAGACAGTGAGTTGATTATGAACCAAGTGAGAGGTCAAAGCTTGACCAAGAACTCCTTACTCAAGTCTTACAAGCATAGAGTGTGGGACCTTGTAGAGAACTTCACTTCTTTCAACATCACTTCCATTCCAAAAGAGGAGAAAAAGCATGTGGATAGACTAAAAATAGTTGGTGCTCAATTTGACATCCCAAAGGGGATGAGACAAAGCAAGAATCAACATAATTTAAAAGTGATTGTGATGCCCTCCATAACAAACAATGTCACCAATTGGTAGGTGTTTGAAAATGACAATAAAATAACACTTTTATTACAAGAATAAGTTGAGTTTGCTTCCAAAAATTAGTCCAAGATACAACAACAGTATGATAGGTAGATTGTTCAACTAAAGACCAACAGGCTTCCTAAAGGTTTGGTAACTCTTGAGAGCATTTTCAATGAATATGACCAACTCAAGAGATACAAAGAAATCATGTCAACCAAGAAGGAAAATTATGAAAGGGTAGAGATCTAAAAATATAAGTTGCTTACACCTGGGAAGGTGTGTACCAATGAGGAAAATCATGCTTTCATTATGTTATGTCAAGATTTTATTGATGTCTTTGCTTAGGAATATGGTGATTTGAAGGGCTTTGATCCAAGCTTGGCCCAACACACCATTGAGCTAGAAGAAGGTGCAAAACCCATCAAGCAAAAGCAAAGGCCAATCAATCCAAAGATCGACCCTCTCATGAGGAAGGAACTCACCAAATTGATCGAGTTTAGGATCATTTTCCCTATCAAACACTCTTCTTGGCTGGCTAATTTGGTCCCTGTTAGGAAGAAGATGGAGAAGTTAGATTGTGTGTGGATTTTAGAGACATGAATAGAGTCTCACTAAGATATCACTATCCCATTCTAAGTATAAAGAAAATTATTCAGATGGTGATAGGTAGTGAAATATTCTCTCTCTTAGATGGCTACTCTAGGTACAATCAAATCTTGGTACAAGACTATGACCAATACAAGACAACCTTCACCACCAAGTGGGGAACATACGCCTATAGGAACATGCCATTCAAATTGTCAAATACTGGAGCTAGCTTCCAACATGCTATGGATATGGCTTTCTAAGGTTTGATCAATGACATTATGTTGTTTTATCTTGATGATGTGATAGTCTTATCTAAGGAGGCAAATGAATACTTGAAGCACCTAAGGAAAATATTTTAAAGGTGTAGAGAGTTTGGCATCTCTTTCAACCCAAATAAATGTGTGTTTTTTGTCCATGAAGGCAATATCTTAGGCCATGTTATTTCTAAGAAAGGCTGTCCATTGATCCAGAGAGAGTGCACACCATCTTAGCATTATCCTTGCCTAAGCACAAAAAGGGCCTACAAAGTTTCCTTGGTAAGATAAATTTCATTAGAAGATTCATTCCTAACTTTTCTAAGCTTGTCAAGCCACTAAATTCCATGCTAATGAAGGATAAGAGGTTCACATGGGAAATAAGAAGAAGAGAAAGATTTGAAGGGATAAAATAAGCTATCACCTAAGCTCCTACCTTAGCTAGTCCAAAATTCTCCAAGGACTTAAATATATACACCTTTGGGAATGAAGAGGTAATCTCTACTATGCTCACTCAAGCAAATGGTGAGAATTTAGAATAACCTCTTATTTTTTTCAGCCAAGGTTTAAAAGGATATGAGGTTAGATAGATGTATGTTGAGAAACAGGTGCTTACAATCATACAAACTCTGAATAAGTTTAGACATATTTTGTCTAGAAACAAAATTCACATCATGGTGCCACATCCTAGTGTAAAATACTTCTTGCTAAACCAAGACTTGAATGAGAAAAGGGTAGGTTGGATCACCAAAGTAATGGAGTATGATGTAGAGATCAAGACCACCAAGCTAGTGAGAGGAAGAGGGATATGTGAACACCTCACTATAGAATTGAAATATCCAAAGGATCATGTTTTGGTACTCCATGATGAACCTATAGTAGTTGTACCTACATTCATGAAGAGCTGGGCACAAGACATGGTTCATATCCTTCTAACTAGTGAGTGTCCACAAGGTCTTGATAGGACCAAGAGGAGTTATTTTAGACTCTAATCTCTTCCTTATGTCCTAGTTGATGGAGTGTTATTTAAAAAATAATTTTTAGGGTTTCTCTTGAGATGCATTGATTCAAACCAAGTTGGAAAGGTACTATTCAAGTTCCATGATGGACTAGATGGTGGCCACTTTGCTCCCAAGGCCACAACTATAAGGATTATGAGGGCTGGTTACTTTTGGCCTAGTTTGTTTAAAGACACTCATACTTGGGTGAAGAAATGTCAAAAAAGTGCCTTATTTGATGGGAGGCAATGGCTAGCTGCCATACCTCTTCATCCTATTTAGGTGGAACAACCATTCATGCAATGGGGGTTGGACTTCATAGGGATAATCAATCCTCTTTTTAGTGCTAGACACAAGTGTGTTTTGACTGCCATGGATTATTTCACAAGGTGGATAGAGGCTATATATTTGAAAGAGGCCAATGAGAGTGTAGTCCTAGACTTATATGAAGGCATTGTGACAAGATTTGGGGTCCTAACCACAATCATTTTAGACAATGCATTGGATTTCTTGGGAACAAAGATAAGTGAGTGGGCATTGAAGTATGGCATCTATCTCAGCACTTATTCCAACTACTATCCACAAGGAAATGGGTTGGCTGAGTCCACAAACAAGAATTTGATTAGGATCATAAAGAGGACAATGGGGGAAAATCAAAGGACTTGGCATACCAAGTTGAATACAACTCTTAGGGCAAATAGGATCAATCTAAAGAGGGCAATTGAGAATTCACCATACACACTTGTGTATGGAAGAGAAGATAGACTTCTTATCTCACTTGAGTTACCAACCTTGGATCTTTTCCATTAGATGTAATTGATGGAGAGTGATATCTTAGAAGTCAGGTATTATGAACTAATGGAGCTTCAAGAAGTGAGAGACCAAGCCATGGATGCCATGACCAACCACCAACAAAAAACAAAGAAGCATTTTGACAAAAGGTCTACACCAAGGAGCTTTTTAGAAGGTGACATTGTCTTGAAGTGGGATGAGGATCGAGCCAAGACTAAAATGCACACAAATTTTGGTGCTTTATGGAGTGGCACATATGTCATCACCCAATACAAGCAACATAATGCTTTCCAACTCTCCAAGTTGGATGGTGAAGAGATACATATCCCAATCAATGGGATATATCTTAAGCATTGTATTTAGGTTTATTTTGTCATTTACATAGTTTTCCTTGTTTTTCCTTATTTTACCTAATTGTTGTTATGCATGTGTGTAGTGTTTTTACTTATTGTTTGGGCTAAAATATTTTTTGGTTCATAGGTCCTTACAAATCTGTTGTTGACTTCTCCAAGATGCATCCTGACTCCATGCCTAATGGACTTTGTGGCTACCAATCTTCCCAAGCATAACATGCATACTTCCCCTCTAAGTCACCAATTGTGTTGACTAATTTTTGGTCCTAAAAACCAAAATTGGGCACCCCATCCATTTTATTTGCAAAAGTCATCCAATCCATGTTTTGGCTGGATCATCCCTCTGCTACCTTATGCAAAAATGTTCTTTGTTAGACCTTTCTCATGAAAAATTTAGGTTTTTCCCTCATTCTGATTTGCCAAGTGTAAATCAAGGTTGTGCAGGTGCATTACTTGTCTACTTTTATAAGTAAAAGTAATTGAAGAACCTAAAATAGTCTAAAATAGTTCGTAAAAGGTAGATTTCCTTCGAAGGGCATTTTGATGGCTTAAATGATGTTTGCAAAAAGTTTGAAGGTTGTCTTTCCAAAGGGCACTTGGGAAAAGAAGGAAGACTTATTCACTTTTTCAAAGGATGTTTACAAAAAATTTCAAGGGTAAGTGCCCTTGCAGAGGGCACCTTGGTTGGTGGCAGGACCAAATTAAAAGTTATGAAGGGGGATTTTGAGGCATAAAGTACCCTTGCAAAGGGCACCTTGAGAAAGTGAAGCACAAAGACAAAATACCCAAGGGGCATGTTCCCTTTATTTAGGAAAAGAAGCAATCAAAATAAATAATTCCTTTAAACAAAATGTCTAAAAGAATTTCTTTAGAAATTTTGTCTGAAGGAAAGCATGACAAAAAACCCAAGATAAAGAAGGCTTGATAACTCAAAGAGAAAGCAAATAAAATGCCATGGTAAAGGAGAAGTCAAATGAAGGAGACAAAACATGGGGAAAGACAAAGCAAAAAAGACAAAACAAAGAACAATTCCAGCTCCTGACAAAGACAAAAGATAGAATCAATGACCACTCAAACTAAGATAAGTGGCATAGATGACTTAGCAAGAAGAATTAATACATTTGGTGAAATATATCTATATAAAACCAATAAAATAGATTGGTTTTTGAACTATATAGGATAACAACCCATGTTTTCATGCTTCACCATTAATGCATAGCTAGTTACACCCAACATTAAAGAAAGCATGGTCTAGCCACAACAACTTGGGGATGTCTTTATCAGTTGCTAGAAGGATTATCCCATGATTTTGTAGGCCCAAGATAGCAAGGGTGATGACTTGGACATCTACAACATGGCTCTCCCATATGTAGTTGGAAGAATACATTAGTAACATGATATTTTGGTCTCTACAAAATTGTTTAACTTAGCATGGGTTTCCATTCCTTAATTTGTCAGCTATCTTGTGTCTAGTTATCTATATATTTGTAACTTCTCATTTGAGAAAAGATATCTTAGCTTGTATGGTGAAGCCCTGAAGGAATTTATCTTGAATTAGATAAACATTTTTACCTCTATTTGATATTGCACTTTTGCATATGTCTATTTGTTTTATCTTGTGTTAAGTCATTTTATTTTCATGCTTTCATAATTTTATTCCAACATATCTAGTGTCTTGTGAGTTCTCTTGTAGGTCAACAAGAAGTGTCCAGCTCAGAGTATAAGGACATATGAATAGGTTTTCCATAGTGTATCTTAGAACACCTATGGTAGTTATTCCTCCCTATATCTTCATAAGATCCCCCATTAAAATATTGATGCAGGAAGGGTTCTCATTTGAATGAAGTGTATGCTTTCTTGTCTCTGGTGTAAAGTGTATGTTAAAGCTGAGTAATCCACCCATTTTGGTGCATCACCACTTTATATTAGGTTCTAATTTAAGTATTTCTCTCCCTTTTCATACCCCCCCATTGTTAGTAGTAGGAAATCTAGGGCCTCAAGGTGCATCAAGGGGAGATATCCCCTAATCTAGAGATTCATCCCTCACATTTGCAACCCACAATAAGAGGAATGTCTCCATTATGTCATGTGGAGGAGGAGAGATAAGACTCCCTTCATAGGGTGAAATCCACTACATCAATAAGAACCAAGAAACTTCATATAGGTAGGATATGGAAATGAACTCTTCTTGCATCTAAATAGTTTCAACCTTCTCAAGTACTTGGCCCTTGATGTGCAAGTTTGAAAATATGACAATCCTCTCAGCCTTGCTCTCCTCCTTGAAACAATGTGCTTTATGTTTAGAAGCACCAATATTTCCTTCACTATGTTCCCACATCCTTAAATGTGTTTTTAAATCAGATGGAGTTCTTGAATATCTTTTAGGAATAAAAATATTTGCATTGACATCATTATCCATGTCTACAACTTTTTATAGACTAGAATCATCAAGTGGCTTCATGACATTAGGTTATTGACCAACATAATGAGCTTCATCTTTATGTTTTATTGAACACTCAAGATCATGTTTATAAGACTCAACAATAGACTTTTCATCATATATTCACTCTTTTGGAGAAGAAAAAACTTTACCCAACTTATCAAATTCCTTACATATGACATTAAACTTCTGCCTTAAATATTCTTCCTCATGAATGTCATCTTCAAGAGCCATTTCCTCTACCTTGGTCTCATGCGACTCTCTTAGGACTAAAAATTCTTTAGGAGTGACTTGATATTTATCCTTAATAGTATGCTCCACTTCATGTTGAGATGGTCATCCATAACTTTGTGATCAGACATGGAGTCTTCTTCAAATACCTCTCTCTTTAAGTCTTGACCACATTCCTCATGGATAGATGTAAAAGAGTCTTCAATACGTTTCTCTTAATTTAAAAGGTAGGATTGCCATTTTATTCACCAAGGGGAGTCCCTATGGTGATTTATTCCTCATAGTCACTCATGAGATCTTCTTGATAAGCCATGAATTGAGTTTTCTCTTCTTCACTTGCTTCTCTCAAGATAGGACTTTCCTCAAGAAGGGGTGAGGTGGAAGGTTGATGGATAGGCTCATGTGAAGGAGATTGAATATGAGTTGAAGTAGAAGGTTTATGAATTGAATATGGAGTGTGATGGGTAGGAAAAGTCTTATGAGTGGATTTAGGAAAGAGGAAAACACTAGTGAGCTCATAGGGAAGTGAATTTTTGGATTGATTAGAAGGACTAACATCTCCATAAGTAGGAGCTACATCTTACAAATAATATTTTTATGTATAATCCATGGAATCATCTGATTCTATATGAAAATACTCATAAGAGTACTATTGAGGTTTATAGGCATCATGATATGAATGATAGGGCTCGTATTAGGACTAATAGAGAGGTGTTTCTTGATAAGTTTCTTGGTAGCCTTCTTCATAGGGTTGTCTAACAACATGGTGTCCATATGGAGAGGGAAATGAAAGGATAAAAGGATGCCATAAGTAGTCATCTTATTTTTGATCAAAATTATAACATTTTTGAATGGTATTATTACCAGCTCCAATATGATCCTTACTAACCTTTTTATAATATGTATGAGGATCATAACTAGGTTGATAAGGATCATACCAAGGCTAATAATGAGTGATGTAAGCTTGAAAAACATTACCATCTTGTGTGAAATAATAATCAACACCAAAGTCAACCATGGAAATTCATTAGGAAGAAAGAACACAAGGAACAATTATCAACAAGCTTCAAAAAGAATACCTAAGATGCTTGACCAATTGATGTAATCTCAGAGTCACCAATGATGTTTAGATAGATGCCTCCAAAGGTTGTTGTGTTGAAAGACAACACCAAAAATATTTTAACTTATTAGACTAAGAGTCCCATTGAGTATGCCAAAAGTTGTTGTCACTTGGATTTTCAACCTTTTAGGAGATGTCTCATCTCTCCTCATCCAAGTGGCATAATGAAAACATCTCACTTTTTATGGGTAATCAATTTGGTGAGATGAATCTCTAGAATTAAGGGCTAGCTCCCTAAATGTGTCTTGAAATGATTTCAACTATACTAATGAATTATTTATGGGGAAAAGGGTTAGAGTTTGCATGAAATTAAACCTATCATAGGGGTGATTTACCAATATTTTTACTGTAAGAATATCACACTCTATCACAAAGAGACAAGGCATACAACACTAGTCTAAGAGTCCTAGAATGCACTAACATTAGTATTTCAATATGAAGGTGACATGCATGAAGACTATCCCAGGTAAGTGGAACCATATATCATTTGAAAGTAATAAGGCTTCCTTGTATAGTTAATAACAATCCATACACTTAACAAAACTTCATATGACCTGCTAGGCATGGAATCACTTGCATCAAACATGGAAAGATTGAGAGAAAACAAGGATAGATGAATATCTCTTAACCATTCACTATACATATATTCACACAGTTTGAAAAATTGATATATGAACTCAAACTATATCTAATTTATTATCTAAGGCAATTACAATGTCAAAACTAGTAGGGCATCACCATACATGGTGTGGTATTAGATTACAAAGACCAAATTTATAGCTCTTATAAAACTCGAGAGAGGGAGGAGAAGAGAGAAGTCCAAAGGTCACAAAGACACTTTTAAAACTAATAAAAGTAGTTGAAAATTAATGAGAATGAGATGTGAAACTAACCATGCAAGGTTAGGAAACATAAGTGTCACCCCAAGTCATGAAACTCTTGAAATATGGCATAAAAGTTCTCATTCTAGCTCAAGAAATTACATTCATCATTTAACCTTGTTTGAACATCACAAAACTGATTAGGGATAGGTATAATGATTGGAATGATTGTTAAGGGTTTTATACATGCCTCTCCATGCACTGTCTATAGTCCTAGTCATCTGGAATAATTTGAGAATGAGCTATCACCGCTTGCACTCTAAGAAAACTCTTCTTTTAGTGACCCCTCACACTTGGCCTCAAAATTGGATTTAATTTTACATTAAAATTCATGTGATGGAGTGGATGATACTTGGAAAGACTCTTCATGGCCTTAGACTACTCAGGCACACCTTAAATATTCATCCACTTTATTTTTTCACACTTCTCACCATCATGCTCACTATGTCAATTTTGACTGGCTGAGATGAAGCTATTTGTAAGCACACTTATGAGTTTTTCCAAGGTATTAAATGGACATGGAAAGTTATCTTAAGTCCTAATCTTTCTTCTAAATTTGATTTCATCTCTTGAAACCTCTGACAACCTGCAAAATGATCAAAATAGTCCAAATAAATAGTTTTATACCCTATCCATATAGATTTCATACAACTCATCATGATGTTATGGAGCCTAAATAATCCTTATACAACACAAAATCCTTGATCTAGACAAACTATGCCATTTTTGTGCATTATCTCCTTCATTTCCTTCATTGGGTCTTGATTAAGGGTTTACAAGGGTTTTAGGTAGTTTCCACTCTTAAGCTTTGTTCATAAAGATGAAAAATTGGAAATTAAAAAATATCTCACAATAATTATGTTAAAGGACCATATTAACCTCCCTAAACTCCATTTTACTCCATGCAAATCTTCATAGTAGATATGAACATTCAAAACTAGCCTATCGAGCTTGTTTCATATTTCCTACAGGCTTAATGTGTCTTCAAGTCCAAGATTGAATTTTTCATGGATTAATTAGAATTTAAATAGTTTAAAAAAAAATTTGTGCCCCAATATGCATGATCATATCCATTATAATTATTGACTAAGGTTAGAAATGAAAGTGACATATCATTTGAAATCTAGGCCTAGTCATGCCTAGTAGGCCTACCTACAAGTTTGAGGGTCTAAACCTCGAAGATGGGATTAATAATTTTTTGTGATGTTTATCATGTTTTTTGGGATGTACCTAAAATTAAAAAACCTTATATCAAGATTAGAACAGCTCCTGGTCATCCTTTTATCACCCTTATCCAAAACTACCAATTTGTACACCTAGGGAAGTGCCCTTTGTCTAAGATAAAATAGAGGGAACTTACCCTATTATCTCAAAAAAATTAGATATTTTAGATGATAATAAATTTTTTTATGACCTTATATACAAATAATTAACCTCTGGTCACATCATTTAACCCTTCAAAAGTGTTAAAATCCAAGACAGACCTATTAATAAAAATTGTGTAGGGTTTATCATGTGAATTGTGCCTTACTTGTTTAGAGTTCCTATAGGTACTATTTGCATGAATTAGGCCTTGTAAAATTTAATAATATTTTATTTAAATTTTCAAAAACTTATTTCATCCATGTCTCATTCATCTTACACCTTGAGATTGGACTGTTATCAAGACCAGTCATCAGATTCCTTTTGTTGATTGTGTTTTCTGCCTTAGAGGAGACACATGTAGGTGATTTTATATGGATTAGAATTTGAAAACATTGAAAAAAAATATTTTATACTTTATAATATCATATCTTAATTATTTGACATATTTTTTTCATGCTTGAGCTATATCCACCTCAAGAATCCCACTCCCTTTACTCTCTGGCCCTCACAGTCAATTGTAGTTGACCGTGTGGGGTTCTGTAGGTGTCTTTATCCCTCAAACTTATGTTATATGGCCTATAAGAACCATATGAGGATTTTAGGAATAAAATTTTATATGATATTCATCTCCATATTCATAGGTTTATATGTTCAATCTCCTACTATGCATGTGTAGGGTTTTATAGTCTACTGTATGTCCACTTCCAGGCAAGAGATACTTGTAGATGCATATAAGGCTCAAAACATCACTAACCAACCCCTCCTAATGGTCTCTATGAACATTGGTACTCCTTTAATAGACTATAACCTTGTTCATGGAATCATGTTTTGTTATTTCAACATTATGTTGAAAGTATATCTTCAGGTTTAGATCCTATCGATAATATTGAAAGAGTTTAGTGTTTAAATGGCAATTTTGAGGTCTCCAACAGTTAGTTTACACTATTCCACTATCCTTAAAAATTTGTAAAGTATATATACCATATATAGGATACAAGGTTTATTCACTTATATGCCTCAAAACAATTTGCATCCTTGTATAAGATATTCAAAAAATGCTCTTGGACCTCTATTTTCACTTTTTTGGGAAACATTCCCTGAATTCAGTCATTTCTTATTAGAAGGATTTATCACTCTTTACCTTCCCACTTAACATGACAAACATGAATGGTATAGTATATTCAACATGTCAATACTTCAAGGAGAGTTTGATCATGCTTTATCACTCCCCTGTGATACCTCAAACCTCTAATAAGCCACCTGTATGTGGCCATTTGCACATACAAGCAGTCAGGATTAGTAAATTAGAAAAATACATGATTTTTGAGATTCAAAAGAAATTTGAGCCACTTAAATGATAAAAAATTGACTCCTTTCATGGATTATAACCTTTATAAAATCAAAAGTTCCTTTTCAACATGATTAGTTCCATGAAGACACCACTTGTAGATGAACATTTTCATATATGCAGGCAGATAATGAGTTGGAACCATGTATGGTGTGTGGGCCTTAAAAAACCATTGTAACTCCTTCCAATGTTAACATGGATCCTCTCAAAAATTTTAATAATTTGATCAAGTCAAGATAGCCTGATTTCAACATGTTGTTCCTTTTCAAGCACTTGTAGGTGCACACTCCAATGACAGACTGTGTGTATGTGTAGTATATGACTATAGACCATGAAGATGATTTGGGGAATGAATTTATAATGAAATAAAACCAAATTTTAAACATGGACACAATCCATTACTATATTTTGACACCATTACCAAGACTTGAAGGCATTGGAAGTTGTGGGAAACTGCTAGCAACACAAAAAGTGTCTTCTCTTGCAACCTAAGATACTTGGCCCATAAAAACATTTTAAAACATGAAGCCAAGCATGGGGATAATTTGAAGAGGGAGAAAAAATTATCTGGACACAACATTAGTAGTTAATTGTATGAACTTGTCTAAACCAAGGAAAAACCTATAGGTTGCACAAATTAGTAAGAAAATTAGGTAGTCAAAGTTCTTAGGAATGGATCATAAAGCAAAGACCACCATTCCTCTACAACCAAACATCAAATTGAAGATGATCAAGTGTATAAGACACTCTTAGAAGCATTTTTACTAAAAACTCTCTTGTTGACCATACCAAGTACAAACCTGAAGGCCATTCTTACTTGCCATGTCTAGTGAAAGGAGAGAGAAGTAATTTTTTCATTTATTTGAGATTATTATCAAAATAATAACTGAAATGAGTATATGGAAGACCAAAACACACTCATGAAATCTCCTCAGCTACAAAAGTCTGTAAAATTTTATACATCTCATTAAATGCTCATTTCTTTCAAGAAAACTATCTTTTCTTCTATAAAACCTAACATTTTTCAGTTACAAATAATTGATTAAGACATATGAGGACACATAGAGTGTGACATCACCCCTTGAAATCTTTAAATTTTATAATGAGGTTGTACAAGTCATTAAATGCTCTATTTTGACCCTTAAAATGACTCAAAAGGACATATTGACTAATAAGACTAATGACCAAAGTTAATATGACATTAAATGACATCAATATATATATATATATATATATATATATATATATATATATATATATATATATATATATATATATATATATATATATATATATATATATATATATATATATATATATATATTACACCCTATGAAATAATATTAAACCCACTTATAAACCTATAAAGATCAATTTTTTACCTATAGGGGTCCCAATTTAAAAACAGGGTCAAATTTGGTTAACAATAGTATTATATATGCACATGTTTTCAATTAAGTGATTTGATAATGATTTGTTTAAGAATTCATATTTATATTATAGTGGTTTTGAAAAGCATTTATGGTTGAATGAATAAAATTTTCATATATATATATATATATATATATATTGAATGTTTATTTTTAGTCATGGCATTTAAGTGGACAAAATTGATTAGATTGCATTCAATTGAAGTGGTTATTACATTATTTTCAGTATTGAAAATGATAATGCTTACTATTGTTTATCAGAATTAAAGATTTTTATGGATTTATCATAATGTTTTTTAGTTTGTATCATTCATAATTTAATTGCAGGTAAGAATGTTGGCATTATATAAGTCATACCATGAATGAAGTTTGGTTTATATTTAAAACTAAACTATCATAATTCTAAGGATTATCAAATAATCCTAAAAGGTCCTAAGTTTTAATCTAAATGTTATCAATCCTAAGTATTCAATGTGATATGGTGGGCATAATACGAAGACTTCAAAATATATGTGGGGTTGACTGTTTTAATTTCAAAGGATGGCTTGAAATTAAACTATGTTTAATATTGGTAACCCGAAGCTCATATGATTAAATGTTTGATGAAAAAGTTATCAAGTTGATGGTTTAGTTGGCAAGTTTTACTTAATGTAAAGCATAGTGGATGTTTCGATATCTTGACAAGATCAAAAGGTGGTCTTAGGAATTAAATGTAAATTATACATGCCTAAAACTACATGAGTTAGCTAGTGTTTTGGTAAGAAAATTGGTCATGACTAAGTTTAAAGCCTTGCTAAACAAGTTAGCAGTTGGCTAATAGTATACCTTGAATTGGGAAACCAATAAGATAAAGGCACATGGATTAAAGTGGTTAATGCACAGGTTATGGATACAAATAGGTTGGTTTTCATTTTATTGGTCATTTTGGTAAAGCTCACTATGAAGGCCATATTCTACCAGGATAAACTTCAGAGGTTGTAGACAAACTTTAATAGGTACACCATTTCTAGAAAGTGAATAATTATCAAGGAAGATAACTATAGTTCATCTTTGTGATTGGTTTACATAGAAAGAAAATGATGGTTTTTTAGTTTGCATGATATTTTAGATAAAAGTTGGAAAGATAAACTATCTGTTTAAATTTTGTTGCATGCATGAATTTTGGGTTTATCATATTATATTCTGAGAATAAATAATGGATATTATCTATGAAAATGTGATATTCTTGCTTTGGATTTTTAGTTTTGATGATAAATTACAATGGAGATTCTGGTCATATCAATTTTTATTATGAGTTATGATTTCATAAATAATGAAGTTTAGTAAAGTTTGAGCTCAAAATAGTTGTTACATGGGTTTTGAAAAGTTGTAAAGATTTCTAGGTTTATCATTATTACATTCTGGGCATGTTGTTTTAAAAATATGTTAAGAATTTTTTTTTGTGAAGATTTTGACATATAGTTTTCAAGGGCATGTAATATATATGAATTTCAAAAATGTATTTTTTTGGGTCTTATTTCAAAGTCATGAATATTTAAAAAGTATTAAGAAAATGTTAACAATTGGAAAGTTAAGATAAAGATATGTATTTTGAGTTTCGATATGATGTTTGAAAAAAGCATGACCCTATCAAGAGGCTTATAATATTGAATGGAATTTATATTGAAATTATTTTTTAGAGGTTGTAAGTTTTTTGTTAGTTTCATGGAAATATGTGCAATGTATAATATTATGAATAAAACTTCTCTGCTAAGGTGTTTTTTCAATGGTTTTGGATTGGTTGTCAGTTTGATAAATACATGCAGTTCATATTTATGGATAATATATATGCTATATATATGGAGATCACATTTTACAGTGAGATAAGCTGATATAGGGTATGGAAAAATATATGGAATACAATTATGAAGTATATAATTTTATTATTATGGTTTTAAGTTTAAATATTAAGATGATAAATGACACTGTCAAAATTTAAAATCATATAAATAAATTCAATTTCAGACAGTTGAAATTCTTGATTTGTTTATTTTGTGTATATAGCTAGAGATTTTCATTAGATGATTTAAGGTTGGAAATATAGAATTATAGTTGTGATTATTGATTTTATAGTTGATATATATATATATATATATATATATATATATATATATATATATATATTCAGTCAAATAATGTTTTTCAGATTTGAATATATACTTTTCAATTGTATTTCAAATGTTAGGTTGGGATCTATTAGATTCAAATATGAAAAATGATAATAACAATTTGGAAAGAAATAATTTTGGTAGCATGAATCAAGATGTACCTAATAGGCAATTTATTAGGGGAGGTTTTAGGGTTAGAAGGTTTGGTCCTATATATGCTAGTAGAAAAGCCTGAATGTCTATCCATTTTGATATCACTGACCCTGTACTTTAGAATGTGTTGAATAGTCTACCATTTAATTATACAAACCATAGGGGTAATAGAGGTTTTCATGGTCATAGATTCACATCCATATCCCATTCTCATAGTATTCCTTTCCATCAATTGTAAGCTAATCCCAATTAACTGCCTATTTAGTTACCAAGTCAAGAAAGAGTCAATGTTGTTAATGAGCCACCACAACAGGTCAATGAGATAGATCATGCAGATAATTTTGTGAATCTTGCTTTATCATCTTGTTCTAGTGAGCCTACACCACACCAAAAGATGCCTATTTTAGGGTGCAAGAAGCTCAATTTGGAAAAGGATCTTGTTGTCATACATCCAACCACTTTTAGGGAAGTAGTCAAATAGTCAAGATAAATTAGATACTCTAATAGAAATCAAAGTTGTGAAGAAAGTTAAGTTGGAGATAGATGATGTTGAAAGTGATTAGAAACAAAGCTAATTTTGTTTCTTATAGTTGAAATGGAGTATAATAAATGTTTTAATGAAAAAATAGAACTAGTGATAGAGGTTCTATCTGATTCTGATGAATCTTGATTATCACAAAGATATATTATATTTTAGATTTGAACTTTTAGTTGATCAGACTTAGTAAATTTTAATTTTTTTGATACTTTAATTATATTTTTGAAGTGTAGCAGATAATATGTGTGTGTGTGTGTGTGTGTGTGTGTGTGTGTGTGTGTGTGTGTGTGTGTGTGTGTGTGTGTGTGTATGTATGTATAATGCTTAAGTAATTTTGATTATATGCATTATGGAATTAATACAGATAAAGATATCATTTAACTTTGAATTATCTTATTATTTAGTGAAATAATGTTATTCTTATTATTATTAATTTATTAGAGGGTTTCCACTTGTTAAGAAATACCTGGTATATTTTCAAATTATTGATCCCTTAAGACTTTTAAAGTCTTAAATAACATAATCTATAACTAGCATATTAATTGACTTTTTAAAGTCAATTATTTTAAGTTATCAAGTAGCTAACTAAGGTTAGTTACAACTTATTTTTAAACCAATTTAGAAGTATAAAAGGAGATCAAGGATTAATTTGAAGAGGAAGAATGAGACAGGTAGTGAAGACTATTACATTTTAAAGTCAATCATTTACTCTCTCTTCTATGCAATTTCTTTGAGATAGCATGATTTTTACAGATAGACCAATGGTACTTTGTCTGACAGTTGAGTATATTTCTTAGATAACACAGGTATATCTAATATTATATTATCATTTATAACATATTATCTAAATATTTCAAGTTTAACATCTTTTGATTATTACTTCTTGCAGTCCTATGTGCATAATCTAAATATTTTACTTGAATAATGATGAAAATTTCACTATTTATGACATATTATTGATTTGATTGATTTTAAAAGTTATCTTTTAAAGATATTTTGTAAGGAAGATGTTCGTTTCTAAAATAAAATGATCTATTTTGTTAATATTGCTCTCTTCTGTTGATACACACATATTTTTGTTTATATTGTATTTTATTTGACTTTGACTTCTAATTTAGTTTAATTTATAATTGATTTTTTTTTAAATTTTGTTTAGTTTTAATATAAATTATATAAATTTATTGTTTATTTATAATTTATTTTATTGGATTATGCTTCTTAGTTTAGTTAAGTTTCCTAGTTTAGTTAGGTATTAGATTAGTTTAGTTTTAGTTCTAGATTAGTTTAGGTTAGATTGTTTTAGTTTTCTTAATTGGTGTATTATTTATTAATTAGTTGTTGAAGTTATTATTTTTCATCTTTCTTTGATTATTGAAGATATGCTTACATATTGATTAATCTTCTTATCTTCATTTTACTTTTGTACGTCTTTATTTATTGGCTTGGTGTTTACTCATAAGTTATAATAGTAAGCAAGTTATTATTTGGAGAATATATTTTATTACTTAATCAGATTTCTTTCTTTCAAGAGATTGTCTAGTTCATAGGCTTTTTATATCAGATAAGATTGATTACACATTCATAATTGAACTGATTCAATATTTGATAAGTTGATTTCTGAATTATAATGGAATATATTATATCCAATAGCTTATTTTTTATTTCTCAAAATATTTAAAATCCCCTCATGTCTTTAGGATCATATTCAAACCTTTATAAAATTATCATTAGATTGGTATGATTCTAACTTAACCTTAGTATTAGGCAAAAGGGTTGGTTAGTTGATGAAACATTTTTCATCATCAATAGTTACCTCTCAAGAGTAAATCATATTGATAAAATATTTAAAGTGGGAAATTGAATATATCAGAGAAGAACCCATGTGATCTTATTAGAAGGATTACAACAAAATCTCCATAAGTATAAGATTTTATCAAGAGAATAAAATAATAATAGAGAGAGCTATATGATTTTTAGTGAGGAAAAGAGGAGAGGAAGAAATATTTTATAGAGTTAGAAAAAGAAAATGAGAGGTACATAGAATCCTATTATGACCTTACAATCCCCATATGTATGTGCCACTTATGGCCTAGTCCCTTAAAAAGAGATGAAAGTGTGTGTCATGTGGGTAAGGAAGAGTTACATGAAATTAACTCTAATTCAACAAGTGGATTAAGGAGGTGAGTGACACCTCATAAAGGTAGAAATAAAATACAATTACAAATATAATAAATGCACACATAAATAAGAATTAAGATAAGCCTATAAACCTAAGGACCCAAATTAATATTAATTTTTTAAAACTCTGAGGTAGAGGGATTCATTAACTTACCTATTATGAATGGACAACATAAATCATATATACTCTTACCTTTGCAATTTTACGTAGCTTTGATCGTTTCTCTTGGTTTCAAAACCTCTGTTCCTCTCTTGCTTATCTTTGGTCCTCTTAGATCACTTATGAATTATTGAAATTAGTATTCACTTAGTTACCTTAACTCCATTTCATGATTTCTTACTCATTCTTGATTGCATTCATATTCTAGTCTTTATACTATGTACTTAGTTTAACTCACCTTTCTTTGACTCAATGACTTAACAACTTGGCTCAAAACTCATTCTTGGTCTCCTTTATCTCTATCTAGATTATTTTCATCCATAATATGCTTAAAAAGTCCTATTTTTCTTCCAAATAAATCCATAAACCTCTCAAACAACCCTTGTTATATATTTTACTTCTTGACCTCTATCACAAGTTCTCTAGTAACCTTTTTTAGGCTTTTCTTCATAGTATGAATAAGTATAGTGGAATATTATGAAACTAATCACCTTTAAAAATAAACTCTATCCATATATTATCTTTCATAAATTTTCAATCCTTAATTTAACTATTTAATCACTCTTTTAGGCCCTTTTGGGTCACTATTTCGGCCTATTAGGTCTCTTACTTCCGTATCTTACACATAGTTCACTAGAACCATAAATATCTATACTCTTCCAGTCTAAAAAATACAAAATAATTTTAGTCACATGGAAACCTAATAATTCACCAAATTTCATGCATTTTTTATGGTGGAAACTTCCTAATCTCAAGATTTCTTTTTGAAACCCAAGAATAGGGTTATTGTTTAACTATGTGACCTAAGAGGCTTAAGTTTGAGGCATCAAACTTATTAAAAAATTTAAAAAAAATTTAATAATTTTTTTAAGATTATATAATTTATATACACCCTTCCCAATCCATATATTTCACCTAGAGACTCTTGTAAGTTGGTATATTCACATTTTGTATGAACTCTGCATACAGTTACAGGTCTGTACTGATTCATGAAGGATTCCTTTTCTCAATTTCATTACAAAAGGGTTTAAAAACCAAAATAAGGATTTAATAACCTATGTAAAATGTTTACACACCTTTCTCAATCAACACTCATCATCTTTGAGACCTTTTTTCAACATTTCTCATAAGATATCACTTTGACTATATATAGGTATACAGTCGGCTACAAGCCTAGTTGTTTGTTCATGAAAACATTATTTGTAAAAAACTTTGAAATACATATATAATTTTGACATGATTTAAAAATAAATTACACCTATATAATTTATGTCTTTAACTCATTTAACCAATATTCCTTCACATAAGGATTCTTTCTCGGTCCTGCTCTTCATAGAATACAAACAATACAGGGTACATATGTCTGTGACCTTGAACCATCTCAAATAAATTGGAAACTAATATATTACATGCTTGAAGATACACAATTAAAAAAATAAACAATTCCCAAAATATCATTATAAAATTTATTTGATTACTCTTTCCTTCACTGAACATTTACACAGGCTACTTTCATTGTACTTTATAAGAAAACATAAAGTTTCCTTGTATTTAAATGGATAAAAATCATATTTATTTACTTATTTAGGATTTTTATACATTTTTAATTTAAATATAAACCCTTCACTCTAACTCTCCTCTAACAAAAAACATTTAGCAGTTCTTTATTCCTCATAATTGATCTATCTAACTCCTAACTCCATCATGTATGTTGGGGAAGTGCCAACTGCCTAACCACTAACACATTTGTCAAAATAAATATATTATGAGTTAGGTATGTGTTTTAACACCCTATAATCCTTTATATATCCTAATCACACAAATTAGAATGTTGAAAACTTCATTAGACATGAATGAAGCCTCCAAAGCTTGACAAGAAGTTTGATAAATTCAAATCATGGGTTTTGGTAAGAAAATGTCAAAATAACATAAATTAAAAGTTGAAAACCATCTAGCATCTAATATTGACTTATAAAAACCTCCTATGACTAAAATGACTTACAAAAGACTTAAACATGTGAAATAAACTAAAATGTACAAAGGTAGTGATGCTCCTACATCACACTCCCTCTTAAGCTTAATTTTGGGGTTAAAAAAGTGGAGAGAACCTTTTAAAATAAATAAGGGAGTTGAAATTACATAATAATCCCCCTTAATAGAAACTTAATTCAAGAAAAATTACAAAATTTTAGAGAATAAATAAGAAGAGGTGTCTCCAAAATTTGTAAGAAAGTATAAGCGCCAAAAATCTCCAAAAATTCTCTTCATATAATGTGTTCAGTCCACAATAGAATAAAGATCAACAACAGGGGAAGTGATTCAAAAATCTGTAAAATAAGTAAGCTAACACCATTTTTCAATTTAAGTAACCATTATGCCAAAAATACAATCTACATACATAATGTAATAAAATTAGATGTACAAAAATAGGTAAATGGAGTAAATATAACTTCCATCATAAAGTGCATAAACTTGCACATAAAGAATTTAGTCAACATATTCAAAGCATATTATCTTTTTAATAAAAATTAAAGAATGCATAAAAGATATTGAGTTATCAAAATGGAGTCAAAGAAATGCATCACTTTTAAAAGATATTCTGCGTGAAGCATTAGAAGAATTATCACAAGAAGACATATCAAAGTCTCTAGAAGATTTACCAATTTTAAGAATTTAAATAGTTTTATCCTTAGAGGTAGGATATTTAGTAATTTTTAAAAAATGCAATGTATCATGTGTGGATTTACCACAAGATTTATATGGGTGCAATTTTTAACATTTAAATATATGATGCTCGTGTTTTTCATAATACACGCAAGGTTTATCATTTTTAACCAAAACATGAGCATTAGACGTATTATAATCAAAACAAGTTGCATTATAAAAAAATCTCTCTAAAAAAATAGAAAATTAGGTAGAAAAAAATAAATTAATAAGCAAATAGAATATGGCTGAAAATAAATATATTAACAGTTGGAATGCTCATAAAAAATATAAAGCTAACTAAATGTTAGTAATAAAAGATTTTTTTTAAAGCTTGCTAGAAATGAGATAAAATTAATTTAATGAGCAAAAGAAATAAGTTTAAATAAATCAAAGATAAAAAAGGTTAAATTCTCATTAAAAAACTAAATATTAGTAATAATTTTTTTTTTTTTTTTTAAAACAAAGTTTTAAATTTTTATTTTATTTTAATGTGGTTGAAAATCTTAAAAAAAGGGTTAGAAACAACTAATGTAAGTAAAGATAGAGAAATCAATTTAAAATAATTATCAAGGGTTAGAGTCCTTGAAAAAAAACTTGGAAAATCACCTTAAAAATTTACACACTTTTCAAAAAAATGTCATTAAGATGATCATAGCTCTGATACCATGAAGGATTTTAACCCAAGAGTTATCATCAATGACATAGCATAAAAATTAGATTTACAAGAGTTTTAAAGTGGGAGACTGAATGTATTGGAGAAAAACGCATGTGATATTATTAGAAGGATTGCAACAAATATCTCTACAAGTACAAGATTTGATCAAGAGAAGAATAAAGAGCTATATGATTATTAGTGAGGAAAAGAGGAGAGGAAGGGATATTTTATAGAGATAAATAAATAAAATAGGAGATACATAGAATCTCATTATGACTTTACAAGCTCCCATGTGTGTGCCACTTGTGGCTTAGTCCCTTATAAAGAGAGGGAAGTGTGTGTCATGTAGGGAAGGAAGAGTTACATCCAAGTAACTCTAAATCCAACAAGTGGATTAGGGAGGTGAGTGACACCTCATAACGTTAAAATTAAAATGCATTTACAAATATAATAAATGCAAATATAACTAAAACTTAAGAAAAGCCTATAAACCTAGGAAGGACCCAGATTAAGATTAATTCTTTAATTGTAAGAATATTGAAAAATCTAAGTTTGATGTCATAATGAAAAGATTATTAAATATAGTATAGGAGATTAAGAAATTAGATGATGGTTTCATTAACTATAATTAAAATTTAATTATTATATGTTTGTGTTATAGATCAAATTCACATCCTAAAGGAGGTCTAATCCAACGTCTTTCAATTTGATGTAACATGGAAACATATCTCAAGTTGTGGGTGACCTATAGGAGATATGAGTCTTACATTGAAGGGCTAGTTACCTTGTACCACACTTATAACTAACCATAAATATACTTATTTTGAAGGGAAACAGATAGAATATATTAAAACTAATGTAACATAGGTGATGCACCAAGATTAAATTCATAAGACTAACATAAACTTCACTATAAAAGGCAATTTATAAAATTGATCTCAACACCCAAAGTTTTTATAACAAAAGTGTTTCAACATGAAGGTAAGATGCAATGATTTATCAAGGTAGATGAATATAAGGTCTGATTATAGACACTATTACTCTTCCTTACACTTAAATACATACAAAAAATAACTAACTACACTTCATGTGACTTGTTAGAGGATAGACTACTTGCACAAAACATGAAAGAGTGAGATGAACACAAGGAGAGATAACTATCACTTGCTATTCAACTATGAACTAATTTAGAAACTTAGATAAGAAGTTAATAACTCAAAACTAGATTGAAATATTTTATTAAAAGGAAAAATTAGTACTCAAACTAGTAGGACTTCACCATACCAGATGTGGATTCTTTATAAAGCCAAAAGTACTTGCTTATATAGAGAATTGTGAAGAGAGAGAGGGGCATAGTATAATGGGATTAAAAAGTATCCACCATGATTTAAAACAATAGATGTGTTATTAAAATTCCTAAACATAATTCCAAATTCATGTGTCTTACTTATAAAGATCCTTCAATCCTCCAAGTGGCATAGGAGTCATAACTTAGCTTGACACCTTGAACATCTTCTTGAAACCTACCCTTCTTTGCATAAGAAAGATGAAAAATGGACTTATAAATCATAAATTAACCATTAATTACTTCATACATTATCATTTTACACCTTACCATGCATTAGGAAACTCCTTTGATCTGAAATTTCATCATTCAAATACCTAGGTGTCATGAAGCTCCTAATTTCCCATGCCTAGCTTGGTCCAAGTGGATCAAAACTTGAGTTCATCATATACAAGGAACTCTATCTCCATGGATAGACTTAAAATATTTTATTATACCTGAAATAATCTATTTTTGTTCATGAAATAACTCCCAAGACTTCATTTTTCTCTTGAAGCTCTTACTAGGCTTATTTTCCTTGTATTCCTAAAAACTTGTAAACCTCATTACGTAGAAGAATGTATAGAGGTTATTGAGAATTTAAGCACAAATTTGAGGACCTAGTATCCCCTTACATCTTATTTTCAAATTTTATGTTTAAATTCTGAGTGGATGTCCCTTTCTTTACTTTTCTCTCTCCTCAAATAGGCCTCAATTAGGCCTCCTTATCTATAACCCTATTTTTTTGCTCTAGACCTCTCCCACAAGTGTGAAATCAACCAAAAGCATGTGATTCACTTCACATAGCCTATCAAAAACTTCCATGTCAAATTTTATTCCCTGAGAACCTTTGGAAGTTTTAGAACCATAAAATGGCCTTCTTTTCCTCATATCTCTCATGAGACTTTAACCCTCTCAAACAAGCAAAAACTCTCATAAAAGTAGGTAGAATTGTAGATAGTCTTTGTTATTATATAAGCAGGGTTTAGGTCTCTATTTTGAACATTTTGAACATTCATATATTCACATTTATTTTTATATTAAAATGACCCTATTGACTTATTTGTCTAGCTGAGATAAACCTTAGTGCTCTCTTCATGTACTTTTCTCCTTCCCTAGGCTTGAAACCAACCTACTCTTGACTGTAGCGTGTAGGTGTCTATTTTAGGGTCATGAATATATTATTTTTTTAAGACCTCACTTACACATAAATGATACTATTAATGACTCTTTAAATTATTTGAAATCCCAATTAGGTTCCAAACATCCTTTTATACATGCTCTGCCTTCCCTCTTCAGCTTGAAGCTGGGGTGATCTCTCTAACATACTTGTAGGCATTCATTTAGGATTGGTTTGAAATCTTGAGGATTTAGGATATTTATCCAAATAAATATATAAGGTAAATAACTTATACATCCTATTGATAAAATAATCAACTTATTTGAAACTCTTTTTACTCTTCAATGACCTTGTACATTCAAGATAACCATGCATATGTTTCAAGCTCATCTAGGAGATGGATGAAGGTGTTCATTATGAGAATATTTGAGCATGAGGTCTTGAAATTGGTCTTATCACTCCATAATTATGTCTTGAAGGGTTAAAACCATCATTGAGAGTTTGTTTCACCATTTTATAGAGTTTAATGGCTTCTTATGACATTTTAAGACTTTTTACTTTCTCAATTCCATATATAGACCTATGTAGGCATGCGAGGATTATAGACCCTATCTCCTTGACCATATATTGACTTAAAATTATCTAGGTAGTATATAATGGATTGTGTCCTCTCCTATGATTATTTTCATTGAAATTTTAGACTCCTATTTTGGCTTGTTCTTGTTTGGAGAGCAATTATCTTTCAGTCCAAAAGAGAACCTACAGGTTTAGGGCCTATAGGTCTCTATTTGCCTACATAGGTTGCTATATAGTTAATTATATATATTTATAGACTTTTATGTTGTATAAAATTATGTAATCTTTTCAAAAACCTCTTAATTTATTATAGTCCCTCTGACCATGCATCATGTCATCTTCAACTTGTCCTTCTAGTCCATACAAACTTATACATATAGTCAACTCATGGTTTTGTTTGGAAGTATGTGCATAATGGTTAGGTATTTTCATAACTCATAATTTTTTGGGAGATTTAATGGAATAATTTATAGTTGAGTGAGTATTAAATATTTCAAGATACATTTCAATGTTGTAAAGGTACCTCTAATAAAGACTTAGATTCATGAATGTCTACTTGTAGGCTTGCAGGCCTATGTATGACTGAAACACTTTATGACTCTTATTTAAGGGTATAATTAGACCATCATATTAATTATCCCATAATTAAAATTTTAAAATGGTGTCTTTGAACATTATACTATGATTTATCATTGATAATTGATCCAAATTTGGAAATCAAACATGTAGAGGATTATGCATACATTGACATTATTTCCAAAGACCAAGATACTTGAAGACTGTGGATAAGAATCACATATCAAGGGAATAAAACATGATTTATATGAAATTTATGGATATTACATGAATTATTAATCATTTTATACCTATGAATATGACAAATATCTCAGACAAACTAAAATAAACTTGTATTAGAATGATATGCCCACATAGTTAAGACATTTTTCCTTTTGGTGAAGATACTTCATAGAGATGAATTAGATGATTAAAATACCATGGAAAGGAGATATTTGATCTATTAAAACATCCTTTAAAACCATTCTTTTCCATCAAATTTTAAAGTGGAGAAATAAAATCAAAATTAGATCCTACTTGGATGGACAAGGCATAATGACCTACTGTCACTCTTAGAGATTGTTCATAAAAAAGGGGCCATGAATCTGTAACAAATGCTACTAATTTAAATATTATTAGGACCCATAATAATTTACAAATTTTCATATCCTAACTTTCTCTCTCTTGGTTATATCATCTACTTAAAATTTGTCTTTCTAAGCTTGTGAAGGCAATGATGGAGGAAAGAATGTCTGAAGTATGTGTTCAACCTAAAACTTGATAAAAAGCCTAAAAATGATCTAAAAATTCCTAAGGGATACTTTAAAACTATTCTAAACTAAAAAGTGATCTTGCAAGGCTATACAAGTGCCCAAAAGTCCTTGTAAAGTGTCATTTAGCTCATTTTATGCATTGAACTACATGTTTTGTCAATCTAAGACCATCCTTGAACATTATCTAACCTATTTAAAACATATATTATGTTAAGAGTCTTGTTGAAACATTTTTGCTCTTGGAATGGTATGTACAACTCCTCCAAATAGGCCTAAAGATGACAAAAATGATAATTTAGCATAATAAAACATAATAAAAGGTTAATAAATGATATTGTGACCTTAAAGACTCATTAATAAAATTTTATAATGACTATAAAACATATCAAATATTGTACCATGTTTGACAACATCAAGACCTCATAAATGATCCCTAAGACTAGATAAGTACACATGAGACCAAACCTTGGACAAGGTTAGACAAGGACAAATATGACCACATGGAGAACATATAGAACCATTTAAGACCATGAAAAGATCACATACAAGTTATAAAAGCCCTATGAAAGTTTCAACATATAAGAGTTGACCAATTTTAATTTGGGGTAAAAATTTGGTCAATAGTTTGTATTTTATAGAGAATGATTTAGATGTTGTCTTTATACATCAACTAATAATAGTTTAAAGGTATGTAGGGATTTGTTAGATTGTAACCCATATATATATATATATCTTCTAACATTAATTAATGGTGTATAATGTACTAGTTGAGGGGGTGTGTGTGATTATGATTGATCTTTATGATCTAAAAATTATAAAGAAATATTTGACCAAAGTAATGTTTATAGCTGAACATTATCATTTTACTTGTTTGTCTTAGTTTACATGATTTTTACGATATCATGTTAGATAAATAGGTTTCAAATATCTATCTAATTTACTAAATATATTAGTAGACGTATAACATGTGTTCTTTTTAGTTTCTCGATACTTACATTTTTATCATTTGTCCATCCATTTAGGGAGGTCCATTCCTTAGTTGGGAGTTTGTATAGGAGATATATGGTTTGTGGTTGGTGTGAAAAAACACTCCTATGATGCTCTCCCTTCTTAGCAGTTGTCAACTGATGAAGAATCACACACATTCCTTGATACTAATTAAATTAGCTTATTTGATACTCATATATTTTGTGGAACATTATACTATTTGTATTTTAATATTCATTACTATAAATGTGTAAGTTTGGTATAAATATCATGGAATATTGGTTACAATAGTTGGTTGTCTTTGTAAAATCAATATGGAATTTTGATCTCCTTATTTGGTTGTATAATTATTCCAAACTCTGATTATTAGTTTACAATAGTGGTTGTACTTATATTATAAGTTGAAATATGAATTAAATATGTATTTGAGATGTTGAAATTAGTTTCATGTTCCACATTTGTTATATATTTATTAAGTATCTAAATAGATCAAATTAATAACCATTAGGTTAAAAGTAACTAAATAAATTTATTACTAGATATATTTAGTTAGTAAATATTAACATATTATTAATTATGGAATGAATTAATAAAAAAAATTAGTTAAATCTAAGTTAAACCAGTTGGGTTCTAACATTGTGGTATTAGAACTTAGAGTTTAACTCTCATACCTAATGAGTCCACTAACGTAATTTTACCCTCCTATTTTTTAGAAAGGAGAATGATGCAAAGCAGACCAACTAATGAGGAACCTCATATTATTAACCTGACATTTAATCCCAATCAATTAGTAATTGACCATCATGTGAAGCTTGATCAGATTCTCATGATTATGAATGAGATTAGAGATCATATAATAACTCTAGAATGAGAAGTTCATGGCCCTGAAGGGGGAAATGATCAAGAAGTATGAGAAGAACATCTTACTGAATTGGAAGTTCCTTAGGAACATGAACATGAGGAACTATCATAAGATGCCAAAGCTTGAGTAGATGATCTCATAAGGGACACAAAGAAGGTTAATACACTTAAGTTTGATGGAATGGTGTTGGTCAATGGAGTGAAAGCTTAGATTATCGAGATGGAAAATTATTTCAAAATTCAAAATTAATCTGAGGCAACCAAGGTAGTTTGGGGAGATTATCAGTTGGTTGATGAAGAAACAACTTGGTGGGATAATAAGAAACTTGAGATGAGTCTAAAATTTACCACCACCACTTGGGATTAGTTTGTGACTTTGTTTAGAGCATGATGGCTACCTCATTTTTATTTTTATTTGAATTTATAGAATTTTAGAATCTAAAACAAGGGGATAAATCAGTTAATGAATATTGGGAACAATTTACAAGGGTCTTGGAGTATATTTCATAGTATCATAAGGATGATTTCTTTCATATTAGGAAGTTCATCATGGGATTAAAACCCCAAATTGGGTGTGAATTGGATGTTTATGGGCCATCCACCATGGATCAAGTTTTTGAGAACATAGACAAGCAAGAGCAAAAATTGAAATATTATCTAAGTTAAAGAGAAATTAAAGAATAATTTTGTAGGTCCTAAGATGACATTCAATAAAAATAAATGGAAATATAATGGAAACTCCAATATCTAGTTCAAGAATCAAAATGCAAAGTTCAACACTTCTTTAGTTAAAAAGAAAGTTGGGGGAAGTTTCAAGGAAGGTTTTTGAGGAGGCAACCAATGTGAGAGGAAAGGATCAATTAGTAGTTGTTTCAATCCTTGAAGAGATAATAATGTGAGGGAATGCCCTCAAGGAAAAATAAATTTTAGGAGTAAGAACTCTTCTACATCAAAATAGGGATCCTTTTAGTAGATAATCCATGTAGCCACTGATAATTGTCAAGCTAAATTTTAGTCTTCTCCCATTGAGATTGTAGGTAATTTATTTTATAACTTATTTAAATTTTAATAGACACAAGAACTAATAAGTGTTTTATTTCTCTTACAATGTTGATTAAATTATCTAGGAAAGCTGGAATTATGGAAAATGCTTAGTCAGTTCAATATGGGAATGAATCAAAAGTTAAGGTTGACAAGTTCTTGATAGAAGAAAAAATCA
This sequence comes from Torreya grandis, assembly GCA_037957365.1. NCBI lineage: Eukaryota > Viridiplantae > Streptophyta > Pinopsida > Cupressales > Taxaceae > Torreya > Torreya grandis. The sequence goes on along the minus strand of JARHVA010000319.1, from coordinate 523,878 downwards.
TTTTTCTAGAGTTCACTATAGTAGTAGACCTTTATGCCTTATCCCTAAGATCTTATGATGCAATCTTAGGAGGGAATTGGCTTACTAGGCATAAATATAAGGTTAAATACTACCTTAAGAAGGTATAATGTTTAGATGATTCAGGGAACCAAACCCAGATTTAGGAAGAGAAAATAAATTTGAAGCTCAGATAAATCTCAATTGTGTAGCTTAGAAATTCCCAATAAAAAGGATGCTAAGCGTTCATTTTGAGATAAATGAAATGGAAGAATTTAAGGAGCCCTTCGATTAAAGATTGTTTTTCCCAAATTTTTTTTGGGTTTACCACCTAAAGGGAGTTTAATTTCACCATTAACATCATTCCAGGATCAGAACCATAGTCAAAGACCCCCTACAAAATAACAACAATTAAATTGGTTGAGTTGAAGGCCCAACTTTAGGATTTATTAGCTAAAAGATTAATTCAGCCAAGTGTGTCACCATGGGGTACAACTTTAGTATTTATGAATAAGAAGGATGAGAGAATTCATTTTTTATTAACTAAAATATGTTGAATAGGGTAACTATACAAAATAGGTATCCTCTACCCTGCATCAATGATCTTTTTGATCAAATGCATGGTGTATCAGTCTTTTCAAAAAGTAATCCTTGAGTTGAATACCATTAGATCTGAATTAGAGTGGAAGATATTCCCAATATGACATTTAGAACTCATTATGGGCATTATGAGTTCATAGTGCTTCCTTTTGGTTTGGAAAATGTACATGCAAGGTTCATGAATATTATGAACATCATGTTCAAAGATTAATTGAATCATTTTGTGTTAGTTTTTCTCAATGATATCCTCATCTATTCAATAAATGAATAAGATCATGTAGAGAATTAATAGTTGGTTCTGAAATGGTTATGGAATCATAGACTCTATGATAAATTGTCCAAGTGTGCATTCTTTTAGAAAAGATTACAGTACTTGGGACACATAATTTATATAGAGTGGATTTCAATGGATCCATATAAGATTGGATCCATTATATAAATCCTAGCTCCAAGTAATATTCATGAGGTGCATATTTTTATGGGATTGATGGGATATTATAGGAAATGTTTTCTTAATTTTTCCAAAATAGCTAACCCAATCACCTCTTTTCAGCGTAAAGAGAAATGATTTTTGTGGTTGGATAGGTGTGAGGAAGTCTTTTAAAATTTGAAAGAGAGGCTTACTTTGGTGCATGTGTTGAGAATTATAGATCTAAATGGCCATTTTTTAGTTATAATTGATGCATCAGGTGATGGTCTAGGAGGAGTTCTAATATAAGATGTACATTTGTGATGTATGAGTCTAAGAAATTGAATTTGTATGAGGAAAATTATGCCCTGCATGACTTAGAGTTAGATTTGAAAGTTTGGAGGCATTACTTGTTGGGAAAATCATTTGAACTCAAGTTAGATAACTTGGGACTCAAGTATATTTTCACTAAACCTAACTTGAATACTCATTAGAGGTGGTGGATAGAGTTTTTTTCAGAGTATGATTTTGACATTAGATACATTAAGGGAAAGGAAAAAAGAGTTATAGAAGGTATGTATCAACTTTAGATACCACAAGGAGTACCTTATATGATTAGGTAATGAAATTATCTTTAGGAGACGAATTTTATGAATAGGTATAAAAAGCTTTGTTTTAAAATTCCTAGGATCCTAGGTATAAAGGATTCAAATTTGAAAGTGATGGGATTTTAAGATTTAATAGGAGAATCTATGTTCTTGATAAGGAAAATTTGAGGAGAAAAATGCTAAATGAGTTGCATAATTCTCCATATTCAGGGAATCTAGGTGTGACTAAACTCATTACAAAGCTAAGACCCTTGTACTTGTAGAAAGGAATCAAGAAGGATGCATCATATTTTATTTATAGGTGCTTAGAATGTTAGAAAGTCCAAGTTGAACATGTAAATATGACAAGGTTATTATACCCAAAATTCATACTAAAATTAAAGTGGTAGGTCATTATCATAGACTTCGAATAAGGATTGCCTCTTTCAAAGAATCATCATGACATGATTTTGGTAGTTTTTGATAAAATCACAAAAGTAACACACTTCATACCTAGAAATTTGACAGATGATGCACATATGCTCACTAAGATATTTTTTAAAGAGGTGTACAAATTGAATGGGTTTCTATAAAATATAATTTTATATAGGGACCCTAAAATGACTTCAAGATTTTGGACAGCTATCAATGCAACTTTGGGTACACAACTACAATTTAGTAAAACATACCATCAAAAAAATAGATGGGAAAACAAAGGGAGTGAACTAGATTTTATAAGATCTTTTGAGAATGTATTGCATGGATTGGTAATACAAGTGGGAAGAATACCTACCCTTGGTTGATTTTTATTATAATAAATCATACTAATTAGATTTGGAAATGGATTTATTTGAGGAATTGTATGGTAGGAGGTGTAGGACACCATTCAACTGGGATAAATTAGAAGATAGAGTGGCCTTTAGACTAGATATGCTTGCTGAAATAGAGGAGCAAGTTAAATTGATAAGGCAAAGGTTGGATAAAGCCAATACAAAAAAAATGCTATGTTGATATGAAAATAAAATCAAAGCATTTTTTAGTTAGGGATAAGGTTTTTCTATGGGCTAAACCTCAACAGAGTGTCATTAAATTTGACAGATCAACAAAGTTGTCACCAAGATATGTAGGACCTTTGAGGTCTTAGAAGTGATTAATCTAGTATATTATAGACTACCATTGCTATCAACTTTAGCACTAATGCATAATATTTTCCATGTATCTTATCTTAAGAAGTATGTAGATGATCTTTCTCATGTTTTGGATTAGAATACATTATAGGTTCTGGATCTCAAGGTGGTCATGATAGAGCCAATCAAAGTACTTAATACTTGTAAACTTAGTTTGTGTAATAGATAAGTATCATAGTGCAATGTCCAATGGGACCAATATTTTGAGGATAGTGCTACAAAGACTATAAAAAGTTCTCAAGGCTATTTCCTCATTTATTTGAATGATATTTCTACTGAGCATTATTTATTTTATACTAAACTTTTTTTTATTTCAAAAAATTGTATGAAATAAGTGTCATCAAGATGATGACCAAATTTAGGGGGAAGGATTTCAAATCTAATTTTTATCTATAAATAATTAAGTAGTAATTGTTTTCAATATGATTTTCATTGATGTAAAAAGGGACACTATGGATGTCATTGATGTCAAAAAGATTAGACATGATTGATGGAGAGAAGAGCATGTTTCATAGTTGCACTATGCAAAGTTGTCATGCTTTTATAAAGACCATTTATGGATGTTTAAAGTCAAATAGATAGAAGATCCATTATGGGTTTTTCATGAGCATATTTAATATGTGGTCTGTAAGCTCAAAGGAGAAGGAATGAACTCATAATTGAATTATCTTTACTTTTAAACAAAATAGGGTTTCTCAGTTAAACCCTAAGGGTTCATGTCATGTCATTAATAGACACTTTCTATTTTGATGTTGACTAGATATAGCTTGGACCCAATAGCTTAAGTTATAACTTAAGCCTTTGTCATCATTGTAAAATTGGCCCCTCGACCTAGTAATTACTAGCTCAAGCAATGATCAAAAGACTTAATATTTCATGAGTCTTAGACTTTATATTATGCCCCAGCTTGATTAGTGGCCTACACTTCATCATACATAAATGATCTAATCAAATTAAAGTCAAAATTTTAAAAGCTCCTTTGAGTAAATGCACTAGTGACAAGTGTCACATTCATAGATCTTGTCAGACAAAGACCTAATGAGTGTAAGCTTGTCAAAGTTAATGATTGAGATACTTAGAATATCAATGGTTAGCACTTAATTATACATTGGAGATCCAACAAAGTGTGATGAAGTTAAAGTGTTAAAGGTTCCTCTGAGTGAATGTGATAATGCCAAGTGTCATAAGCATATGAGTCTATCAGATAGAGGACCAATGAGAGTGAGCCTATCAAAGATAATTATCAAGCTTGTCAGAATATTTGATGGTGTATGGGTGATCATGTAAAGGAGATCCAATAGAGAAAATAGACTCAAATGTTATAAAATACTCGAGGCTTATTGACATAGTGATGAGTTAAAGACTGAGTAATTTTGAGAAGATTGACAGAGAGGAAGTGATCCAAAGACATAGGAAGTAGTGAGATGAGGTCAAAGTGTCAAAGTTTAACAACCAAGTCAAGGTAAAGTTCATGCAAGTTCAAATATCTAATGGCACATGGGAGATATGATCTAGAGATTGATGGATGCATTTTAAAAAGTGAAACATTAAATTTTAGTAACATAAAGAGATTTGAAATAGCAAGAGAGATTGGATATAGCACGAAGAAAGAGATAAAAGGCTAGTATTTAAAGTGTTTAAATACCAATAGTCAAGTGGAGAAACATGTAGGAACATGTAAATAAGCCATGAATCATGACATAGACAATGAGATTTATCAATCCAACCAATTAAATCTAGATTAAAGAACCCATCCATTAAAACTTGAGTCTAACAAATGTTTTAGATGGTAAAGAGACCTATAATTATGGTGTGATGCATGAAATTGAGACATAAGAACTAACAGTTCAAGTCATAATGAACTAGAGTCTAGAGTTGGCATGAGTTGTTATAGTTCAAGTGTAAACATAGAGAATAAGCAAACCCTAGATCAAATGATTATATATACAACATCTAAGATACAGTTGAAATTAATGGAATTATGTCAAACAAAAATATATAAACACAGAGGTAGAAGTGCATAGAAGGTGAGATATTATTGAAGAGTGTCAAACAAAAAATATAGTGATAGAGAGGAGCAAAGAGAGAGAGAGAGAGAGAGAGAGAGAGAGAGAGAGAGAGAGAGAGAGAGAGAGAGAGAGAGAGAGAGAGAGAGAGAGAGAGAGAGAGAGAGAGAGAGAGAGAGAGAGAGAGAGAGAGAGAGAGAGAGAGATGAAGTGTGTTAAATAGATAAATATACAAACATAAAGAGAGAGGGATAGAGAGGAAGAAATTACATAGATATAATGTGTAGTGAAAGAGTAGTTACAGATTAGACTTGTAACAAAGAGTTAGAGTTTGATTCATTTATGAATCAATGTTGTAATCTAGAGTTATAGCTCCATAGATCTGATTGGTTAGTGCCATAAGATTAGCTGAGTTGGTGTTCAATTATGGGATTAGTGTCTCCTTAGTATTGGTGTCCCTAAATGTAATTGGCAAGGTTTTTCTAGTGAGGCTTGTAACTAGTGAGGTTTTTCTAAGTGAGGAATTGACTATGAGGATGGATTAGAATAGTAGATTTTATCATCTATTCTCACCATGGTTTTTCCATGTATAAATCTAGTGTCATGTGTATTTGTATGTTTATGTGATCTCTACATTTATCTTTTAATCTATATATGCTTATGAATTTTCTTGAAAAGGATTAAAGGATTAGTTTTAACTGATCTACTAATTCACCCCCCTTAGTAGATAGTTGTTTTCTAACAATTGGTATCAGAGCCTAGGGTTCCTTGAAAGAATATTAATCAACTCAGGTATATCTTGGAATAGTTATCATAATGGCTAGTTAAGAAGGATATTCATCAAATAAAGCACTTCTCTTTGATGGATCAAACTATGCATTTTGGAGCATAAAAATGGAAGCATATATATCTTCATTAGGGTTTGATGTATGAATGTTTATTTTAAATGGATTACAGCTCCTTCTACAATTCCCAATGATCAAGCTTCAAAGAAGGCATATGAGAGAAATTCCAAGGTATTCTCTATGGATTGTTCAAATCAGAGTTTGTCAAAGTGATGCATTGTCAAAATGTAGAAGACATATAGAATAAATTGAAAAGCATTTATGAAGGTGATGAAAAGCTAAATTAATCCAAACTAATAACATATAGAGGCAAATTTGAAAGTCTTAAAATGGATGAAGAGGATAAAATTATAGGCTACCTTCTCATAGTAGATGAAATAGTCAATGCAATCAGAGGCCTTGGAGAAGAAATAAAAGAATTAGTCATTGTCAAAAAGGTCCTAAGATCTTTGCCAACAATATATGATTCTAAAATATTAGCTATAGAGGAATCAAGAGATATAGATAAAATCACTATTTATGAGCTACATGAAACCTTCACTACCTATGAGATGAGAATGAGAGAAGCAAACACTTCCAAGAGAGAAGTTGCATTCGAAGCATCCAAGAAAGTTAAATTAAAAACATCTACATCTGGATCTGAGGAGATTAATGAATATTAAAATAAATTTATCATAAGATTAATAAGAGGGTCTGGAAAATACAAAGGTAATTTACCATTTAAATGCTTTAACTATGTTAAGATATGGCATTTAGCTAATAAATTCCCTTATAACAAAAAGGATGATTCTGAGCAAGAAGAGGATAGTGAAAAAGTGAAACCTCACTATTTCAAGAAGAACTTATTTAAGAATAAAAAGTGTCTATACATAAGAGAAGATAGTGACTCAATGGATGAGAGTGATAGCTCAGATGATGACCATGACTTTGCCTTTATGGCTAAATAAAATGAAGTCCTATTCATGGCATTATGATCAAATTCTATAAATTAAAAAAAAAAAGAAGAAAGATACTTTGATGAAGAAGAGGAAGGAGAAGTGGACATAGAAGGTGAACTCTCTATGCTCTAGATGAGATTGACATGCTGAGAAAAGAGAACTCAAGGTAGAAGAAGCTTAGACAAAAAAAATTTGAAAAGGTGTCCTAAAGTATTGAGAAATCTAATTAGATGGTAATCATCCTCAAGACATAGGTTGAAGAGGATAAGAGAATAGAAGATGTAGTCAAATGTGAAATACAATCTAAATTTGATGAATGTATGAAGCTAGAGGTAGAAATAGTGGCTTTGAGAAAAAATCTTGAAAAAGTTAAAGGTCAACTAGATAAAAGTCTAAAGTTGATAGGAGGATCAAACATTTTTGATGAACTGATCAACTCTCAAAATCCTTCAAAAGAGAGATCAGGTCTTGGTTATGAGAAGGGAAAAAGTCTCATAACTAGTAAATCTGCTAAGTTATATGACAATTTTAAAGTAGAAGGATTAGGAACAAAGAAAAGGAATGTCTCTAGAGATACAAAGATAAATAGTTTCACTACTAATGAGAATAAGGATAAAGGAAAAAAGAAGCCTAAGGAAAGGAAAAAGAAAAATGAGTCCATCTCTACAAACTCAAGGAAGATGTAGAAGACAAAGGTAGATAATGAAAATAGTTACTTAAAGTTAAGAATCCTGAATAAGCAAGAGTTTATAAGAACTCCCCATCCTACACAAAGAAAAGCTATGACTAGGTATTCTTAATATTTTTATGGTTATTGTTATAGCTATAATCAATTTGGTCATAAGTCTAGTAAATGTAGAGTTTTACCTACAAGGAGAACCATTTTTTTAAGAAAAAATCATTTTCACCCTTGGTAGATACAAATGTAATGTGCTATAATAGTAATAATTTTGGTCACATAGCTAAACATTGTAAAACAAGCTTTACAAGATTAAAAGTACATAGTAAGAATAAAGGTATGCCTCCTAGTGTGAACAAAGGTTCACAAGTCTCTAGTAAAGAGAAAAATAGGACATATAATAAATCCAAGCATGTATGGAAAATGAAAGATCAAGCCATGATGAAGAATGCTATAGATGTTGGAAAATGTCAAGAGATCTCAATGTCTGCACATGTTGAGAATGAGAAGACAAATCTCAAGGAGAATTCTAAGATGTTATCTAAGGATAGTTATAAGGTATGTATAGATTCAAGTAGACATTTTTATTTGCTAATCAACTCTCATTCATATAATATTAGTTTTCTATGCCTAGTGATGAGACTCTGAGCTATAAGGAAGATTCATCAGATGAAAAGGTATGTCATGAATCCATAATTATCTCCATGTATTATTAATCCAATCATATAAGAAAAGGAAAATAGTGTAATGGATGAGTATGTTATTTATCTCAAGCCTAAGAAGAAGAAGAACAGAAATCATAAGATGACCAAGGAGGAGAAGGAATATGAGGAGTTATGGCCAACTCCTAGTTTCACATTGCTCTAGGACATTGTGAAGTAGGGTGTCTCTATTTATGCTTCTTAAGAGACTCCTTTATTTAAATAAGCAAGTGGTATTGTTTAGAATATTCTAAAGTCAAGAAATGAGTGATCCCAATTGAAGTTGGTGTGCTAAGATGAGAGAAGTGTTGTGTATGCAGAGTTTACATGGATAAAATGAGTGTGCCAATAATGTGTTCATGGACTCTAGTTATAAAGGCAGGATATGGAGACTTTCAAGTGTAGAATTAAGTGTGTTTTCTCGAGATCATCATACCAATCAGTACAAAGGTATGCATATTATTGATTAGTCTTTTAGACCAATACTATTTTGATATAGAATAAATGATCTTATGTTGCAAAGTATTGTATTGATCATTAGTAGGTCAGTGGAGTAAAGGGGAGCTAGATTGTTTAATCTATCAAAATCAAGAAGGCTTAGAATAGAGGAGCTTGCTTTATGATTTGTGATGGTAGATTTAAAAATGCTCAAGTGGATGCTAGTTGAGACTTGTCTATGTTGCATAACAAAGAAAATCATGTAGAAGGTCTCAGAGTTCTAAACATGACAAGTTACATATACCATGGATTTAGGGGGAGTGAAATTAGATAGATTTAATGTCTTGAGGAGCTATGCATGATGTGAAAAGGAGAATATGTGAGATGCTTCAGTCATGATTGAAAGATAAGGTGTTATCTGCTATAGATGTTAACTCAAGTAGGTTGAAATGATGACTTGAACAAACCAAGTTAGGTTCTTAAACAGTGTATTGAATCCTCATGCATAAACAAAGTGGGAGCTTTATAATTGGCCATGTCCCAGGATTAGAGGACCATGTATGGAGACTTGAAGATGCTCAAGTGATGTAATGAGACAAAATTTGGGAGTGATAGATCCTACATCACATCACTAGATACTAGTGATGGAGCATAAGTCTAGAAGAAGGATCATAAAATCCTTGTTGTTCCCTAGAAGAAGATAAAAGGCAACTTAGGTATGTATATTTTGCAAATTTATAATGAGTTTATGGTTGCAGATTCTTGGATAAACTCCCTTATCTGATAAAGGGGGAGAACACTTTGGGAAAATAGTGAGAAGGAGTCCTTTTTCATCGATGTTAAAGGGGGAGAAAAAGGGTAAATGCTCTTTGTAAAAGTTTGGAGAAAAAGTGTAATTGCTCTCTGTAAAAGTTTGGAAGAGTAAAGCAAGTGTCCAAGATGAGTTTAGGAAAATATGCCATTGCTTAAGGGGGAACAATTTTGGTATGAAAAACTTTAGTTCATACTCATCATAAGCCAATGCAAACAATGCCAAAGAAGGATCAAATTATTAGAAGATTAGAACATTAAGTTTGCATTAGAGCATTTAGTTTTCCATCAATCCCAAAGGGGGAGATTGTTGGCAATATGATTATCATTGATGTCAAAAGGGACACTATGGATGGCATTGATGTCAAAAAGATCAGGAAGGATTGATGGATAGAAGAGCATGTTTCATAGTTACACCAGACAAAATTATCATGCTTTTATAGAGACCATTTATAAATGTTTAAAGTCAAACAAATAGAAGATCCGTTATGGGTTTTTCATGAGTATCTTGAATATGTGGTCCACAAGCTCAAAGGAGAAGGAATGAAATTAGAATTGAATTATCTTTGCTCTCATAAAAAATAGGGTTTATCAGTTAAACCCTAAGGGTTTATGTCATGGAATTAATAAACACTTTCTATTTTGATGTTGACTAGAGATAGCTTGGACACAGTAGCTTAAGTTATAACTTAAGCCTTTGTCATCATTGTGAAACTGCCCCCTTGACCTAGAAATTACCAACTTGAGCAATGATAAAAGGACTTAATATTTCCTAAGTCTTATACTTTATATTATGTCCCAGCTTGATCAATGATCCATGATTCATCATATGTAGACAATCTAATGAAGTAAATCAAAGTCAAATTGTGAAAGGATACTATGAGTAAATGCACTAGTGACAAGTTTCACATTCACAGAGTTTGTCAGAAAGAGACCTGATGAGCATAAGATTACCAAATTTAACGATTGAGCTAGTTAGAAGATCAATGGTTAGTTCTTAATCAGACATTGGAGATCCAGTAGAGCATGATGAAATCAAAATGTCAAAGGTCCATCTAAGTGAACATGCTAATGCTAAGTGTCACAAGCACATGAGTTTGTCAGATAGAGGACTAATGAGAGTGATCCTATCAAAGATAAATATTGAGCTTGTCATAAGATATGATGGTATGTGGGTGATCATGAAAAGGAGATCTAATGGACTGAATAGACTCAAATGTTATAAAGTGCTCAGGGTTTATCGACATAGTGATGAGTTAAAGATTGAGCAAGTATGAGAAGATTGATGAAGTGAAAGCTATCCAAAGATGTAGGAAGTAGTGATATGAGGTCAAAGTGTTGAAGTTTAATGACCAATTCAAGGTGAAGTTTGAACAAGTCTAAATATCTAATGACATGCAAGAGATAGGATCTAGAGATCAATGGACATGTTTTAAAAATTAGAACATTAAAGTTCAATAGTGTACAGAGATATGATAGAGAAAGAGAGCTTGGAAATGGAATGAATAAAGAGATCAAATGTCAGTGTTTAAACTGTTTAAATTCCAATGGTCAAGTGGAGAAACATGTAGGAACATGTGAGTAGGCCATGAATCATGACACAAAAAATGAGATTGATTGATCCAACTAATCAAATCTACATTAAAGAGCTTATGCATCAAAACTTGAGTCTAAAAAATGCTATAGATAGTGAAGAGACCTAAAATTATGGTGTGATACATGAAATAAAAATGTGAGAACTAACATTTCAATTCATAATAAACTAGAGTCCAGAATTGGCATCATGTGTTACAGTTTGAGTATGAACACATAGAAGAATCAAACCTTAGATCAAATGATTATATATACAATGTCTAAGATATAGTTATAATTATTGGAATTGTGTCAAAAAAATATAGACATAGAGGTATAAGTGCAAAGAAAATGAGCTACTATTGAAGAGTGTCAAACAAAAAATATAGTGACACAAAGGAGCAAAGTGAGAGAGAGATGAAGTGTGTCAAATAGATACAAATACAGACACACAGAGAGAGGGGAAAAGAGGAAGAAAGGCACACATAGATAATGTGCATAGAATGAGTATTTATAGATTAGACTTGTAATAGAGAGTTAGAGTTTGATTCATTTATGAATCAATGTTTTAATCTAGAGTTGTATCTCTATAGATCTGATTTGTTAGTGCCATCAGATTAGCTCAGTTGGTGCTCATTTAGGGGATTGGTGTCTCCTTAGGATTGGTGTCCTTAAATGTAACTAGTGAAGTTTTGCTAGTGAGGCTTGTAACCAATGAGGTTTTGCCAAGTGAGGCATTTACTATGAGGTTAGATTAAAATAGTATATTCTAGCAGCCATTCTCACAATGGTTTTTCTCTTTGGGTTTTCCACATATAAATTTGGTGTCATGTGTATTTTTTTGTTTATGTGATCTTTGAATTTATATTTTAATCTACACATGCTTTTGAATTTTCTTTAAAAGGATTAAAGGAATGGTTTTAGTTGATCTACTGATTCACCCCCTCTTAGTAGATAGTTATGTTCCAACAGTAATTAGTGGATTATGCAATGATGTAAACAAATCTAATATTTATTCTTTTGTTTGATTGTTTTACTATCTATTATGATAGTACATGGTTGATTAATATTTATATTAATAATTGTTGTTTATGGTTAGTATTTTATATGATCAATAGGATTGATTTCATGTTTAGATATTATTACTCAATAATTTAATTATGATTATTTTCTAATTATACCATGATGCAGGATAAATACCTTTTTGTGTTTATTGAGGTGAATGTATGATAAGTCTACCCTCCAGACTATTACAAAAGGAGAGCATCATTAGAGAGGGTGGAGTAAATGGTCACATTGGGGGTAAAGAGAGGGAGCTGAAACCCACACACACCATAATTAGTTATTTACATGATATTACTTTAAGTTTTTGAATTCTTCTATATATCATTGCTTTGATTTAATTTGAATATGACTCATTCATGTCTACTAATCTCTTGTTGTGTTATGATGTTTTCACTTAATTATTATATAGAAATTGAGTGCATTGTTTAAAATAATTTATTAAATGACTCATTGCTTTATTTTTTTGGTCACACTACTTTGTGTATAACTAGATCTTGTCAAAATGTCACTTCTCTCATTTGATTTTATTTTGAGCAAGATAAAATTATGATTATTGATGGCCTAGTTAAATGTTTGACTCTTTGGTGAATTTGTGTATGATGTTAGAGGAATCTTGGTGTATTTTATATGAGATGTTAATATAAACTTAGTGTTTAATAAACTTGTGTGTGTGGTTACATCTGTTACCCTTTTTTGGGGACCAAGGGGTTAATAAAAGGGGTGAAATAATACATTTTTTTTATTTATTAAACTTTATTACCAAAAATTGATTAAATGTGATTTGAAACCCTAAAAAATATTAAAGACTATCATTATGCATGTAAATAGATTTGGTTTCATTCATGTTTCTATAATTTGGTAGTTGAGGGTTTTTCATGGAGAGAATCATGTTGTAATATGGGCAATTCTACTATGACATTAGTAGTGAAATACTATAATGGACATAAATGAATCCATTTTGCATGAGGAAGAAACTAGAGGATTTGTAGGGGAATGAGGAGGTTTTAGAAGGTATGCAGGGATTTTGGAAAAAGGATAAGAATGGTTGAAAGAGAAAAAAATTAAAAAGGACCAATGAAAGGAGGAAAATAAAGATTTGAGTGTGTTAGAAAGGGAAGAAAAGTTCCAGCTTTGCTCTTTAGATGGTGAACTACCCAAATCCAGGATGGTTAAACTCTTATAATTTTTATAAAAATAATAGACTTTGTTTTTGAAAAGATAATGTTTGATATTAATTTTAAAATTTGTTAAATGGGAAACTTGGTAACTTTTGTTACTGTTGTCATCAAATTATGCACCCTAGGAATCTTTATGAGGCTCCCTCAATTTTATGTAGCATTGAATCATCTCTTAAGTTTGTGGGAACTTTTAGGAGAGATGATTCTCTAGGATTGAAAAGGCTAGCTCCCTGAATTCTTCTCTAAGTGTCTATCACCTATCTTAATGCTTGTTCATGAAAAGAATTAAGAGTTTGCATAAAATGAAAAATATACTATAGAGGTGATCCACCAAGATATATCCCACATAATATCATACTTATACTAAGCAACAATGCTTCCCAAGACCAATTCCATGCATTGAAGGATCCTAACATAGTGTTTTAATGTGAAGGGAACATAATTGAGGCAATCCACAAGATACTTTACCTAGGGGTATATTTCACACCATAGAGATAATTGGATACTTGAAATAGATATTAGTACATTCAAAATACTTCACATGACCTGTTAACATTAGAACTCTTGATTAAACATGAAGGATAAAGGGAGTAAGGATGATACTATCACTTAGCTCCACTATAAATCACTCACACACTTAGACAAAATGTTCACAACTCATAATTAAACTTGTATAATGTCTAAAAACAAAGTTTAATGTCTAAAAAAAAATTTAATGTCATTTTAGCAGGGCTTCACCATACCAAAAATGTGGTCCCTTACAATAGCCAAAAATGGCTCAATTTATAGAACTTTGGGGAAGAGAGAGAGAAAGGGAGTCCAAGAGGCACAAGGATAAGTGTCCAAAATGGAAATTTAGTTACAATGAATTTGGATGAGGAGATGGGGTGATCCATGCAACATTAGGAGCAACAAGTGTCTTTTGCAATCATTTAGAACTTGTAAAATGTCAAGAAACTCCTTCCTTTGCACAAAAAACTACCTTCCATGATTATTATTCTAAAACTACCTTATGAATTAAAATAATATAGTTTTATGATTGATCTAAATATGGGGGTTACTAATAAATCACTCACATGCATTGGAGAGGCTCTTGACCCTTCCTATCATTTCAACCATGCATGAGTATACTTGGTAGTCTCAAAATAGATCTTTTCCCTTCACCTCTCACACTTATCACCTTAAATATATTTAAAAATACAATATTATAAATAAAATTATAGGAATAACATGTTTAATTAGTGATCATACCATCAGTTATAAGAAATTGGCCTTAAAAGGCTCCCAAAATGAAGATTCACCACTTTCTCTAAGTCTCCCCTAGTTGGCTCACTAGACTAATTGAATTGAGAGAATTATTAGGAGAAATTAAGATCTTATAAACTTGATCCAATGACCATTATTACTTATAAAAATTCCTAAACCTTCCTCCAAAATTGATTCAGCCTCTTGAAAGTTCACCATGCCTACACAACATAAAAAATAGTCAAAATAAGCCCTATTTTCCTCTTTTTTATATATTTACATACAATCCAATCCCATGGATGTGATCCTCATGGAGTTGGAAGCAATGTATCTTCATAACTCATGGTCCAATTCATCCATTTGGATACTCAAATTGTCTCATCTTCCCAATTAAGTCACTATGGAGGGTTTGCAAGGGTTTTGAAGTGATTTTCATTCTTGGCATTCGTTCATAGACATGGCACATTGGAGTTATGATAAAATTAAAATTATGTCTCCTAAATTACCTCCTTAAAATTCATTTAATGGCTTAAGGTCCCATGCAAATCTTGGTAGAAGTTCTAAGCATTTGAATTTGACATTCGAACTAATTTTTTGCTTCCTAGTGGGGTTTGAATGCTTTCTAAGCCAAAAATGGTTTTTTGGAGACTTTATTTGAAAAATAAAGGTTTTAAAATATCTATATACACCATAAAAACTTCCTCCAACCATTAAAAATGACTTTCAAAAGCTTGAAATGGAAATCGACCCCTGTTTGGTTTTAGGCCTAGGCCTTGCCAATAGGCCTGCCTAAATCTTTGAGCTCCTCTTGACCCTCAGATGGTTATATTTGAAATTATATGGATTTAAAACACCTAAAATACATATATTAACATTAATCTATCAAATATAAATCATATATTTAGTTGAAAATGTACATGACCTCAAATTTGGTTTCTAACCCTAAGGCTTTCCTTCACACTTGACTGCAACCCTTGTTGTGTAGGGTGCCTTGTTTTATATCAAGACTTATAGAAAGGTTTATTAGGTTAATAAATGTTTCAAATATATTATATAACCTTTATTTTTAATTTTTTTTCCTTGAGATCATCAATTCATCACTTTTCCACAAAACTGCCATTTTTGTGCATGAAGGGACTGCCCCTGCTTTGAGACAAAATAGAGAGTATTATGCCTATTTTTTTGGGAAAATTAAGTATTTTATAATATAAAAAAATTAATAATTATAAATTTTACCAATTTTTTTGTCCAATTCCATGTTTATGGGGTCCAACCATCCCAATTTCTTCAATAAAGGGGTAAAAAACCTTGTTTTTACATGTTCTTGTCCAAACCTCCTCATGGATACTCCTTAAAAACTTATTTGATGAATACAAGGTGTTAATTAATGTTAATTACCATAATTTAATTATTATATAACCTATTAATCCACTAAAAAACTCTCTCCTAAGTGGAATCCCCAAAGTCATCTCTTGGAACAAGGCTTTCCCAACCTTGCCTATACGGACAGAGACTATTTTGCTTATGATAAAAGTGTCTTGGGTAGATTGAGGATGTTATATAAATATAATTTCCTTAATTTTATCATGATTAATCCACCCCATAATATTTATAAATTCGCTTTCCCTCCTTGGGAATCAAACTCTCACATGCTTTTGTCTTGCTTAAGAGCCTGTCTGACTGTGACAGTGAATAGGGGATCTTTGTTTTATACATCTTTATTTAGAGATTATAATGAGGGTAACAATGAATTTTATAAAATAATTTGACTCAAATAATTATTAAAATTTTAAAAATTCTCAAAACCTATCCTTCTTGAGACTTTTAGGCCTTTCAATTTCTCACTGTCCTCTTGGACTAAGATAGTCTTAGTACCTTGCCTGTAGGTGATTTGGGGTGAGAATGACATGAATTCGGTATTTTATTGATGATTTAGTAACTTATTTATGATACCAAAGTCATTATGTTTTTAATTTATATCTCCTTTATCCCTAAAATTTCCTCAAGACTCCTACAAGGTCCATTACCTTACTCCACACCTGTTGTCCCAGCTGTAGGTGGCTATTTTTTCATTCATTTTGTCCTGTAGATGTATTCTAGGTCAAGATGAAATTTTTCATGGTGGTATGATGGCACAAATATATTTTCTTGATCAAAAAACATGAAAATTTCATTCACCTCATTTATTATCATGCCTATTTCACAATTCTTGACCTATGTGCCTATAGGTGGTTCCTCATAGTCCTGTGTATGGATAGAGGAGTATGCATTGGGGTTCAAGACATTGGATTCACATTATCTCATTATCTCTGACATTGAAACATAAATTGAACCAATATATTCATTAAAATTGATATCATATTCCAAGATCCTCAAAATGGGATGCAAATTAACATTTAGATCACTGTCTTGTAGACATCACTACCTTGTTTCAATGATTTTCTAGCCATCTTTGAGGGTTTAAAGGACCACCTTCCACTATTAATTTCTCCTTAAAACTTTTGGAATTATTTTTTTTGTCTATATAATATACTTACACCCAATATTAGGATTTAAATCCCTTTATAGGTTCACTTTTAGAGGCTTGAAAAACCTCTTAAGCCTCTGTTTGGTGGTTCTAAAGCAAAAGGGCTTGAATACAGTCCAAGGTTCCAATTGATACTTTGACACTTTCTTGCCAAGATTAAGATGATAAAGAGGTCTGTATAATCCTTTCCACAGTAAGTATCCTTAAATTTTATTGAGAAATATTTTTAAAAACTTCTAGAAGGCATGTTTGCATATTAGTTGTAGATGGTCATCTCCTCTATACAGGCAGGACTGAGAACACTCTCCAAATTTGCAATTTAAAGTGCCTACATGCCTCCATCCAAAATTTTAATACACATTAATGGTCATAATATATTAATAACCATGTCAAACCTTCAAAATCACACTTGTGACATCAGCATGCTCTTGTAGGTGGAGTTTTATGACTGATCTATTTAAGGAAATCCTAAAATGGCAAGGAACATACAAGGAATGCTTTCAAAAAACCTTAAGGGAAATTTTAAATACTTTAATTCTCATAATAAACTATTATTATTTCCAAAAAAACATCAAAACATCATCTCCAATGTGAAGGAAACATTTTCAAAGCAATGAGATGACTGTGAATGCAAACTAGCCATTTTGCAAGCCTAGAAAAAGTTTTCTCACAAAATTTAAATCTAAAAAAAATAAGAAGCATGGAAAAATATTTAAAATAATTTTGAGACACTTTAAACACCAAAATCCATCAATAAAAAATAAAAAATTCTAAAACAAGCTCAAATAGTGACCCCCTCATGGTTGAACATGCATAAAAAGCTATCTGGGATAAAATTGATGGCTCATAAAGGATAATGAATAAAATATTAAGTTATTATTATGAAAATTAATTCAAATTAGATTAATATCCACCCCTTGAATAAATCCTCCCAATTCCACCTGTACGACCCATGCCAAGTGCATGAAGTTGCTCCTTCTTTGCTTGCCAAGTGAAAATGGAAGAAAAGAAGTTGCAGATGAAACTTTTTGAATTATTCTTTAAAAATAGGGATTGAAATGAATTATTTGAGGTGAATATTTACTATTCCCACGTTTTTATCTAATGGTGGACTTTAAAAGTCTATACAAGTTCCCAATAGCTCCTATTTTTTAGGGAAAACTACCATCCATTAAACATAACTACTTTTTTCCTAGAAAATAACCATTCCTAACATGATCCACGTTGAAACTCACCTATGTGTCAATTTTTCTTGCATAAAAATTTGTACAAGTCATTAAATGGGCTAAAAAATTACCAAAAGGCCCTTTTTCCACATGAGACATAACCTATAGCCAATTTATGACTTGTAAACATATTAAAACATATTAAGGACCAATTTAGGATATTTTCAACATAAATTTACCCTTTTACTACCTTTAATCATGGTTGACTAACCTTTGACTTTAGTTGACTAGCCTAGAACAAAGAGGGTGGACTTCAACAAGGACTAGGGAGAGGATGAGTGAGACAATAGACCAACATAACACCCTATAAGACACATGGGAATCTTCTTAAAAGTTTAAAATAGTATGGGTTACCCAAATTTGACTTGGGGTCAAATTTGGTCAATATTCTTGGTGATTCTTAGGGGTGGCATGATAGCTATGCCTAAGACCAATTGCCTCATCCTTCCATTGGGCATAGAGTCACACTTATGAGCATTCAGATTGACATGAATAGACCTTGGATTAACCAAAAGACAACTGACATTACACAAAACACATAAGGAAAGAACAACGCACACAAGACAAAAGTAGAGCACAAAACAAAGACACACTTGTGTTACTAAGCACTTATGAAACACAAAGCAAAACTAAAAATAGACTAGTATGTGCATCCATCTTGATCATACTCCCTTCTTGGATCAAAAGGGGAGTATCTTTAATTTACCTCCTCATTAGATGAATGAGGATTCCATGTGTGCTTCCTTTTGGGTGTGATATTAGATGATTCCCATTTTCTCTTTGTTCCTTGACTTATCATGTCACTTGATGAAGTCATCTCAAATAGATCTCCCAAGTAGGTGAATTCCTCTTGGTTTTGGAAACATGTCTCACATTATTTCCCTCTTGTCTCTTCATAGCAAATTTGCATGTCCATATATAAGATAACTTGTTGCAAGTTTATGTCTCCTTGATAGATATCATCTTCTTTCTCAATCATCACACCTTTTTCAAACTCTCTAAGAAGTATTGTATCATGGAATTTAGAAGTATCTCATGCTTAAATTCCTCTTTGATGATGGTAGAAGTAGCTTTATGAGCGATTGTAGAATCAATCTTTAACTCACCTTCAAGAGGCCCAACATCATCATATATTGTTTCATCATGATCCAAATTCTCTTGGTGATAATAATCCTCAACATATACTTTTTTTTGAACTTCTATATTATCATGGCTTGTGGTCAGTTCTATAGGACTTGTAGGCCCTTTTTGGCTTTCAAAATCATTGCATATATCTTCAAACACTTGTCATAAGCCATCTTCTTTTGATTGATCTACATCATGGAAAGGAACAATGAGAGAAAAGATTTCTTCTTTAGGATTCAAAAGAAGTCGTTCTAAAGCATCCTTTTCAACATAAGGATCATCACTTTCATAAGGAGTTAGATCTTTCTCATCATTCAACCAATCTGAAAACTCTATTCCTTATTCACAATATTCTCCACACAAGTTGACTTGTTCCACCATGGTTTCTTCCCTCTTTTAATTTTTCTCTAGGATAGACTCCCAAGAATAAAAGTTTTGGGCAATGGACAAAGAGTTTGGGGCATCTTAAAATTGCCAAGATGGATTGGTTTCATGGGATATCAATTTCTCTTCTAGATTGTAAATTAGGCTACAAACCTCAAGCACCTCATAGGTAAAAGCTGACCAATTATCCTCATTTATAGGTATCCACTCCCTTTTGATTTATTCCAACCCATTCCTTATGATCCTAATACAAAAAAATGGAATTAGTTGATCACCACTATATCTAGTATCAAGATTTATCTTGTATTATTGGTATCCAACAAGAGATTATTTAAAACTAGCAATGACATGACTTGGAAAAATACTAATTGGACTAGGTGGAGAACAAGATGAAGAGGACTGATTATTGGCAACATGGGACTCATTACAAGCTTGGACAAGTGTTTTCTCATCTTGAAGAGGAATAGACAAAGTAGGACATACCTCTTCTACTTTATGATCTTCATTTGCAAGTGGAGGTATAGGAGTATCTTCCTCATGTACACAATACGTCTCCAAATCAATCTCTTCCATGGATGCATAAGGATCATGCTCATATGTTTCAGTACCATACTCATTAAAAAAAAGGTCAGAAATATCTTCAAGAGGAGAGGATGCTTCACCTTCTATGACACCTTATTCTTCTTCACTAATCACACAATTTTGATTTGAACTTGACTCTACATATGATTCAATATGAAACCTTGCCAAGGGATATGTTCTTATGGTCACCTTGGCTCCATAACTTGTTCTAAAAGTTATAAAAGTCCAATAAATAGAAATATATCCTCCTATTTTATTCATGAACTCCCTTGATAAGTAAATAGAAAAGTGAGCTAGGAGGTCTACCATCATGATGTATTGCATAATGTGGAAGCTTGGACAATCATGTAGAAAAACTTTCAAATCTTTAACTAGTTCCACTATCTTGGTTGGAGTTCCATCAAGCTGAACACTCCCTTGTTATGTGGTTCATACTTTACCCCCAACTTATCCACAACTACCTTAGGCATAACTATAGTACTATCCCCACTATCCACAATGCAATTGTGAACCAATTTGTCTCCTACATTGAGTGTGAGGTAGAAAGGTGGAGGCTTTTCAGATTTGGTGGAGGGATCTAAGACATGACTTGGTATGTTTTCAAGGGCCACACCATGGTACCTTGGAGTTTGAGGGGCTACATTGATATTAGCAATTTGTTCTTATAGGAGTTCCTTTTGACCAGGCATTTTCAAGACTTCTTAAAGAGATATGCTAGTTTTGGTATTCTTCAAAGAGTCAATAATGTTTATAAGGAAAGTGTTTACCTTTTCTTGCATCCTTGGAGGTAGTGAGGAAGCTATAAATTGATGCATTGTAGGCTTAACAACCTTGCTTGCATTCTAACTTTGATTAGGAATGTGACTAGTATGAGGTGCTACATTAGGATTCACAACTTGTGGCCTTGGAAATTCATCACTTGGAGTCACATGAGCTTTGGGAACATCTCCCATAACTCTATTTTTAGATATTGTGTTGGATGCAACTAATGTTCCTTGATTTAACACATAGTCATCTTATTTTTGAAAGTTCATGAGAATAGTACCTTGGCTGTTACCTTCTCCATGAGTGTTCACTTACATGAGATGTTCTTATTTTAATAAAATGTAAGGAGTGGATCCTTCTTGTGCCACCAAAGCATGATAAATTTATCCACCATCATGCCCAAATTAACCTTGAGATTGTCCCCAATGATTCATATGTCCTTCTCCTTGATCCAAATTAGTATGGACTGGAACAACAGATCTTGTGGATGGAATATAATTAGGATTATAGGTATTGGGATACCTATTAAAATATTGTTGACCTTATCCTTTTCCTTGGTATTTGTATTAGGGTGGAGGTCTATAGGTTTATTGAGGGTAGTATTGAGGATTGGGTGGAAAATCTGCATGTAATTGGGCTTGTAATGATCTAATCACTTCATCTTTGTATATAGTGTTATCCACCTTCGTAGGGATGTTTCTAGGCTTGAAATTGGCATTAGGAACTTATGTTATAATTGGATTTTCAACTGAACCTTGAGACAACAAGGGCATAAAAACTCTAGGGTTAATTTTCTAGCTTGTATCAAACTATTCTCAGCCTCAATAGTTGCCTCATATACATCAGGTACAGTAAATCCTCCCATTGATTGCACCATTATTTCCACATCAATGCCAATATCCTTGAGATAAGTGGGGAACACAAAGCTTGGAGGAGGCCTAATGATAGGTGTCAGCTTATGCCATGTTCTTTAGAACCTCTCATTGAAATCTTTGATGGATTAATTAGGAATTGTATTTATCACATTTAGTTGGTGGATTAGTGAAGTATGATCACTCTTGTTCTCAAACCTATTCACCAATAATTCTCTAAATTCATCCCAATTTGTGATACAACCACCTTCAAAATTTCTATACCAATCAAGTGCCTTACTCTTCAAGGACATGGTGAGAAATCTAATGGCTATGTTGGCTTGAGTAACATTATGGAAATTGAAAATTTTTGAAATGCCCCTAATGTGCTTAGATGGGGTAATATGACCCTTCCCATTAAAGCTAGGAAGGATTTTGGTAGCATTGGGAGGAATAGGCTCATATGCAAGAAGGTTAATTGGATTTTGGGTGTTGAAGGCTAGGAAAGGTTGTTGTCTAGCCATCTCTTCTTCCTTTTCTTGATCTATTATCTCTTAAATTTCTTCTTCCTCCTCTTCAAAACCTTCTTGTTTAGGATCTCTAAAAGTTAGGAATGGTTCAAGGTGTTGTTCTTCAAAAGGAGTTTTAGGTATGGGGCCTTGATTGAAAACTATACTAGAAGATGATCTAGTGAGGACCATGAAGTAAAATTTGGAAAAATTGATCTACAACTAGATATTCTCACCTTTTAGAGTTTAAAAATACTCTATTAGAAACACTTCTTCAACTTTAGGCTTGTCAAGACCAAAATTCACCTTCACATGTAAACAATTAGGACCAGTTTTCCCATCGGGCATGACAAAACTATTATCATCAAATTGTGTACCCTAGGAATCTCTATGAGGCTCCCTCAATTTTATGCAACAATGAATCATCTCTCAAGTTTTTTGGAACTTGTAGGAGACATGAATCTCAAAGATTGAAAGGGCTAGCTCCCTCAATTGTTTTCTACGTGTCTATCACCTATCCTAATGCTTGTTCATGAAAAGAGTTAAGATTTTACATAGAATGAAAAATATAATAGAGAGGTGATCCACCAAGATATATCCCAAATACTATCATACTTATACTAAGCAATAATTCTTCCCAAGACCAATTACATGCATTGAAGGATCCTAACATAGTTTTTCAATGTGAAGGTAGCATACTTGAGGCAATCAACAAGATACTTGACCTAGGGGAAGATTTCACACCATAGAGACAATTTTATACTTGAAAGAGAACTTAGTAAATTCAACACACTTCACATGACTTGTTAACATCATAACTCTTGCTTAAACATGAAGGCTAAAGGGAGTAAGGATGATAGTATCACTTAGCTCCACTATACATCACTCACACACTTAGACAAAATGTTCACAAGTAATAACCAGAATTGTATTTAATTTTAAAAAGTAAAGTTTAATGACATTTTAGTATGGTTTTTCCATACCAAAAATGTGGTCCCTTATAATAGCCAAAAATAGCTCAATTTGTAGAACTTTGAGGAAGAAAGAGAGAAAGGAAGTCCAAGAGGCACAAGGATAAGTTTAAAAAAGATATATTTAGTTAAAATTAATGTGGATGAGGATATGGGGTGATCCATGAAACATTAGGGGCAAAAAGTGTCTTTTCCAATCATTTAGAACCTATAAAATGTCAATAAACTCCTTCTTTTGCATATAAAATTGCCTTCCATGATTAGTCTTCTAAAACTACCTTGTGACTACAACTGATCAAGTTTGATTATTGATATAAATATGGGGGTTACTAATAATCTATCACATGTACCAGAGAGGCTCTTGACCCTTCCTATCATTCTATCCATGTATGAGTATACTTGGCAGTTTCAAAATAGCTCTTTTCCCTTCACCTCTCACACTTATCACCTTAAATCTCTTCAAAAATACAATGCGATCCATAAAATTAGTGGAATGACATGTATAAGGAGTTTTCATACCATCATTTGCAATAACTTAGCCTTAAAAGTCTCCCAAAATGAAGATTCACCACTTTCTCTAAGTCTCCCCTAGTTGGCTCACTGGACTGGCTAAATTAAAGAATTAGTAAGAGAACTTATGAGCTTATAAACTTGATCCAATGAGTATGAGGAATTATAAAAAGTCCTAAACCTTCCACAAAAAGTGATTTGACATCTTGAAAGTTAACCATGCCTGCACAACACAAAAATAGTCAAAATAAGCCCTATTTTCCTCTTTTTCATATAGTTTCATACAATCCAATCCCATGGCTATGATCCTCATGGTCCAATTCATCCATCTAGATACTCAAATTATCTCATCTTCCCAATCAGGTCACTATGGAGGGTTTGTAAGGGTTTTGAAGTGGTTTTCATTCTTATAATTCATTCATAGCTATGACATGTTGAAGTTTTGATAAAATGACACTTTTTTCTCCTCAAGGACCTACTTCAACTTCCTTTGATGTCTCAAGGTCCCATGCAAATCTTGGTGGAAGTTCTAAGCATTTGAATTTGACATTCGAGCTCATTTTTTGCTTCTTAGTGGGGTTTGAATGCTTTCTAAGCCAAAAATGGCTTCCTGGAGACTTTCTTTACAAAATAAATATTGTAACATCTCTATATACACCCTAAAAACTTCCTCCAACCATTATAATGGATTTATAAAATTTTGAAATGTAAATTGACCCCTATTTGGTTTTAGGCCTAGGCCTTGCCAATAGGCCTATCTACATCTTTGAGATCCTCTTGACCCTCCAATGGTTATATTTTCAATGTGATGGCTTTAAAAAACAAAATATACCTATGTGAACATGAATTTATCAATTGGAAATCATATATTAGGTTGAAAGTTTGCATGACCTCCAATTTGGTTTCTAACCCTAAGGTTTTCCTTCATATTTGACTGTAACCCTTGTTGTGTAGGGTACCCTATTTGATATAAATCCTTATATAATGTTTATTAGGCTCATAAATGTGTCCCCAAACTTATCTAACCTTTATGTTTCCTTTATTTTCCTTGAGATCATCAATTCATCACTTTTCCCCAAAAGTACCATTTTTGTGCATGAAGGGACTACCCCTACTTTGATATAAAACAAAGAGTATTATGCCTATTTGTTTGGGAAAATTGATTATTTTATAATATCCAAAATTTCATAATGATCAATTTGACCAAATGTTTTTATCCAATTCCATGTTTAGGGGGTCCAACCATCCCAATTTCTTCAATAAAGGGGTAAAAAAACCTTATTTTTTCATATTCTTGTCCAAAAATCCTCATGGATACTCCTTAAAAAATTATTTTATGCATATAAGGTGTTAATTCATGTTAATTTCCATCATTTCATGCTTTTTTAACCTATTAATCCACTCAAAATCTCTATCATAAGTGGAATCCCCAAATTCATCTCTTGGAACAAGGCTTTCCTAACCCTGCCTGTACAGACTGAGCCTATTTTGATTATGATAAAAGTGTCTTGGGTGGATTTAGGATGTTATAAACATATAATTTATTTAATTTTATCATGATGAATCCACCTCATATTTTTTATAACTTCTCTTTCCCTCCTTGGCCATCAAACTCTCACATGCATTTCTCTTACTTAAGACCCTATCTAACTGTGATAGTGAACAGGGGATATTTGTTTTAGACATATTTATTTAGAAATTATAATGAGGGTTTAAATGAATTTTATAACTTATTTTTACTCACCTCATTATTCCAATTTGAAACATTCTCCAAACCTAGACTTATTGACAATTTAAGGCCTTTCAATTGCTCATTATACTCTTGGACTGAGACAATCTTAGTACCCTATTTGTAGGTGATTTAGGGTGAGAATGACATGAATTTTGTCTTTTATTTATTATTTATAAACTTATTTAGGTTACCTAATTCATTAGGTTTGTCATTTATATCTCATTTATCCCTAAAAGTGCTTCAAGACTCCTACAAGGTCCATCACCTTACTCGACACCTGTTGTCTCAGCTGTAGGTAGCTATTTTTTCATTTATTTTGGCATGTAAATGTATTATAGGTAAATATAAAATTTTTCATGGTGGTATGATGGAATTAATGTATTTTATTTATCACAAACCATGAAACTTTCCTTAACCTCATTCATGATCATGCCTATTTCACAATTCTTGACCTATCTGCCTGTAGGTGCCTCCTCATTGTCCTATGTATGGACAGATGAATATGCATTGGGGTTCAAGACATTGGATTCAAATTATCTCATTATATCTTACCTTGAAACATAACTTGGACCACTAGAATCATTCAACTTGATATCATAGTCTAATATCATCAAAATGGGATGCAAATCAACATTTTGATCACTGTCTTGTAAATATCAATGCCCTATTTCAGTGATTTTCTAGCCATATTTGAGGGTCTCCTTCAAACTTTGTGAAGCCTTTGTTTGGTTTGGATACTATAATTCCACCCAATCTTAGGATTCAAATCCCTTTATATGTGTACTTTGAGAGGCTTGAAAAAAACCCTTAGGCCTTTGTTTGGTGTTTCTAGCGCAAAAGGGCCTAAATATAGTCCAAGGTTCCAATTGATACTTTGACACTTTATTTCCAAGATTATGATGATAAATATATCTATATAAGACTTTCCATATAAATAATCCTTAAATTATATTGACCAATCTTTTTGAAAACCTCTAGAAGGCATGTTTACATATTAGCTGTAGATGGTCATCTCCTCTATACAAGCAGGACTGAGAACACTCTCCAAATTTACAAGTTTGAAGTGACTAAATGCCTCCATAAAAAATTTAAATGCACATTAATTGTCCCAAGATATTAATAACCATGTAAAACCTTCAAACTCACACTTGTGATGTCAGCATGCTCTTGTAGGTGGAGTTCTATGACTGAGACATCCAAGGAAATCTTAAAATGGCAAGGAACATGCAAAGAATGATTTAAAAACACCTCAAGGGAAATTTTAAACACTTTAATTCTCATCATACACTATTATTATTTACAAAAAAACATAAAAAAATCTTCTCCAATGTGAAGGAAACAATATCAAAGCAATGAGATGACTATGAATGCAAACTAGCCATTTTGCAAGCCTAAAATAAGCTTTCTCACAAAATTTAAATCTATAAAACAATAAAAAGCATGGAAAAATATTGAAAATCATGTGGATACACTTTAAACACCTAAATCCATCAATTTAAAATAAGAAATTTTGAGACAAGCTCAAATGGTGATCCCCTCATGGTTGAACATGCATAAAAAGTTATCTAAGATCAAACTGATGGTTCATAAAGGAGAATACACCAAATCTTAAGTTATTGTTATGAAAATGAATTACACTCAAATTAATATCCATCCCTATAATCACTCCTCCAAATTCCACCTGTACGGTCCATGCAAGTGTATAAAGTTTCTCCTTTGTTTGCTAAGTGAAAATAGAAGGAAATAAGTTACAGATCAAACTTTTTGCATTATTATTGAAAAACAAGAATTTAAATGGATGATGGGAGGTGAATAGTTACTATTCACATGTTTTTATCTGATGGTGGACTTGAGAAGTCCATACAAGTGCCCAATAGCTCCTATTTTTGAGGGAAAACTACCATCCACTGAACATAACTAATTTTTTCCTAGCAAATATATTTTCTTGACATGATCCTAACATGATCCACATTGAAAATCACTTGGGTGTCAAGTTTTCTTGCATAAAAATATGTACAAGTCATTAAATGGGATAAAAATGACCAGAAGGCCCCTTTTTCCACATGAGACATAACCTATAGCCAATTTATGACTTGAAAACATATTAAAACATATTAAGGACCACCTTAGGATATTTTTAACACAATTTGACCCTTGGACTACCTTTGATCAGGGTTAACCAACCTTTGACTTTAGTTAACTAGCCTAAAACAAAGAGGGTGGAATTCAACAAGGACTAGGGAGAGGATGAGTGAGACAATAGACCAACATAACACCCTATAAGACACATGTGAATCTTATTAAAAGTTCAAAAGGAGTTGATCCAAATTTGACTTAGGGTTGAATTTGCTTAATAGTTACATTGAATGTAGGGTTTTTATTTATAGATATCGACTTGGGGATGGAACCCAGTTCCATCTACAAGTCAATATATATAATATAAAGTAAACTCAATATATTAAAAACCTTCCATAAATATATATACGTATAACTATGGGCTGATCCACAATAATTTAAAAACTATTTTGTTTATTTTCAAGCTTGTTTCTTAAAGGACTAGGATGAATGCAAATCAACCTTGGTTCACATATTGTAAAAATATTATTACATAGAATGGGGTTAAGACATTTATTTTGAAGTGTGTGTGTACACACACACAATAGAATATATCTATATTTGTGAGTACATAAATTTATATTATACATGGCCCTTCTTGGGTTGTATAATACAATTTTAAATGTTAAATAATGAATTGAAATAAACAAGTATGTTAATGGATTAGACTTTCAACGACCTATGCATTTAGGAGTCAATTTAATATAAAAGTGAAAGTATAGGAAAAATTGGTTTATGTACATGTTATGTGAACATGGGAATATAACAAAGATGTGACCTAATACAAAATTAATTAATAATTAAAAATGGCATAGTATGTGAAGCCAAGTTTAGTGAAACTTTTGAAAACTTAATATTATTTAACCTATTAGTAAAGATAGCTCTATCATAATTGGGAATTTGAAGGAATAAATATATACAAATGTATAGAGATATGTGTTCAATATGTAGTTGTGAATGTTGTTTATCCATATATTCATTGTGATTAATCTTAATAAGGAAGAGTGATAATCTTAATTACATATTGGAAATTACCTTAAGCAAATATAAAATGTACTTATGTTATAAATGTCCACAAAGTCTATGTTTCATAGCTGTGAATAATAACTTAGAACACCTTATTAGTATAATATGGTTCAAGCCTTTAATAAGACCCTCTCATGATAATTTTGAAGGCTATAGGTTACAATGTGAAATCATGACTAAGTACTTGGTCATAGGAAACTTCTAAAAATTTAGATAATCTTGTATATTTATTTGATGAGTGGATGGTTATATGTTGGTGTAAATTATGTCAATTAGTTGGTATAAGATGACACTTGAAATATTGTTTCTCTTATTTTAAGTAATTAGAAAGTCTTATATTTGCTAAACTCTAGTTTTATGGTGTAATACAATGGACTCATTTTGATGAAAAATTACTTAGAAGCCTCTCAGTTAAAATAAATACACTATCCTTGTGTGGTAAAGATTGATAAATCTATGCATAAATGTTATAAGATAGATAGTGTATGATATATGGTTTAGTTATTTTAGGAAATATTCATTTGAAAGCACGATTAAGGAGTAGGAGAAACTAGTTCTGATTGCTATCATTCTTATTAAAGTTTATGTATAGTATGGACTATCATATATAACTACATGCATGCATACATACATACACATATATATGTAATAAATGGAAAAGGTTTAGCATTTGAATAGTGTTTTATCTCTTAATAGATCCTTGCTATGAAATGTGATGTTAGCTGTAGCTACACTTAAAAATTATTAGTTTAGTGTAAATAAGCTTGATTTTATGTGGAATTAGTTAGACGGATTGCATTGCATTGATAATCAGTTCAATGTTTATAGTATGTAATGTGAATTTTGATATAACTTATATGTATGTAATAATGTTGAAAAATATAAGTTTGATGTCATATAATGAAAATATTATTAAATATAGTATGAGAGATCAAGAAATTAGATGAGGTTTCATTAACTACATTTAAACTAGAATTATTCTATGTTTGTATTTTATAGACAATGATTGAGATGTTGTATTTATATGCCAATTAATAGAAGTTGAAAGGTATGTGGGTATTTCCTAGATTGTAACCCATGTAACTATCTTTTGACATTAATTGAAGGTGTATAATATACTTGCTGAGTGGGTGTGTATAATATGACTGCTCTATGTGATTTCAAAACTATAAAGAAATCTTTAGCCAAAGTAATTTTTATAGTGAACCTTTTTCATTTCACCAGTTTGTCTTAGCTTACATGTTTTGCATGATATTATGTTAGAGGAATGGGTTTCCATTATCTATCTAATTTTATTCATGTATTTGTAGACTTATAACACATGGGTTCTTGTTGACTTCTCAATACTCACACTATTATCATATGTACATATGTGTAGGGAGGGCGATTCCCTAGTTGGGAGATTGTGTGGGGGGTCTATTGTCCATGGTTGGTGTGGAAAATAACTTTGATGATGATATCTCTACCCAACAATTGTCAATTGATGAAGAATCACACTCATGTCTTACTACTAATTAAATGAGATTAGTTGATGCTCGTATGTTTCGTGAAACATTATATTATTTGTATTCTAATATTTAGTACTATAAATGTGTAAGTTTGGTATATATATCATGGAATATTGATTACAGTAGTTGGTTATCTTTGTAAAATCAATATAGAATCATGATCTCCTAATTTAGCTGTATAATTATTCCAAACTCTAATTATTATTTTGCAACAGTGGATTTACTTATATTATAAGTTGAAATATGAATTAAATATGTATTTGGGATGTTGTAATTAGTTTCATGTTCCATATTTTATATATAGTTGTTTAATCTCTAAATGGATCAAAGTAATAACCATCAGGTTAAGAGTAATTAAATACATTTTTTACTAGATACATTTAGTTAATAAAGAGTAATATATTAATTAATAATGTAATGAGTTAATAAAAAAAATAGTTAACTCTGAGTTAATCCAGTTGGGTTCTAACAAGTTACATGCAAGTAATTCCCAATATCCTAAGGAGGACAAAGAGGTAATTGACACATCATAGAATTCAAATTTATTTGGATTAATAATTCACATAAATACAAATTATCCACACATGAATAAATCTTAAGATAAAACATTATCCCAAATAAAGGGTAACCTTACACATTCCTAAAGACTTTGGAATGGACCCAAATAATATTAATTCTCCAACATAATTCCTTACACGAGCCTTGTTTGACCCAAATTGCATATCAAATTGAACCAAATACTTAAATTGGTTTAATATGGTGTGCAATTATAGCCAATAGACCCTGGATTGGCCCCAGTTAACATTAGATAGATGTAATTGCTTGGATAAGGCTAACAAAGTTGTAATTTAAATTAGATGGGTGCACTGATATATGTCATGAGATTAACATTGAAAATTGATCACTTTAGCATTGTTTATTTATTTATTTAATGTATTTGGTGACACTAATATTTTTTAAAGGTGATGTAAAAGTCAGTGTTAGTGTGTGATGTTATTTGTGCCACATTTTTATTTTACTATAAAGTGATTTTATGATAAATCTATTTTCCTATGTAGATAATACAAAATTAGGGAATGTTACTCACTTTTTCATTTCTACATAAGATAGTTTGCAAAGGAATCATAGAAGTAATTTAGGTGGAAGATAAGAGTTATGAACTCAAATCGAAAAGAAGTAGGTGAAGCAAGTTGATTTTTTGGATGATAAGGGGAGGAAACATTTTTGTTACTTGATATTTAATTAGTTTTTAGAATATATTAATTTTATAATGCATTAAGTTTTTGAAAATTTTATTCATAGAGATATTTTTTTCAAATATTATAAATTTGAATAAGTAAATAGACATATACTTTTCCTATAAACCAAAAATTGTTTAAACAATTTGTATTTTAAGAGATTTTATGTTTTCATAGTCTATTAATTTGTAAATGACTTTTGGATAGATTGTGTACAAAATTTTTATCGATGTGTTTCAGGTCACAACAGGTGATTCATCATCAATAAACTTATGTATAGACAACAGACTCGAGCTCCTTATATAGATTATTACATTGAACAATTGAGATGTAAAATGGTCAAGAAATGGGTAACTAATTGCATATATATACATATATATTATAAAAAGTTGTAAAAATGAATAAAAATGAAATAATTGAAATTAAAATTAAATTGATAATTATTAATTAATTTTTTAATAATTAAAATATAATCAATAATTTAAATAAAATAAAATAATTAATAATTAATAACTATTAATTAATTAAAATAAAAAATTAGTTTAAATAAGTAACATTAAATAAAAAACCAAAATTATTATTATAACTTAAATTATTATATTAGGTAATAAATTTTATTATTTTAATTTAATGAATTCCTACATATGTTAGTTTAATACACTTGTAAAAAGGATTAAAAATATTAAATTAAAAATTAAAAGTAAACTTAAAAATCAGCAATTAAAATTATTGTAAAAACATAATTTGTTATACTCATAAGCAATTTATTATTGTCATTCTAATGGAGTTCTTAAATTTATTTTATTAGATGTAATTTTAAAAATCCTAACACTTTTACAACCCTAACCTTGATTTTAACTACGCACCCTCTTTTATGTGATATTGCCTTTTAATATATTAATGATGGGTCTCCAAATGCGATTAATCCCTATGCCTTCATTATGATTCAAATTTTATATGTGTTTTCTTATATCTAAGGCTTCTCTTAACTTGTGCTTTTGATAATGATTTTCCATAGTAAGAACCTTTACCTCCTCAATACAAATGGAATGTTTGATTTTTCAAGAGTATTTTACCAAAGTTAAATTATATTTCTTCTCTAGTTAGATTCCCCTACATACTCTTTGATCCTTGTCTAGATGGATATGCTTATTTCACTAATATAGGGGACCCCATAAGAACACTAAATTTTGTAAACCCTTATTTTTTACCAAGGTTACACCCAGTCTTTAATCCAATTTAAATAATTAATTAATTTTTTTAATGTGTAATAAAGTGAGTATGATGTTTTAAAATTTAAGGATTCTTGCAATATTATTAGACACACCTTCAACATATAATAGTAAGGCTACCAACCCTATTGTTGGGTGTGTTGGGTTATATATTGATGTTTCCTATTGTAATTATCCCTTGCTTATCTAAACACCCTCATAATTTTCTTTCTTTGTACCCATTTTTCATAAAGACCCTTTTTCGTGCTCTAATTATTTTCCTAAGTTGTCTTCATCACAAATACTAAACACTCTAGTGGTAAGTATTTTCAACACAATAACTTTTTGTGTAGGGTGATGATGTGAAGTATCAAGAAGATAAAGGTCTATGTGTGTGCCTTTCCTAAACACATTGCATGACAAATATCCATTATCTTTTTAAGATATGATAACTTATAATAAGAGTAATATTCCTTCATGCTCCACCTTTTTAATGAATTTTATACTAGGAACTAAATTGTTGATATCAAGGCGGAATTCTAATAGGGTGTTTCTCCCATGTTTCTAACATAAGTTAGTGTTGTCAATAAATATATTTCAACATTTGGGATTGAGGATAAAGGACTTATATGTTTCCACTATTAGAGATAAAGGAGGTCCCATCACTATCCCTTTAGTTTGCTCACAAATAACACCTTTAAAAAAGGAAAAAATGGACTATAGATAGAGATCTACCAATTAAGTTATTTTTTCATCAATTCATACTCTAACCATGTTAATCACATTCTTAATTATAACCTTAGTTTAAATGGATATAACATCATAGCTGAATATTAACTCCTTTTATTCCACTTTCTTATCATTGATGAACTTGAAAAAGTCCTTTGAATCTTAAATAAATGAAGAAGTCTTCTTGACCAAGGGTTTCAACTTATTTTCCAAGAAGGCATAATATTATAAGTAGGTGAATCAATGATATCAAGATTATGCCTCAGAGGTATGTACCTGTTGTGTGGATTTTTTGGGTACCATATGTTCTAGGGGCTACCTCTTTATTAGGAATGATCTTTTTCTTAACCGTATCTTCTAATGATGATGCCTTAATAATTTTTTTACCCTCTTATTTATCTTAGACACTAAATTATTGGTAATCTTGTGGTAGCTACCAATATTGTTTGGATGATCCTCAATTTTGGTATCCTATTTCCTTCTATTCATTATTACTATAACATTACCCTTGTTTTCCTTGATAATGATAATAGCTTCATTCTCATTTAATATTTGTAGTTTCCTCCATTATTTACAACTAATATTTATGGATAGTGGTTTATAATGTTTCAATGTGACTTCAAAATATTGTCTAACCTCATACACAATTTGTGACGAAAGAATTTTAAAGACATTTTATATCCCTACAATGAATTCTTCCTTAGGGATATATACTTGAGATAATATTAAATACTAAACCTATTTTTAAAGCCAGAACCACCTTCTTATCCATAAAAACTAAGGAATTATTTAAATTCAATTAAGGACTAGGTGGAACCTTGATTAAAAAATGAGGTTTACAAAATTGGGTATTCTTGAAGGGTCTTCTATATTGGAGAAACACAAAGGTTCATCTAGACAAGGATTAAATAATATGTGATAGACATTTGAGTAAAGAAAGAAAGAGAAGTAGACTTTGGCAGAATACTCTTAAAAAACTAAACATTCCATTTGTATTGAGGAGGCAAAGGTTCTTATTTTAAAAAATAATTATAAAAACCAAACGTTAATAAAGGCCATAGAGTTGGGATGACATACACAAAATTTGAGTCGTGATTAAGGCATAGATCCCAATCACACTTGGAAACCCATAATTAATAGATTACAAGGTATTGTCACATAAAATAAGGATGCTTACTTTAAGTCAAGGTTAGGGTTGTGTTAGAATTATGATTATTAAAATTACATATTATAAACTAAATTTATGAACCCCATTAGATTGATATTAATAAATTGCTAGAGTATAAAAATTATGTTATTACAATAATTTTAATCTAATTTTTATTTAATTTTATTTTTAACTTTTAATATAATGATTTTAATCCTTTACAATGGCTTATTAAATTAACATATTTAGGAATCCCATCAAATTAAATTAATAAAATATTATAAAGTAATATTTTTTAATGAATATAACAATTCAAGTTATTATAATAATTTAACTTTTAATTTTTAAATTTAAATTTAATTTAAATATTTTTAATTAATTATTATTTTTTATTTATGAATTTTTTATTTTATTTCAATTAATTTAGTTTTATTCCTTTTTACAATAACTTCTCATAAAAATATCTACAATTAAATACTTATTTATTGATTTTTTAACATCTTGGTGGTTCACTAGAATAATCAATATAAGGAGATTGACTCTAGTGTCCATACATAAGTTTAATGTTGATGGATCATGGGTTGTGATCTAAAACACATGGATCAAAAAGCATTTGTACATGGTTTATCCTAGTCATTTATAATTTGTATTATTTCTTATAGATAACATGTCATCATCAAGTAGGTATCATTCATCCATTGTAGAAAGATCTTATTCACAAGAATAAAAATCTTCGTCAATGAGTATACATGTACCATGAGTTTGAATTTAATACTAATAATTCATATAAAATTTTAATTTTGCATTAATATTTAATTAATTTTTTACATGAAGAAGTAGAATAGGAGAAGGATGTATTGGCAGAGCACCTTTTCCACTGGATAATATTTCATTTGAGGTAAATGAATTTTGTGTGTGTTTTATTCAAATAAAACCATAAAAATATTAATTTGTATGGATATTTCACTAATATTAAATTAATATGTAGGTATTTCAATACTAAATATTTAATTAGTTAATTTGATGTTATCTTCCTCAAATTAAAAAAAAATGAGAAATTAAATTATCATGTTTTGGCATCCTAAAGATGACATGAATCTTGATAAAATAATGAGTCATAGAGATCATCTTAAAATAATTTATTCAAAATAAAAGTTATAGTGTTGGAAGAAACAACTACCTTTTCTTGGAAGTTTTGGTGAAGATGTTCTAGTATAAAAG
Source organism: Torreya grandis (assembly GCA_037957365.1). Lineage (NCBI taxonomy): Eukaryota > Viridiplantae > Streptophyta > Pinopsida > Cupressales > Taxaceae > Torreya > Torreya grandis. Next base: position 488,244 of record JARHVA010000319.1, on the reverse strand, counting down.
GGTATTGGACTTAAAAATGTGGTAGACCATTTATTTTAAACCGTTCATGATGATCATCATTATGATGATGATGTGGAGGATAAAGTTTGTGATGATTATCATGAAAAATATAATATGGACAATAATCTTGAGGAAATTTAAAAAGATAGTTTTTCTTTTTAAAATTCCCAAACTCTTTTGTTTACATTAGGTCATTTCAGAGCATCAATATTGGGTGCTATATTTTCATTGATGCAATTCAAATCAAGGTTTGGTTGGTCAAACATCAATTTCAATGATTTATTTAGGTTAGATGATAGTTCTATAACTATATATAATGTTTGATTTATACTTTTTGCATTTTTAATTGCAACCTACTAAAACTAGTTTATTTGCCAAAAATAACACATTTTTATCCTCATTATTGGGATGCATACTAAACATCATAAAACTCAATAATTTTCTCTGTCAATTATGATACATACAAAAATGTTTTAATTATATTTAGGAAGGAATATGAGCATGTCATGGGTTGTCTCAAATGTAGGGAACCTCGATATCAACAAGGATTTAGAGGTGAGACCATTATAAATAAGGTATTGTGACATTTTATAATAATTACTAAACTCATCCCTTCCATTTTAAGTCACTTATAGATTTAATGTCATGGCATTAAGACATATAAGTAATGATGTATTTTAGTGTATTCATTTGGATTAAAATTAAATGAAGTCTATTGAGCAATTGTGGCCTAAAAAAATCAAATATAGGTCACACAATACCCGTGCTAATGGATGGTGTTAAGTCCTTTTCCAAATTTTCAACTAGCTACTTCAATTGGAAAGTATTGTTGATAAATTCTAATAATATTCCATGGTTGATTAACTATAAAAAATCATGTAATGATATTGGTGCATGGAAAATATCAAGTAAAAAATATGGATGCCTACCTTGAACCTCTAATTAATGAGTTATAATAATTATGGGATGGCATTAAAATATATGATTTTTAAAACCCATTAGTCAAAGGAAGTTCATATGTTATGGTATATTATACTGGTTTATTCTTTATTTTATTATGATGGCTATTTTTTCAATTATTTATCATATATTAAAATTAGAAATAGTAATATCATATATATTTGTATTTCTTCACATTATATGTTAAGTTTGACAATTATTTATATATGCATGTATTTTAAAAAAATTAAAATATGTATATCCAAGGTGTATTTATTTAAGGGTTTGAATGATTTTATAGAGTTAAAATCAAATTTGTATCTCTAAAATTTAAGTTATGTGTCAACAAAAATGTCCCATATTTACTAGTTGCCAAACTTGCTATGTTGTAAGTGAAATTATTGACCAAAAATTATACTGAATAGATTCAAAATTGAAAATATATACGTGATATTCAATTCCTATATTAATACCTAAATAAATTAGATATAATTCTATGTAAAATAGATTCAAAAAATAATTATTTTTATACACGGTTCTTTATTAATAAATAAGTCTTAAAACAAATCCATTACAAGATAATTTGCATGCCAAGTTATTTTAGGAAAATCATAAAGTAAAAATTAAATAAATAATTTTGATTTAAAATTAATTAATATATAACTATACTCTAAGAAAACTTAAAGACTAATAAATCAAATACTAAATCAGAAAAGCTTGACTTACATTCAAGACAACATCAACATGCAAGAAACCTCGATCAACAAGCCACCAAATCAAGAAACTTATCCAGAAATGGCATACAAAATTATGTTAAAAATATGAATTAACTTTCATAAACTTTAATTTCTTATAAATAACACTAAAATTTTGTTGCATATCTTAGGAACTCAATTGAGTAATCAGACAATGAATTGAAGTTAACTAGTAGTTCTAATTATTTTTTAGGAAATCAATGGAAAGTGTCCAAAATTACCAAAAAAATAATTTAAGAAATAAATAAATTAAATTACATTCATAAATAAAAAATAAACTAAGTCTAAAAATATAACTCAAGTACCTATATTTACATCATACTCAACATTCTCCCTTTTGATGTAAAGAGGTGAAATGCCTATCATCTCCTCAAGTCTTCTCAACCATATTATTTTTTATCATAAAAAACTTGTGTTGGTTCAAGTTGAGCCAATTTTAAAACATATAAGAGTCTTATCATACATAATCCTTGTGTTAAATCTGATGTAAGGGTTGTAAATTCAACTTCACTAGAGAATAATGTAACTGTAGCCTGCTTCTTTGAATACCAAGAAACAAACCCACTCCCTAATACAAAATAATAAAATGAAGTTGAATTCATATCATCAAGATATCCTCCCAAATCTGAATCTATATATCCAATGATACATAAATACCTTTATGGTCTAAAATTAATATCATGATTATAATTACCTCTTACATATCTAAAAACCCTCTTCACTGCTTGTAAATGCTTGAGTGATGGTTTGCTCATAAATCTAGAAATTAGTGGAACTCCATAACTAATATCAGATCTTATCATAATGAATACATAAAAATTTTCATCATGATTATAAAATTATTTTTATCAATTGAAATATTTCCATACTCATTCATAATATTTTCTCCATTTATAATTGGAGTGTCAATGGGCTTCAAACTTCTTTAACATGTCACGGGCATACTAGAATTAGCATATGAATACTTCATATTATTTTTATGAAATTAAATTACAAAAAATTAATTAATATTTAAAATATAATTCATCTCAAATTATAATTTAATATCTTCTTTTAAGCTATTCAACATCTTCATATAACTACCTATAAAGATCAAGTCATCTACCTATAGACCAACATATAAAACATTAGAACTAGATGCTTGTATGTAAAGAGTTGGTTAATTTTAAATTATTACAAATATTTTATACAATAACAAACAATTAATTTTTTATTACCAAGATCTTGGAGCTTTATTCAGCCCATAAAGAGTCTTTTTCAACTTATATACCCAAAATTCACTACACTTTACCTCAAAACCTTATGGTTGCCCCACATATACTTATTCTTAAATCAATACATTTATAAATTCAATTTTGACATAATTTTTTTGGATTTTACATACTTTATAAGAATACATATCAATAATTTGTATTATAGTATCTTGGCAGGCCATAGGTGCATAGGTTTCTTCATAGTCAACCCCATATGTTTGTGCAAATCCCTTTTCAACTAGTGTAGCTTTTAGGTTATCAACTATGCCATCAATTTTTAAAACTAATTTGTACCAATTACATATTTATTAAAATTATTTTTAAATAAATTATATATATTATTCCTCTCAATTTAATCCATCTCAAATTTCATAGCATTAACCCATTATGTCTTTTGACTAGCTTCTGCATAACTCTAGGTTCACTAGTCATATGATAATGCAAACATAGTATTTTCATCACAATAATTAAATAAGTTTTATTTTTTAAGTTTTATCCTTTTGATCATCCTATTATAATTATGATCCAATATATTATTGGTTGGATGAGAAATCAACAAACATTTGCTCTTGCTTGGTGTTGATGTAGATGGATGACTAGTCTCTTGCAAAGAGTTAGTATTATTTCATGTTTAACTAGAAACATGTGTATAAATTTGTAAAAAATTAAAATAAAATTAAATAAGATTATCAAATTCAATTAATACTTATATATCTACATAATCATAACCAACATACGTTTTATTTAAAAAAAAAACAATTCTTAAAAATAATTGTAGATTTACTAGTAGAAATATAAAACTTGTATACTTTAATTTCATCACTATATCCTATGAAATTACATTAAATACTCTTAGGATCATATATATATATATATATATATATATAAACATTAATTTTATTTTTTATGATTTTAATTTTTTCTTTTACTTCAATTTGGATGGAATGTTAATTTCCTAATGTCACTTGGTTTCTGAAGGAATCATCTAAATTTTTGAAATCATCTTTTTGACTTGTCATGTGATTTTATCAACTTGAATCAAGAGAAAAAATATATTCCTTTATTCCCAAAAAATTTCAAGATAATAATTTGAGTCTTCTTGAACATCTCTTTGTTCAACTTGGAAATATTTATTTTCTTTCTCTTGATTAGCTTGGTTCTTAGCTATTATTATTCTATAATCTTTAATAACATGTTTTGGATTTTTATACTAATGATAAGTAAAATATTTATTACTCTTAACTATGAATTTAACTTCATATTTTCTATTTGATTTTGAGTTTTCAGAACTCCCTTGATTCTGATTTTTATTTCTCTTTGGTCTTTAAAACCTTTACCCTTGTTTCAAGTGCTTGTTTTAGACCATGTTCTATATCTCTTGCATGTATTCTCATATTCATTAGACAAGAGAGTACCCAATAACTCATCAAAACTTATAGTGTTCATGTCTTTACACTCTTTAAGAGTGATCACAATATGTATCCATTTTGACTTAAATATCTCAAAATATTTATTACTATAACATTATCTTGTATAGTTTTTTCATAATTCTTCATTCTATAAACTAAATCATTTAATCTTATGCAATAATATCCTACTCCTTTAGAATATGACAATCTCAAATTCTCAAAATTAATTTTAAGGTTTTAGATTTTTTATTCAAATACCTTAATGGATCCTTGATATGAAGTTTCCACTATATTCTAGGCATCATGATAATTTTTGTATCTTGTAATTCTTCGATAAATACTTGTGTCTATTATAATCTGAATATATAATAAATCTTGTGCATCTCCCTTTTTTCATCCTTTTTTGTTATTTTTTGATCTTGTGTCAAGGTATTCCAATTTTGAGGTAGTGTGCACCCATTAAAAAAATTATCCCAAACTTTTTTCCACACAAGTATTATTTTCAATTGATCTCTTAAATATTCAAAGTTATCACATTTAAAAACATGAATATTCATGGAAGCAAAATTTGTTGAAGCCATTGTTCATTCTAATAATGGCCTTAAAAAACTTATAAATCTTGATTGAACATGTATCTGATACCAAATTAAGGTTTTGAATGATTTTATTAAATGACAATAAATTTTATTTTTCTCTAAAATTTAATATAGTTATCAACAAAATTGTACCAAAATTATTAGTTGTCAAACTAACTATATTGTGAGTGAAATTATTGACCAAAAATTATACTAAATAAATTCAAACATGAAAATATGTAATTTTTGGTATTCATTTGTGAAAATATATAGAAAAATTATAGATAGAAATATGAAACATGAATTTATAAAACTAATTGTTGTGTTACACTTGTGCATAATTATTTATTAATAAATAAGGCTTAAAACAAGCATAGGTAACTTACATGATAAATTATTTCAAGAAAAACATAAAATAAAAATAAAAAAAATAAATTTACTTGAAAAATAATTAAATATATAATTATACTCTAATATAACTTAAAAAAGACTAAATCAAACAAGGTTGACCTATGTTCAAGACAAGGTCAACATGCAAGAAGCCTTGGTCAATAAATGATCAAATCATGAAATCTAAAAAATAATTACATCTCAAATTTCATAAAAAAAATAGAATCAACTTAAATATTATTTAATTTCACTTAAATAACACTAAAAGTGTGTCCTACCTCTTAGGAACTTATTCTAGTACTCAGACATTGAACTAGATTTCGCTGGTAGTTATAGATATTTTTTACGAAATCACTATAAAATGTCTAAAATGACCAAACAAATAATTTAGGACATAATTAAATTAAATAAAATTAATAAAAACTTAAACACATAAAATAAACTAAGTATTAAAATAAAACTCAAGTGCCCATATTGGTATCATACTCAACAATGATTGACTGTGTGGAAGGTCGCCCAAACATATCTCATAAAGTTTGTATATAAAGTCCATAAAATTTTATTTTTGATGGACCATGAATAACATATAAAAAATAAAAGTAAGTTTGATGGAAAAATTGATTCTAGACAACCTCCAGATATTATGTCATCTGGGGATTGATACCAAATCTTCTCATAATCATGAAAAAAAATCAAGTGTTGTTATTCATCAATATTGGTGGAAAGATTGGCTATGGATGTCATAAATTAGTGAAAATGTTAAAATTTCAATAAGAATGAAGAAACTATCTTTATTACAGTCTCCCATATTTGGATATTTATTAATTGGACATATTTTGGATCTAAAGCAAACTTTAAGAATGTAGCAGTTTATATATTGAATCACATATCCAGTGAATAAAAATATACTAAAAATTTTAGAGTAAATTTAAAATCTAGTGGGACAAAGATGAATCTATAAAAATAATAAGGTGATCATTGATATTAACTAAATACCAATTCAATTTTTTGAATCAAACATTGTGATAACTTTACATAAAAATGGTTATGGATCTTCCATGTAGCATGCATTCACTATTGATAGACACATAACATGCCTTAAAACACATGATTGGCATAATGTTCTAAACATAATTTAAGTATTTTTTCCATAAATTGGGGATGTAACTTCAAAAATTTATATTTTTTAAGTATTTGTGTAACATATATTTATTTGGCATTAAAGGGGCATCTTGTAATCTTTTGCTTGATCTATTAAAGGCATTAGATTGAAGTTCAATTTTTTTAAGGTAAAATGAATTTTCCTTTCAATTAGAACCTAAATAATTATATGAGAAACATTTGAGTAATTTTCATGAGTAATATTATTTGTTTTTAATAGATAATAGGGTTTAATGGGTCCCCTTCCCAATAAAATATCAAAAATACCAACATAGATTGATATATCAATGCAATCAATAATATCAAAGCCACTAAAGTTAGCTTAGATAGAAAATAAGAAATCAAAAACAACCAAATCAAATAATGGTAACATCATCAACTTGACAGGCTTAGAAATCCATGCACCAAACTATAATGAACCAAAAACTAGCTCTACACACCCTACTTAGGAGACTGATGGTTTCTTATGTGAGTGAAGTTCCATGTGACACAACATCTTTTTACAAGAATAATTTTTCCTATGAGAGACCTTTATCCATCCTTTAGAATCATCAACCAAACTATCCTACTGAGGAGAAACTAAGATTGAGTCTAAGGCTTTCATATAATTATCCCCCAAATGGGAGGGACTCAAACCATGCAAAGAGTGATCCAAAAAAAACTAGGGTAACCGTGAAACATAAATTTCCAAATCAGAGCCATTTTTATTAGAAGAAACCTCTTTTTTGGAAAAAGAATAAGAGGATAAAAACTCAAAGGAAAACACCAAAGGAGGAGAGGAAACTTTTATTGAGTCTAAGAGAGCATCAGTATCCTTAATATGATTAAAAACCTCTCCTCTACCTCTAAAATCCATATCCTTGTCCTTGCCAAAGATAATTAGATGCTCCACATCAACATCCACCAAGTTTCATGATTTCCCAAGCTAAAATTGCTATTAGGTTGACCAATAGAATTCTTAGGGAAATTATTTGACAAATGGTCACAATCAAAGCATCTCCTACACTTGAAATTCATTCTTTCATAATCTAAATTTTGAGTCTAGATTCTATCACCAACTTTAGTCTTAACAACTTTTGGTAGTTTTTTGGATAAATCTATGGCAATGCACATTCGATCAAAATTATTTTGCATGTGATATTCAATCTCTAGATCAAGGGAGATAAAATCCCCAAGAGATCTACCAATGACTAGAATAGAAGATGCTTGCGAAAATTGTAAAGGCAAAGAAGGTAGTTTGACCTGTTGGGTGAATATTTTGTCACCAGCTGACTAACGAAAAAATGGTTACATCAACCACAACATAAGGAGATTTATACGGCAAAATGGGTGTGGTGACCATAGCCAAAATGAGATAAATCTCTCCTCTCAGTAAGAGGAGGTTCCCTATAATATATATATATATATATATATATATATATATATATATATATATATATATATATATATATATATATAAAAGCTAAAAATAGACATAGGGGTGAAATCATACCATCCATATCTCTTTTTTCAGAGATGATGTTCATAGAATAGAGGAGAATTCTAGTGTAATTACTATAAATCACTTCTCTTCTTTTAAAAGTGATATTTAGCCAACATCAAGATTCTTCTTGGGTAGTAACAGAAACCACAAGAAACCAATGAAAGCACAAAGTCTTTCATTGTCTCTCCTACTAATTAGGACAAAGTAACACAGTAGTTTGAAGCGTAGCCCAAAGTTTCCACTTCAACTACAATAGATTAAAAGGTTACGAAGGATAAGGGGAGCTCAAAGTCTCTCCAGTATCCTTTACACAAAACAAAGACTGAAGGCAATTATGGCAGCACAAAGTCTCCCACAATTGACTTTAGGACATTTTCCAGCTTATTTCTACTTGTTTTGCTTGTTTGATTAAATGGACAAGATTGTATTTAGGAAACAGACATAAGAATAATTTCTTAGATAATACAAGCTTATTCCAACATAAAGTATAAAAGGTCACTTGCTTTCTCATTCATTTAACAAAATATGATTAACAATCTAAACTCAGAGTCTCAAGAATGCCTTTCAATTTGGGCAGAGCTTCGCTTCTAATAATTGAGAGATCTCTGTTATACAAAATGAGAGATTACAATATATAGCATTACAAGAAAGACTTAGGTGCTTGTTTTTATGAAATCGGCCCATGCTGAATTGAATGCATTGAATATATATGAAAGGGCCATGATGAAATAGGCCATTAGCCTTGACTTTGGCATTCTAAATCATCTCAAATGTGTCCTCCTAAGCATGGGTTGTTTGGTATTCTTTATGATGCTTACACAGTTGTTTATTCACCTTTACTTAATGCAAAAAAATACGCTGCACCTTTGAATGTTTGCTCTTTTTGATGTCCACTTGGTGGACTGTTCCACCTACTAAAAATAACTCTCCTATAGATATTTTAGGATTTCCTATAGTTTTTATCTCTTTCCTTGACATGTTTTATCTTTCCTTGGTGATCTGAGCTCTCAGGGCTATCTTCTCATTTTCAGCTAGCTTGTTTGGCTCTTTTCTTGGCTAGTCATTGAGTTAGTTCTCAGGTCTTTTGAAAATCAATGGTTATTCCATCACCCTAAATTTGACATCTGTGGGGACGTCACTAGTTGCTTTGAACCTATTTGAATGTTGAATCTTGAACTCTTTTGGTTCAAAGGTTCAATGGTTCAAAGGTTCAATGTTTTGTAAGGGGCCACGTTCACTCTCTTTTTCTTCTTCAGTTGAACCATTTCTTTGAACTTTTTTTTGGAATCTTCTGCTTCCTTTATTCACTCAAAGCTTCTGCTCAAACTTTAAACTCTTTGAACCCTTTGAACCATTTTAGTTCAAGGTTCAAAGGTTCATTCTCTTTCTTTGAATCCTTTGAAGCTTCAAACTCTCTGGATCCTTTTATTTTCTAAGTCCATCAAACTTATTGAACTCATTGAACCTTTGAACCATTTTGGTTCAAGGTTTAATGGTTCATTCTCTTTCTTTGAATCCTTTGAAGCTTTAAACTCTCTAGATCCTTTTATTTTCTAAGTCCATGGAACTTATTGAACTCATTAAACCTTTGAACCATTTTAGTTCAAGGTTCAACAGTTTAATGGTTCAATCTTCATTCTTCAAATTTTTTTATTCTTTAAGTCTGCCAAATTTGCTGAACCTTTGAACTCGTTGAACCTTTGAACCTTGCAGAGGTGGGGTTCAATGGTTTAACAGTTCAAAGTGGTTCATTCTAATTCTTTGAAGCCCACCGTTAAGTCTTTTGATCAAACCTTTGCGTTGAACCATCCTCAAAACACTAAGAAAAAGCCTTAAGTGTTTTGAACTTCCTTTGAATAAAGCCTACCTATTAAACCTATGACTTCCTTAGCTGAAAAGGCTTGAATATTTGAAAACTTAACTACTCAAAACATTTTGAAAGAAAGAAAGAGACCATTTTAGGCCTACAGGACCAAAATGATCATCATGTTGTCACAAAAACAAGTGGTGGATTTTGGGAACAACAACTGGCTCCAATTGGGGTGCTTACATCAATTGAAATTAAAGCAATCGAAGGGAGTAAAAACTAGAATCTAAGTGCCTTTATCTATGCCATTGGGATATGGAGTCATGCTTACCCAAAAAGAAAGGTGCCAAAAACAAATGGTGCTAAAAAAAACATAAAACATAAAACAAAGAAAGACTATACATATATACAAATGGACTTATCTGATACTTCAAGGATTGAAGTGATTCAGATGCTATCCACTGTGAGGTAGAGTAAATGGCATTCCATCTTGATATCTCAGCAAAAAACTATTTTCACCATTTAAATGATGAATGGCGAATGGGCCTCTCCACAGGGAATCCAATTTTCTATGCATTCCTTTTGATTCTCTCCTCTTGTCCCACAAAAAGACTCGATCTCCAATCTAAAAATCATAGATCCTTGATTTTTGGTTGAAGAGTCTCTTCACCAGACTTTGATGCACATTAATTTGGTCCACCACCATAGTTTTTTGCTCATTAAGCTTAGTCAAGCACATGATCTTTTTATCGATGGAACTTTTAAAAGTTAAATTTTCCATAGACTTTGAAGAATTTAATGCTTTTAATTCAAGGTGATTGGTATATTTGCATTGAGACCATACATAAGTTGAAATGGGGACATACCAATTTCCTTTTTGGGTGTAATTTTATTTGCCCATAAAGCATCAAGCAATGCTTTATGCCAGGTTATCTGATTGTCATTTACAAGCTTCTTGATAATGGTCACCAGGTTCTTGTTGATTGATTATGCTTAACCATTTTCTTGTGGATAATATTCAAAAGAGTGAGAGAGAATAATCCCATAATAATAGTAGAACTGGGTGATCTCATGAGAAGAGAAACAAGGTGCATTATCTATTACAATCTTGGTTGGGACCCCAAACCTGGAAATGATGTTTTCCTTGAGGAAATTACATACCACCTCTGAAGTGGCATGCTTGACTGGAATGGCCTCCACCCACTTGGTAAATTAGTCTATGGCTATGAGGACATAATCATGTCCAGCACTCAAGGATAGATTTATAGTGCCAATGAAATCAATCCCCCATTGCTGAAGTGGCTCTTCTATCACCATAGGCTTGAGAGGTAATGCAACCAACTTGGGTTTTCCAATTAACTATTGACACAGCTCATATCTATGTACCCAAGCATATGAATCTTGAAATAGAGTAGGTCAATAGTACTTGGCTCACAGAATCTTATGGGCAGTCACAAGCGCAAAAAAATGTCCTCCACAAGCCAAATTATGGAAGGACTCCAAAAGTTTATTCTGCTAAACTTTATCCATGTAGTAAAGAAATACCCCATTAAGTTTCCTCTTATACAGACCGCTATCCCACAGGACAAAATTGGAAGCTTTCAACTTAATAGTCCTCTTTTCTTTACGAGACAGGTAAGTAGGACATTCACCATAGGTAAAGAAATGAAAAATATTTGAATACCACTAATTCGTAGTGGTGATAAAGAGAACTATTAGCATGTCTTCAAATTCTATTTCTTCATACCCTACTTCTTCTGATATGTTATCAACAATTAATTGATAGAGACCCCTTCCCTGTACAAGTTTTGTAGGTTTGATAACAAGATCAAACTCCTAGATTTTGGCAATCCAATTGCCCCTTTTGGTCCCAAATTCCTACTAAGTTAGTATGAACTTGAATATTGTATCAGAGACCAAAGCAATAGTGTGTGAGTTTAAGATGTAAAAATAGAAGTGCTTTACCACCTTTACCACAGCATAAGCATGCTTCTCCATGTTTGAATACTTTAGCTCATGAGCTTTGAGAGGACAACTCATGAAAGATATGGGAGACTCCACACCTTCTTTGTTCTGCTGAATCAAGATGGTTGAAAGCATAGCTATACATCATGAAGTATTTGGTGTAATTGGGACAAACTAAAATTGGGGCATGGGTGATAGCTTCCTTAATATCTTGAATTGCTGATTTGCCTTCTTTAGTCCAGCTAAAAGTGGCTTTACCTTTCATCATGTTGACAATGTGGTGAGTTTTCTCTACGAATTCAGGAATGAACCTTCACAAAAAATTTACCTTTCCAAAGAAAGAGTGAGATATAGTCTTACTAATAGGAAGAGAAAGCTCTTAAATGGATTTGACCCTTTTTGGGTTGATCTTTATGCCTTCTCGAGACATAGTGTGATCGAGAAGTCTACCTTTTGTAACCCCTGAAATTGACTTCTTAGGATTAAGAGAAATACCATTTTGCTTAAATCACTCCACTTATTATAGATGATGCACATGATTAGGATAATGCTTAGAAAATACTATCAAATCATCAAGGTATAACGCAATGAACTTACCCATTTCATTTTTGAAAGCAAGATCCATTGCTCTTTAGAAGGTGGTGCCAGCATTGATCAAGCCAAAAGGCATTTTGTAATATGTAAAAGTGATCCAAGGTATTGTGAAAGTGGTCTTATACTGGTTTGCTTCATTGAAATTCACTTGATTATATCTTAAAAAACCATCTAGCATTGATAACATCTCAGTGCCAGTCACTGTCTGTAGTAGTTGATCCATGATGGGTAGGGGATAATTATCTTTTAAAGATGACTGATTCAAATTTTTAAAATCAACACACAGGTGAATTTATTCATTCTTCTTTCTCATAGGGACTACATTTGCAATCTAGGTGGAATGATGGATTGAGAAAATAATCTTTGGATTCAACATTTTTTGTATCTCAGAAAGAATCGTGCCTGATATCCTGGGGTTGTACTGCCTTTGCTTCTACTTGTGAGGCAACGACCCAATCTTGAGAGGAATTTTATGCTAGATTTCTTCAAGTCTGAGAGATTTTAGATCATCATAATAGTATGCCAAAACATTAATGTAATGGTGAAGCAGAGTGATAAATTTGAGTTTTTTATTAGGGGTATAACAATTCCCAATGTTGACCATTTTTGGATTATCTTATGTACTCAAATTGATTTGATCAAAATCCTTGGAGGATTTTGAATCCATTTATTGTTCCTTGATAAACCTGTCATGCTTGTCAAAAATGTTCTCAAGAGAAACTAATCCTTTGGGAATTTTATTCCCTTTGAGCTAAAGGAACTCTTCATCAACTTTTGAATTTGTTTTTGGAGCTAATTCATGCGGTGGAGATTCACTGCCTTCAAATTGAAGTTTTTTAAAGTTGTCCATCTGTTCCAAAAAGCAATGATTTAGTTATCACCATTAAAAACTTGCCAATGGTTAGCATTATTAGGTACACTTGGTTAAAATACTAACTCAATAATGTGCTTGTCCTCTTTGAAATCTTGGTGAGGGACCAAGAGAGTTATAGAGATGACTAATGAATCTGCACGGTTGTTAAATTTTTTGGGCATGACAAAATAATAAAAGCATCAAAGCTTTTAATGCAGTCCCACACCAGATTGTGATAATGTCACAATCTTTCATTCTTAGTTTGATACAAGTTTCTCACCTAAAAAACTACCAGTTCAGCATCTCTTTTGGCATGAAGAAGTCTAACACCTATATCTTCAGCAGCCTTTAATCTGAGTAGCAGCGATTCATATTCAGTAGTGTTATTGGTGTTGCTAAACTAAAACTTATATGCATAGGGAAAAATATCTCCTTGAGGAGATATTAAAACAACTCTAGCTCCAGAAATGGTAGAAGAGTTGTTGCCATCGAACTCTAGAATCTAAATATCATCAAAATTTGATCTTTTTTTAGATTTTTCTTCATCAAGAAGAGAAGATCCTTTTTCATGTGTACTACACCCTACCAATTTTTTTGATGTTTCATCTAATTTTTTTGGATTGTCACTTATAGAGATTTCATCTGCTAAAATAAGAACATCTTCAGTAGACAAAAAGTAATTACCCATGCCTGAAGACTCAAATAGAATTTGAGCTTCAGGGGCTAAAGTTTGAGTGACTATGTACTTTGATTCCTTCTTAGGAAGGAACATTTACATGATGCCATTGATAGGGATCCTCACCTCAGATAGGTCCATGCTTAATTATCCACCAACATCCTTACATAAATTTTACCCAAGAAGAATGTCATAGGAGGCTAGGACGTCGGCCACCAGGACTGTCATTTTAATTCTCTTATCTGGGAAGGCCGCAAATGCAAATTGAGCATCTTTGATTTGTCCTAGCAAAGACACTTATTTTTTTTCCATGGAGAAACATCTCCCAAAGGTCTTAGTCAGTGTGAGACCAAGAGATTCTACCACCTTGGCAGGCATGACATTGTCAGAAGCTCTTGAGTCTATAATGCAATTGTTCAACTGATGACCGTTTATCAACAAGGAGACATAAAATAGTTCTATCTTTCTAAGGGAAACTGGAGGAGTAATCACAAGATTATTTTGAGTAGGTGTGTTCTTTGGGGGAACAATATTTATTTTTGAAATTTCTTGTCCTACGGGGATGGTTTTATTCTTGACGCATTGAACTAACATATCCAACTGCTCAGGGTTGGATTGCAAGAATTCAAACTCAAACATTTGAATTTTGGTCTTCTTAGTATGGTAAATTATATCAAATGACTGAAATGAATTAGAAATAGAGGAAGGTGGTCCATCAATCTAGGTCTTAATGGGTGTAGGACTAGTCTGTGAATTTGAAGCAGAAGGTGAAGGAATATTTGAGGTACTTACTTTTTTATTGCACACCAGGTCCTTTGATTGGAAAGGCAGTGAAGTTCCTCATTATCAATTGAAATTTTTGGTTGAGATTCTTCCATTATTTTTCCTTTATTTGCTTGTTAAGCTGACTAGTTTTGGGACCTAGTAAATACAATGTATGATCCATCAAATGCTTCTCCTTTACTTCTGGGTTCATCCTGGTAATTCAGGAAACTAATGTTGCAATCACCAGTTGATTCTTCTTGGCTTTCTATAAAGAGATTAACATCATCTTCTTGGTTCAACTCAGGTTAGAAAGAAAAATTAGATTCAGTTTCAAGATAACCAACTGCTGAGTTAGCTGGTGCTGCTCTAATGACAAGATTCCCTGGTGGGGGAAGAAGGCAATTTAGTTGCCCTTGATTTTTGGTAGCATTTCCCTGATATGACTAGTTGGAAAATGTCCTCCTTGGTATATCTCGATAAGGAGCAGACATCCCTTGTGCAATTTGTTTTTTGAGAGCTAGTAATTCATTTACTAGCTTTTGCACCATAGGATCAATGGTGCCTGTAGAAGAATATTTAGAAGATGAAGAATATTTACCTCTGTTAGGATCTCTTCTTATCTTTCTTGCTAAGATAAGGTCATCTTCAACCTCAGTCACCAAAATTTGAGCTACAACAAGATCTATGTGGTCATCCCACCTCAATAAAAAAATCACTTTAGGAAGCTGAGAATTGATGAAGAAGCATTTAAGATTCTCAGCTGTCAATTGAGCAATTATGGGAATCTTGTTCCTCAACTTGTCAAATTTAATAATGAAGTCTCTTATGGGTTCATGAGGCTCCTTTTTCATTTTTGTAAGCTGGGCTAACAGGGCATGTGCATCTTCTACAGGTTTGAACCTAGCCTCAAATTTGGCCTTGAGAGTGTTCCAACCAATCACTATTTGTGCTTGTAGATGATAAAACTATCCTACAGCAGTGCCTTGCAATGTTTTCACAAATAGTCTGACTGCAATGTCTCATATTCAATGCCTATCACACCACAGGCTATGCAAAAGGATGTTGTATGTTTATCAGGATGAACCTTCCCATCACCATAGAACTTGGGGAAATTTTTCCTTGAGCTATAGGGTAGCTCATGTAGAGGTGGGGTCAGATTCAGGGGACCAAAATTATTACCCTAGGGGCCTTGGACTGCCATGATATGGCTATTGAAAGGAGGGATAATAAATCTCTGTGGGATATGTATGGACAAAGCTCTACTAGTAGAGGAAAGAGTAGTTTTGCCTAGTATTGGGGACATGATGTTTGTAGGAGAAAAACTCTTGGTTCACTAAAGGTGAGTTTGTGGAGGGGAAAGATCAAAATTACTCAGTTATACCAACTCAAATATAGGGTCAATAATACCTTGAGCTCTCTAGCTTCATGTGTACAGTGGATCTACCAAAGTGTAAAATGAAAATGGAAAAGAACTGGAACTGCTTCAATTTGAAGCTTGAGGCTTCAAGCTGTTTGTTCTTCCCCAGTAGAGTTGCCAAAAATTATTGGTGTGGAGCTGCTAAAAAATATCAAACTTATTCGTTCATCCCCAATGAAGTTGCCAAAAACTATTGGGTAAATATTTTATCACCAGCTGACTGACAACAAAATGGTTACATCAACCACAACATAAGGAGATTTATGCAATAAAATGGGTGTGATGACCATAGCCAGAATGAGATAAATCTCTCCTCTCAACAAGGGGAGGTTCCCTATTATATATGTGTGTGTGTGTGTGTGTGTGTGTGTGTGTGTGTGTGTGTAAGCTAAAAATAGACATAGGGGTGAAATCATACCATCCATCTCTCTTTTTTTAGAGATGATGTTCACAGAATAGAGGAGAATTTTGGTGTAATTAATGAAAGGCACTTCTCTTCTTTCAGAAGTGATATTCAGCCAATAACAAGATTCTTCCTAGGTAGTAACAGAAACCATAAGAAACTAATGAAAGCATAAAGTTTTTCATTGTTTCTCCTACTGATTAGGACAAAGTAACACAACAGTTTGAAGCATAGCCCAAAGTCTCCACTTCAACTACACTAGATTAAAAGGTTATGAAGGATAAGGGGAGCTCAAAGTCTCTCCAATATCCGTTACACAAAACAAAGACTGAAGGAAATTATGGCAGCACAAAGTTTCCCACAGTCAGCTTCAGGACATCTTCAAGCTTATTTCCACTTGTTTTACTTGTTTTATTAAATGGACAAGACTGTATTTAGGAAACAGACATAAGAACAATTTCATAGATAACACAAGCTTATTCTAACACAAAGTTTGAAAGGTCGCTTGCTTTCTCATTCATTTAAAAAAATATGATTAACAGTCTGAACTCAAAGTCTCAAGAATGCCTTTGAATTTGGGTGGAGCTTAATTTATAATAACCGAGAGATCTATCTTATACAAAATGAGAGATTACAATATATGGCATTACAAGAAAGACTTGGGTGCTTGTTTTCATGAAATCAGCCCTTGCTAAATTGAATGCATTGAATATCTATGAAAGGGCCATGTTGGAATAGGTCATCAGCCTTGACTTTGGCATTATGAATCATCTCAAATGTCTCCTCCTAAGCATGGGTTGTCTAGTTTTCTTTATGATGCTTACACAGCTATCCATTCACCTTTACTTAATGTAGAAAAATAGGCCATGCCTTTGAATGTTTGCTCTTTCTGATGTCTACCTGGTGGACTGTTTCACCTACTAAAAATAACTCTCCTATAGATATTTCTAGATTTCCTTTAGTTGTTCTCTCTTTCCTTGACACACTTTGTCTTTCCTTGGTGATCTGAGCTCTCAGGGCTATCTTATCATTTTCAACTGACTTCTTCAGCTCTTTTCTTGGCTGGTCATTGAGTTGGTTCTCAGGTCTTTTGAAAATCAATGGTTATTCCATCACCTTGAATTTAACATCCATGGGGACATCACTAGTTGCTTTAAACCTCTTTGAACTTTGAACTTTGAACCTTGAACTCTTTTGGTTTAAAGGTTTAATGGTTCAAAGGTTCAATGTTTTGTAAGGGGCCACGTTCACTCTCTTTTTCTTCTTTGGTTGAACCATTTCTTTGAACTTCTTTCTAGAATCTTTTGCTTCCTTTACTCACTCAAAGCTTCCACTCAAACTTTAAACTCTTTGAATCCTTTTAACCTTCGAACCATTTTGGTTCAAGGTTCAATGGTTCATTCTCTTTCTTTGAATCCTTTGAAGCTTCAAACTCTCTAAATCCTTTTATTTTCTAAGTCCATTGAACTTATTGAACTCATTAAACCTTCAAACCTTTGAACCATTTTAGTTCAAGGTTCAATGGTTCATTCTCTTTTTTTGAATCCTTTGAAGCTTTGAACTCTCTGGATCCTTTTATTTTCTAAGTCCGTCAAACTTATTGAACTCATTAAACCTTTGAACCATTTTGGTTGAAGGTTCAACAATTTAATGGTTCAATCTTCATTCTTCAAATTCTTTTATTCTTTAAGTCCACTAAATTCATTGAACCTTTGAACTCGTTGAACCTTTGAACCTTTTAGAAGTGGGGTTCAATGGTTTAATGGTTCAAAGTGGTTCATTTTAATTGTTTGAAGCCCACAGTTAAGTCTTTTGATCAAACCTTTGCATTGAACCATCCTCAAAACACTAAGAAAAATCCTTAAGTGTTTTGAACTTCCTTTGAAGAAAGCCCACCTATTGAACCTACGACTTCCTTAGCTAAAAAGGCTTGAATATTTAAAAAACATAACTGCTCTTAACATTTTGAAAGAAAGAAAGAGACCATTTTGGGCCTGCAAGACCAAAATGATTGGCATGTTGTCACAAAAACAAGTGACAGATTTTGGGAACAACATGACCCAAACTATATCAATAACAAAGGATTCAATAACTAGGTTGAAGGTAGGGAACCACAATTTATAGCATATAAAGGCTTTATCCCAATCTAAGGGTATGAATGTAGTAACTAATCTCTATCTAAAGAGGAAGATTAGATAATGATGAAAAAACCCTTAGCACAAGGATGAATAACAAAAGTTCTAACCAAAAGAAGTTTCCAATGCTTGGAGATCCAGGAATATAAATCCACTCACCCAACCAATTTTTTTGAAATTGATAAATAATTGCTATAAAATAAAAAGAAGATTCTTCCCTCAAAATTTCACTACCTAGCTCAATCAAAGGAACATCGAAGATTGTCCCCAAATTATTCAAGTTAGGAGGAGAATCCAAAATATGAACCATAAGAGAAACCCTCAAAAGAAAGGATAATAAAAAAGACCCTAGAATGCCCAGTATATCCCTCCACATAGCTTATAAAAAACTAGACCCCATTGGAACCACTAAAAAACCCTAGAAAATAATACAAAAGAGCCAAAGGCAAAAATTGTGATAAACTAAGGTAGGGTCAGGAATACACCTAGTGCAAAAAGAAAAAAATTATAGGAAGAAAAACCCTCTCTAAGCTACACCATTACCAACTAATCCCATAGTAATACCTAATGAGAATAGGTGGATCACTTGGGTGGCAAAGGGTCAAGGTCTAAGTGTGAGCACAAATAGGTGCCATTGTGCAATGAAGAGCAGTCATGTTTTGTCACATATAAAAAAAATTCCTATGACTAATATTATTTATTAAGTAAGTAACTATTTTAAAAATAGATATCTAAATCAAGGATTGAGGAATATAAAATAAATATTGTAAATATAATTTAAAATTTGAAAAATGAACTACCTACCTTCTTAATTGAATCTCAAATCCATTTATTAATACATTTGGTCAATGATCTTGAAATGGCAAGTGTATTTAACATGTGATGGATATTTTGGAGAGGAAGGCACACAAACATATTAAATGGATTTGTGAACTAGTTATCATGTCCATATGGATTTATGGTAAAAGGATACATTTTTCAAGAAATGTTTTTTTACATGTTAAAATATATAGGAGTGGAATATCCACATATTCCATGCATTTGGGATGTTAACCATGGAAAATAAAGAATGGAGGTCAACCTGCTTATAAATTGAAAATGCATGAAACTTGATATGTATTCAAATCCATAAAACAATATAATATGCATGATCAAAATGTTTTTATAATTATTTATTGACTTATTTGCATATTTTATTATTAGGTCTAGTTGACACTAGTAGATTTTCATGAATTTGTGACAATTTTTGTGTAAAAATTTTAATTTTCATAATTAAAGATGCAAAATTCTCATCAGCAATTTTTTATTATGTATCTTTCATCAATATTGACCATATTAAACTTGGAGAGACAAAACTACTCTTATGTGGAGAGTTTTCCTTTTGTGATGCATAATGTATCAATGTTTGCATCATAAACATATTCAATGGTATAAATTTGTATCATGAAAAATTATTGATGGGAAATTTACGTCACCAAGTGAAGATAGATGATGATGTGACAAAATTATTGACCTTACAAGGGTCCCAAAAATGAGGCTTGATGTAAAATGCAACTCAAAATTTTACACAAACATTTCCCACATTTTTTTATAATAGCTCCATCCAAAAATTCAAATTTAAATTTATGAGAAAATACGAACATAATTGCATTAGGATTTATGTCAAATCATACCATAGGATATAAAAATAAAGTCCCATATTGTAATTGGTGCAATTGTGTGTCCATGGATTAATACAAAATTGATCTAAACCATCCATTGATACAAATCAAAGGGTTTGAATGTATAAGTTAGTGATTAAAATTCTTAACATGAATTATAGATTTAAGATTTGTATTAAAATATTGAACCTATTTATTTTATTTTTCCTAGGATCATGTATCAAACACACTCTAATAAGAAGAGTTACCAATCTGATTATTGGCCTTGTGGATTTTTGTGTAGGCAAGCTAGGTTGTTACATTTTATTTATCTTTGTTTCAATTTCATTATTATTTTGACAACTTACATCTCCCCAAGCTCATCCTACCATTATGTAGCCTCAAGACATATTAGGGGATTTGATAATAATGTAATAAATGGGATTTTTATTGAAACCAAATATGAAAGAAAAGGGGCCCTTGGTTGTAGTGGAAATATTTGATATAGGTTGTCTATTTTGAGATTAATCTTCTAGTTTTAACTTTTCCCATTGGAAAATTTGAGATCTAAAAAAATGTTTTTAAACCTAGGATTATAGACATCAATGAGAAATTGAAGCACATATGAATGGGTATCTAAAAACAAGTACACCAAAAAAATAATATTATGATTTTTTTTAATGTAATCATTGGTTTTATAGTTTTGTTTCAGGACTACAAAAAAACTAAGATTCAATTCAAAAATGGATCAGACTTATATTTAACCTATTTGAGTAAATGGATTCCCTATAGTAAATATAGAATAAATTTATATTTAAATAATTATAGAATCTACTGAGAAAATTTTAGAGGACATACTTATCCAAAAAATCATCACTTATGCTTGTGTTGTCACTAAAATAAAATTTAATGCTAAAAAAATGCACTTATGACCAGTCTTTATGCACATTTAACCTATGATCAATACTACAATTTTAAATATTTATTACTCTACTTATATGTGTATGAACATCTATTATTAGGCAACTATGATATTGAATGTTCTTATTCTTCATTCCAGGTAGCCTAGACTCATTCTTTAACTAATTCAAACTTCCAATTTAGTTGTTTGTATTCCTTAGAAAAAACCATTCCTTCAGGAGAATCTCGTAAGCTGATCATATTTGAATCCATTGGTTTCATCATCCATCAAATTAATCGGTAATTTCCCAAATTATTCATTCCAACAAGACATCCCACACATTTCTCAAGCACAGTTTAAGTAAATCCACCAAATACCACTATATAATCACATTTTCTACCATTTGTTCACTAGATGGAAAGAGACTCCCATAATTACAAATTTTGGATATATTCTAACTTCAAATTGAGAGGAAAATATCTATTCTTCCTAATTATGAGTACATACAACCCAAGTAGCCCTAATTTGGGTCTGAATACTAGAAAAAGGTCACAAGTCATTATTTCAAGCATTTAATCGCACCAAGATTACACCAACATATAAAATTTCACCAATATTTTACATACACCACCATAGCATGGGAATAATACATGGATTTTGATCCCTCTTTAGACTATTGGCAAGTAGGAAATGCTCAACACATGAGGTGTTGAATTTAAACACAACCCCACCCCCTTGTATGTTTCCCTCAAATTTATAGCATTTTTTCCTCGTCATTGTGCTAGGATTTTTGAGTGAATAAGAAGGTAAAAAATAGATTCCATAACAAAGTGAAGATATTTATATATACACACATGATTTATAGGTGAAGGCATATTGATCAAAATTTACACAAATGGAAAAATCCCTAAAGGATGTTAGCACACCCTATAAATAATAATGCAAGCTGACCTAGTCCAAATTATGCAACCTTATCCTAGGATAATACAAAGCCCTAATCTTAATTGAAACAAACCTCACGTATATTCACAACCAATTCCATAGTCATTGTTATAGTTATGTAAACTTGAGTTCCAGCTAAGTCATCCATTTCTTATTACTTTTTCATTTTAGCATATTTTTGAAAATAGTAAGTTTTAAATCAATCTTGTGTATTTATTGTATATATTATGTATCCTAATTTAATCAACAGTATATATTAATTATTTTAACACTTATTATTATTCATTTACTGTTAAATATTTAAAAACCCTAGCCATTCATGTTGCTAGGGTTTCTTTCCTTCTTTTTATTGTTTCCAATTATTGTATTAGGGGTTTTAATTTTAATTTTTTTGATAAAAACATTTAAATTTATTTCACATATCTTGAAATCTAAGAAAGTTATTTATATCTATCTTAGACAAATTGTTAGACTAATTTCTCTTTAAGTTGGACATTCTTAGATTTCAGTTAATAATAACATAATGGAAAAATCATTTATACATAAATAGTGAAAATTAATAATGTATGTTTCAAAGAGTATAGATATGCAAGATGAATTTTTAAATATTTTTAGAGATGAAATAAACAAATCATCTAAACCTCAATTTTTTGAGACATCTACTATTATGGGTTTCTTATAAATTCTACTATGGTGGCAACCCAAGGGTTTCAACAAATCACTATGTCAATCCCTACCAAATCAATTTTTACACTACATTTGGTTAACATGCATTATATTCATGATGTACATTCCCTTATGTATAAAATTTTAGATTTAAAAACTAAGGTGTTACATTTTTAACAAGGTGCTTAAAAACCTAATAAAACATTTGAATCACAGACTTTACTACATTCTCCATTAGTTCAACATATTTTAACCTATCCTTTACCACCTAGTTTTATGGCATGTATGAGTACATTGTATGATTAAAAACGTGACCCAAACAACATTTGAGATAATTTCATGTACCATGTTTGGACTATGTGTCCAATGATAGATTATTCACCAAGTTGTTTCCCAGAAGTTTAAAAGAGTACACTTTAAGATGGCTTTATGATTTACCATATCAATCAGTTAATGCATTAAAAAATTTGGTAGATATATTCATTTCCCTAATCATAAAATTTAATAAATAGTAGATAAATTATAAGTGTAATACATATATAGTTTATATCATCCACCAACTTTTTATCATCCTCATATAAAGCTACAACATCCTTTGAATGGAATTATTGCTACATATCATGTTTCAACACCATTTAGACCACTTATTACATTCTTAGAACATGAGATAGTAGATGATGAGTTTTATTTACACTTTTTTTTTCATTTGAGCTTACATTAATCATCAACCTATATAAAATTTTGTGTTTGATAATGGTTCAAGTGTGAATATATGTACTATCACACTTATTTCCCATTTTGGATACAAATATAAGGATATACTTCCTAACAACAATAATTAAGGTATTTAATGGACATGTTCAAAGTTATATTGGTGATATCACACTACCACTATAGGTTGGTCCAACACATGTGGCCACCAAGTTTACTATAGTACCTAGTGAAAGAGTCTTCTATATTTTATTGGCATGTTCTTAGATTCAACAATTTTATGTATTACCTTCTAAAATACACATATTTTTGAAATACATTTTCGATCTTGAAGTTATCATAGTTCATGTATTCCATATGAATAACCCCTCCAACCAAAGGTTATTATTCCTACACAACATATATCAATTAAGAAATCTAAAAAGGTTCAACCTATTCATAGAATTATTAAATAATTGGTCAACTTTCCAATTAAACCTATTCTTGAAAATCCACTTAATCAGTTCTTGCATAGATTCTATAGATCCATTATCTACTCCAACATATCCTTGATTGGTATTATAGAACATTAAGAGTGTTCCATAATGAAAATTGAAAAAAAGTTATTATACTAAATCATGGGTTCTAAAGAGTCCTAAAGCTCACAATAATAAACAATATACACAACATACTATATACTATCATCATGACAATGACACTTATGTTATGGATCTAGATCAATTTTCAAATTTTGAGTTGAGACCAGATACTTTACAGTGGCATGACAATTTCCATTTGTGAGAGGTCATCCTTCCTATGTTAAATACAATACCTATTGATTATGAGGATATTATGGGATTCCTTGGCTACTATGTTCTTTTTTTAGTTACATATATTTAAAAATTCTAAAAATTAGGACCTATGCATAATATGTGTAGTTTATTTACATTATTTGATTTGTGCTTCAATATATGTAGTACTTAACTACATATAGTTTTATATCAAATATTATTCACAAGTGTACTTGAGTGAGTTACAAAATATACATGTTTTCACTTTTAGATGTAGTTATAGGTGGTAATTGTTTTAGACCCATAAATTTTGCATAGACAAAATTGTTCTTTTTCAAACAGTCACACATTACACTCTTGTTTAATTCTAGAGGACTCATCCTAGTGAACACATGCTCTAATTTATTATATTAAAAATAGTCACAATCCTTATACATATTTTTTAAATTATAATATTCACTAAGGGAATATTTTACATAGGTTTTGTCACTCTATAACTATCCCTTCTTCTCCCAATAAAATAAAATATATAACACAAATATTCCATTATTATGCTCACTTACTTTAACATTGATATCTCATTGTATACCTGAGTTGTTGTATATGATGATTTTAAAAAATACTTATGTATATCAATTTCACCTATTCATGCATGTTTATTATGTTTGTTTGTCTACTTCATGCTTTGTGTGTATTCATTTCTCTAGATTGTGGACAGTTGAACATGTCCTTATTTATAGCTCCAAGCCTTATTTAATGATTTTATGTGTGTGAATTACATTTGAACATGCCCCTTGTATGTGGACCCTTGGCCATATTTCTTGATTTTTATGCTCTTACATGTAATGTTTTTGTGTGTATCATGGCCATGACTCTTATGTCTTATGTTTTTCTTAGTTTATTAATTACATGATGGATATTATGCATTTATAAAGTTTTTTGATGCCA
The DNA here is from genome assembly GCA_037957365.1 of Torreya grandis. Taxonomy (NCBI): domain Eukaryota; kingdom Viridiplantae; phylum Streptophyta; class Pinopsida; order Cupressales; family Taxaceae; genus Torreya; species Torreya grandis. The sequence goes on along the minus strand of JARHVA010000319.1, from coordinate 463,086 downwards.
TGATCAATATCATGAATTTACATTGAGTAGTTTTATATTAGTTTCAAGTATTCAATGTATGATCATTTTTCACTATGTGCCTAATTGCTAACATATATCTAGTCATGACACTATGTATGCTTGATTTTACATGTATCATATAGTATTATATTACTTAGTTTATTAATAGAATGCCATGATATCCAGTGTTATAATTATTACTCTAGATTTCAACCTCTCTATAACATCATTTTCATAACTTTTCTCTTTTGAGTTAAGTTATTGCACAGGGTTCACAACTCATCTCAAAAGAGGGGCCATACACAATAGCTTGTCTTAGAGACTAAGCTGAAATAGTCCATTACATAGACAAAATAATAGTAATTACTTAGTTTTTCCATAAAAAGTTCATTTAGATAGAACCACACCATTTGGACAATAGCATAGGCCAATATTTTCCAAAATAATGTGATTTCATCCTAAAAATTGTAAACAATATTTTCTAAAATTCATAGATTCATACTCAATCTATAGAATAGGTTTCAGTGGTTACCAATAAATAATTTCATATTTTTACATAGGATTATCACATATTTTTATCAAATTAGGGGCATCATGCATAACACGTGTTCCAAGTTTTTACTCAAAGATTCTATTTATATTACTCAATTATTAGAATCAAGATATCAAATTGGAAACATGTGTGCATTGCATGATCATTTTATTACTCAGATTTGCATTAATTTCTACAAAAGGAATGAAAATTCATGTCATTCTCAATGTCATATACACCAGACTCAATTTATATCATTTTTGCACTAGGTATTTCACTAGTTTTGCACTAAAATGAATCTTATTCCATTTGCAATAGTTGATTCATCTTTTTTCCCTAGTTTTACACTAGAATGATATATTGAAATTCATACAAGGATTCTAAGCTACTATACTACCTTAAAATGTGCAATGATGAATTCAAGTGTATCTTGAGTTTTTAAGTAAAAATTATATAACCAATGAGGATTGGGGTATGCACAATCCAATCCAAGTGTTTTAACAAAGAATTGTGCAAGGGTTCCACCCTCTCTAGTCACTAGTTTTTGCATAAGAAAAACACAATGGTTCATGTACATTAAATGGTGTATTCATTCCTTGTTATTTGATCTATAAGTTTTTAAATTTATTTTCATATTTTTGTCCTAATTAATGACTAATTATGCATGTTTCATTGTAGGATTTCATGAAGCACAATTCAACATGTGATCTACATTCAAAACCATTCTTCACATGTAAACTCAGATATGGCTCTCTTCATTTTACTACAATAATTTTTATTTGGTGCATTACTAGAATAAAATAGGGGTAAATTTTGTCCCTTATAACATTTAATTTTTAAAAAAATCACTTATGACCATTCTTTATGCACACTTAACCCATGCTCAATTCCAAAATTTTAACGATTATTCCTCTACTTATCTATAAATAACCCTCTATATTTAATAAAATTTGATATTGAATGGTCATATTCCTCATTATAAGCATCCTAGACTCATTATTTGACTAATACATACTTATATTTTATATTTCATTATTCCTTAGATGAAACCACTCCTTCAAGTCAATATCATAGGATGATCATGTCTAAATCCAATAGTTTCTTCCTCCTACCTATTAACAACCAATTTTCAAAATTTAAATTCATTCCATTCGTTCATCCCACATATTCACAATCTTAGTTCAAGGAAATCCCCAAAATTCCACTATATAATCACATTTTCTACCCATTTATTTGTTGTCACTTTGAGTTGCATCCTTTGAGGAGGTGTTTCAAGTATCCTCACTCAATTGACATAATGGGAACTCTTTAAGGCTATGGGTGACCTATGACTAAAGATAACCTCTAGAGAGGGCTAGTTCCCTTGATGATAAAACTAAACTAATACTACACATACTCAAAATTAGAAGGAAAAGGGGAGAAATAAAGCATAAAATTAATGACTAAAAGGGGTGATGCACCAAATTATAGTTATCCTCTACTTGTTTATGATTACTACTATGGACTAAAATTTGATTTCACAACTCCAAACAACCCTTCCAACATAAGTGTTTCAATATGTAGTTTATAGTTAATGCATCAATCAAGAGGGATCATCAATAGGTCTAAAAGAAGACACTAGTGAAAATTTTCAATCGTGACTTTTTAAAGACTACTTGACACACACCATATCACCTAAAAAAACATGATTTACTCATAAAGAGGCAAGAATGAAGAGAAGAAATGCAAGGAAGTTGAAGACTATCACTATGATTCATCAACATTTAATTATAATAAAATTAGATGAAATATGGAGAAGGCAAGAAATAACTTTTATTCAATTCAAAATCAAGAAACATTATCAATTTTGGTAGGGCTATGCCATAACCAGCTAGAGGATGATTTCAACTTTACCTACAAGAGTATATATAGGATAATAAAGGGAGAGAGAAAAGGTGGACATGTAGGAAGATCATGATGGATCTCATCCAATCATGAGAAAAGTTAAAAATCCAATGAAAGGTGAAAAAATAATCATATTATTCTTTCTTCAACATGTGTTAGCCTTTTATAATGGTGCTCTCTTGAGAGGTGGCATAGGAGTTATTCTTGGCCTTCTATGAATCATTATTAATCTCTTGAAACTACCCTTTATTGATTGAGGATTTAAATATTAGGTATTGACACATATTAATTTTGATACTTTTTCCACCTTACCAATGTTTTAGGATCTCCAAACTGATGTTACATGGTTGTGTTTATGTTTGAGAGTTCTTAACACCTTGAAGCTAATAAATTGCCTATGTGAATGGTCTTCAAATCTACCATTAACAATATAATGAAATTTTTTATGACCTAATAGTCCTTAAAAGATGTAATTATATGTATACATGGGTGTCTAAAATATTCTTATGTCGTAAATGACCTTAATAAGGTCTACAACTACATTTCCTCAATATAAATGAGAAGGTATTCTTTACTTGGCTTAGTATCTTGCTTGAGAAATTGTTGTATCTCCATGAGGAATTATTGTATAGATGGTGGAAGGTTATTATACCTCTCAAAAAACTTTAAAATCTTCCAAAACTAGTCAAGATACTCTCACACACTCAAACACCATGCAAACCAATCAAGAACATTGATTTCCCTCATGGAATAGACCTATGTTTTAGTTTTTTCTCCTTCCTCATGAACTATACAGAATTGAGAAAAAATAGAGAAATTAAAAGACATAAAAACATAATTACATTTCAATTTTCATGATTTGAATTGATTATAATGTAAAATATACACTTTTTTGTGAAAACTAGGCTTGTAGGGCAGCAAACAGGTTAATTTGATAAAAAATATATATTATGAGATCCAGAGGGTCTGAAGTTCCAATTGTTTTTGGATTTAAAATTATATGAACACATATAGCCATTTAAATAACTATTTGATCATGTTAAATCATAAAAAATCAAAACCACTCCCTTTCAAGTATGCAACATCTCAAAATTTAGGAACAATGGACCTATAGAGAGATAAACATCCATATATTAAGTTTTATGGGATCTAAATACCTTATTAATTTTTTTATAGGACATATATATACCCATAAATATTATAAAATCACTATATATATTCAATCAGACAATAAAGCCTTCAAAAAACACTCTTTTTAGGCCTACAATGTTGACACATTCAAGTTAGGCATGCATACTCAGCTGTCTCTTGGAAATTGAGACTTGTAGATGATTATTAGAAGATTGAGAGGGATTGATGAGGTCTTGATAAATTTAAATAAATTATTTAAAACTAGTCTCTAATCACCATTAATTCTTGAAAACACTTCATAACTCAACAACCTTGCCTATCACTCAAAAACAAAAGAACAATGAGATTTGCTTGCCAATGGAGGTATGATCTATGAAGTTTGCCTTGGTTTTAGTGTTTTATGGGTTCTAAAGAAAATTTTAAATGTTTACCATTTTATTCCAAGCATCCATTGAGCTCTAAAATGATGTTAAGAGGATAAATTTGAACTGTTGGGGTTTTGTAGGGTTTTATAATTAGTAGACTTCTTAATGATTGTTCATAAAGCTCTGCCACTAAAACTCAGAACTATTACCACAAATTTGTAGTTAATATATGTTCCATTAAAACCATAAGGTAATTGGTCCTATTTTCTCTTCTTCTTCATGAACCAATGCCATGGAAATGACATTTCTTCTCGTGTTAATGACCTAATGGAATTCTCGAGCAATCTTTTACATTTTTTGGACCTATAACTTCTACCTAAGCATGGTTTTGGACCTTATAAGATATAAAAGGTTTTTTTATGGATTTAAAACCTTTTTCTATGATCCACTTGGCTAGAGACACTTGATCAAATTTAGAAACCTATAAAATCTCATCCAAACATGCTTTTTTTTGCCATGAAACATGTTCATTTGGAATAATACCCTGATGTAGCTTCATGAAAGATGTTAATAGAGTTTTATAAGATTAAATAATGATATATTAACACTTAAATATACTCTTTATCTTTCCTTGCAACCATTTCTCACATTATGTCAAGTTTGGATATTAAAACAATGAAAAAAATAATTTTTTAAAATGTGAGTAATGTTGAAAATATATGGAGTTGGCATTTTGGATGAGTGTACATGTGTAATGAAATAAAATATGACCTTAAAAAAATTATAAATGATCAAAAATAACCTTTTTTGACCTCTACACATGGTGTTGACTTTGCACACTTAAGATCTCTCAAGGGAATCACTTTGCCACATTGTAACAAGCAATAAAACAAAATAAAGTGAAACCTTAATTTCTCCAAAAATACCTTAAATTTTTTTAAAACATTCATATATGACCACATGTAAGGTTATATAACTCAAACATTGTTTTAACATATTGTTTATCATAATTGGTCACCATAGATGAGTATCATTCAAAACTTTGGTCATAATGTTCCTAACCTTGTTGATAGTCATATGAAGTGCTTTGTCTTGGTCATAATGGATCTCATAGTAAAAAACCTTGTGCATTTCTTAGTATCTTTTAGTATCTCCAAGAATGGTATAGTTATAAGTGAGTTCAAATAACTTAGTCTTGTTATCAAGGTCATTCAAGGTGGTCACTTTTAATGTGTTTAGCAGAAATTAAGGTAGTTTTGATAAGGTTAAGTTTTGAATGTGAAGTCAAGGAAAATATTAAATCATGGTCAAAGAATCAAGGTGGTGACCCTTATAATAAGAAGTGTGTTCTAATATGAGCAAGTGTACCAAGGAGTAGAGCCAATAGGTTGACAATAGTAGACTTTCAAGCATTTTGACAAGGTTAAGTTATTTTTAGAAAGTTTAAGGTTTCTTTGTTTTATCTTATAATGCTTATTGTAACATTGTAAGATTATTATTTTAAAGGATAATCAAAAATTAAGGTCTAATTTTATGTCCAAAGATGAAAAATGGTCCTTTATGTCATTTAACACTTGTGAAATGTCAAGGTACCTATACTTGGCCATACATCTTACTCAAAATGTCTTTAAACTCCTTTTTCAACATTGGATTATTGTTGTAACTTCCCATTCATCATTTTATAACATCCAAGTAAGAGATAAAGATAAATTTATAGGATAAGAGGAGGTGAAAATTCTTTGACACATTGTTATACATCTGTATAGGTCAGGGAAGGATTCATAATCACCTGGTTCATCACCTCCAACAATCTAAGAAGGTAGAATAGGAATATCCTTGAAGAAAACAAGATCATAGAGGTATTTTTTAGAGGTTTTCCATTGAATGGAAATTTACAAGACTCTTCAATGCCCCTCCTAGTCTCTTCAGACCTAGATCCATGTAAAGGAGGGAGTTGTAGAGCCAAACAAGGTAAAAACCTTTGCCATTTCTCCATCAAATTTCCTAGGTCTTCTTGGTAGCCCCATAATGATCAATGATTTTGCATCAATAATTAGAGGAGAGAGAGTTGTATTAAAATATATTATAAAAAATATGGTACCCTAATTCCATTCTAATTTGTGGCATTAGTTGTTTCGTTAAGTTCCTTAGATTTTTGAACAATTGTTGAGTTAAGGTGTAAAATGGAGACTTCAAACCCCATGGGATCAATTTTCAATAGTTTTAAGGAATTATTGAGATCATTGGTGAAAATGGATGATTTAATGAGATAATTTAGGACTTTAATATCCATCTCACACCATTATCCAATAGCTGGTTGGCACGTGCAAGTTTGTATAGGGAAAAATCTCCATTTTCAAGAGTGGCAAACCTAGATAAGAGGCTACATGTAGGGTTTTGATTAGTTTAAATGTTATTTCACATCAAATGGTAATAAAAAAATAATATCAACCCATTAATCCTAATATAAACCTATTTAATGGCATAATAATATATCATTCAATTCATTGGTCTTAGTATCCTCCATGAAAGTTCTTAGTGTGAAGAAATGACTATAAGACTATGATATGAAAGAATGATGTTTGATTTGAACATGTGAATGCTATACTTAAATAAGAGAATTAAAATATTGTAAATAACCTTATTATTTCCTTTAGATTCTCCTCTAATTGATGGTCATGTATGGGTTCTCAAAACATTCTCTCAAAGTAAGGTGAAGACATATGAAGATAACTTACAAGTTTGCAAACTGGTAGGTCAACATTTATACCTAAAATTAGTAATGATAATGCACATGTGATTTTCAAGACATGATTTTTTTTCCCTAAAACATATTACAATATCTCTACAATACTTGAGGTCAGACTTCTCAAGTCACAAGGAAGGAGGTAAAGTTTGTAGAAGCATCAAGAATCCAGTCAAGTATGAGTTTTATGTTCATATAAGAGAGTGACTCATAAGATGAAAATTAGTGACATTCAAGGCATTCTAAAAGTATTTAAAAACTTTAAAAGGTATTAAAAATATTTTTAGATACTTTTGAGGTCTCATACTCCAACTTGCCTATCTTCATGTAACGTACTTCATGCTTTTAAACATATGCACATGAAATGAACTAAATAAGGGTAGGTGTGTGCACAATACCTAAGTTTTGAGAGTTAAATAAGAGTGAAAGGGGCATGGAATAATTGGTGATTTTTTTAAAATATTCTTTCTTGACAAGAGATCATGTCAAATTAGTTTCTTTAATTGAAGAGTGTTTTAAGCCTATTGAAGACCTAAAAAGGTAATGGTAATCTTGAGTTTCATCTTGGAGAAACCAATATGAGATTAGTTTCTCCTCTATATGAGTGGTATAAAAATGTATAATGAATTAAATTTGGCCCATGTAGTCATATATATTTTTGGTTTAAGAAGGGAATACATGAGTATATATGAAGTTAATGATATTAAAAGTAGACACCCTGCCAAATGGACCGTGTGAGGTTAAGAACCTGACTATGTTGGTTTCTTATGAACATACAACTTAATTTAAATATTTTATATAAATATAGGGGATATTTAAATAGTTTACCACATTATATACAAGGTCATAATGAATCAAATAATCTCAAAGAGGATAGATCACAAGTAAAAGAGAACTCTAGGCCTAATGTGTACCTACATGCCTATCATAGGCAAATAAGAGCAAAAGCATACTTGTGATTGTTGGTTGAGGTGATATAAGGTTTTTTTAGGTCTAATAGAGTGTGATTAAGGTGTTCATCTGAACTAGGACCAGAAAATAAGACCAAATGAACTTAAAAGGAGATCAACCTCAAGGATTAACACCTAAGAAGGCTTTATGAAAGCCCACATCTTTATGAACTATCATTAAGACCTCAAGTTCCTCTAAAACCCTTGATAAACCCTAAATAAGAACCTACAAAGGAAATTATCTCAAAAAGTTCCTAAAATGGATTTAATGGTTTCAAAACCACTTGGATGATCTCTACACCTCCCTTATGCATCTTATAGAGAAGTTAATTTGGCATGTGTGAGCTAAAAAGAGTACAAAAAATGGACTTAAAAGATGGTTGCATGACTATTTTATAGAATTTGAGTATTTATGGGCATCCAATCTAGTCGAGAAGTTTTTATAGGCTTAAATAGAAGGCACATGACTCTCTATAAGTCATTATGAGAGGCCTTTATGAAGATATGATATGTTTCTAGCCACTAGACTTGGGCATGTGAATATGTTTTACCTAGTTACAAGACATGAAATCCTAATTATAGGAGATACAAGTAGAATAGAGAAGATATGACCTTCTACAGAGCATTTATGAAGTGTATGAGATGCTAAAGGTGTTTCCAAACAAGAACCAAGTCTTGAATTGTGAAATAAACCTATCTTTATCACCTTCCTTATGTTGGAATCAAACAAGCCTTGGTAAAAAAGTTATAGGTATCCAATGGTAGGAATGAAGATGGGGGAGTGATAATTACGAGTTCCACTCTTATCAAGATGAGAGAATAATTTGAGAAGCCAATAATGGTATAGAAAGTTGTCAAGGAAGCTTGGTGGGCATGTGTCAAGACATGAGTTTGTAACTCCCCAATCTTGTTAGAGGTCAGTTTCATAAGATGATTATGAAGGGTCACAAGAATCCAAAAGAAGATGATACATCACCTTGATGAAGGCATCACCAAATCAAAGCCACACTTATTAAGAAAGATGACCAAACTATTCTCTCACCCTCTAATTGGATGGTAACTGATTTTAGGTAGATGACACTTGTCATGGGCTTATCCAATGTCCATCTTCTCTATCTTTATCATTTTCTTTTATATGTATTACCTTGTTTATAATTTTAAAATATCCTCAATTTGAATATGGCAAATCCTTGCTTATGTAAACACTTGTACTTTCATTTGATATGTATACAAGCTGATTTCTAGCCTTCTTAATATTGTAATTAGTGTATATTTTATGGTTAGTTGATGAATGTTAGTAGTAGTATCATATGTCTCTTTCATTTGTCCTATCCCCTTACCTATTTTTAGGTTTCAGTAATCTTATAAGGTCATATGGGGTGTGTTAGATGTTCTTACATTGACTAAGTGTGGAGATTGCTTCATTAGTGTCTCGTATGAGACCTATTGATCATCCTCTCTTAGTTATAGTCTTTATTTGTACTTTCACATTGAAATATTGATGATTAGAGACTCATATTGAGTTAGTGTTACAGGTTTTAGAATTTAATTAGGTTTTTAGTGTAATATAGGCATGTGAAGTGTATTAATTTGGTACATCGCCTCCTTTTTTTGTTTACTTTATTTCTCCATCCCTTTCATTACAAGCAATAGGCTTAGTTGTAGTTTCAGGGTGAAGAATCAAGGGAGTTGACCCTATTTATAGATTGAACTCATTGATGAGGCCACCCATAGCCTATAGGTGTATATATGATATCATCTAAGTGAGGATGTTTGAACAACCTCCTCAAGGGTGAAATTTAGTGTGATAATAGTTCTGGCATACCTAGTGGGACATAGATTTTTATCTATTGAATATTTTTTGATGTTGATCTTCAATATGCCAGCCTTTAGAGGCATGAAAACAAGCATCAATGGAAAATCCAAGTGAACCTCAACTGGTATAAGTATTCCAAGTGTCTGAAAATCAGAAATTTATATGTATTCTTATTCTTCTTTTGGTCAATATGCATACACTATGCCTTCACATTCTTTATATCAGATTGATAGCATTCATGAACTCACACCAATTGGATATTAAATAGTAGCATACCAAACTTAAAATGGTTATAAATATTCTTATATGCCCCATCCCACTCCAACTTAGCCTCCTTGATAGTCTACTTATCCCTCTAATCAACCTTGTCAAAGCTATGTTTCTCCTACTCAATCCCTTTCATGGTTCAAATAAACTCTTTTAGACATTGAAATGCCTATGAGAGATCTTGATAGAGAAAAAGAGCTTGGTTTAATTTTATATAACCCTTATACTTAGGATATAATCATTTAGATGATTAGGGATTTAATGCATTTGATTAATTCTAGGTGGGAAAATATTGAAGGAAAGAATTAGCAAGTGCCAATCAATGATGTGTTACAAGTAAGAAACTTGATTTAATGTATCGACAATAGATTATTAATTGAAGAGAGGCATAAATTTTAATACCATCAATATCATATGCTCTCTCCTACTCTAAATTATCCTTATTTGGCTCCAAATCTATCCTAAGTTAAAACATATCATCAATAGAAACCTATGCCCATGCAACCTCAAACTATTCCACCATGGAGACCTTTTTGGAATTTTATCCTTGATTATATCATGCCAACCATTGAGAAATTACCTTATCCCATGCCTATCCAAATTCAATAAAAATATAAGTATATGGAGGTCAAACCAAGATAGTTCCCAAGTCTCTCAAGTCCTTCACCCACCCCTCAATTTATAGCTATCCATGGATTTAAAGATACATCAAAATTTGATGGAGTGATTGTGGAGTGGAAGGATAAAAATAAAGCATCATTAATATAGTTTCCCTCTCCATCTCTCTAAGAATCCTTTAATTAACCTAACCTTCCCAAAATCCTAATTTGGAAGGACACCCTATCGAGTTTTAAACAAGCCAATGAGTTCTTTCCCCCTCCCACCCCCTCCTTTTGTGAAGGAGAACCTATTACATTGAGGGAAGAAGATGCGCATTTAGTTGAAAATAATATATTGTCAAGAAAGGATGATGAGGTGGTTGTCCTTAAGAAGCAAAATCAGTCAGTTGCAAGTGAGCCTCAAGAAGGCTATGAGGAGAATAATTCAAGTGTGTATGATGAAGATATCCTTCTTAGCAGTCTTATTTATCAAGAAGAAAGTAAATCAGTCTTTAAGGATGAGGAGAAATATTATCTTTATGTAAAATTATAAGGTAACAAGGTGTTAGCCTCTAATCAAAGTGATTCCATTGAAGAGTGTGAAGAAGAAGATTCTAATTAGGTATGAAGGTAGCTATACCATAGTTTCATAGAAGAAGTTGAGTTTCTTATCAAGCATGAGACCTCTCTAGAGCATGAATATGAACCCTAACATGAATTTTTAGAAGTTGGTAGACCTAAAGAAGAAGATAAATTAGGTTTGGAAAAGAGAAGTATGATGAATTAGACCTTGGGTGGGCTAATGAACTTACATTCTACATGGAAGAAGAGGAAGACCAATATAGTTCTCATGGATTAAGTTTTGATGAAAGGGTACAAGATGATTATGTATTAGTTGATAAATTTTTAGGTAAGCATGATAAAATTCTTCATGAAGAAACCTTGGTAATTATCCTTACTAAGCCTCATGAGAAAGATGAAGGTTTGAAAGAAGTTCAGTGGCTTCTAGTGAGTAAGAGATAGAGCTTAAATAATCAAACTTTACAACTATGTAATGAATCCATTGAAGAGTTTTAAGCATTGGATAGGTCTATTGTCCCTAAAAAGGAAGATAAATAGGATATTAAAGTTGACATACCTTCAAGTGATCAAGAGGAAATTTACTTTTGGGAAGAACTAGAACCTTTTTGCTCAATCTTGAATAGTAAACTTGTAGTCCATGAAGAGAATGCTAAAATAGATATCTTGGATAATGAACATGGTGAAAACATAAGTGAGAATGATCTTGAATAAAATATCATGGTTATTGATCTTGTTGAATCTCATGACAAGTTCAAGGGGGTCTTGATAACATGTGGCAGTCCTATTTGGACATGTTCAAGGAATTTAAATATCTTGGTAAGTTAACACCTCTATAAGGATAAAATGAAGTTATTTTTGAGAAGTTCAAAGTTCTTATCAAGTCAACATACCCTACAAGTCATCACCAAGAAGTTCAATTTCATGTTGTATCAAGATCTGAAGGAGATAACACTACTTAAAGGGAACAACTTCATGATAACTCTTGGTATAAATACCTTGATACCATTTAGGAGGTTAAAGTTCTTTGTAATCCCATATCCCCTAACAATAACATTGATGATGAGTTTTTAAAATTTGAAGCACATGATCCCAAATACCTAATGGAAGATGAGGTTGTTGTTACCCTCATAATTCAAAGTGTGATCACATTGGATGTCTCTCATTATTCAAGAGTAGCATGAGGTAAGTCCTAAAATACAAGAGGATTTTGTATCCATAAGAGACATGTTTGTTGCTATTAGTGTAATTAAAGATAGTCCAAAGACATTGGCAACAAAGGAAAAGGTTTATAGAGCAATCAAAATGTTCCAAAAGCAACTTACTCATCCCTCCAAGTCATCTCATGGAAAATATTTCATAAATTTCCATTTTGATCTAGGAGGATTAGACATTGGAGGTTAGTTGTATCTAGTAGTCTCTTGTGTTTTGTTTTTTTCTAAGTGATTTTAGCACAATGTGTGTCTTGATTATTTTGTTTATCTTATTTGTGTGTGTGATTCTTATTTTTTTTGTGGTTGAGGGAATTAAGTTGTTTAATCCTCTTAAGGCATTTACAATTAGGTTCAAGGTCTAGATCATTTCTATAGTTGAGTGATAGGTGATTCCATATCCTAATAGATGCATGAGACTACTAGTCTAGGTGCATAAAAAACATGCAATCCTTGGAGGTCACCAATGATGATAGCCAAAATTGGCCACCATGGAAGAGTATCATTTAAAACTTTGGTCATAATGTTCCTAACTTTGTTGATAGTCATATGAAGTGATTTGTCTTGGTCATAATGGATCTCATAGTGATAAACTTTGTGTGGCTATTGGTAGCTTTCAGGGTCTCCTAAAATTGTCTAGTTGCAAGTGAATTCAAATCACATCTTGTTATCAAGGTCATTCAAGGTGGTCACTTCCAATGTGTTTATCATAAATTAAGGTAGTTTTGATAAGGTCAAGGTTTGAATGTGAAGTCAAGTCAAATATTTAATCATGGTCAAAGAAGTACGGTGGTGACCCTTCCAAGAAGAAGTGTATTCCAAGTTGAGAAAATGGACCAAGGAGTATAGCTAATACATTGAAAAAATTAGACTTTCAAGCATTTTGATAAGGTTAAGGTATTTTTGGAAAGTTTAAGGTTTCTTTATTTCATCTTATAATGCTTATTGCAATATTTTAAGATCATTATTTGAAAGGATAATCAAACATGAAAGTCTGATGTTATGTCCAAAGATGAAAAAGGGTCCTTTATTTCATTTATCACTTATGAAATGTCATGGTACTTGTACTTGGTTGTACATCTTGATCAAAATGTCTTTAAACTCCTTTTTCAATGTTGAAGTATTATTGTAATTGCCCATTCATCATTTTCTAATGTCCAAGTAAGAGATAAGGAGAAATTTATAGGATAAGAGGAGGTGAAAATGATTTGGCACATTTTAATACATTCGTACATATTAGGGAAGGCTTCATAATCACTTGATTCATCACCTCCAATAGTCCATGAAGGTAGAATAGGCAAATTCTTAAATAAAAAAGCTCATGGAGGTGTTTTTATAAAGGTTTTCCATTGAATATAAATTTATAAGAATCTAAAATTATCCTCATAGTCTCTTTAGACCCAAATACATGCAAAGGAGGGAGTTTCAGAGACAAACAAGGCAAAAATCTTTGCCATTTCTCCATCAAGTTTCCTAGGTCTTCGTGGTAGCCTTAGAATGGTAAACAATTTTGTATCAGTACTCATAGGAGAGAGAGATTTGGATTCAAATAGATTATATAATGGAGGAGACCCTAATTCCATTCTAATTTTTGGCATTAGTTGTCTAGTTAAGTTCCTTAGTTTTATGAAAAATTGCTAAGGAGTTAAGGTGAAAAATGGAGACTTCAAACCCCATGGGCTTAGTTTTAAAAAAATTCAAAGCATTTTTGAATTATTTGATTGAAATGGATGATTGAATGAGACCATTTAATACTCTAATATCCATCTCATACCATTATCTAGCATCTGGTTGGCACATACAAGTTTAAATAGGGTAAAATCTCTATTTTCAAGAGTGGTAGACCTAGATAAGAGGCTATAGGTAGGGTTTTAATTGGTTTGAATGTTATCTCACCTAAAATGATCTTAATAAAACTCATAAAAACCCCTTAATCCTATTATAAACCTCCTCAATGGCATAATAATAGATGATATAAGTCATTGGTCATAGTATCCTCCATGAAAATTCTAAGTGTGAAGAAATGACTACAAGACTGTGACATGAAAGAAGAATGTTTGTCCTAAACATGTGAATGTTATACTTCAATAAGATAATTAAAATAGTCTAAATAGACTCATAAGTTCCTTCAAATGTTCCTCTAATGGATGGTCATGTATGGGATCTCAAAGCAAGGTGAAGACATATCATGTTAACCTATAAGTCTGCAGACATGTAGGTCAAAATGTTTACCTAAAAATAGTATTTAAAATTCACATGGGCTTGTGAAGACATGATTTTTTTCCCTCACCCATATTGCAATATCTCCACAATCTTTGAGGTTAGACTTCTCAAGTCACAAGGGAGGAGGTAAAGTTTGTAGAAGCATCAAGCATCCAATCAAGTGTGAGTTTTGTGTTCATAATTGAGAGTGACTCATAATAGGGCCATTAGTGAGATTCAAGGAATTCCCAAAATATTTAAACAATCTAAAAGTTATTGAAAAGAGATATAAATACCTCTAAGGTCTAAAACTCTAACTTGCCTATCTTCATGTAATGTACTTCATGGTTATAGACCTATGTATAGGAAATAAACTAAACAAGGGCAAGTGTATGCATGAGACCTAAGTTGTGAGAGTTAAATAAGAGTGTAGAGGGAATGGAATAATTTTTGAAATTTTTGAAAGATTCTTTCTTGACAAGATATCATGGCACATCAGTTACTTTAACTGAAGAGTATTTTAAGCCTATTGAAGACCTAAGAAGGTAGTGGAACTATTGAGTTTCATCTTGGAGAAACCAATATGAGATTGGTTTACCATAAATATGATTAGTATAAACATGTATATTTAATTAAACTATTACCATTTACTCGTTTATTTATTTGGTTGAAGGAGGAAATACATGAGGATATATGCAATCAATCATATGAAAAGTAGACACCCTACCAAATGGACTATGTGAGGACATCCTGATTGTGATGGTTTCTTATGAACATCCAACTCAATTTGAATATTTTATATACCTAGAGGGTATATTAAAATAATTTAGCACATTATCTATAGGGTCTTAATGGATCAAATAATATCAAAGAGGATAGATCATAAGCAAAAGTGAACTCTAGGCCCAATGTTTATCTACAAGCTTGTCATAGATAGATAAGAGAAAAAACATACTTGTGATTGTTGGTTGAAGTTATATAAGGATTTGTAGTCATATAAAATGTTAAAATTGGTAGTTTGAGTGTGGTTTGTGACACCCTATCCATATCTCCTTTTTACTTGCTCTTGTGACCCTTTTAGACGCCTTTTTTCTCATTATCAGTCATGTATAGACTCCTGAAACCTGATTCCATCTCAGCGAAACTCTATTTCTTAGGCCAATCCTATCCCCCTAGGTCTTGATCCTGTAGGATAGGAGCACCATACCTAGACTATATCACTAGAACTTAGGGTGTCCCACTTTTGATTCTCTTGTCCAATCACATTTTAAACCCAAATGGTCATTTCCATCTGATTCCTATCCTTCATCATGTTGACCTAATGCGAATACATTTAACCCATGAATAATAGTTCCTTATAAAAGTCCATTAAAATTTAATTTATAAAGGAAGGTGACAAATCTTACAAAGTAATCAAGAATAAAAATAAACCACTAAGGCAAACTTTTCTATTCTCTACATACAAAAACCTAATATAGTTGCAAACACATTCAAATTATCACACCGATCCCTAGCCATCTCAAGCACTCTCAATTTGGCATTTTTACATTCAAATTACACTATTTCAAAAAACACATCAAGTGGAAGAACTACATATGGCTTGATCCATCTTTAGAGTATTGGTATGTAGGCAACGTGCCCACATAAGGGGTATGGATCACACATTCAGTGCATCTTACACACACTAACCCCCCCCCCCCCCCCCCCTTCCCCCCCCCCCCACCCCCCCCCCCCCCCTTCCCGCCCCCTTTTTAAATGATTCAAATCTTGTTTATCAAGCATGATGTAAGGTTAGGGATTGAAGATTAAATCATATCTATAAATAGATCTATCAACATTCAGCACTCAATATTTCATAAGTAGCATCACATAAGAATAGTGCAAAGAACCCAAAAAACTCAAGCCTCAAAAACTAGTTTGGACAACAACGGTAGAAGAGGAAATCAACATCAAACCCCAAAGTGTCCTATTTTTGGTGGTCCTATCCTTTCATTTAATGAAATATAGATTCTAATTTGTGATACTACCCTAGTATTACATAGCTATTTTTAGACCCTACAATAACCGTTTCAACCTATTTTAAGTTGAGTTATATTTCTCTTAATTTACTACTATTTATAGAAAGGTAAAAAAGACAAATTATACAAATTAGGATTGTAATTACTACAATATTATTTATTGATTTATTAATCTAGACCATTAACTAAAATAATAATAAAATTACATTATTACCAAAATAGTTAAATCATTTGGTACTTACATTGTTTGTGCACAAAAATCCTATAAACCCTAGGGAAAATTCCTTCTAATTTTTTCCAGTATTTTTCTAATTTTTTCTTGCATATTTAAATCATAATTTCTCATTTAATTCTTAAACCATTGTAATTTCAAAAATATTTTTTTTCAAACCCTAGTTTCATATACTAGGTCCCATGCATTTGAGGTATCATCGTACATGTTTGTGAGCTTCGTATCTTTTTAATGCATATTCCAGTTCATTATTTAGACTATATTTGTTTAATATTTTCTTTCATTATTCAAGTTGTTTTCCTTATTCCACCTAAGCTCCTTACATCTCTTACTTTGTGATTAAGTGCAAGACTTAGTGGCAACCCTATTAAATTCACCCATATTCCTCCAACCTATTAATATAACATGGATAAACAACTAGCTTAGCTTCCTGCTATAGATCCTACACATCTAGACCACTAATTTTCATGAAGACAATTTTGACAATGAGTAGTATGAGAATAACAGTAATGATACAAACACTGATGTTCATGACCCACCACACCAGGTTCTTGATCCACTTCCACCTATTGTTGATAATGATGTTATCATCAATAAAGACTTGATTTTATAAAGTTTTAGAGGAAGACTCAGGGAATAGCCCTAAAATCATACTTTTATCTTATAATCTATCATGGAAATTAAAAAGGCTAAGCAAGTTGAGTCTTCCATTCCTTTATAACAACTAGTTGTAAATGACACTATGAGGGAAACTATGTCTCAATAACCCCCTATATCAGCCCAACCTTCCTATGAGGCACCACTAGTTATGACTAGTACATCTTTATCTCTCGATGTGGCTACCCTTGTGTAAGAGATACAATCTATTCAATCCAAGGTGTAAAAAATACATCTTGATCAAGGTGCCTCTAGACCTACACAAGCCTTGAATTCTTTTGCTCTACTTCATACACCATTAGCACGTCATATTGATTTTACACCCTTACCACTAGGTTTTGTTCAACCCAAGCTCACTCTATATGATGGAACGGGTGATCTAGAGACACACTTGAGATATTTTCATGCAACATGTTTCGACTATGTGCCAAATTATTGGTTACTAACCAAGCTATTTCCATGAGTCTAAAAGATTATGCTTTAAAATGGTTCTATAGTCTATTGAATTAGTTGGTCAATGCATTCAATCCTTTAACTGACATGTTCCTAGCTCACTTGAGCATTAACATAGGTGACAAGGTTTCTTATACCCAAATTGCATACCAAAAATAAAGTTCAAATGAGCATCTCATAGATTATGTACTTCAATATAAGACTATCTTGGCTAAAATGACTAGCCCCATGGCTGATCAAGAATTATAGGATCTCTTCGAATAAAGTCTTTTGCCAACTTTGTATGATTCAATAATGTTCAAAAGATTCTCTTCCTTCACTGAGTTATGTCATACACTAAAGGAAAGGGAAGTCAAATTAATTTCAATGGGAAAACTCATGTATACAAGCATATCAAAAACAACAAACAAGAGTAATAGTGAAGTCCCATACAAAGTAAAGTTCAATGATAGCAAAAGTCAAAATCAACCTACAATTAATGCAACTTCAGAGCCCCCTTAATGAGTGGTTTTATCAACACCTCCTCAGTAAACTTTTACCAATCTACCAGTATCTCCAGCCAGAGTCTTACAACAACTATTGGAATGTAATATCATATCTCTCCCTCCTATTCAGGAAGTTGATCTAACAAAGCCTCTTCCATGGGGATATGATCAAAATGCATTTTGAAATTTTCATAGGGCACCAGGCCACACAACAAATATATGCACCAATATGAAACACAAGATATAAGACTTGATAGATGGCAACCTTATTGACATTGGCACTGTAGTTGAGCCTCTTGAGGAAAAGCAAACACAAGACAAGACTTTTAGAAATTTCTTAGATCCTTTCCACAACATTCTAAACACGAGATAGGGGATACATCAAGTGTTCACCATGTATATCATGCACATCCTCCACCAAATACATAACAAGCGGCTTTAGTTTAGTCACATCCTTTGAGTAACATGATTGATGTGTATAATTCTAGAGTTCTAGCTAGACCTTCCATCTCCTTCTCAAAGTATGAGATAGTTAAGGATGATTCAGATTACCATGCACTCTTTATCAAAACTTACATTAATCATCATCCCATTCATAGTGTTCTCAAAGATAATGGATCTAGTGTGAACATGTGTACTGTGACATTAATGTAGGATTTGGGATATTTAGAATAGGATATTACCCCGATGGACATAGTTATCAATGGATTCAGTGGGCACATGCAAAGTTTATTGGGTGAGATTGTAATTTCCCTATAAGTTGATCCAACACATGTGGCCACAAAATTTACTATTGTTCCTAATGTAGGAGTCTTCTATATGTTACTTGGTCGACCATGGATTTAGAAAATCCATACAATACCTTCTACAATTTACAAATACATGAAATTTATTCACGCTAATTAGGTTGTTACAGTTAGTGGAGCTCCATATGAGTTACCACTTCCCACTTTAGAGCCATATACTATTCTATAATCACTAGTTTTAGCACCACACCATTTAAAATTCTTCCTCTAGTTTATATTCAACCATAGATAATGCCTCCATCACCAACACAAAGAGTTCATACACTTCCACAGAGGCCACTTTTATAGAAACCGTAGTCTCAAGACTCTAGACAGTTTCTAGCTATAATATTCACACCCAAGGTGATATCATTCATATCTTATGCTTCTATACACAAAGCACATTTTCAAAGAGATTATACTACCACTAGATGGGTCCCTAAGAGCCCCATAATTGCATCCACTTCTCAGAGCTACAGGGGGAACCCACAATTGGTTTCTACTATAGAGTTTCTAGAGCAATTACAACATACATAGATTTTCAAGTCACAGTCTCAACCATTCCATCATGCTTCATGATCACACACAATCCCTCTCCTTGATATAGGACACCATGATGGGGAGTCTCTCATTAGACTCATCAGTTAGTATTGTTTCTTCTCAGTCTTTCTTGTACATAGCTTCTCTTCAAATTACTTGTACATAGTCTCCTTATGATTGTTTGTACATAGCTTATTTAAAAAATACCAAAAACATTCAAAAATATCAAAAATACAAAAATATTCATATATATATAAAAATACAAAAACATTCAAATATTTCAAAATACCAAAAATATTCAAAAAAATTAAAAACATTTCAATTGTATGCATTATCCATGCTTTACATTTCTACTACCATGCTAGACTTACATTTTGCTATTCTATGATATTGTATGTCAATTTATCTACATTACCATGCTGTATTTAATATTATTTGAATGTGTGCAGTAACATCCAAATCCTTTATTGCTTCACTCTACCCATTGAGGGGCATCCTACTTCTACATCTGAAACATACATCGACATATCTACCCACTAGGGGCATCTTCTACATGATTACACCATCTAGGTTATGTCATTCCTATACCACACACTCTAGTTATCATTTTGATGTACATTACTTACTATCTTACACAAATTACTCTATCGATACTCACTAGTAAATAGCACTTATGTATTTCTTAACATATACCTAGTCTTGTACTACATGTTTTGCATACTTTCACTTCTTATTTTGACTAGTTAGATGCAACTATATTTCTAGCATTTACATGCCTTCATTTTTTTCTTTACATAAATAGATGTGATTAGATTTATTAGTTCCTATTTTATCTCTTGTGTGTGCCTTAGGACATTTTCCAATGTCCTTTGCTTCCATTCTTGTGTGTGCCTTAGGACATTTTCCAATGTTCTTTGCTTGCACTCTTCTATGTGCTTATGTCCCTCATGCCAACCTTATTTGTTTTTAATTATATGTGTATGTGGGCATTTGAATGTGCCTTATATGTTTACTTTCTAGATTAAGTTGTATGTGTCCATGTCCCTTATTTTCTCAGCCCCTTGGCCACTTTTGTGTGCTTCTTACTTATTTCCCTATTGCTTGTTTGCTTCTTACTATTTGCAATGCCATGATCCACAACATGCATTATCTTGCTTTTTTGGATGTCATGATGGAAATCATGCTCCATCCCTCCTTGATAACTAACAGCCAAAAACTACCAACTAACATTTCCAATTTTATTTTAGTATACTACACATGATATTACATTATTACATATATATAGGCATACCCCTCTTGATCTAACAATCTCCAATACAAACTATGCTATATATTGAGACATCTTTTTGATTATCATTGATATATCATGTATTTCATAGCATAACACACTTGCATGGCTTTTTATTTTGAGGGAATTCATTTCAGGGTTTTCATTCCTACCTTAGAAGAGGGGGAAACAAATGGGGGTTTTATCACAATGATCAAAGCCTCTACCAGTAAAAAAAGTCAATTTTCAGAACACTCAAAACAATAACCATAACCCAAACTAGGTAGAAGAAACCAATAAAATAGTGATGAACATAGAACAATCATCAAAAATATCAAAGGATAAGAGTGCCATACTTGGACTATAGTGCTAGACACCAAGGTGTCTTATTTTTGGCACTTCTATCTAAATAGTAGAAAACCTATATTTTCCAAAAATAGATAGAAAGTTTTAGATTGGGTAGTTGGTATAAATTCTAAATCAAAATCCAGTTAAAAACACTAGTGTTTAGGGGCAATGTGCATGACACATTTTCCTTCTTTTCTTTCTATTTTCAATACATTACCCATATATTCTCAGTAGTTGAATTTCTTATTCTATCTACAGGTGGTTGGCATCATTCTCAAGAGGCTTCCATATAAGCCTAGTTCCCAATTTAGGAGTGGCTTTCATAAAAGCCTAATATCCACCTCTCAAAGTGGCCAAGATTGGCCTAGTTTTTAGTACACATTTAGTTACCTATGCCATATTGTCAAATTTTAGAGCATTCATGGGCTTGAAGAGCCATCTCATATGACAAACATTCATATTAGTATCAATTCATAACTTCACTTAGTGAGTAATGATGGAGTGAAAGGACTAGCTAGCCTTTCTATTCTTGAGCCACCTACTCAGAGGGATTGGGCACATAGTCTAAACATTGATTAATAATGTGTGATCACATAGCTTCACTTAGTGGGTGATGATGGAGTCAAAGGGCCAGTCTTTGTATTCTTGAGCCACCCTTAATTAATTGAGCACTCAGCTCTATTCATGATATTACCTTTGGTTAGACATTATCCAACATCAATCAACATCATTCAAAAACACAATAGGTTTTGTATTGGTCTATTTACCCAATGGGGTGTATTAGTTCCTTTCTCTTCCTCTCTCTCTTACCTAGCTTTTGTACATTCTTATTTTAGACATAATATGTCTAGTAAGAACTAATCTACTCTTTGTTTTCTCTTATAGATTTATACTTCATGATATGATCTCTCTACACACACTCAACATCACATAGCTTTAGGGACTTCACCCTTGTAGGTAAGTTTAGGTACGCTTTCTACTTTTCCTTTATCCTAGTATTATGCTTTGATACATCACTAGAATAAAAGGGGGAAATGTAGATAGATAAAATGTCAAAATTGGTAGTTTGAGTGTGGCTTATGACACCCTATCTATATCTCCTTTTTACATGCTCCTATGACCCTTCTAGATACTATTTTGCTCATTATCAGTCATTGGTAGACTCCTAAAACCTGATTCTAACTTAGCTGGACTCTATTTCCCAAGCCAATCCTATCCCTCTAGGTCTTGAGCCTATAAGATAGGAGTGCCACACCTGGAATATAGAATCATAACCTAGGGTTACCCATTTTTGATGCTCCTATCCAATCACATTTCAATCCAAAATGATCATTTCTATTTGATTCTTATCCTTCATCATGTCGGCCTAATGTGAATACATTTAACCCATGAATAATATGTCCCTATAAAATCCCATTCAAAGTTCATTTATAAAGGAAGGTGACAAATCTTACAAATCAATCAAGAATACAAATTAACCACTAAAGTAAACTTTCCTATTCTTTGCATACAATTACCCAATACAACTACAAACACATTCAAATTATCATACCAATCCCTAACCACCTCAAGCACTCTCAATTTGGCATTTTTGCATTAGCATTACACTATTGCACAAATCACATCAAGTGGGAGAACTACATATGGATTTATCCCTCTTTAGAGTATTGGTATGTAGGCAACATGCTCACACAAAGGGTGTGGATCATATGTTTAATGCATCTTACACACACTAACACCCCTTTTCAAATGATTCAAATCTTTCTTATCAAGCATGATGGAAAGTTAGGGTTTGAAGATTAAATCATTTATAGAAGGAGCTCCATCAACATTCAACTCAATATTTCATAGGTAGCATCACACAAGAATAACACAAAGAACCCAGAAAACTCAAGTCTTAAAACCCAGTTTGGACAACAATAATAGAAGAGGACAATAGTGTTGGACCTTAAAGTGACCTATTTTTGGTGGTCCTATCCTTTCATTAAATGAAAGCTAGATTTTGATTTTTGACACTGTCCTAGTCCTGCACAACTAGTTTCAGAACCTAAAATAGCTATTTCAACCTATTTTAAGCTAAGTTATATTTCTTCTAATTTATTGATATTTTTAGAAAGGTTAAAAAGACATAAATTATACAAATTAGGCCTATAATTAATGCAATATTATTTACTAATTTATTAATCCAAACCATTAACTAAAATAGGAATAAAAATCCATTATTTTTTTAAAAAAAGGGGTAAAAATAATATTAATAAGTAAATAAAAGCATTACAAGAAGAATGGGGGGCAAAAATCCCCCAAAAAAGCAGCAAAAACTAAAAAACTAGGCACACACCCAACTAGACAATATTATGAACCTCCCTATCAGCCTCCATAATTCTTTCCAAATCAAAATGGAACATCAGGGAGAGAGACCCCAAATCCTCAATGTTTCCACCATCTAAATGGTCTGATGCCCATTTAGCCAAAAAATCTGCTGCCCTGTTCCATTCACATAGAATGTGAGCAAAAGTAACGCTATCCATAAGCGAGTAAATCCACAAAATCTATTATACAATCAAAGATAGTTTCCAATTGACATCCACCACTTTCATCTTAATGAGCAAGTTAATCAAGACTTGAGAGTCCAATTCACAGATAATCCTATGCCAACCTAACACCTGGGCCTTCTCAAGGTCATAAAAAATGGCCTAGCCTTCCACCATGTTAATGGTTTGCAGCCCCTTGAGAACCGCAAAAAGAAAAATCACTGTACCTTTAGAATCCCTTCCTATCCCTCTAGTACCCACAGGTCCCAAATTACCTCTAGAGGAAACATCCATATTGATCTTGAGAGTCCCATTAGGGGGCGTTGCCACTGACAAGTCCTGAGAATTTGCTCCTTGACCTGCTTGCTCCTCCTGACACATGTTGACTTACTAGTTAACTACTGGAATCTAAGTCATGCCACCACCTGAGCATCTTGTTTGGTCAAAGGAAGGCGGATCACACTCTTTGCTTGGATGGTTTCCTAGATCATCCCCACCACTTTCTACCATACTTGTTGTACCATGACCCTCACCCCCTGAAAAATTTGCCTATTTTTCTCAAGCCAAATCTACCAAAACAAAAAAATGGGGCCACCCAGCCATATGTCCTATAGGAAGGGTGTCCTTGAGGCGGTTTCTCCCATTCCATTCTAGAAATTGACCACAGATTGAGTATGAAAACATGGGCACTGCCAAACATCCCACCAATAATGCCAGAGTTGTAAGGCAAAGGGGCATCATAAAAAAAGGTGTGTTGAGTCCTCCTTGGCTGCTCCACATATAACACATACTAAAGGGCCTTGGAAACCTCTCTTCTAGAGATTGTCCTAGGTCAATCACCTATTCCAAGCCAGCATCCAAGAAAAATAGTTGCATTTGGGCCATGTGAATTTATTCCAGACCTATCTCCACCAATACACTTCCCCCTACCCAATCTTTGAAGAAGTAAAGCCTGATATCTAGATGAAACTATGTAAGCTCCCTTGTGATTGGGAGACCAATCTAGCTCATCCTCCTCCTAAAGAGGACTACAACGATGCCTGGAAAGGATGTTCAACATCTCCTCATTCTCTTCTTGCATCCCATTAACAGGCCAAGTTTTGAGAGCTTTTAAGTGAGCTACCTCCACCTGTCCTTGTGTAATGTAAACTTTGAAGTCACTCACCTGAGACTAGCCATCATCAAGGAATCTCTGACAAAGGTTCAACAAATTTGGAAATTGAGAAATGATGGGAGGATAACCATCCCAAGAGTCAAACCAAAAGAGAGCCTTGGATCCCTGTTTACAAATCCAGAATAAGTCATCCTTGATGAGAGCAACTCCTTTTTTGAGAGTACCCCATATTACCAAACCTTTCCCAATGAGTGGATAGTGAGGAATGTCCCTCTGAATGGTTCTAGAGTAGTACTTTAGTGAGAGAATTCTGGTCCAAGCTTTGTCTTGTTTGATGCACCATCTCTAATAAAGTTTGGCCACCAAAGCAATACCATTTAAGTCCATCTACCTTAGACTGAGCTCGCCATATTATTTGGGGCTGTAGACAATCTCCCATCTAATAAGGCTCCATTTAGTGGAGTTCAGACTACCAGCCCATAAGAATTGTCTGGTAACTAAATCAAACTCCTTAACGATTCCCATTGGGGCAACCTGGAGCATACACCTGTAAATAGGTAAACCCTACACCACAGATTGGATAAGTTGAACTCAGCTCGCAAAGGATAACCACCTGTGTGTCCAATGATTCACTTTCACCCAAAATTTCTCCAAAATAGTCTACCAAGATTCTTTGGATGTACGGCCAGCCAAGATAGGGATACCCAAGTAAATCAAGGGAGTCCCAATCTGAAAATGAAGAGTCCTCACTATCTGCTACTGAATAGGGCCCAGAGTATTGAAGAAGAAGATGGATGACTTATCTTCATTGACCTTTTGTCCCGAGGCCATTAGATAAACATCTAACACTTACGTAAATTAGCATCTTCAGTCATTGTGGCCATGCCCATAAGGGCAGTGTCATCAGCAAATTATAGGTGTGATTGTGCTAGCAATTCCCCTCTCCATCACCATCCTTGGATATGTCCTTCCTCTTTTTTCCTACTGATCAACCTCCCCAAACCTTTAGCAAGGAGAATAAAAAGGTACAGAGACAGAGGATCACCTTGTCACAGCCCTCTTGTAGCACCAAAAAGCTCTGTGTGTTCTCCATTGATAAGCACTGAGAAGGAAGCTGAGAAAATGCAACTCATGACCCATTGAGTCCATTCATCTGCAAAACCAAAATCACTAAGAATCTTTTACAGGAATGACCATCTGACCCTATCAAAGGCTTTGGCCATGTCTAATTTAATGAACATTGCCTTATCTTTTGAACTGGCCATGGAGTGAATGGACTCAACAGTAATAACAATACCATCCAAGATTTGCCTGCCTTTCACAAAACCACTCTGCTCTTCTAAGATCACATCACTCAGCCCTCTTTTTAACCTATTTTCAATGATTTTAGATATAATTTTGTAAACAACATTGCAATGGGATATAGGGTGGAATTGACTTAGCCTATCAACACCTTCGCATTTGGGTATGAGAGCAAGATAGGTCACATTTTTAGCCTTAAGCATTTTCTTATTCTACTGAGATTCTTGGACAACAGCTAAAAGGTCAAGTTTGATGATATCCCAAAATTCTTGGTAGAATTCAGCTGGGAAGCCATCAGGTCCAACCACTTTCCCTTTTTTCATCTAAACAATGGTTTCCTCAAGCTCTCCAAATGTGATTGGTTTCATTAAATTTTCATTCATTTCATGTGTCACCAATGACAAAATGTAGAAGATAACCTGAGCTTCTTTCGGTGGTTCCCCATTAGCATCTTCCATGAAGAGAGTAGAGAAGTACTACACTACCTCCTTTGAAATTTCTAGAAAGGAGTTAAGCCGCTCATTTCTTTCATTGACCAGGGCTGAAATAGAACTGCCATGTCTCCTAGCTTTGGATGAATTGAAGAAAAAGGATGTATTTCTATCCCCTTCCTGGAGCCATTCGACTCAAGCTTTTTGTTTCTAAAAAATTTCCTCCCATAGCTCGCATTCCTCCAGGTCTTTCACAGCCTATGTTTCTTCTTGCAATAAGTCTTCAGTCAGTCCTTCTTCCCTTATTATTCTCATGATACCATCAAACTTGGTTTGTGCAACAGCCTTAGCATGGAAAATGTTCCCAAAACTTTGGTGATTCCACCGCTTGAGCTTGTACTTCACGTATTGCAATGTTTTGATAAAAATATACATCATTGTACCATGGGCAGGCCTACCCCAACACCACCAATTGGCAACACACTCATATAGAGATTGATCCCACATCCACATGATTTGAAATCTAAAAGGAGAACGCAGGTGATATTGTGAGACACTATTAAGCTTGATGGGCCAATGGTCTGATCCTCTCCAGTCCAAAATTTCAGACCTCGTAGACCACATACCTCTAACCCAAAAAGTTGAGACTAGAAAATGGTCAAGTATCTTAGCTATGCAATGTTTCCCACTCCTGTAGTTGTTCTAGGTAAACTATCTATTATTGGGCCTGACATCAACTGAATTCAAAATTTCAATGTAGTTGTGCATTAGCAAAGTAGATGGGTCCAGCCTTGATGTGCCATCACTCTTTTCAATCAAATCAAGAATAACATTAAAATCACCTGCCATAATTTAAGGGTGGAAGGGGGCCAGGCTACGAACAAAAATTATGTGGCCCCATAAGGAGTTTTTACCCCGCCAATCATTAGGAACATAGATATTGGAGAAGAGAATGACTTTCCCCATCTCAAAGCTAAAAGCAATCATAGTCATGGAGTACTTAAAAGTCAACCAGCCTATGAGGCCAATATTTTGTGGATTCCATAGATAAGCTAGTCCTCCTGAGTATCTGGTAGTGCCAATGCATTGACATTCTCCTTGCCACCACAACTTGGGTGGTAGTCTAGACATGTCTTCAATTGAAAGCTTAGTTCCTGCAAGAAAAGGACATCCAGCCTATGACTTTTAATCAGGTTGTGAACATCATTTTTTTTGGGGTTGTTGTTTAAACCCCTTACATTCCAAGATATTATAATCATTTTAGAGGGTTCAAAAAGTGTGCATCCAAAGTTTTTACTGACCCTGACTCCACTAAAGTCTCTCCCATTAGCTTGATCTTTTCCAGGTCCTTTTTTCTGCCAGGCTTGCTATATTTCTCTCCCCTCATTTCTTAAGGTCTTTTTGTAGAAGTACAAGATGAGGAGAATATTTACTACTTCTTTCTGCCCCTGAGTCCCCAATTTTCTTGGTAAGGGGCATATTTCTGTCTTCTTTAAGGAGAGCAACTGAGGAAGTCATTCCTTCCAAAATTATCAACTGCTAGTCCATATCCATATGACAATCTCTAGCATCCTATGTTTTAATTAAATCCCCTAAAGCATTGGTCTCCTGAGCTGGTCCCTCAATCCCCTCATCTAAAATCATCAACCTGGGATTCACCTCCTGCTGATTAAGGTCATCCAATATTTCAAATCTATTGAGCAAGTCATCTAATTGTCTTTCCTTCAAGGACCATTTTTGACCTCTATTTCTATATTGGCCTTTAACTGGCATAAAACCATCAGTTTCAGGCACCTCACCTGGAATTAAACCCTTTTCCTTGTCAGTACTAGGAGTGTGAGTAGATTGAGCTGGCTGAGGTGCAGTGGATTTTGAGGTGGGACACCATCACTGCAAATGCCCATAAGCATGACATAGACGACAATAGAAAGGGAGGTTTTCATAATCCAACTATTGTACCAATGAAAAAGGGCCCGCACTCATTTCAATAACATTTGGTAATGGCTTACTAAGATCAATTTCAACACAAATGTGGGCATAAGTCAATTAATGCAATATTATTTACTAATTTATTAATCTAGACCCTTAACTAAAATAGGAATAAAACTCCATTATTACCAAAATAGTTATATCAATATTTTTAGGTCTAAGAGAGTATGAGATAGGTGTTAATCCTTACTAATACTAGCAAAGAAGACCAAATCAACTTCAAAGGAGCTCAACCTCAAGGATTAACACCCAACAAGGCCCAATGTGCACCTATAGGCCTATGTGTGAAAAAGCTTGAAAGTTTTGAGGTGTTTTGAGGATTGAAGAGTCTTAAGAGATTAATGGGGCATGGTAAGAAGACCCTATTAATTTTTAGCTCACTGAGAAAGAGATAAAGTTATCAATAAATTTTATTAGGGTTAGTTACCTATGACTACTCCCAAACCCTAATAATGGGTTAATTTAGGCTATAATGAACTGAAATGGTCAATTCCTTTAAAAAACCATTTTTTAATGTCAAGGTAAGTGGCATCGACCTCAATGAGGTGCTTCTAACTCAAAGCAAGCCCTTTCATAACCTATATTTCCAAATGACCTCTCTTGAGTACACATCCAGGCTTGCATTGCCAAATGTGACTTGTAGGGTTATCTACATGAGATTCATGGTATTAGCTTAGACATTAAAGCCCACAACTTTATGAACTATCATTAAGATGTTAAGTGCCTCTAAAACCCTTGTTAAAACTTAAACAAGACCTAATAGAGGAGATCATCTCACAAAGCCTAAAATGGATTGACATGGTTTTAAAACCACTTAGATGATCTCTATGACTCCCATAGGCATCTGATAGAGTAGTTATTTTGGCATATGTGAGCTAAAAAGAGTACAAAAATGGCTTAAAAAGTTGGTTGTATGCCTATTTTTCAAACTTTTAGTTTGTATGGGCATCTAAGCCATTTTAGAATTTTTTATAGGGATAAGTAAACACTAAATAAATATTCATAAGTCATTATGAGAGGCCTTTATGATGATATGATAGGTTTCTAGCCACTAGACATGAAAGCCTAATTCTAAGAGATCCAAGCTGAATAGAGAAGATATGACCTACATAGAATATATGAAGCGTATGAAATTCTAGAGGTGTTTCTAAATAAGAACTAGGTCTTGGCTTGTGAAATAAACCTATCCTCATCACCTTCCTTATCTTTTAATAAGACAAGCCTTAGTCAAGAAGTTGTAGGTCTCCAATGACAAGAATGAATATGGAAGAGTTAGAATTATGGGTTCCACTCTTGTCAAGATGAGAAAAGCATTTGATAATCCAATAATGGCATAGTAAGGTGTTAAGGAAGCTAGGTGGGAATGTGTTAAGACATGAGTTTGTAACTCCCCAATCTTGATAGAGGTCAATTTCATGAGATGAATATGAAGGGTCACAAGAATCCAAAATAAGTTGCTATACCAACTTGATGAAGGCATCATCGACTCAAAGTAACACTTATTGAGGAAGATGATAAAACTATTCTTTCACCCTCCATTTGGATGGTAACTGATTTGAGGTGGATGATAGTTGTCATGGGCTTTTCTAATGTCCATATTCTCTCTCCTTCTCATTCTCTTCTATATGTACTACCTTATTTGGTATTGTAATGGATCCTCAACTTGGTTATGGTGAAGCCTTGCTCATGTAAAAACTTGTACTTGCCTTTGATATGAATACGTGATAATTTATAGCCTTCTTAATGTTTCAATTAGTGTATATTTCATGGTTAACTAATGAATGTTAGTAGCAGTGTCATATCTCTCTTTCATTTTCCCTATCTCCTTAACTATTTTCAAGTTGTAGTCATCTTATCAAGTCATATGGCGTGTGTTAGATGGTTTTACATTGTCTAAGTGTGGATATTGCTTCATTAGTATCTCCTATGTGACATTTTGATAATCTCCTTTTACTTATTGTCTTGATTTTCACCTTCATACTAAAATATTAATGTTTAGAGGCTCATATTGAGATAATGTGATAGGTTTTAGTCTTTGTTCAGGTTCTTAGTGTAGTATAGGCAAGTGGAGGGTATTAATTTGATGCATAATCTCCTTGTTTTTGTTTACTTTATTTATAAATCCCTTTCTATATCAATCAATAGGCTTATTTGTAGTTTCAAGGTGAAGCATCAAGGAAGCTAGCCCTATCTAGATATTTATCTCATTGATTAGGCCACCCACAACCTAGAGGTGTCTCCATGTTATCACCTAAGAGAGGAGGCTTTAAAAACCTCTTCAAGGGTGAAATTTAGTGTGATAACACATAACATGATCAAGGGTGGATAAATTATCCAACATCTTTGGCAAGCTCCAGAAATAGTTTACCTACTAAACATCTAGATCAATAGCCTTAGAATTTTGTTGGGTTATGGAATCACTTATCACTCAATAATTAACATGATTTAGACCTTGAAAAGTGACTATAATTACCTATACCAAATTTAGACAGATGAATATACTTTCCAAACACACACACACACTATGCCAAGAGGAATTTAGGGAAAAGAGAGTAGGAAAAAACTAAGTTAACATTATTCTAGAAGCACTTGGAGAAATAAGAATACAAGATTAATATGTATAAGACCTCAAAGGCCTACTCCACCTAGATCAAAAGGAAAAATTTTATAACCTTATTTACTTCATATGAACAAATTGGCACCTGATGGATGGATTATATTTTAAGCTTTACTGTGAGGTGAGAGGTATGCCTTATCTCTTGAGATGTTGGCATGATTATGATCCCGTTGAATAGTAATATGTCATATATACTTCATTTATTTACCTATTGACTAAGCATACAAGTTAAGAACAATGTCATACCTTGTCTAAGTTTGATTATTTAATGAAAATAATGTAATTTTTGCCTTATTCAAAGGCTACTCTTGATCAGTGATGACAAATTGAGACATTTCTCTTTGCAAGTCAACTAGTGTATTTTGATCTGTGTTTTATTATTGACTTTAGGATATGTAGGTCTACTAAAGACCTCAAATTTTGGAATAATATGAGGTTAATGATGCCACAAGTCATTTGGATATTCTTCTTGTCCTCTTAGAGAGAGAACAACTTAAGTAGCATACTTATTCTACCCTATGGGGACATATGAATTTTAAGGATCTAAAACTCTTTTAAAATGGAAAAGTACTAATTTCACATCTCATCAAAACCTTTTTGGTCCTCACTTTGATCTTCTTGAGATTCACTAAGAATCACTACATCTTCTTTTTGTCTTTACTTAGCTCATGTTTAGAATTGTTACCTTATGAAACCACCATTGTAATATCACTAGCTACTACCATGTTGTCTTGAGATTTTTCATCTTAATCATGAGGATTAACAAGATTATCAACCAAGATTTCTTCATTAAGATCTCCCTCATGCGCTGCTACAACTTGATAAACTATCATGTCTTCTTGAACTTCATCTAGATGTTCCTTCTCTTCTTGGATACTTGAGACATCTTGAAGAATGTTTAATTACACCTCTACTATACCCACCATTTTAACATCTTCATCATAGCCTTATTGAGGTTAATTTGAAACTGCAACTAAAATTTAAAACTATTCATCATGTTCACTTGAATGTTCCTCATGTGCTCTCCATACAATAAGTCATCCAATGCAAAGAGAGATAGTGGGAGGGCAAGGGGTTCCAACTATTGGGGTATGGGTATCATACTCATTATCAAATGTAAAGTGAGTCATTAAGGACTCCCCTTCACTTTCCTTAGATACAAAGGATCTTCCTTAAAAAATGGAGATGTTGGATGGGGAAAATGGCTCATTTGGTGAAGTGGGATGAATAAACTCATGAGTTGGTTTGGGGTATAAAGGAGTACTCTTCCAACTTGAAATTTTAGGGATAATGGGATAATTTAGGAACTTTTTTGGAAGATTAAAATAAGCTTTTTCTAAACTTTTTTTATTCTCCTTTTTCTATTTAACAATCATCCTATCAAATTTTAATATACCTTCACCCTAAATAAGAATACTAGATTAATATGTATAAGACCTCAAAGGCCTACTCCACCTAGATCAAAAGGAAAAAATTTATAACCTTAGTTACTTCATATGAGAAAATTGGCACCTGATGGATGGATTATATTTTAAGCTTTATTGTGAGGTGAGAGGTATGCCTTATCTCTTGAGATGTTGGCATGATTATGATCCCATTGATTAGTAATATGTCATATATACTTAATTTATTTACCTATGGACTAATAATACAAGTTAATAATAATGTCATACCTTGTCCAAGTTTGATTATTTGATGAAAATAATGTAATTTTTGCCTTATTCAAAGGCTACTCTTGATCAGTGATGACAAATTGAGACATTTCTCTTTGCAAGTCAACTAGTGTATTTTGATCTGTGTTTTTATTATTGACTTTAGGATATGTAGTCTACTAAAGACCTCAAATTTTGGAATAATATGAGGTTAATGATGCCACAAGTCATTTGGATATTCTTCTTGTCCTCTTAGAGAGAGAACAAATTAAGTAGCATACTTATTCTACCCTATGGGGACATATGAATTTTAAGGATCTCAAACTCTTTTAAAATGGAAAAGTACTACTTTCACATCTCATCAAAAACTTTTTGGTCCTCACTTTGATCTTCTTGAGATTCACTAAGAATCACTACATCTTCTTTTTGTCTTTACTTAGCTCATGTTTAGAATTGTTACCTTATGAAACCACCATTGTAATATCACTAGCTACTACCATGTTGTCTTGAGCTTTTTCATCTTAATCATGAGGCTTAACAATATTATCAACCAAGATTTCTTCATTAAGATCTCCCTCATGCGCTACTACAACTTGATAAACTATCATGTCTTCTTGAACTTCATCTAGATGTTCCTTCTCTTCTTGGATACTTGAGACATCTTGAAGAATGTTTAATTACACCTCTACTATAGCCACCATTTTAACATCTTCATCATAGCCTTCTTGAGGTTAATTTGAAACTGCAACTAAAATTTAAAACTATTCATCATGTTCACTTGAATGTTCCTCATGTGCTCTCCATACAATAGGTCATCCAATGCAAAGAGAGATAGTGGGAGGGCAAGGGGTTCCAACTATTGGGGTATGGGTATCATACTCATTATCAAATGTAAAGTGAGTCATTAATGACTCCCCTTCACTTTCCTTACATACAAAGGATCTTCCTTAAAAAATGGAGATGTTGGATGGGAAAAATGGCTCATTTGGTGAAGTGGGATGAATAAACTCATGAGTTGGTTTGGGGTATGAAGGAGTACTCTTCCAACTTGAAATTTTGGGGATAATGGGATAATTTAGGAACTTTTGTGGAAGATTAAAATAAGCTTTTGCTAAACTTTTTTTATTCTCCTTTTTCCATTTAACAATCATCCTATGAAATTTTAATATACCTTCACCCTTATGAATAATTCCAACTTGAAGAGTGGATGAGGGGCTCAAGAAACTTGGAAAATTCCTTAGTTTGGATTCTAAAACTTTATCCCTCTCTTGATTTTGAATTAGCATATGAGGAGTTTAAATAACTTGAGGAAGCAAGTTTCCAAAAAAATTCTCTTCTTGATCAATTATTGCAAGCTTGGCCTTAACATCAATAACAATTTGGGATAGGCTAAGACCAAGAGAAGGATAACTTGGAGAAAAAGGGGGTATATAGGGCTGATGGCATGCCTAGAAAGGTTGGTATGAAGGTTGAAAATCTTGGTAAGGTTTTTGAGGAAAGGAAAGATATCATCCTTGGAGGTAAGGCTAGTTAGATTCATAATTAGAGCCATATGAGGGGGAAATGGGATAATTATAGGGCTGGTATGGCTCTTCATAGGGTTGATATGGATCATTAACTTGGATCAATTTGAAACCTACTTCAAACTCAACCATGAAAATTCATGTGGAAAGCAAAAACAAAGGGTAATTACTTGAAAAGGATACTTGGATTGTTAAAACCATCTAAATGAACTTAGAGTCACCATTGATGCTTGTAAAAATACCTCTAAAGGCTGATATATTGAAGTAAAACACCAAAAGTCATTCAATATATGAGGTACTTTGAGTACTTGTCCCACTAGGCATGCCAAAAATTGTTGTCATTTTGAGTTTCACCCTTTAAGGAAGTATTTCAAGTCTCTTCACTCAATTGATACAATGGGAACTCTTTAAGGCTGTGGGTGGCCTATGACTAAAGAGAACCTATAGAGAGTGTTGACTCCCTTGATGCTACACCTGAACTAACATTACACCTAGTCAAAATTTTAAGGAAAATGGAGAAATAAATCATGGAAGAAATGACTAAACGACATGATGCACCAAATTATAGTTCTCCTCTACTTGTTTGTGATTGCTACTATGGACTGAAATAAGATTGAAATTTGATTTCACAACTCTAAATAGCCCTTCTAACATAAGTGTTTAAATATGGAAATTATAGCTAATGCATTAATCAAGAGATCTAAAATAAGACACTAGTGAATATTTCTAAACTTAACTTTTGTAAGACTACTTGACATACACCATATGACCCGCAAGAAGAAGAATTACTCATAAAGAGGCAAGAATGAAGAGGACAAATGCAAGGAATTTGAAGACTCTCACTATCATTCATCAGTAATTCATTATAATAACATTAAATTAAATATGGAGAAGGCATGAATAAAATTGTATTCAATTCAAAATCAATAACCAATATTAATTTTGGTAGAAATACGCCATAACCAACTAGAGGATGATTTCAAGTTCACCTACAAGATTATATATAGGAGAAGAGAAGGGTGAGAAAGAGAATGTGGACATGTAATAAGTTCATCATGGATCTTATAAAATCATTATTTCAGTTACAGATCTAATGAAAGGTGAAAAAATAGTCATGATTCTTTCTTTAACATGTATTAGCCTTGTATAATGATGCTCTCTTGAGAAGTGGTGTAGGAGTTACTCTTCACCTTCTATGACTCATTATTGATCTGTTGAGACTAACCTTTATTGATTCAGAAGATAAAATAATAGGTATTTACACATGGATTAATTTTTATCCTTTCACCACTTTACACACATTTGAGTATCTCCAAATTTATGTTACAGTGTTGTGTTTGTGTTTGAGAGTTCTTAACACCATGAAGCTAGTAGACTACCTAAGTAACTGGTATTAAAAGCTACCATTAGTCACTAGAATGAGATTGTTTATGACTTTAAGGGTCCACCAAGGATGTAATTATATTTATATATGGGTGTCTCAAATATTCTTATGCCTTAAATGGCCTTAATAAGGTCTGCAACTTCATTTCCTTAATGCAAGTGAGAGGGCAGTCTTCACTTGGTTTAGTCTCTTGATTGAAAAATTGTTATATCACCATGATGAATTATTGGACAGATTTTGGAAGGTTATTACACAATTTAAAAAACATTAAAATCTTCCAAAACTGGTCAAGATACTCTCACACACTAAAACACCATATAAACTAATCAAAAATCGTGATTTCCCTCATGGTATAAATCTGTGTTTTAGATTTTTATCCATAATCATGAACTATAATAAATTTATAAATATTAAATTAAATTAAATTAAATTAAAAAATATGTAAAATAAAATTATTATGAGGTTTTATTTATCAAAACTTAAAACATGCACTTTTTTGTGAAACCTAGGCTTGTATGGCAACCAATAGGCTAGTTTGCTAAGAAATTATATTTTCAGCTCTATAGGGTCTAAATAATTGATTATTTTTTTATTTTAACCTATATGAAACCATATAACCATTAAATCACTATTATATCATGGCCAAGTACAAAAAAATAAATAAAAAAACACTCATTTTTAGGTCTGCAATAATTAAAAATCAAGAACAATGGACCTAGTGAGAGAAAAATGGGCATATATTGATTTTTATGGGGTATAAATACCTCATTAATTTTTTTATATGACATGGAGAGACAAATTAATAAATTAAAATCACTATATACATTTAACCAGACAAGAAAACTTTCTAAAAACACTCTTTTTAGGTCTGTAACATTGACACAGTCAAGCTAGACATGCATACTTCGTTGTCTCTTGGAAATTTGGACCTATATATGATTTTTATAAAAATAAAGGGTATTTATTAGGTATTGATAAATTTATATAAAATATTTAAAACTATTCTATAATCACCATTAATTCTTGAAAACACTTCATAGGTCAACAACCCTGCCTATCATCTCAAAAACAACATAACAATGAGATTTGCTTGCCAACGGAGGTTTGATCCATGGAATTTTTCCTTAGTTTTAGTGTTTTATGGGTTATTAGGCCTATTTTTAATGTTTAAAATTTTATTCTAAGCATTAATTGAGCTCCAAAATATGATTAAGAGGAGAAAATTGAATTGTTAGGGTATTATGGGGTTTTAGAGGCAACACACTTCTTAATGATTGTTCATAAAGCTTTACCCCTCAAACTTAGAAATATTGACATAAAGTTTTAGGTAATATGGGTTAAATTCAACCCATA
This sequence comes from Torreya grandis, assembly GCA_037957365.1. NCBI lineage: Eukaryota > Viridiplantae > Streptophyta > Pinopsida > Cupressales > Taxaceae > Torreya > Torreya grandis. The sequence continues at coordinate 426,123 of JARHVA010000319.1, read as the reverse complement.
AGAGCATTTTACCTGTTGTATCTTATCCTCCATGAACCAATGTCATGAAACTAACCTTTCTTTCTTGCTAATGACCTGATGGATTTCTTGAGCAATCTTTTACATTTTTTGAGCTTGCACCTTCAGCCTGAGCATGGTTTTTGGCCTAACAATGGGGGAAGAGGATTTTTTATGTATTTACTACCTTGTGCCTTTATCCACTTGGCTTGAGACACTTGATATAAGGTAGAAATGTATAAAATCTCATCCAAACATGCCTTTTCTTGCTATGAAACATGTTCATTGGAATAATGCCCTGTTGTAGCTTCGTGTAAGATGTCCATGGAGTTTTATAAGCTTTAATAATGATATTTTAATGCCTAAAGAGCCTATTGATCTTCATTTCTATCCATTTATCACCTTATGCCAAGTTTAGATATTAAAATAATCAATAAAATAGTTTTTTATATGTGAGTAATGTTGGAAATGTATGGAGTTAGAATTTTGACTGAGTGTACATGCGTAATGAAATACAATATGACATTAATAAAATGTAAAATGATCTAAAAGAACCTATTTCGACCTCTACACATGATGTTGACTCTTCACATTTGAAATCTCTTAAGATAATCACTTTTTTGCATTGCAACAAGCAATAAAACAAAACAAAGTGAAACCTTAATTTCTCCAAAAATACCTTACAATTTTCTAAAACCTTCATAGATTTCCAAATATAAGGTTAGACAACTCGAACATTTTTAGAACATACCATGATCATGGATGGCTCAATTATCCAACATTGTTCACTAGATGGCAAGAGGCTCCCATAATTATAAATTTCAAATATATTATAAGTGCACATTGAGAAAAATTATTTATTCTTCCCAATTTTGAGTACATAAGACCAAACTATCCCTGAGTTAGGTCTAAATACCACAAAAGGTCACAAGTCATTATTTTTAACACAATCACACTAGGATTGCACTAGTATTGTACACACACCATAATAACATTGGATAACTTCATGGATTTTTAGCCCTCTTTGGTGTATTGATATGTAGGTAATGCTTAAAACAAGGGGGTTTTAAGTCAAGCATAATCCCATACCCTTGCCTGTTTCCTGCACTTTTATAGCATTTTATTCTTCTTTTTCATTAAGCTAGGGTTTCTGAGTGAAGAATAAGGTACATAATGGCTCTTTCAATCAAGAAAATATATTTATATATACATATAGGATCTAAATTTGAAGTTTCACAGATCAAAATTTATAGAAAGGTAAAAATCCCTAAATTATGTTAGCACACCCTACAAACAATAGCGTAAGTTGACCTAGTTCAAATAGCATAACCTTATATGAGGATAGAATGAAACCTTATTCTTGATTCAAAAAAATCTCACATAGCCTCAAAATGAATTTCACAATCACTATTGTAGTCCTATAGACCTAACTTCAAACTAAGACATCCATTTATTTATACTTTTCCCTTTTAACATATTTCTAAAATAGTAAGTTGTAAATCATTCATGTGTATTTATTATATATCTTATACATTATGATTTACTCAATAGTTTTTATTAATTATATTAATACTTCTTAACTCTAATTTTGATAAAATAACTTGAATTAGGATCAATTTATATTTTAAAAACTAAATTATGAAATATCTAAAATTATTTGTGTTAAATGTCTTAAGAAAATTTCATTAACTTTGACATAAATTATTTTTAGCCAACTCTAATGAAAAATGATTCAGTAAAAACATTTTCAATTTTTTTACATTTTTTCATCCAAATGTTCAAAATTAATAAATTTAAATTTTTGAAAAGCTAATGACTCGAACACAAACAACTTGACATATTTCTTAACACAAATTATGGCGATGCACATTGAATCAATAAAATATTCACCCAAAGTTAGTTGATGTTAATAATTAAGTTGTATCAATTTGGATGACACAAATTATGTCATATAAAATAAAAATAATTATAGGAAAAAAATGGTCTGATTTAGACACAAATCCTAACATGGAAATATACTAGTGCAAAAAATATTTCATAGATCGATTCAAACTCTTATATACTTCAAAAGTGGTTATATGGATTAAAAATATGAAAAAGAGAAGGATAACCATTATATTCTAATGATTATTTGGAAATAATGACATCCATGAAAACCACTACCACCTAAACTACATAAATAATTTATAGAGCAACTTGTTATTCACTAGTTGTGTTTAAATTTAGAGGATAATCATTCAAACAATATGAAGACATTAAAAATGAAGGATTGGACATAGTAAAAGGATGTGAAGATTCAATATGTTAAAAAAAATTATATAAATGACTAGCATTGTTTTTGTAACTCTATGAATACTTTTGTAAATGACATGACATCATGAAGGTGAAATAAATATTCACAATGTGGTTATAAAAAAATTATTGTGTGGAAAGTTTTGAAAAGATAAGAGTCACTTATTATTATGTAGATAGGCCAAATGAGTAGTGAAAATGACAAAAATTTCATCTAAGGTAAACTAGATTATGTTGGTAAGATAAAGGAGATAATAAAATTTTGACTATAAAAGTTTTGAATTTTTGATATTTAAGTGTACATGGCACCTTTTGACCAAATTTGACCCTGTAGGTCAAATTGGGACCCCTATAGGTAAAAATTTGATATTTAAAGGTTTATATGGGGTTTAATATTTTTTCATGGGGTGTATTATAAGTTATTTGATTTCATTTAATTCCATATTAGTCTTGGCCTTGGTGTAATTATTCAATATATCATTTTGAGTCATTTAGAAGACATTTAGGGGTCATAAATGCAAGTAGCATGGTTTCCAAGGTGACCAAGTGTATTAGTCTCTTTTAAAACATCAAATAAATTAGATTACCTATTATTAATGTCAGTTCATTTAAAATTGTAAGTTATCTAACTAAAAATTAAGAAATTAACTAAACAAGGAAGAGTTTGGCACTTGTATGGCACATGGGGGAGTGTGACACATGGGAGGATGTTTTTATTTGAATATTTATATTCCTAAGACTAATTTACATGCTTTAAATTCTCTGGAAGTGTCATTTTTTAGCTAAAACCATTCTGCTCCTTTGCCCTTCTAGACACATATAAGTGGTCAGCAAGTTTGTGCTTGGTACAGATAGTTAGAGACATTTCAGGTAAAACAAAATTGGGATGTGGTAGTACACTTAGATATATAAATTTATATAATAATATTTATAATATTGGTCAAATATGGTTTATGAATCATCCCTAACAAGTTGGTTGTGTTTTTATACTTGCCAATCTGTGCACCCTACAGGTTTTGCTCTTGTTTGGATGATTTCTTACAATACAGTTGTTGGTATTTATTAAAAAGGATACTTAATCCATACTATAATTATTTAAATGTTTTTTTTTATCATTTCAAAGTGTTTTTAGGGGCTAAGCATCTTATGTTGCAAGTGAAGACACTTTTCTCTGTAACAGGCAGGTTTCCACCTTTTTTTAGATCCTCATGCTTTAGTAGTGATTATAGGGGTGGAAATAGGTTCATAATCATGTTAATAATGTCATATTAATTCCATTTACCTTCCAATATATTTATATAATCAATACTTGATGAGGATACAATCACAAGAATCATACAATCAACATACTCTCTAACTCTCCTGCACATGTGCTCTCATGGAGAAAGTCACATTAGAAAGGAAGTGTGAGAGATTGTACTGGGATTTGAAACATTCTGAGTTTTCATCTCATTATCATGAGAGGAGGTTAAGTGACTTTAAAATCATATTCTTTGGTAGATTACTCCAATTCATGCTTACTACCTACATACTAGTCAAGATGCACATATGGGTATCCCTGATGATGTCACATTGAGATGGAGAATTTGGGAGATTTTTAAATATTTTAAGATTTTTAGGAGTCAATTTGAAAACTTGGTGAGGTTTTTTAATTGATCACCATAATTTTTTTCTACTCACTATCCAAGGTTTATACATATTGCCTATATGTGAAAACACTCACCTACATGTGCCATTACAAAGCCTTGAAGGTACTTCTATGGAATATTGGAGAATGGTAAGGTTATATTTAAAATCGTATCATGTGGGAAAGCTTAAGGGAAACTTATTTGAATCATAAAATAGGAAAGTGAATGTGTAATTGCCTTTAAACACAAGATGACTAAGTTCATGGAGATTATCTCAAAAATTTGAAAACAGAGGTCCAACCCATTTTATATATATCTTGTAACAAGGTCAACAAGAGTTTTGAGGCATCATAATGGCCATATATTGAACTCTATACATAGGAGATAATACATGAAAAATATGTAGGTTATAAATTTAGTATAAGATAGAAGTTGGAGGTCCTAAAGATGCCTTTTAAAGCATTTAAACCCTGCATTCATATCTACAGGCATTCACTTTTAGGTGACCATTGACATCCTAAAGAGAAAATGAAACATACATTCATATTTGGAATGAACCTAATAATTTAATGATGAAAAAATAAACATGTATATCATTAGTATAAGTTTCATATGTAGTATTTCAAACCTCATGAACACCTGCAGGTGTCCCTTCATAGGAAAATATGCACCAACAGCTAAGTAGGTAGACATTGACCTAGGCATGGTGTCTTGGAAATGATTTAGATTATAAAAAGTGAAAAAAGGTATAATAATATGATATGTGACCTTAAATATTCAATAAGGGTCTTAAAAAACTATGATAATAGGCACAGCCACCGATGGTCACCCCAACCGTTGATGGTCACCTGTGGCACCAAAAACTAGCAACCTAATTTTGCCCACCTACACCCAATAAAATATAGTTTTATATGTTTTTTATCAATCACAAACCTCTTTTATATTTTCTAAATCATACCCCAACCTCTTAGCATTAATATTAATTAGTTTATCACTAATTTGATCATTTCTAGTCTATTTTCTTAGCAAGTATTCTTGTGTCCATTTATAGTAATATTCTTTAATTGATGCAAGTAACTCATTTTTGGTTTTATTTAATTGATTATTTTAAATATGTGGATTTATATCCCTAATTAAGCCCTTACTTCTGAGATCTAGATATCACTAGGCAATCCACCTATCTGTCTAACAAACAAGTTTACTTTAGTACTTTCTTATCTGTAAGTCTTCCTCCCAAGATAAATAGGAGCTATTCACAATATTTTGATTCAATGTGTGCCCAATGAAATAAGTTTCTCAACCATACCTGTATCAAATTTCTTTTCTCTCTTTCTTTAGAAATTAAGTGAAAATTTACATGAAATATTTTGGAACACCCAGTGGGACCTAGAGTCTTCACTCACATCTTCTTAGCATTTGTATGCTCTTCTCTCTATTTGTGCACATAATAGAAACTAAAATTTATTTTGGGTTTAAAATCAACTGCATCCATTACTTGATTTTAACATTAGTTCACTTTGAATTAAATCATAGTAATCTTATTATAGCACCACTTTTTGTTGCACACACTAACCATACCACTTTCATCAATCAAACATCAAAATAATATGAGACAAGGCCCGACTGGGATTTCATCACCTAACAGTTACCTTACCCTTTCTTAGTGATCTTATTTGGAGGTCATTATCAAGGGATAAACCAAATCAAATATTTGGTTGAGTATAAACTCTAGATACCAATATATATTGGCTAAGCACCTGATACTCTTATTACTATGAGACCGTGAAGTAAGGGGGTAGGCCCTAATACCAAGCCACATATTGATTTCAATACAAATTATTTTGAGCACATAAATAACCTAAACCCAACCATAGACTACTTTTATAGTACCTGATCTACAAGCCAACTTCTATCACACATTCTCATAAACTAAGGCATAAGCCAAAAGTGAGATTAAAACTAACCTCTAGGCTTAACGCACTTCATAGTGTGTGTCTTGATTGCCCTGATCATTTTTTTGTCTTCTTTTTGTTTGAGTGGTGAGATTGTTCTTGTTTTCTCTCCCCTTTTTCTTGTATGTTTCTCACTTACCAGCAGCAAAGATACCTATTAGAGTAGAACCCATCACTTTAATCAACCTCTTCTACCTCCTCATCTATGGAGTATGTCTCTAAGTTAGAATATTCACCTCATCCATTGGGAGGTCCTAATTTTCCTTAGATATTTCCCTAAGGAGACATGGATTTTACCACTTTTTTAGACAACAATCCAATTGCCTTTCAGCACTATCTTAACACCTCCCCTCACTATATCCTAGTTTCAACTCCACCTCAAGATCCTCCTTATGGCATGTCAACCCACCTTATGAAGGGTATCCATGTTGTCATGATCACCACCCAACCTTCGACCACCTAGACATAATTGTCTACCAACCTCTCTGATGCCATAACTAAAAAGCAACCTATCCAACCAACTAGTACCTTTACACCTTCTACCCCTAATAGTGACTCCTCTACCTTGGGGATAAACCAATAATTAACCCATCATAATCCACTTGTTGTTGGAGCATCTACCACCAGCACTACCAACCTTCCCTCTATCAAACCTAAACCATTGGTTAATACCCCTTTACCAAGCTTGGGGGTATCTATCCCTTCTACTTCACCACCCATTAACACAAATGTCACTACCTCACCTCTTGTCACCAACCCAACTACCACCCATACCCAATCCACATGGACTCCTCAGTAGTTACTCATTGCACCCAATTTAGGATACATCCATATCCCACAAGGGTATATACCCACTACCCAACCACTATCATCTACCTACCCTACCCAACCTATAACATCTACATTCCAATATATGGTAGCCTCTCAACCACTAAACAATTACTAATATGTTTCCCAACCTCAACCACAATATCAACCTTACAATCCCTTTGGTGCACCACCTCAAACTAACCTAATGAAAATTCTCATGGACAAGATGGCCAACCTTGAGTCATACATTTTAGGGACTCATAACATCCTATCCTATGATCAGATTTCTAATGAACCTATTCATCCATTTGTCCCCATCAAACCTTACACTCCTCAATGGGATCTTCCAAAATTTACCAAATTTCAAAGCAAAGAGGACCTCCAACAACACCTTAAGGATTTTGGGCATGCATGTTACATGATTACTTATAATGATTCCCTTCTCCTTCGAACCTTCCCCATGTCTTTATCCAGCCCAACACTCAACTGGGATAGTTCCCTCACCAAAGCATTCCATCTTTTCTTTCACCCAAATAGCACAAGTCTTCTTAGATCACTTTTACATTAACATTTCCAAGAAGGTCTCTATCATGGACCTCTATTCTATCAAGCAATTTGATAATGAGTCCATTGCTGATTTTGTCACCCATTGGAGAAGCTTGATTAATCATATTTCATTTTCCCTGCCTCAACCTGAACTTATAGAATTTTTTGCTTGAGCCTATGCCAAACATATATCTTCTACACTATGTGTCCAAAGCTTCAAAACTTTTGATGAGGATTTTATCATGACATGTAAGCTAGAAAACTAGGCCATAGATGAGGGTAAATTAAAGTTATAAAACAAGAACTCTACCTTCAAGACCAACAAAACCTCTTCCTCCAAACTAGGCAACCAAGTTAATACCATAACCAAGACCAGGGGAACTATGAATGTCATCATCCATAAAGCCACCCCTCTACCCAATATCAATCAAAAAAATTCTCCTGTTACCTCTAACCAAAATACAAGGAACCTAAATTGAAGTAACCAAAAATAATTCACTGCACTTGGAGAATATTATACCTTAGTTTTGGAGAAGCTACTAAAAGCTAACCTTATACAACTTCCACCCATCAAACCTCCCCAATGGTTTGATTCTTCTCATTCAACACCTGCTTGGTATAATGACAATGATGTATGTGCTTTTCATCAGGTAATTAGAAATGATGTCAGTCGATGTAATCCTCTCAAGAATGTTATTCAAAGTCTTATCGACAAAGGGGAACTCATGTTAAATAATCCTAATACCCCTCAAAATCAAACACTTGACATCTTCAAGAAACCTTTTCCCAACCATGCCCCTATCAAATCTAAGGATAAACAAGATGAATATTCTCATGATGCCCACATGGTCAATATGGTACTCAATATGCCTATCATCCAACCTACCTGTTATTCCCCCACTTCATCTACCAAGGTGGTGAAGTCACTTTCCCTTCCTTCAAAGGCCCAAACCAAGGAGGTTCCTTTTTCCTTTGCTTCAATTATAGAGGCTTTAAAATCATCAATCACCCATTTAGATAGACAACTTGAACATATAACCATTCCTATCCCACCATCTCCTCTAACTACAGACCAAGCCAAACTATGGACATTGTGCCCAAGGGAGCAATTTTTTCACAAACACCCTTCATGGAGTGGCCACCTAGCCTAAACTTACCTCCCTTACTTGAGGAAATGAATGAGGATATCAAACGCCCTCCTCAACTCATAGGTGTTTCCTCAACACCCACTACCCAAGAGGCCAGACTAGTATACAAACCTTTTTCCAAACTTGTTCAAAAGTTAGGTATGTATACAAAACTAGACATGGATCAAACCACTTTTTGGCAACAATTAGGGCTTCCCTACCTCAAAAAACCTAAACCTTATATCACACCTCTCACAAAATAATCCATAATCTCTCCACTACCTCTTAAATGAAAAACCCCTCACCTTCTCAGTCAACTAACATAGCTGCCTCTCCAATAAACACACCACCAACCAAATATTTCAAAGCTCTTGGTGCCTTCCCTACTCAGATTTTGGTTCACCCATCCTTAAAAGTGGAATTAACCCTACCCAAGCATATACCTAGGTCTCAACCCATACCAACCAAGGGGATAAAACCATTAAAGGGATTCATGACCAAGACTCTACCTCCCTTTATCTTGCCCTTTATCTTAGGGCCTCATCCTTCCACTTTACCTAAAAGGCAACCCCCTTTCAACATATGTCACCCACTGCTATTGGTTATGCCAACCCACTTATTGTATAATACACCAGTCCTTCCTGAATTTCCAATAATTAGACCATCAAGATCAGCCACCCTAACTACCAACATACCCAAATAAAATCTATCCACCAGAACCACCTTATCAAAACCATCTCTCACCCAACCTATTTCCACTAACATGCCCATATTACCAACCAAAACCACAATCCTTAAACCTTATTTACCTCTATCAGAATATTATACAACCATTTTTCAAATATTACTGTAGACCTCCTACATCACATTACCTCTTATCAGACCTTTTGATCCTCTTGGTTTGAAGCTAGCCTGGTATAATGACCATCAAATCTACTCCTATCACAAGACACCTAGGTATAACATGAAGAATTGAAAATATATCTAGACCATTATCCACCAATTATATGATGAGGATGATCTTTTACTAGATGAGCTTCCATCTATTCCTCTATAAAATCACCTAATAACCATTCACTAATGAACACCTAATCCTCCACTATCACCTCAGAGTGACCAAGAGCCTACCCAACCTCATATCCCACATTTCCCTCTATCCATACTATTAATGTGGCCACATGATCATAAAAAAAATATAAAGGAAAATCCAAAGTGTCCATTCCATGGACATACTCACCAACTCATCCTAAAACAAACCTAACCCAAACCTCCACGTCTGTAGTTAAGCCCAAAGTTGCCATCTTAGGCACCTCAGAGGCTAACCCATCTAAATCCATCAAGAGGGTCATTCTTAAATAAATTCACTATACCCTAGCTAATATGAGCCTCTAAGAGATCATTTCCACCTCACCTTACCATCATCAGGCCATGATTGAGACTATGCAAGCCATTAAAGTCAGACCAGGGGATTCCCAACCTATAGAGGCCTTCATAGTCTCTCTCCAACTATCTACCCTTATTACCTTCAAGGACTCAAAAATACCTTATATCCATTCTAAGGACCCAGATCCCCCTCTTTTTTTATAGCCCACATCAACTAAACCCACATTAAATGGGTTATGATCGATGGGGGAGCTAGTATCAACATCATCTCCTCCCACACCTATAACCAACTCAATCTACCAAAAAATGTCATGTTTAAAACTTTAGTTATCCTTAGATCCTTTAATTGCACTATGAATACCACCTTGGGAACCATCATCCTTCACAATCATCTAGGACCTCGTACACTCCCCTAACTCTTCTATGTGGTCAAAGGTGAATTCTAGTACAATGTTTTACTAGGGAGACCTTGGATTTGTGACATGGGTTGTGTACCTTCCACCCTCCATCATTGTGTCAAGTTTAAACATGAAGATCACGTTATTACCATAAAATTTGACCCTATCCCTTTTATAGCATGTAATATGACCTACTGACCTAATGACATTCTCTTACCTCCATCAAAAGCACCACACAAATCTACTATCAAGCCCTCACCCATGAAAGCTGAAGCCATTATTTCCCCTTCCACTGAGGCATCTACCAGTTCATCTATCCCTATAGACCATATACCGACCACTAATCCTTTAGAACCCACCTTTAAATGCCTTACCCTTGGAAAATACTTCCTCCTCACCCTTGACACCTTCTAAACTCCCCAAGAATATAAAAAGCACAACAACCAACTAGGTTATGACCCAAACATTGGAACCGTTACCCCCTTAGGGCCTCTGAGTTGTCAAACCCACTTTATCTATGGGGGAATTGACAATCCACTTAACATTTCCACCACTCCCTCTTCACCTCAACCATTCACCTGTATCTCTCTTATTTGGACAACCCAAACTTTTCCAAACTATACCTTCACAAGTGTGCCAAGAAGGGATTTGGTTTAGGATGATATGAGAAGGGCCCACACATGTTGACCTTGATTGAGACCCAAAATCCTCATGATAAGCATGGACTTGGTTTCATTCTAACCAATAAAAATAAATCCAAACAAACTACCCCTACCATTGTTGAAGAAGAGACCCCTTCCTCACCAACACCCCCTCCACCTATGGGTGAAGATGAGGACATCATCCCCCCTAACCTTTTTTTTTGTAAACATGATTATCCTCAACCCCCTAACTTATCAAAAATAAGGGGCACCCATATCCATCCCTTTAAGCCATCCTAAACTGGTAGGAGAAGACTCTCCTTCCATTCACATTGTCTGTGCTAGGATGATGATTCCATTCTCACCTACCTTGGTGTACCTGATTCCTCCATCTACAAATCCTTATCTCTGAAGACCTCAACCATGTTGAATAAACCCAACATTGATATTGACATAAGCACTATGGACAACCCCCATGTTTTCAAATTAGGCCAAACTCTAACCCTTGAGGAACTACATGACTTATCTACCTTCCTCTAGGACCATGGTTTTGAATTTTACTGGTCATATATTGACATGCCCAGTATTCACCCAACCATTTCCACCCATAACATTGTGATTAATCATGATGCCAATCTTGTCTGATAAAAATTGTACCAAATGCATCCTTGTATAAATCACCTTTTCAAACAAGAGATCTAATTCCTCCTTTCTATCAACTTCATTCAACTCATTGATTATCCTCAATGGGTTTCAAACATCGTTCCTATCACTAAATCCACATGGGGACTATGTATCTATGTAGAATTTCATGAGCTCAACCTTGCCTACCTAAAGGATGACTTTCCTTTACCTAGCATTGACCAACCTATTGATCTTATGGTAGGCCATGAGATCTTTTCACTTATGGATGAATTCTCAAGTTATAATCAAATTTCAACTACCCCTAAAGATCAACACAAAACTACCTCTATAACCCCATAGGGGAATTTTTTTTACAGAGTCATGCCCTTCGGTCTTAAGAATTTTGGTGCAACCTGCCAACTTGTCATGACCTATATTTTCCATGACCTTATCCACATAATCATTAAAGACTATGTGGATGACCTTATTGGTAAGTCCAAACTTCATAAAGACCACTTAACCATTCTCAAGATTATCTTTGAGTGACTTATCCATTATCATGTCTACCTCAATCCCAAAAAGTGTAATTTTGGGGTCTTGTTAGGAAAACTTCTAGGCTTCATCATTTCCCTTCAAGGAATTGAGGTTGACCTACCCAAAATCAAAGGCATCCTCAAGATGCTACCTCTAATGGATCTTAGATTACTTTGTAGTTTATAGGGGAAGCTCCAATCCATTCATCACTTCATCTCCCAGCTCTCTGATTGGTGTCAACCCTTCTACCACCTCTTAAAAACTAACATCTCTTTAAAGTGGAATTTTGATTGTCAAAAGGCCTTTGATTCAATCAAATAATACCTTCTATCTCCACCTATCCTCACACCTCCTAAGGATGACCAACCTTTCTACCTTTATATCTCTACCACTGACCATTCCTTAAGGGCAATGTTTGCCCATCAGGATGAATAATGCAAAGAGCAATCTATCTATTACATTAACTAAACACTTGTCAAGTATGAGACTCGATACACACATACTAATAAATTATGCTTGGCTCTAGTCTTCATAGCCACCAAAATTCACCACTACCTTCTTAACCACAAAAATTTTGTCATAACTAATACTAACCCACTCAAGTACATGCACTATAGACCATACCAAAACCAACATATGGCCAAGTGGCTCATGTTTTTAACTGAGTTTGACCTTGAGTTCCTCTAATAAAAGTTGACTAAGGGGCAAGTCATTTTTGACCGATTGGCTGATGCACCCCTAACAAACAACCAAACTCATCTAGAGTTTTCATATGAGTCTATCGTAAGCCTATCTCAAGGGGATTTAACCAATAAATTAACCACATTTTTCTATGGTTCCAAATGTTAGTGTGGTGGGGGAGCTGGTATTATCATTATCCCCCTTATTAGTGAACCACTTCCTTTATCATTTAAACTCAACTTTGAATGTATCAAAAATGTGGTCAAATATGAAGCCTTAGTAATAGGTCTCCAAATAGCCTTAGTATTGGGAGTCAAAATAATCAATATCTTTGGTAACTCCTAACTTATGGTCAACCAAGTCAATGGCATTTATTAGTGAAAGAATGAAAAGATGCAATTTTATAGACAACTAGTTATAGAACTCCTAGCATCCTTTGAACACTACCATATTAAAACCACCCCATGATTTACCAGCAAGTTCACTGGCACCATGGATTCTCTTACCTTACAGATCTTATCAACACCCTCAGACTCCAAAATTTTAATCATTATCCATCACCTCACTGAATCTTCCTACACCAAATCAGACACTCCAACCATCTTTAGTGTGGAAGAGATTTTGCCTAACTTTTGGTATCAACAAACCTTTGACTACCTTCACCTTGGCATAGTTCCTTCTGGCCTCTCTAGGAATGCCCATTGGAAATTTATTTAGAGCACCTCCCATTACACCATTCTGGGAGGAATTCTTTACAAACATGATTTTGATGGCCTCCTATTCTATTGCCTTCATGGTCCAAAAGACTCTCATGCTATCAAGGAGATACATGAGCGTATATGTGGGGGCCACTTTAGTGAACTCACTGTGGCTAAACACATCCTCTACCTAGGTTATTATTGGCCCACCCTTAACTAAGACTATTATAATTATGTAAAAAAGTGTGTTAAGTGTCAATAACATGCTAATTTACATCATGCACCTAGTAATAGTCTTCACATTTTTGTGAATTTTTTGTCCTTTTCATAATGGGGTCAAGACCTTATCGATGAAATCAACCCCCACTTTTCACAATGACATCATTCTATCATTACAATAACTAAATATTTTACCAAATGGGTAGAAGTTATTCCTCTTGTCTTGATAAAAGCTGAAAAAATGGTTGAATTTATCACCCATTACATCATCTGCCATTTTGGTGTTCCCCATAAGATCATCACTGACAATGGAAAATCCTTCAAAAACAAAAAATTCCAAGGCCTTTGTGATGTATTTGGTATTAAAATTATATTTTAATCACCTTATATTGCCCACAAGAAAATGGATAAGTCAAAGCCTCTAACAAAACCCTTAAAAACATGCTTACCAAAATGGTTAATGCCTCAAGTCAGGATTGGCACTTTCACATCCCTTTAACCTTATGAGAATATCATACTAGCATTTGAACCCCTATATGTGATACACATTTTTCTCTTGTGTTTGGAGTTGAGGCTGTATTGCCTCTTGAAGTCCAAATACATTCTCTTTTCATATCTTTGCACGATCTTATTTTAAATAATGACTATCATCAAGGATGTCTAGCTCAACTTGAGTTACTATACGAGCATCATTTGGTCACCATTTCCCATCTCTATGTCTATGAATAATGAATCAAATGTGCCTATAACAAACACCTAAAAGTATAAGAATTCAATATTGGAGATCTTGTTCTCAAGGAAAATCAACATGTAACTAATATGGAGAAAAGAAAAAGGGGCAAATTTACCTTCAATTGGCTTAGACCCTACATGATAACCCATAAGTATGGATCAAGAGCTTTTCATTTGTCCTCCCTTAAAGGAAAACCAGAACTTGATCCTCTCAATAATTTTCATTTGTGTCCCTTTTATTGTTGACTAGGGATCACAATCATCACTTGTCTAACTTAAGCTCATCCCTTGCAACCGTATTCATTTCCCTCTTTTTAGGGGAAACTGACTACAAATGAATCATGTGATTATACATCATAGTCATTACCTAATCTTAAACTTTGTGTACCATGGCTCTATCCATGGCATGATTCTCATAGTACTTCCCATCTCTTTGAGGTCAATTCATATGGTCATATTCACCTATACCCTTTTTTCACCGATTGGGCCTTCATGTCAACCTAATTTTACCTTCATAAAGGTAATCCATTAAACATGTATAATAAAGTCTACGTCAAAAAATATATATATCAAAATTCAAAAACAAATCATGGTTCATCTTTAGCATTCATAGACTACTCCCTTAAAGGACAACTATTAAACCCTTATCTAAAATTGTAAAACATAAGGTGGACTGTTCCCTTGAAGGACAACCATCAAAAGTATTTTAAATGAAAAAATAAACTTAGACCACTCCCTTGAAGGATGGATACATAATGCATTTTTCAAAGCTAAATTTTTTTTGGAAGCTTCCCAAATTGATCGGCTTCCCCAACCCTAAAAATAAAATCAAAATAGAAAAAAAAACCCCAAGCAAAAATCATTTTTTTTAAAGTTGCAATCAACTCTCATAAATGAAATAATCTTAGATAGCATAAATTGACTCTCCTTAGTATAATCAATATATAAACATACACTTATTTATACTACCTCTTTGGAAACCTACAAAAAAGGCATACTAGTCTCACTGACATTTCTAGTTTCACCCATTCTCCCTCCACATCTCATGTGCATGGGACTATGAGATTACTTGACACAATGTGATCAAGATACCTATTTATCAACTTAAGCATGCTAATGCAAAGCATCTAAAAGACTTCTCTTCACTAAGCCAATCCAACTTTGGGTTTCGAGTCGATCCTTACCAATAAAAAGGCATTGTGTTCCTTTTATTATATTTTATTAGTTCATGTGGATGTACATCTCATGATTATTATCACTTTCCTACACATCTATCTTATTACCTAATTGATTCATGTATTTTTATCTTTAAGATCATGAACAACAAACATCACATCAAAAGCATGAACATTATCAACTGTGTCAACAAGCAACACCATCTATCTCTCTATGCACCAAACATAATGTAAGCATATCACAATAGACCATAAACATCAACCTATCCATTTACAATTATCACATCATATGAACCTATAAGCATATCATTACACCAATATAAGCATAAATCAAATCAATGAGTAAGACATCATAGAATATACCATTTACCATTCCATCCATATGACCATAAATAAAACCATTACATTATCATTTAACATACATCCATCAATCACACATCCTATAATATCCATGAACAAAATAACATCATAACTATCTTTATAGCATCACATGCCTAAGCTACTAACTGGAACACTAACATCATACACTACAAGTCAGGAACCATAATCATAAACATAAGCACCACATGAACCATAAGCATCTATCATATATACCATTGAAAACAATAAATCATATACATTGAATCATCAAAAAATAATACATATAACAATGTATCAGATCTCTCAAAAAAATATACATCTCACTACATAAGTGCATAGGTTGATATCAAAATAGTACATCATAATAACACATCTAAACATCATCATGGGCCTATACCACTAACATTGGCCCCATTTATGCCTACACTTATGCGTAATGGTGGTCCCCCTAGGACCTCTACCTGACCCATTATAGTAGCCCACTGACCTATAGTAATTATCAGTGGCCCATCAACCAAACTAGCTCTATACTCTACAAACCTCATGGCCTAGGGAATTTAGTCAAATACCATCACCTCATAGTATCTAAGCTCCTCTATAGTGGCTAGGTACCATGACCATGGAACTATCCCTAGTGGCCCTCTTGCTACTACACCTTATTTATCCCCTTATCTGAGTAAGTCTATATCACTTGTAACATTGGCAAACTAACCTTATAATATAGTGATTTGGCCCTGTAGTGTAGCCACTTGTCCTTGCAACACCTATATCTGAGCCTGGGTCATAGCCAACACTTCCCCTGCCTATCCATCCTAGATGGATGGATTTATGACCATCATCCCCACCCCTCCATCATATCCACCCATGCCTACCACTACATAGATTAATTGGTACCAAGCCATATAACCATCTATGTATCCTACATCATCCATAAGAGCCCTGATAGGAAGCTCCTCAAAACCACCATCTAAAACTATCTAAGTAGGTTGGGGCACTAAAAAATAAACCTCTAAGTCTTACCTCCTATACTGTATATGTGGACCCAATACACCTTATAACAAGCCAAAATAACACCACACCTAATCGAATGGAATCAACTCAATCTTACCGTCTCAGTGGCCCACTATCCACCTATTACTCTACATCATGATGGTCTACCTCCTATAGCTTGGTCAGATGGGAAATGGTAGATATGGCATCCAAGTGATATCCATAGATACCAATGTACCTAAGGTACCTCTGAACCAATTGACATTATGTACTCTACCTCCTACCCCTGATATAGTCACATCATCTCTCCATCTCATGAATCTGATAGGGAACTCGATCTCTATATACCTTGGCCATGATAATCCCATCAGTCTCAAAACCTAGATGTGCTCATAAGCCCAATAATTAAGAGCTAGGCCCATGATGATACCATATCTCTTATGGTGTCTGAAACCCCATAGCTCCCTATAAATTTGAACCAGTAAAATTGGGACCCAACGAAACACTATCTTCTCAAGCAAAAACTCAACCAAAATAACCAACAATACATAAAGAAACATCCCACTACTAGAATATGAAATCCCAAAGAATGTAACCATGATCATTAACATCATCATAAGCCTCCTCTCCTCTAAAATCCTCTCATATAACATTGTGTAGCTAAACCCTCTAGAATGCCACTAGACCTAGTCGATATCATCCTCATATAGATACTCCACATACTCATCTTACTCCTCTTTCTCTATTTGGTTTATCACCTCACCAAAAAGTGGAAGTTGAGTGATCCTATGTAAATCCTATGGGAGAATAGCCATCTCCTTAATTGGCAATAAGAAGGTATTGGTAGTAAGATCCCATCTCTTAATGAGTCCTACTATCATTAATGCATCTCTAGGCACATGCTAGTATTGCCTCATCTCTCCTAGCCCAACCTCCTCCATGTGTGCCTAGTCATCTATGGTCATCACCTTGAGAAGCACAAGGAAGATACATGACACACGATCATACATCTAGGTTTACTCCCAAGCCTGCACCAAACCAAATGTTGAGCTTAGTTATTATTACTAGGCTTATCTACCCTACCTTTTGATACTTGACCTATTCCTCTATCACTTTTACCCACCTATCTCACCTTGGCTAAGTTTCCCCCTAATAACCTAGGTTTGCTTCTCAAACCAATACCCATCACCATAATCCATTTACACCTTACACCTAACCTATTTGATCAAATTTTAAGCCGAACCACTTATCTTAACCTTAAATGTTAAACTTTAAACTTGAATACCATACCTAAGCCTTAAACACTTTTAAAAACCCTTCCCTATCCTAGCTATCTATTAGTGGCCATGCTAACTACTGATAGTTGAAGACCCCTAGTTTCTAAGTTATTGATTGTTGATGATCAGACTTGACTGTCGATGGTCACCTATGGGCATTCCATGGCTAGAATGCCCAAAACCCCCAAGGCCAAAAAAATTAAACAAAATTGAAATACACTAACCTAAGTACCCTACCCAGCTAATATGCTACCCAATTACCTACCCACACAATCAATTTGACACTCTTTTGACTAAAACCTCCAAAAACCCTACCTAGGGTATACAAACCAAAATAACCTATTTTCACACTTACCTAACCCAAGTAAATTCAAAACAACAAAATCAAACTACACTACCAATTTTAATGCACCCCCTATCTCATTCCATGACCTCCTTTGTGGTATGAGCCTGTAAGCAAGTGCTTGATTACATCCTTATGATCCTTGTATCATAGACCCATGCAATCACCCATAAACCTCTAGCTAATGAGAAACACCCACCTTAGAAAATACCTTCCTCACAAAATGTTGAAATCACTAGAGCTTAATCAAACACAATGAAATAGTAATAATGACAAAATGATTTTTTTTTTAAATTTTACCCCTACATTTTTAGGGTTTCCCCTAATCATCGATGGTCACCTTCTGGGGACTCTAACTGTTAATGATTAGGAAACCCTTAAAACCCCTAATTCCACTTTTTACTTGTAACCTCCAAATCCTAACATAACTATACCAGGCTCTTGTCTACTTTGGAGATGCCTTTCTCCCACCAACCTGACCAACTCATCACCTCACTATTGGTCTATTTTGGCCCATCTAGCATGCCATTTAGCAACACTTATTACTTAATCCTTTGACTATAATGATAAAATTTCCATGTTGACCCCTTTTGCATTTTGTGCCACTTCATGCATATCAACCCACTTGTGTCTCACCAGGAGCACTACCTACCTTAGATACCTATGACACATGACCCATTTGTGTTTTCCATGGGAACACTTCCTACCTTGGATATCCACCAAAAACACAAAAATAACTTAGAAGACTTATATTTATGAGTGGTCCTAGCCACCATACCTATAGGCAGTCATGTGGTTCACTTGTCACTGGTCTTACTTAGCACCAACCCTTATTTTTACCAATTATGGTAGCCTAGTCTATGCATGATCTTGGTTATCACACCTTTTATTGCATTTTGTGCACAAGTTTGCATCTCAAATTCCCACCCTCATGTCAGCACCTCATGACTAATAATTTACCACTTATCAAACCCATACCCATTTTAGTTTCACCTCATCGACTCCTGGTTTGAGGGGGAACACCTACTTCCACTTTTGGGGAAACCAGACCCTAGACCCATGCTCTATTTTTATGTTGCAACTCATTCATGCAAGCCACACAATAAAAAAGAGAAAAATATAGACACCAAAAATCTACACACCTATGCTTCTAAATGTTGAAATACCCCCAGGGCCCCCTTGAGACCAACCTACACTTATTGGGCCTAAACCAACCAATATGTACTTAGTTTCACCTAAATGAATAACCCTGACCTTCAAGACACTATTCCTATGGACCTTGACTATCGATGGTTAGGGTATCCATTGATAGTCAGGTTTGGGAACCCCTGATCATTAACAGTCAAGATCCACCTTTTAGCCAAGAGCATGTAAACTCCACTGACCCATTTCTAAATATAACCTAGTTTAATTTATGTTATGAGCCTTTACATGCACAAATAATATTTATATGACCCAGTTACACCTTCACTTCCTCCTCTTACTTTTGATTATAAGAGAAAGGAGCCTAGAAGGTTAAATCCATATACAATAATTATTAGGAGCTTAGGTATTTAGGAGTTTTCTTTTGTAGGTTAATCATGTCAATCAATGTCATCAATGTTATAAAAAATTATCATCCATTTTATTGAGATCCAACTTGTCATCACATCTCAACCAAGATTTTAGGTACCGTTACTCTACTAGAATCAAGCTAGATTCCACCAATAGGATAACTACCTCAACCACTCACCTAACTGACTTTTGGTAAGACATGTACTTATTTGTCAATATTCACATGCTTTAAATCCACTTTATAATTAACCCAGCCCTTGCCCAACTCCTATAATTCATCTATGAAATCCCATCATTTAATCTATTGATTAAACCCATAAATACATATTAAACTACCAATGGTCATACCCAAACCACTGATAGTCAGGCATAATCACTGATGGTCACCCCAACCATCGATGGTCACCTGTGGCACCAAAAACCAACAACCTATTTTCACCCACCTACATCCAATCAAATCAAGTTTTCTATGTTTTTGATCACTCACGGACCTATTTAATTTTTTTTAAGCATACCCCAACCTCCTAGCACTAGTATTCACTAGTTTATCACTAATTTGATCATTTATAGTCTATTTTTTTAGCAAGCATTCTTGTGTTCAGTTTTAGTAATCTTCTTTAATTGATGTAAGTACCTCCTTTATGATTTTATGGACATGATTGTTTGAAATGTGTGGATTGAAATGATTATAGGATATATCTATCAATAGGAAATCCACCCAACTATTTATCTAACAAACAAGTTTTCTTTAGTGCTTTCTTATTTATAAGTCTTCCTCCCAAGCCAAAGAAGAGCTCTTAACAATCTTTTGATTCAACATGTGCACAACCAAATAGGTTTTTCAACCATACCCATATCAATTTTATTTTATCTCTTTCTTTATAAATTAATTGAAAATTTACATGAAACATGGTGAAACTCAATAGGTGGTCCAAAACCACAAGAATTACACTCAGGCCTAGTAGGCAAGGTTTAGGCCTAAAGCCAAATGGAGAACCACTTCCACTTCTAGTATGGGGTGAAAATTATAATGGATTAGATAATGTATATGTTGGTATAATAGAGGTATTTAAGCTATTTCGATTCAAGTAAATCCATAAAAAATTCATTTTAGGTTTTAAGACAACTTAGGCCTACTTGGTATGGTTTGGCCTAGTTTTCAAATGGTAGGTCACTTTCATTTCTAACCTTAGGAAAGCTTTCTAATGGATTTGAAACATATTATGGGATCATAATAGACATGTATAATCTTTTTTAATTTAGATAAACCCCTTATAAAGTCACTTTTAGCTTAGAGACAATTCAAGCATGCAAGAAATGTGAAAACAAGCTCGATAAGGTGATTTCAAATGCTCACATCTTTCATGAGGATTTGTATGGAGGTCAAGGAAGTTTATATGGGTTAAAATGGGTCCTAAAATATTCTCTAGTGGGATTTTTTTTCAACTTAAACATCATGTATTTATGAACAAAGCTTAAGAGTAGAATGAGGCTAAAACCCTACCAAACCCTTGCTAGTGACTATTTTGAGAAAATTGAGCAAGTAGTGCACCCAAATGGCATAGTTTTCCTAGAATGATGATTGGATGTTGTATATAAATATTAAATTCTACTCTCCATCCTTTTGGAATATACATAATTATATATATGGGGTATAAAATAGGGTTTTATTAACCTTTTTATGTTTTTTATAGGTTCTAAAAGGAATCTAAAGATGCCAATCACATGGAAGGGAAGATTGAGACTTAAGATAACTCCTCATGATAATTTATTGCTTTATAAAAAGTCATAGGTGCCTCAAAAAATAGCTTCATCTCAACTAATCAAAATTGGCATAGTGAACATGGTAGTGAGAAGGTGAAAAGCTTCAAGTGGGTTGTTTTTAAGGTGTTCTTGATGCCTCTAAGGTCATAGATGGTCTTGAAACATGTAATTAAATTTATTTTATGGATTTTCATGGGAAACTAAACCCAAATTTGAGGCCAAGTGTGAAAGGTGTGTTGACGCAATGGATTGCACCCAGGGCAGGATGCCTAGCTCCTGCCCTTCCACACGTAATAATGGAAACTCCCCTCTCACCTGTGGGACTAACAAAGCTAGAGGATAGAGTCTCTAGATAAGGGCTAGATCCCTATAATGTATCCTTTAGGCCCTAGTTTCTCCTACTCCTAACAAAAAAATGGTGAAAGGGGGGGTTGAAAAGGGAGAGAGAGATGCTAAAAACAAACCCTAAGCCTAAAAATGAAAAGGTGATACACCAGAAAATGTTGACCCACTCAGCCCGAACATACACTTTTCACCAGGAAGAAACACCCATACACTTCATCTGACATGGGAAACTCTTTTGTTTTAGTGAGTTATGGGTCCGTAGAGATATAGGGAGGAAGGAACTACCAAAGGTGCTCTGTGACACACTTGGGTAGCCTCTTCACATGCACCTATATTCCTACTATAGACACTTCTGGCAGACCTATAAAAAAGAGACTTCACAATGCACTAGACATGTTGTAATTGATCTGTGAAAAGCATGAAAGACAATGACTTAACACAAAATAAGAACACAGACATATACTTTAAAGTGCAAGTCTAGATAGAGGTAAAAAATGCTAAGTCCTGATTCAAGGTAAAATCTAGCAGAGCTCTGCCTTACAAGCCTGAGAGATTTTTGGGTAGAGTTTTGCCTTAAGACTGAGAGATGGATTTTTTTTAAATAATAAATTTTACAATATATAGAAAGAGGAAGATAACTTGGCCCTTCCCGAGAAAGACTTTGGTGCTCTTTTTGTAAGCTAGCCCATGTGCACTGAAAGCATCGAGAAGAGGAAGTCATTGTTGTTGATGTCATTCTTCTAGAAGAGGCCTACTAAAACCATGTTGTATAATCACCAAATTTGAATTTGGAATTTAAGAATTAATGTGAAAGCATGGGCTGCACCTCTTTTCTGCAAACAGACTACTCTTTCTAGATATTTATGTGGTTTGTCCCCTTATAAATACAAAAGGGAGAAGACAGGACACGACATTTACTATTTGAATCATTTGGTGATCATCTGGCAATAACTAGCCTCCCCTTTTCCACTTGGACTACTTTGTCTCTTTCTTTACACTTTGTCTTCTTCCTTGCCTTGTCTCTTTTGGGCTCCTTCAGCCCCCTGAGGCTATCTTTCAGTGGGTTGCTGCATTCCTTGGGCTCTTTTTTGGATGGCACTCAAGCATTTTAAAATCAAACAGCTATTTCACCATCTTAAAATTGACATCTGCACACTCATCATTGCTTTTGAATTCCCAATAGCTAGTTTGTCGTGTTTAACTTTGACGTCCTCGGGCCGGCCACCCTTGGACTTTTCCTTTGGCTTTCTTACTTCAGCCTTTTTCTGTAGACTTCTTTTGTCGATCCTTCCCGAAGGGGAAGTGACCCTTTGACTTCTTGAGAAAAATCTTTTTCCTCGGTGAGAGCCCTTTGCAAGGGCATATACCCTTTGGGTGGGTTTCTTACTTCGGGCTTTTCTCACGAGCTTTTTTCGTGGACAATTTTCCTATGGACAAAAAGTCTGCAAGAATTGCTTTGTTCATTCCCTAGAAATTTTACTATGGCCTTCCTCTGAATTTATTCCAAATTTTTGTCCAAAGGAATTCCTTTAGACAAAAAGTTTGAAGAATTATGCCTTCAACAAATTTCCAAAAAACTTACCCTTTGCAACTTTCTTTCCTTGTGGCCTCTTTGAAGTGCTCTCTACCCTCCGCAAGGGCTCTTGAACCTAGAACTACCCTCTGCAAGGGCATCTGGCTTTCAGGAGGCTTGAAATTCTAATTGAACCACTCCTTTGAACCAACCATTGAGCCAATTGATTGAACCGGTTCAATGGATCAAATGATTATTAAACTATCTGATGAACTTTGATTAAACCAAAAACTATTGAACCTTTTGAACTGAACCAAAGCATTGAACCCTGTCGATGAACCTTGGCGATGAACCAACTGACTGAACTGAGTGATTGAACCAAAGCCATTGAACTTTAAGTTGAACTTTGCCGATTAACTTTGCCAATGAAACAAGGCATTGAACCAAGAGCATTGAACCAACGTATTGAACCAAGCTGATGAATCGATGGATTGAACCAAAGTGATGAACTTTGTCGATTGAACTAAGCAATGAACCAAGGCATTGAACCAATTCAATGGTTCAATGGTTTAAAGCTGCTAACTCTTTGAAAGATCATGCCGTTGAACCACTCTTCCATCCTTGAGAAAAAGTGACTTTGAACCATTTTAGCTCTCTTTCCTTATGAATTTATTTAGACAAGAGTCTGAAGAAGCTTTGTAAAACCTTGCACTCCCTGAACTGGTTCTTCAACTATCGAAAGACATCACCTGTAGAGTCCATAGAATTCCTATGGAGTTTGTAGAAAACTTGCAGAGTTTGTAGAAACTTCACTATTGAGTTTGTAGAAATCCAAGCTCTATAGAGTCCATAGAAATGGACCTGTAGAATTTGTAGAAAACCTGCAGAGTCTATATAAATTGCAAGACTCATGAAAAAATGAAAAGTACTGACTCAGAACAACATAAAAAAGAAGGGGGACCAATTTTGGCATATTGGATAAAAAATGGTCAACAAATTGGTGACTCCCAGGGGAAGCATGCCTACTATGCTTAGAGACTAGTTGCCTTAAAGTCCATTGGGCATGGAGTCAGAATGCAACTTTGAAGAAAGGTTAGCAATAGCCCCAAAAGATCCAAGAATCAAACATTAAGATTTTTACCCCAGACACAAGGGAAATCACACTCAAGACTAAAAACACTACCTGTACAAACTACACTTAGGAAAATTAGGAAAAGAAACTGAAAGCAAACTACTATATACAACTAACCAGGTACATCTGCTTCCCTCCTAGATCAAAGGGAAAACTTCTTAATTCCCCTTCTTGGCAAGAAGACTTATGGTGCCAGACAAGTGGCTAAATGAAAAGGAGATTTGGTGACCTGCTCCTCTTGCCTATCACCTGGGTTGGCTTGCATCTGAGTGGATCAGATTTAAACATGTTCCCAACATATATGTACTCTACTTGTTCTTGTAAGCCTATTAAATGATCATCCTTCATGCTAGTGCATTTCACTGAGAAATTGATGGTTGTTGGCTCATCACCATAAGCCCTTTGATGTATGTAGTCCCTCTATCATGCATCATGGTTTGACTTGTTCCCTTTTGCTTCGTTGAAGACCCTATCAAACTAATCCTCTATTTCCTCTTGGCCTTCTTGAAGAAGGGTGACTATTGTGATGTCTAAGTAGGAATCACAAACTAATTGCTCATCCCACAGAACATCACCTCTTTATTCAAAGTTTTCTTCTTCAAGGCTTTCCTCAAGGTAGACAGACCTCTCCTTTTCCTCCTCAAAGATCAAGGTCTCTAGATGTTCAAAGACATTCTCCTGATCCTTTTCTAACTCAAGCTCTTTGGCGTAGTCATCCCCCTCATTGAAGCAATAAGGAAGTTCATCAAACAAAGGAGGAGAGAGCTCACCAAGCTTACATTCTTCTTCGTATTGCTAGAACATCTGCATGTATGCATGCCTTGAGTCTTCTCCATTGCTGATGATGTCTTCAAAGGGAGCATCGATGATGATTTCTTCTTCTTTGACATCCATGATAGCCTCTTGGACAACTGTAGATTAGATCTTCTGCTCCTCATCTGTCTCCTGCAAAATAGGTTCCTCCTTAAGAAGGGGTGAAGTGGAAAAACCATGTGGAAGAGGAGGCAATCCTTGATCTAAAATTGAATGATTCTCCTCTTTCCATTTGGCTAGCACTTCATCTATATCAGATGTGGCCTAATAGCTCTCTTAGAGGTGTGTAGATGGGGTGTGTTTAGACATGGAATGTGTTATTGGGTCTGAACCATTCATCACATATTGGTTGAGGAATCTCTCTTTGGATTCCAATTCTATAATTCTCCTGGCTATATCTTCTTGGAAGAGCCTTTCTTTGAGGTCATAAGAATCATCATGATGATTAGGATCAGGGTCATCCTCTTCAAGTTTTTGGGCAAAACCTTTCTTCTCCTCCTTCCTGCACCATGATTCCACTATTTCCTTCCAAGTCAGGATCTTGCCATCAGGATCAGTGATCTGAGGGAGTTGAGGGAGACTAGGAAGGGTCTGTTGATTCATAGGAAGAGATATTTCAAATGAAAGAACATTTTGGTGTGTATAATCCATTACTTAGGACCATGGACCTTTTATTTCTTCATATGTTTTGATCAAGCTCAAAATATTTATGGAATCTCATCAAACAACTCTCCTGGTTACCCTTCAATAATGAAGGAAGTAATGCTGGAGTTTGAGGTGGTTCCATAATAACCTGAGCTCCACCAAAGTTATACAAAAAGTGATTTCTTGATGGCACCAAGACTGCTTAACTAGTTGATTCAACTTGGAGTTGCCATTGGTGTTGATGCAAAAGCCTCTAAAGGCTGGTTGGTTGAAGAACACACCAAAAATTCTTTAACTCTTTGGACACAACTTGTCCTAGTTGATCCCATTGGGTGTGCCAAAAATTGTTGATGCAGTGGATTGCACCCAGCGTAGGATGCTTGGCTCCTGCCCTTCCACACGCAACAATGGAAAGTCCCCTCTCACCTATGGGACTGGTGAAGCTAGAGGGGAGAGTCTCTAGATAAGGGCTAGCTCCCTTTGATGTATCCTTTAGGCCCTAGTTTCTCCTACTGCTAAAAAAAATGGTGAAAAGGAGGGAGTTGAAAAGGGAGAGAGAGATGCTGAAAATAGACCCTAAGCCTAAAAATGAAAAGGTGATACACCAAAAAATGTTGACCCACTCAGCCTGAACATACACTTTTCACCAAGAAAAAATTCCCATACACTTCATATGATGTGGGAAACTCTTCTGTTTCATTGAGTCAGGGGTCCATAGAGATACAGCAAGGAAGGAACTACCAAAGGTGCTCTGCAACACACTTGGGTAGCCTGTTCACATGCACCTATATTCCTGCTGTAGACACTTCTGGTAGACCTATATAAAAGAGACTTCACAATGCACTAGACATGCTATAATCGATCTATGAAAAACATGAAAGACAATGAATTAACACAAAAGAAGAACACAAACATATACTTTAAAGTGCAAGTCCAGATAGAGGTAAAAAATGCTAAGTCTTGATTCAAGGTAAAATCTGGTAGAGCTCTGCCTTACAAGCCCGAGAGATTTTTGGGTGGAGTTTTGCCTTAAGGCTGAGAGATGGATTTTTTTTTAAATGAGAAATTTTAAAATATATAGAAAGAGGAAGAGAACTTGGCCCTTCCCGGGAAAGACTTTGGCACTCTTTTTACAAGCTGGCCCATGTGCATTGAAAGCATTGAGAAGAGGAAGTCAATGTTGCTAATGTCATTCTTCTAGAAGAGGCCTGCTAGAGCCATGTTGTATAATCACCGAATTTGACTTTGATGTTCAAGCATTAATTTGAAATCATGGGTTGTGCCTCTTTTCTTCAAAAAAACTACTCTTTCAAGATATTTATGCAGTTTATCCCCTTAAAATTCAAAAGGGAGAAGACAGGCCATGTTGTTTACTGTTTGTGCCATTTGGTGATCATCTGGAAATAACTAGCCTCCCCTTTACCACTTGGGCTGCTTTGTCTCTTTCTCTGCACTTTGTCTTCTTCCTTGCCTTGTCTCTTTCTAGCTCCTTTAGCCCCCAGGGCTATCTTTTAGTGGGTCACTGCATTCCTTAGGCTATTTTTTGGTTGGCACTCAAGCATTTTAAAATCAAACATCTATTTCACTATCTTAAAATTGACGTCAATGCACCCATCATCGCTTTCGAATTCCCAATGGCTATTTTGTCATGTTTAACTTTGATGTCCTCAAGCCCATCCCCCTTGGACTTTTCCTTTGGCTTTCTTGCTTTGGCCTTTTTCTGTAGACTTCTTTTGTTGATCCTTCCCGAAGGGGAAGTGACCTTTCGGCTTCTTGAGAAAAGTGATTTTCCTCGGCGAGAGCCCTCTGCAAGGGCACATACCCTTTGGGCAGGTTTCTTACTTTGGGATTTTCCCACATGCTTTTTTTGTGGATAATTTTCCTACAGACAAAAAGTCTATGAGAATTGCTTTGTTCATTCCCCAGGCTTTTTACTATGGCCTTCCTCTGAATTTCTTTGGATTTTTTGTCTGAAGGAATTCCTTTAGACAAAAAGTCTAAAGGAATTATGCCTTCAAAAAAATTCCAAAAAACTTACCCTTTGCAACTTTCTTTCCTTGTGGCCTCTTTGAAGTGCTCTCTGCCCTCCACAAGGGCTCTTGAACCCAGAACTGCCCTCCATAAGGGCATCTGGCTTTCAAGAGGCTTGAACTTTTGATTGAACTGCTCCTTTGAACCAATCATTGAACCAATTGATTGAACTGATTCAATGGTTCAAATGATTTTTGAACCACCTGATGAACTTTGATTGAACCAAAAACTGTTGAACCTTTTGAACTGAACCGAAGTGTTGAACCTTGCCGATGAACCTTGGCAATGAACTAACTGAGTGAACTGAGTGATTGAACCAAAGCCGTTGAACTTTGTCGATTAACTTTGCTGATGAAACAAGGCATTGAACCAAGATCATTAAACCAATGTATTGAACCAAGCTGATGAACCAATGGATTGGACCAAAGTGATGAACTTTGCTGATTGAACGATGAACCAAGGCATTGAACCGGTTCAATGGTTCAAAGCTGCTAACTCTTTGAAATATCATGCAGTTGAACCACTCTTCCATCCTTAAGAAAAAGAGACTTTGAACCAATTCATCTCTCTTTCCTTGTGAATTTCTTTAGACAAGAGTCTGAAGAAGCTTTGTAAAACCTTACACTCCCTAAACTAGTTCTTCAACTGCCAAAAGACATCACCTACAAAGTCCGTAGAAAACTTGTAGAGTCCATAGAAACTTCACTACTGAGTTCGTAGAAATCTAAGCTCTGTAGAGTCCATATAAATGGAACTACAGAGTCCGTAGAAAACCTACAGAGTCCATAGAAATTGCAAGACTTGTGCTAAAATCAAAAGTACTGGCTCAAAACAGCATAAAAAAGACGGGGGACCAGTTTTTTGGCTTGTTGGACAAAAAATGGTCAACAAATTGGTGACTCCCAGGGGAAGCATGCCTGTTATTCTTAGATACCATTTGCCTTGAAGTCCATTGGGCATAGAGTCAGAATGTAGATTTGAAGAAAGGTTAGCAACATCCCCAAAAGATCCAATAATCAAACATGAAGCTTTTTACCCCAAACACAAGGGAAAACACACACAAGACTGAAAACACTACCTATGTAAACTATACTTAGGGAAAATAGGAAAAGAAACTGAAAGCAAACTAATATATACAACTAACTAGGTACATCTGCTTCCCTCCTGGATCAAAGGGAAAACTTCTTAAGTCCCCTTCTTGGAAAGAAGAGTTATGGTGCCAGACAAATGGTTGAATGAAAAGGAGATTTGGTGACATGCTCCTCTTGCCTATCACCTGGGTTGGCTTGCATCTGAGTGGATCAGATTCAAACATGCTCCCAACATATATGTACTCTGATTGTTCTTGTAATCCTATTGAATGCTCCTTCATGTTGGTGTATTTCACTAAGAAATCGATGGCTATTGGCTCATCACCATAAGCCCTTTGATGTATGTAGTCCCTCTGCAATGCATCATGGTTTGACTTGTTCCCTTCTGCTTTGTTAAAGACCCTATCAAACTCATCCTCTATTTACTCTTGGCCTTCTTGAAGAAGGGTGACTATTGTGATCTCTGAGTAGGAATCACAAACTAATTGCTCATCCCATAGAACATCACCTCTTTGTTCAAAGTTTTCTTCTTCAAGGCTTTCCTCAAGGTAGACAGACCTCTCCTTTTCCTCCTCAAAGATCAAGGTCTCTAGATGTTCACAGACATTCTCCTAATCCTTTTCCAACTCAGGCTCCTCAGTGTAGTCATCCTCCTCATCAAAGCAACAAGGAAGTTCATCAAACAAAGGAGGAGAGAGCTCACCATGCTTACATTCTTCTTCATTTTGCTAGAACATCTGCATGTATGCATACCCTGACTCTTCTCCATTGTTGATGATGTCTTCAAAAGGAGCATTGATGATGATTTCTTCTTCTTTGAAATCCATGATAGCCTATTGGACAACTAAAAATTGGATCTTCTGCTCCTCATCTATCTCCTACAAAATAGGTTCCTCATTGAGAAGGGGTGAAGTGGAAAAACCATGTGGAAGAGGAGGCAGTCCTTAAGCTAGAATCGAATGATTATCCTCTTTCCATTTGGCCAGCACTTCATCTATATCAGATGTGGCCTTATAGCTCTCTTAGAGGTGTGTAGATGGGGTGTGTTCAGACATGGAATGTGTCATTGGGTTTGAACTGTCCATCACACATTGGTTGAGGAATCTCTCTCTAGATTCCAATTTTGCAATTCTCCTAGCTATATCTTCCTAAAAGAGCCTTTTTTGGAGGTCATAGGAATCATCATGATGATTAGGAGCAGGTTCATCCTCTTCAAGGTTTTGGGCAAAACCTTTCTTCTCCTTCTTCTTGCCCCATGATTCCACTATTTCCTTCCAAGTCAGGATCCTACCATCAGGATCAGTGATTTGAGGGAGTTGAGGGAGACCAGAAAGGGTTTACTAATGCATAGGAAGAGATATTTCAAATGAAAGTGCATTTTGGCATGTATAATCCATTGCTCAAGACCATGGACCTTGTATTTCTTCATATGTTTTGATCAAGCTCAGAATATTTATGGAATCCCCTTAAATAGCCCTCCTAGTTACCCTTCAACAATGAAGGAAGTAACGTTGGATTTTGAGGTGGTTCCATAATAACCTAAGCTCCACCAAAGTTATACAAAAAGTGATTTCTTGATGGCACCAGGACTACTTAACCAACTGATTTAACTCAGAGTTGCCATTGGTGTTGATGCAAAAGCCTCCAAAGGCTAGTTGGTTGAAGAACACACCAAAAATTCTTTAACTCTTTGGACACAACTTATCTTAGTTGATCCCATCGGGTGTGCCAAAAAATATTGACGCAGTGGATTACACCTAGGGAAGGATGCCTAGCTCCTGCTCTTCCACATGCAATAATGGAAACTCCCCTCTCACCTATGAGACTAACGAAGCTGGAGGGGAGAGTCTCTAGATAAGGGCTAGCTCCCTCTGACGTATCCTTTAGGCCCTAGTTTCTCCTACTGCTAACAAAAAAATGGAAAAAAGGGGGGGTTGAAAAAGGAGAGAGAGATGCTAAAAACAAACCCTAAGCCTAAAAATGAAAAGGTGATACACCAAAAAATGTTGACCCACTCAGCCTAAACATACACTTTTCACCAGGAAGAAATGCCCATACACTTCATTTGATGTGGGAAACTCTTCTATTTAGTGAGTCAGGGGTCCGTAGAGATATAAGGAGGAAGGAACTACCAAAGGTGCTCTATGACACACTTGGTCAGCCTATTCACATGCACCTATATTCCTGCTGTAGACACTTATGGCAGACCTACATAAAAGAGACTTCACAATGCACTAGACATGCTGTAATCGATCTATGAAAAGCATGAAAGACAATGACTTAACACAAAAGAAGAACATAGACATATACTTTAAAGTGAAAGTCTAGATAGAGGTAAAAAATGCTAAGTCTTGATTCAAGGTAAAATCTGGCAGAGCTTTGCCTTACAAGCTCGAGATATTTTTGGGTAGAGTTTTGCCTTAAGGCTGAGAGATGGATTTTTTTTATATGAGAAATTTTACAATATATAGAAAGAGGAAGAGAACTTGGCCCTTCTCGGGAAAGACTTTGGCGTTCTTTTTGCAATCTATCCCATGTGTGTTGAAAGCATCAGGAAGAGGAAGTCACTATTGCTGATGTCATTCTTCTAGATGAGGCCTACTAGAACCATGCTGTATAATCATTGAATTTGACTTTAGCATTCAAGCATTAATGTGAAAGCATAGGCTGCACCTCTTTTCTACAAATGGATTGCTCTTTCTAGATATTTATGTGGTTTGTCCCCTTATAAATGCAAAAGGGAGAAGATAGGCCACACCATTTACTATTTGTGCTATTTAGTGATCATCTGGCAAAAACTAGCCTCCCCTTTGCCACTTGGACTGCTTTGTCTCTTTCTCTACACTTTGTCTTCTTCCTTGCCTTGTCTCTTTCTGGCTCTTTCAGCCCCTTGGGGCTATCTTTCAACAGGTCATTGTGTTCCTTAGGCTTTTTTTCTGGTTGGCACTCAAGTATTTTAAAATCAAATGTCTATTTCACCATCTTAAAATTGACGTCTGTGCAATCGTCATCACTTTTGAATTCCCAATGGCTAGTTTGTCATGTTTAACTTTTACATCCTTGGGCCTGTCACCCTTAAAATTTTCCTTCGGCTTTCTTGCTTCGGCCTTTTTCTATGGCTTATTTTGTCAATCCTTATCGAAGGGGAAGTGAACCTTCAGCTTCTTGAGAAAATTCCTTTTCCTCAGTGAGAGCCCTCCGCAAGGGCACATACCCTTCGGGTGGGTTTCTTACTTTGGGCTTTCCCTGCAAGCTTTTTCTACGGACAATTTTACTATGGACAAAAAGTCTGTGAGAATTGATTTGTTCATTCCCTGGGATTTTTACTATGGCCTTCCTTCGAATTTATTCAAACTTTTTGTCCAAAGGAATTCCTTCAGATAAAAATTTATGAGGAATTATGCCTTCAACAAAATTTTGAAAAACTTACCCTTTGCGGCTTTCTTTCCTTGTGGCCTCTTTGAAGTGCTCTCTGACCTCCACAAGGGCTCTAAAACCTAGAACTGCCCTCCGCAAGGGCATCTGGCTTTTGGGAGGCTTGAACTTCTGATTTAACTACTCCTTTGAACCAACTATTGAACTAATTGATTGAATTGGTTCAACAATTCAAACGATTGTTGAACCATCTAATGAACTTTGATTGAATCAAAAACCATTGAACCTTTTGAATTGAATCAAAGAGTTGAACCTCCTTAGTCATGAACTGACTAAGTGAACTAAGTGATTGAACTAAAGCTGTTGAACTTTGCATTAAAATTTGCCAATTAACTTTGCCGATGAAATAAGGCATTGAACCAAGAGCATTGAACTAACATATTGAACCAAGCTGATGAACTGATGGATTGAACCAAAGTGATGAACTTTGCCGATTGAACTAAGCGATGAACCAAGGCATTGCACCAGTTCAATGGTTCAATGGTTCAAATCTGCTAACTCTTTGAAAGATCATGCCATTGAACCACTCTTCCATCCTTGAGAAAAAGTGATTTTGAACCATTTTAGCTCTCTTTCCTTGTGAATTTCTTCAGATAAGAGTCTGAAGAAGCTTTGTAAAACCTTGTACTCCCTAAACTGGTTCTTCAACTACCAAAAGACATCACCTATAGAGTCCATAGAATTCCTGTGGAGTCCATAGAAAACTTGCAGAGTTCATAGAAACTTCACTGTTGAGTCTGTAGAAATCCAAGCTCTATAGAGTCCATAGAAATGGACCTATAGAGTCTGTAGAAAACCTACAGAGTCCATAGAAATTGCAAGACTCATGCAAAAATCAAAATTACTGGCTCAGAATAGCATAAAAAAGAAGGGGGGCCAATTTTTTGGCCTGTTGGATAAAAAATGGTCAACAAGGTGTGTAAAACAAGATTTTTCTTTGAGTTCAAGTAGTGATGCTTCACTTCTGGATGATTCCAAATAACTAGGACTGCCACCAATGTATGGAGAGGCATGTCTAAAATCCTTCCCTCTCATTTCAACAATTAGACATGACCCTAATTAGTTTTTAGATGTTCAAATAGGGCTAAATCATGAAGGCTATTTTCTAAGCCAACAAAGGGAATTTCATGCCACTTTTCATGAGTTTCATCACTTGGAAAGCCACTTATCTTTTCTAACCTTACATGGTCCATTTAAAATTCACTTCTCATGCACAATTAACTAATTTTCTCAGCTTGACAAGTTTTCTTGTGACCCTTAGATTTATCTCTTTTCCTCTCTCTCTTAAGTTCTATAAGAACTAGCCATTTTGGCCTTTGTAAATTATGCTCCACCTAAGTATGGTGAATCCATGCTCAGTTTCATACCATTAACCATTAAAGACTACTAATTTTTACCTCTTCCATGATTTTTCATAGTTTTTTTTACTTGGATGATTGATCTTGCTTAGTGATGAATCTTATTTCCTTAGCATGTTATCTCATTCTCTCACCTATTTATAGTTGGAAAGCTTCTTATTTTAGGTCATATAAAGTGTCAAGGTTGAGTGAGTTATCATATTCAATAGTGTCATTATATACCTCTTGTCTATTCCTTTTAGCCTAAACATTCACCATAACCTCATAATGAAATATTCATGTGAGAAGATGCAGATTGGAGAAGTGTATGTTTGGTTAGTCCCTTGTTCTCATGTGTAACATGTAGATGGTTAGTATTAATCAACTAATTTGGTCTATCACCTCCTTTATGATATTTTTATTTTAGTTTTCTCTCACCCTTTTCCCTCACTTTCATATGTGTAGCAGTGGTCTACAAGTGGTACATCAAGGGAGATAGCCCTATCTAGAGATTCACCTCATTCTTTGGTTACCCATAGCTTAGAGGTGTTTTAATTGTTCCACTTGGATGAGGAGAGATAAGACATCTCATCAAAGGGGGCAAATCCAAGTGATAATAGTTTTTGGCACACCTAGTGGGATTATTAGTCTAAGAAGTTGAAATACTTTTGGTGTTGTATTTCAACACATTAGCCCTTGGAAGCATCTATCTAAGCATTAATGGTGACGCCAAAGATACATCAATTGGTCAAGAAACCTAGGTATTCATTTTGAATATTTTTGATAATCATTCCTTATGTTCTTGCTTCCTAATGAAGTTCCATGGTTGACTTTGGTGTTGAGTATTGTTTTACACAAGTTAGTGAGGTATATAAAGATTATGACATCCCATATCATCATTTTCATGATCCTTACTAGCTCCAATATGATTCTTATCAACTCCCATATGATCCTTATCAACCTAACCATGAAGTGTATTAGCCGTATGACTAGCCTTCTCAATATCTTACTCCTCCTAGTCAACCTAGTCACTTCTCAAGTCAGTCCATTTCAACCTTCAAGAAAACTCTTTTGGGATATGAAAATTACATTTTAGATCTTGATACACTAAGTGGATATGGTCAATATGTTCCTATGAATATCATTCATAAGGTAAGAGTTGGTTAAAAGAGAGTGGGCACCTATTGAGAGAGAAATTTGGCAAAGACTCACAAATGAGATGTTAGATGTGAGTCAGTTGGTTTCATCATTAGAAGATAAGATAAGAATTCATGAGAAGTAGCATCACCAAGTCTATCAGCCCTCATATAAACCTCCCTAAGATTGCTATCAGTCCTACTTGATCCCTACTCATGAACCCAATCAGGCTTATTAAAGTTATCATTTTCCCAATCAGCTAGAAGAGAGAGTTGGAAAGACAAGACTTGTTTTTAAAGTAAATATTGATAGGTATATTGAGTTATAAAATAGGTATATACATAAATCCCTATCATCATAAAATTAAGTGGAATTTAATCCCTCATTTCCCTCTCCCATTACACCCCCACCTTAAGAGAAGACTTCTAGATATGAAATCCCAAGTTGGAGACAAGGTGGAGAATCCAAGCTTAAGGAGATTCCAAATTTCTTTAACATTTCATCCACTCCTAAAATTTCACCACCACCTAAGAAGATCATCCAATCCTAAAATTTCACCACCACCTAAGAAGATAATCCTAATACTAACATCTTAATTTTAAATAAGATAGTGGAATCATGGGGAAAGAAATAAGATAAAATCCTAGACAAAGAGTATGAGATTGACAAAGAGTTTGATCTTATGCAAGTCCCTCCTACCCTTCCTCAAGAGACCACTTGTTCTCCATGTCATCCCTCTTATACTCCTCATCCTCATGAATATTCCTATGAAATTAAATAAATATTTTTCCAAGAGAACCTATCCAAAAAAATTGAAGAGTTAGAGTTAAGGTGTGATGGAAGGTTTAGAGCCCAAAGAAGATCTTATGCCTAAACATACCCCATCTAACTTTCCTCAAAAGAGTGATCAAGCTAAATTAGATGTCAATAAAGTGACTATAAAATGGAAAGATAAAAATTAATATATTTTATCCCAAGTTTTTCCTCCTCTTCCTCAAGAGCTTCCAAAATAATCCCCTACATTTCACTCTCAATCTAATTTTGAGTTCTATGTTCCACCTCCACCAACTAGTTCATCTTGTCCTCACCCTATCAATCTTTGCATTGATGGAAATATGGTGTGGGAACCTAAATAAGAGTACTTGTTTGATAATAATTCAAAATTCTTGCTTGAATAAAACATACCTCCCAGGCATCCGCATTGGTCTAAGTCATCGATTACAAGATGCCTTGTCTTGGCATCACCAAGAAAGAGAAATAAATTATGGATTTTGTAGTCCTTGAGAAGCAAATTTAGGTTATAATTATTGAATTAAAAATTGAGATCCCTAAAGAGGTTATAAATTTTTAATAAGAGGAAATCATTATAGGGACTCCCTTTGGTGATTATAAGTGTAATTTTGCTTTCTTGTATAAAAATAAACATGTTGAGGACTCTTTTACAGCTGTCTATGAGGAATGTGAAAAACACTTGAAGAGGGAAGTAATTTTAGAAGACTCTACATCTGATCCAAAATTTGTGGATAATCATATCAAGCATGAATATTAATGTGTTATTAAGGATGGATAATTATTTCAAGTCATCCCCAAAGAGGTTGCAGTCCTAGAAAAATCTCTTTAGACCAAGGTGGAAATTATTGTTATTAAAGATAACCTAATACCTCAGCCTAATTTTGAATCACCCTCAGATGCATTGGATCTTGAATAACACCATATTTATGACCTAATACATCAATAAGAGAATATTGAAGAGGTAGTGGTTCTAGATGATAAAGAGGATAGAGATGATTGACAACTGTAAATGAAGTTCTTTCAAAAGCTTGAAGAGCTTTGCCAAGTTGAGGGTCAAGTACATGACAAGGTGAATAAAGAGTCTTCCATGGAGTAAAATGACCAATATTGGGTATAATATGAAAATCTCCTTGATGAGATAGAAGAACTTTCAACTAAGAAGAAACCCAATCTTATTGAGAGCACTATATAAATCAAGAAGGTATGCTTTGTTGAACCACCACCGGAGGTTATAATTGAGGATCCATATTATAAATTTGAGGATATTTGGATGTAATAATATTTCATTTCCATAGCCAACCTATTTTTAACTACTCGGTTCTCATTGAGAATCATGCCAATGAATTTGGCAAACATCATGAAAAATTTGGAGGCATCAATGTCAAGGATCAAAAGACTATATGTCTGATTCATTCCTTCATGTCATGAATCAATAAGGGTTTAAAACTTCCCATTTGGTTTGAGAGGGATTTTTCATCTCAGGTTAGTCATTTCTTATTTTATTTTGTTTAGTTTGGTGTGTGTGCTCCATAAGTGCTCATGAAGCACATGTGTTTGCCTTTGCTTTGTGTGTGTCTTTTATTTTATGTGGTTGAGGTAGTCATTTGTCTTGTATTGATCAAATATTATGGTCAATGGTAAAATTATTATTGTTTTTCTTAGACTTCATATGATTCCCTAAGCCCAATAGACTGATAAGGCTACTAGTCTAGTTAGCATAGCAAGTATGTTATCCTTATGAGTCACCAATTTATTGACCAAATTTGACCCTGTAGGTCAAATTAGGACCCTTATAGGTAAAAAATTAATCCCTATAGGTTATAGTGGGTTTAATATTTTTTAATGGGGTGTATTATAAGTTATTTGATGTCATGTAATGTCATATTCACATTGGTCTTAGTCTAATTATTCAATATATCATTTTGAGTCATTTAGAATCCATTTAGGGATCATAAATGCAAGTGGCATGATTTATAAGTTATCCAAGTGTCTTAGTCTCCTTTAAAACATCCAAT
Organism: Torreya grandis; assembly: GCA_037957365.1. Taxonomy (NCBI): domain Eukaryota; kingdom Viridiplantae; phylum Streptophyta; class Pinopsida; order Cupressales; family Taxaceae; genus Torreya; species Torreya grandis. The sequence goes on along the minus strand of JARHVA010000319.1, from coordinate 388,112 downwards.
AAGTCATATTCCCTATTAATAATATTAGTTCATCTAAAAATTGTAGGTTATCTAACTAAAAATTAGGAAATCAATTGAAAAAGAAAGAGTTTGGCACTTGTACAGCCCATGGGGGAGTGTGACATGTGAGATGAGGTTATGAGATGACTCTTAAAATTACTCAGACTCATTTCCATGCTTGACATGCTCTAGAAGTGTCATTTTATAGCTAAAACTATTTTTTTCCTTCTTTGCCCTTTTAAACACACAAAAGTGGTTAGCAAGTTTGTGCTTGGTAAAGATAGTTGGAGAAGTTTTAGGTAAAACACATTTGGGAGATGGTATTAAACTCATAGATATCCATTTACATAAAAATATTTCAAATATTGGTCAACTATGATTTATGAATCATCCCTAACAAGTTTACAATGTCTCTCTGCTTGCCAATTTGTGCACCCTACATGTTTTGATCTTGTTTGGATGATTTCATACAATAAAGCTATCGAGATTGATTCCAAAAGATTTTGAATGCCTCTTATAATTATATTAATGTTTATTTTATCATTTCAAAGTGTTTTAATGGGCTAAGTATCTCAAGTTACAAGTAAAGATACTTTTCTATGTAACAAGTAGGTTTCCACCTTTTTCAAGATCCTCATGCTTTGTTAGTGATTCCAGGGGATGGAAATAGGTTTGTATTAATTTTAATAATTTCCTATTGTTTAAATTTATCTTCAAATATATTTATCCAATCAATAATCCATGATGATATAGTCACAATAATCATACAATCAACTTACTCTCCAACTATCATGCACATGTGTTCTCATGGAGGAATTCACATTGGAAAGGAAGTGTGAGAGCTTGTATTGAGCTTTGAAAAATTATAATTTTTCATATAAAGATAATTAGAGGATGTTAAGTGACTATAAAATCATATTATTTGGTACATTTTTCTAATTCATGCTTACTACCTGCATACCAGTCAAGATGCACATATAGGTATACCTGATGACATCATGATAAGATGGAGAATTTAGGAGATGTTTCAATATTTTAAGATTTTTAGGAGTCCATTTGAACACTTGGTGAGGGTTTTGAATTTATCACCAACATGTTTTTTTTCTCATTGTCCAAGGTTTATACATACTACCTGTGTGTGAAAACACTCACCTATAGGTGACATTACAGAGCCTTAAAGATACTTATACAAAATATTGGAGCATGGTAAGGTTATCTTTCAAATAGTATCATGTAGGAAAGCTCAAGGTAGACTTATTTGAAGCATCAAATAGGCAAGTGATGGTGCAAGTACCTTTAAACACAAAATGTCTAAGTTCAAGGAGATTATCTCTAAAAAATGAAAATAGAGGTCCAACCCATTTTGTAGATATCTTGTAACAAGGCCAACAAAAGTTTTGAGGAATAATAATGGCAATATCTTGAACCCTCTACATAGGAGATAATCCATGTAAAATATGGAGGTCATAAAGCTAGTAGAAGATATGAGTTAGAGGTCCTAAAGATGCCTTTTAAAGCACTAAAACCCTACATTCATATCTATAAGTATTCACTTTTAAGTGACCATTGACATCCTAAAGAGAAAATGGAACATACCTTCATGTTTAGAATAACCCTAGTAATTGAATGACAAACCAAAAATAATGAAGATAATTAGGATAAGGTTCATATGTAGTGTTTCAAACCTATGAAAATCTATAAGTGTCCCTTCATAGGAAAATATTCACCTACAGCTAAGTAGGTAAAAAGTGACCTAGGCATGGTGTTTTGGTGATGCTTTACCTTATACAAAGTGAAAATAGGTATAGGTAGATGCTAGGTGACCTTAAATATTCAATAAGGGTCTTCAAACATTATGTCAAGGTCATATTAGAGAAATATGCACCTACATGAATCATTTTCGTAGAGTATCATAGTTAGGAGATAAACTCAATCTTGTGAGCTCAAGGTGCATATAAAGGGTATAGGGAAAGTTGAAATGATGAAAAAAACCTATGAAAAACTAAATTGAGACCATGATGACCTCCATAAGCTCCAAACAATGTAAAATAAGCTTATATAGACTCCTTAAGGTCCTGTGTGCACCTATAGTTGAGTGCCTATTCTTAATGAAGGTAAACAAATGAGTATGCTAATGAAGAGTATGAAGGGTCAGAGTGTTGAATGGAGATTGGAGAAAATCCATCATGACCATGAAAGTATATATAGGATTTTGATAGTGGATATAGAATAAATAAGGCTCTAGGTAGGTAATACACATTCCATAGGATGAAAACCCTGTAGACAATACCCTTTTCCAAGTTTGTCTTAGGTTTTTATGCTTTTGGGAGGTCAAATAGAATGATCAAGGGCCAATTTTCGGTACAGGGTATCTTTGACACCAGAGGAAGCTCATCCAACTTTAAATTTGTATGATGAAATAAGGGAAGTACCCTCTATTTTTTAGGATCATTTATTGATCCAAAGTATTTAGTTTTGTTATTTTATTGTTATTGTTTTAGTTTTATGGGTTATCTTCCCATTAGTTGGTTTTATAGTTTTATAACCAACTTTTTCAATCTTTTATAGCTTGCTTATTTTACAAAAATAAATAAGTTTTCATTGAATAAAATTTTGATCTAATTCCTCCTTTCACTGATTTGATCAGTGGTATCATAGCATTGGTACAAGTGGAAAAAGACATTTGAAAAGGAGAGAAAGCACTGTAAATATTAATATGGCCTGACAAACTAAAGAGGAAGACTGCAAAAATTTATAAAGTACAAAATTATATGGCCTTGATTTCACATTGTAAGTATTTGAACCTGAATTTCACATTATGAGTCTTTTAAATTTTTCCAAACCAAAATTTTGAGCATATAAGCATTGAAATATCTGTATGACATGACCTAAAATTGGTTATTAATTGGATCAATTAAAGACTAAATCAATGTATTCAACAATAAGGATTTATAATCAAATATGAATGCTTTGGTTTGATTTTTGAGTTTAATATTGCATTGGGGTTTTTTTTTCATTTGTGGAATTTTGATATAGAGTGCAAAACTGATGCTATATTTTTAGATTAGAGATACCTAGCATCCATTCATTGATGAAAACACATTTTGCACTAATAATTTTGCTAAAATTAAACCATCAAGTCTCAACATCAATTAAAAAATTGTCACGTTTCAATATAGTATAGTCTTATGGGGTGGCTGCCTTGTAAAAGCAAATCTTTGTAGACTATACGATGTTGAAAGTGCTACACAGATGATATAAAAACTAAAAATGATGTAATAAATATAGGTCAAGTGATGTTTTTTTACCTATAGGCTCTACTGAAGACAAGGTAATTTAATTTTCCATACAAGTAAAAGATAAGTACACCTTATTTTACATGCCAATTAAAAATTCATTAGGGTAGAATAAATTTTATTGAAAAAGCAAGCATTTTTCATCATATTTTTCCTTTATTTACTCAAATGTGTTCATGAGGAGGTGGATAGAGTAATCTTGTTAGTGAATTTTAAAAACAAAGTTATAAGAAGAAAACAAGCAATGAAAGGACAAGTTAAAATCGAGAAATAAGTGTGTAAGTGGAGTTATAAGGTGTAAATTTTTTTTACAAGTCCCAGGAATTATTTGTAAATCATAATCTATTTGGAGGTAAAGGCAAAAACCCAATAACATTCTTCATTTTTTATTTTTTCCTACATCATGGCTAAAATTATGAGCCTAATTTTTGAAATTGGACGTTTAACTCTTAAAAACTATAAGGAATGGTCAATGAACATAGAAAATATGTTATTTTTTAATGTCTTATGGGACGTAGTTGAAAAATAACCCACACTACCCACTAAAGCTACCAAGCTTGTTGAATTCCAAAAACATGTTAAACGTGCTCTCACATTGTTGAAATCAACTTGTTGTGTACAAGTTATAATTCACATTAAAGTCATCAAATCTGAAGCATGGAAAGATCTAAAAGAATTGTATGATAAACAACTTTCTTACAAGAAAATTGATCTCCTTATGCAGTTGCTTAACACTAAACTCATTGATGATGAAGGTGTTTCAGAATATATGTCACACATTAAGAATTTGAAACAAGAATATGGCACTACTGGTGGAAAAATTGATGATGAAATGCTCATTTCTATTATTTTGAATGGTCTTAGCCATAGCTACAGGATTTTTTTGAAAATTTTATAGCTTAGTGACAAGCTTAACAAATCTATGTTTGATTCCATTTATGAGTTTCTCACTCAACATGAGCGATGATTTGCAAAGAATAAATCTACTAAGGAGGCACACTATACCAAAATAGGAAATCCATTGTATGAGCCTAACAAAAGACACAAAGTGAAATAGAGACACTCTTAGAAGCACACTTTTAGGCATAAACATCTTTCTGGTTCTTCAAAACATAAGCATCATTATAAACATAGGGATCAGTCAAGCTCTCTTAAGCATAGACATCATTCTAGTTCTCCAGGGCATAAGCATCACCACAAACATTCACATGACGCAAACACAAGCACAAACATTATTATTCATGTGGTTATTCTTCCTCTAGTTCCATTGGATGTGAGAGAATATTCTATAATTGTGGTGGGATAGGACACCTCTCTCTAGAGTGCCCCTCCAAAAGGAGGTCCTCTCGACGTCGATAGAAGGCAAAAGGAAACATTGTTGATCACTCCCATTGATCTTATAGATATTATTCTACATCTTATTCTAATGGATGGGATGACTACAAAGTTACATGCTCCATAGCTAATGACTATGTCTTCTGAGATAGTGACACACCCATCTGGTGTGAGCTACTAGGCTCAAGATTGGGATTTGATGTAGTAGCATTTTTTGGCTTATGTACTTTGCTTTCATAGATGTAATGATGATATGATATTTGATGTGGAGCATTTCAGTGATTTTTACTTGGTTTATCTATTTTATGGCTTCTCACCTTTCACCTGATAGGGGAGAATATATTGCATATTGGATTTTTGATCAATCATCGATGATTTACAGTATGAGTCAACATTGTGTTTCTAGCATTGTTAGTACTAATCAAAGGCCTACAAGAGATGTTGGATATTATTGGGAATCAATTTGAGATGTGACATACATAGTATATGGGGTAGTCACTTGTTGGATATATTGTGTGTGAGGATCAATGTAGTTAGATAGTGCGTGATCATGTTCTACTATAGTGTGGGGATGATTAGGGTGTGGATCAGTCCAAGATGCATAGTGTACCAGTTGTAATTTTTATATAGTCTACTTGGATGAATCAAAGTTCATTTCTCCAGTCTTTCTATACCCTTTTGGATCAAGGGGGATTTTTTTGGGATCATTTATTGATTTAAAGTATTTAGTTTTTTTATTTTATTGTTTTAGTTTTATGGGTTATCTTCCTATTAGTTGGTTTTATAGTTTTATAAAAAACTTCCACAGTCTTTTATATATTTATTATTATACAAAAATAAATAAGTTTTCATTGAATAAATTTTTTATCTAATTCCTCCTTTCACCGATCGGATCACTATTTTGTCTCAGATAAAGGGTACTTCCCCTTATGCATAAACTGGAAGGATTGGGAAAGAATGATAAAGGGATGAGATAGGATCTTATTAAGCACTGAGGAGAGGTTTTTAAATTTTTAAAACACCTAAACCAACACTAAATAACAATCAAGAAAGGGTGAAACTCAATAGGTGGTCCAAACCCATAAGAGTTGCATTCACGCCTAGTAGGCAGGGTTTAGGCCTAAAGCCAAATGGAGAACCACTTCCAATTCTAGTATGGCTTAAAAATTATAATGGATTGGAGCATGTATATGGGGAAAAATAGAGGTATATAAGCTATTGGGATGTAATTAAATCCATTAAAAAGTCATTTTGGGCATTAAGACAACTTATACCTACTTGGTATGGTTAGGCCTAATTTTCAAATGGTAGGTCACTTTCATTTATAACCTTAGAAAATATTTATAATGAATTTTAGAATGATTATGGGGTCATAATATACGTTTATAATCTTGTGTAATGCAGATAAACCCCTGAGAAAGTCACTTTTATCTTGGAGACAGTTAAAGCATGTAGGAAATGTGAAAACAAGCTTGATAAGGTGAATTCAAATGCTCACATCTTTCATGAGGATTTATATGGAGGTAAAATAATTTTATATGAATTAACAAGGCTCTTAAAATATACTATAGTGATTTTTTTTTGCAATTTGAACATTAAGTCTTTATTAACAAAGCTTAAGAACAGAATGAGGCTAAAACCCTATCTAACCCTTGCTAGTGACTAGTTTGAGAAGATTGAGAAATGAGTGCACCCAAATGGCATATTTTACCTATAATGATGATTTTATGTTATAGATAACTCTTCAATTATAATCCCTATCCTTTTTGACTATACAAAATTAAATGGATGGGGTATAAAATAGGGTTTTCTTGACCTTTTTCTATGTTTTTTAGGTTCTGGAAGGAGTCTAAAGATGATAATCACATGGAGTGGAAGATTTATAATTAATATAAATACCCATGATAATTTATTAATTCATAAAAAATCCTAGGTTCCTCAATAAATAGGTTCATCTTAGCCAATTAAAATTGGCATAGTGAACATGGTAGTGAGAAGGGTGGAAAGCTTCAAGTGGGTTAATTTTAAGGTATGCCTGATGCCTCTAAGGCCATGGATGGTATTTACACATGTCATTAAATTAATTTTATGTATTTTTATGGGAAAATAAATCCATATTTGAGTCCAAGTGTGCAAAGTGTGTGAAAGAGGAGTTTTTTTTTAGTGCAGGTAGTGATGGCTCACTTCTAGATGATTTTAGATGACTAGGACTATAACCAATGCATGGAGAGGCATGAATACAATCCTTACCTCTAATTACAATCATAAAACCTGTCCCTAATAAATTTTTGGACATTAAAACAAGCCTAAATAATGAAGGTAGTTTTATGAGCCAACAAAGGGAATTTCATGCTAATTTTAAAGAGTTTCATGACTTGGGAAGCCACTTGTTTTTTATGACCTTGGATGGTCCATTTAATATTTCCTTATCATGAAAAATTTATTCATTTTATTATCTTTAAAAGTGTCTTTTTAACCTTTTTACTTCTCTTTTATCCTCTCTCTCTCAAGTTTTATAAGAACTAGCCATTTTGGCCTTTGTAAATTATGCTCCACCTGAGTATGGCAAAGCCCTACTCATTTGAATACTATGGATCAATAAATACTAATAATTTTTATCTCTTTCATTAATTTTCATAGTGAATTTTACTTTTATTATTGATCATGCTTAGTGATGACTCTTGTTTCCTTAGCATGTTTTCTCATTCTCTCACCTAATTATAGTTAGAAAACTTCTTCTTGTAGGGCATGTGAAGTTTTCTATTAAGTGTCAAGGTTGAGTGATTTAACATATTCAATAGTGTCATTATATACCTCTTATCTATTCCTCCTAGCCTAAACATTCACCATAACCTCATAATGAAATATTGATGTGAGAAGACGTAGATTAGAGAAGTGTATGTTTGGTTAGTCCCTTATTCTCATGTGTAACATGTAGCTGGTTGGTAGTCATCAGATAATTTGGTGTATCGCCTCCTTTAGGATATTTTTATTTCAATTTTATCTCTCCCTTTTCCCTCATAATCATAGGTGTAGTAGTGGTCTACAAGTGGTACATCAAGGGATCCATCCCTATCTAGAGATTCACCTCATTCTTAGGCTACCCACAGCCTAGAGGTGTTTCAATTGTGCCACTTGGATGAGGAGAGCTGAGACATCTCCTCAAAGGGTAAAAATCTAAGTGATATAAGTAACCTTATATTGATAACATATATTCAAAATGGACATTTATAGTGATATTTATTTAGTGGACTTTAACATACTACCTCCTAATGGGAAAGATACATGTGTATTTCCTAAACATTGTAATTAGGGATTAATTTGTGCAAATTTTCATATATAAGTCTTCTACTTTTTCATATGCATACTATCATATTTAGTTATTATTTTTCATAATAAAAGTTAACGTTTAGGTCTATATAATGTATTAAGCTTATTGTATCTATGTTTATCTATGCCTTCTATATTGATATAGGTAGGTAAGGTAATTGTAATTTTCTATCACTTTATGAGCCAAAGATGAGACATGTTGATGATAACATTATTACAACATGACTATCATGGGGAAGGAGTAATTTTTTTAATGTAAATAATCAAAATGACTTTATTTATGAATATTATGCTACAAATAATGATCAAGTTTCTAGAGTTAGAGATGATGATGATCAAATTGGTGAAGCTAAATATGAAAATGATAAAGCTGGCAAAATGAAGTTGATGAAATTGGTCAAGTTGTAGATAATGAAGATAATGATGCATGAAAAATTCTAATTGGGAGATATTTCAATAATGAATGGGATATTAATATTGGTAGATATATAGAGAGGGAGAAAAGGGGTAAATTAGCACTCACTCCAAATCCAAATCATGTAACCATTGAAGAGTTAGAGAAAATCAACAAAGATACAATAAAATAGTTTCAAGAAATGATTTTGGATATATTATACTAATGTATATCTTATTTTTTGAGACATTAAATAATGTATCAAATCATGCCAAATTGAAGTGATTAAACATCAAATATTCATATTTAAATTTAAATTTGAGGATTTATTTTGACTATTTTAAATGTTTTCTTTGTTGTTGTCTAAAACCAAAAATAAAGTGCACTCTTATGTCATAATGAAATTTATACAAAATTACAATTAATTAAATTTAATTCTTGGGAATGTGTTTCACTATTTTTTTCTATATTTACATAAAATGAATAATAATAATTAAAAATAAGGGGCATACTAAATAATTAAAAATAGCATCCAAGCAAGGGCCATATTAAAGAATTAAAAATAAAAATTGTATCTAAATAAAACTTATAATAAAATAAACCTACAATGATATCCTAAGGGTGAGTGAGTCGAGTGATAGAAGTGGGAGGTCTTAATGTCCATTCCCTAGGATGACCACTCTCTAGCATCATTACCATACTAAAATATGATGGGTTATTTGTGAAAAGTATCCACAATACAATGGGCTACTAGCTCAGTGTTCAAGGTGATGGGGGTCAGAATGTGGCTTGAAACTTAAGTTCAATGAGACGAGGCAAATCCACAGTCCATGGTTAGGGATACTATTCATTACTAGTTTAGGCATTCTGGTTATAAAAATGTCAATACTCAATATCTTAAACCCAATGATGATAGCCTAGTGATGAGTGAGTTGAGTCTTAAAAGTGGGAGGTCTCAAGGTCCATTCCTTAGGATGACCACTCTCTAGTGTCATTCCCACACTAAGATACAATGAGTTAGTAGTGAAAAGTATTCATAATGCAATGGGCTATCAGATCAGTGTTTAATGCAATGAGGGTGAACATGTGGCTTGAAACCTATGTTCAACACAATGAGGAAAGTCCATAGTCCATGGCTAGGGATATTATTCACTATTGGTTTGGGAATTCTAGTTATAAAAATGTTTTTTCCCAACATTTTTTACTTGATGATGATAGCCTAGAAGTGAGTAAGCTGAGTGCTAAAAGTGGGAGGTCTCAAGGTCTATTCCCTAAGATGACCACTATCTATCATCATTCCCACACTAATCTACGATGTGTTATTCATGTAAATTATCCACAATGCAATGGGTTATTGGCTTGGTTTTCAATATGATGGGGGTTGGGATGTGGCTTGAAACTTGTGTTCAATGTGATGATGCAAGTCCATAGTCTATTGCTAGGGATACTATTCACTACTATTTTAGGCATTATGGTTACAAAAATGTTAGTACCCAACATTTGATATCGATCTTCCACAATGATGGTGATTCATACTATGAATTCCAACACTATTCCTTAGCCTAATAGTTGGTCAAGATAGTAGGTGAATCTAAGTTTGGGGCTCTACCAGTAGCATAATGATGTTTTGGGGTTCAAGGAACCAAATATATCTGTGCTTAAGAAGGTGATGGTAGGTGGATGCCCTAAATTTATAGGGTTGTATAAGAATTTGAAAATAAACTCATAAAATTATAGTTTGGATATTTTAAGTGGTGATTCAAACCCTTCTTCTACCTTTATTAGGGAAACCAAAAGTGTAGTAGGGTTGGGATCAAATTTTATTGATTTAGCAAGGGGTAAATCTTGTACAAATCTAGTTTTATAGGGTGAGAAAATAGTGGTGGGAGATGCTAAGGCCATCCAATATATGTTCTTTATGGTTGAGGCTCTCGAGGATATGTTGTAAAGTGAGGAGTGGTATTCAAAACATGGTCTAGTTTGCAGATTTGATAGATTTTAGCCTAACATCCCTACTCTCCATCAATGGATTTTTGATTTGTGGTGACCTTTAATGGAGGATACCTTGGTAATTTATTCTTGTGCTAGAGGGTTTTTTATTATGGTTTTTTATAGTCTTTCAGATTGTAATAAGGTTATTTACACCAACTTTTGGAGTTGGGATCATCATCTCATTTTTATAAAATCATGGATCCCTTCCTTTAATCCTCTTCTTGATAATCTCTTTGTTAGTCTTACTTGGGTGTGATTTTCACATTTTCCTCTTTAGTTTTAGGTAGAATATTGTTTATCGGCCATTGGTAGAACCCTACGAGATCTACTAGAAATTGATGCTTCTACATCCAATTTTGCATGCACTACCTTTGCTAGAATTATTGTTTGTTTGGATATTTCTCATAATTTCCCTGAATCCATTGAGTTAAAGGTTAATGTTTGTTTTTGGAATCAAACCCTTGATTATGAAGGCTTGCCTTTTAGATGTTGGAGATGTTTTGAAATAGGTCATTTGGTTATTTCTTGCCTCAGCTCTAAACATAATGTGGATTATTCATGGTGGAAGGATGTTAAGGAGGATCATCTCTCATTTCATCCTTTTACTTATCCTTCTATTATTGTATGTGAAGTTTTATGGAAATCATAGGGGACTGATGTTAATTTGAGTGTGCCTTATCTTGTGAATCTATCACCAAATTCAAAGATTTTTGGTTCAGTTGAAAATAATTTTAAAATAAAGAAGAAGGCCTATAGAGGCTCATTGATAGATATATGTATCTCTCCAATTATGGATACATGTATTTTGAGTAATCAATAAGAATGGATAGTTGTGATAATTAATAAAAAAGGTCATCTCATACTTAGTTCCCCTTTCAAGACACTTTGCTCTCACAACAAAGTGAAAAAGGGTGAGATTTAGTAAGAAATAGTTTTTTATTTTTTTTAAATTTAATTATTTGATGTAAATTTGAAGTATTTATAAAATACTTTTAGTTAGTTTGTTTTATTTGGAGTTTGTTGGTCATATGCCTTGATGGTTTTTACTATCAAGTTAGGCCTATTTAGTTTTCTAAACTTTTTTGTTCTTAGGCAGCGGTCCCATTAAACCTCAGTATCTATAAAAAAATATAATAAAATAAATAATAATAATAATAATAATAATAATAATAATTAATTATAAAAAAATCTTAGAAATAACATTTAATTAAAAATTATAACATTTAATTAAAATATTACAATAATAATTTTTAAAAATAATATTATGCTTTTATATAATAAAAAAATTATAATAAAAAATTATAAAATATAATATAATATTAATAAATATAATATTTTTGAGGGTGACACAAATATGGAACAACTTGCACCAAGTTTGCATCAATTTAGCCCATGATTTTGAAGCATAAATTAGGAAGGCCCAAAAACCCTCCTTATTTCATTTCAAGTCAAAATATTTGTAGAGAGGGAGAAAAATAAAATGTTTAAGGACAATTGAGAGGAAGTAAAAATAAGAGAAAGTGATGTGAGAGAGGAGAAAGGGATTAAAAAAATGTCATCCTAACATAGTTATGGAGGAAATATACGATTGGGACCTTAGTGTAAGAAAGAGAGGACAAAGAAGAGGAAGAGTATGTAGAGCCTCTTCAAAATTGAAGATTAGAGGTATGTTGACATTTTTTACTAAAATTGATTAAAAAACATGTAACCCTTATAAGCAAACCCTAGGAAGTAAAATGTATATTAAATTATAGAAAATAAATCCTAGGATAATTTATAGGAAACAAATGATAGAAGTAAACAAAAAACATGTCTAAAAAATATATTAAAACCTAAATAATTAAAAAAAAATCTTTAGGGTAGTCCAATGAAAAAAAAATTATTTAGGGTAGTCCAATGAAAAAAAAATCTTGGTACATATGCAAAATATAGACTTTCATTTTTTGACAAATGTCATTACTCATTCCAAAGCTCCCATTTTTTATTCGGGATAAGTGGATGTTGGTGTGATCACTAGGAATACGTAGAGGGGAGATTAGTATGGTGTTAGTATGAAATAAAATCAAATAAAACACACTAATAAAATCTTACACCTCAAGCCTAGACACTCAAAGAGCTAGTGAACTACACAATTAACTAACAAATTAAAGCAAAATAAAAAAGTGTACCTTCCATGAGAGCAAGTGTTGTGTGTTGGAAATGAGTTGTTGTGATCAATTGTGTGATTAATAATTATTTGGAAATGGATCTCCTTGCACCACCTCTCCTTGTCACCTTGGTAATGTTGAATTTGGCTTTGGCTTGGCTTGGCAAATGAGCATGGTAACATTAAAAAAATGGAAGCTTTGAATGTATTTTTGCACGATAGTTTTACACCAAGAGAGATTATTTATCAATGGGTGAGGACTTGTATTTATAGCCTTCCAAACTAACTCTAACCCAAGTGTAGTTAGGTTAGAGTTGACCATGGTTGATTTTAGGAGGGGACAAGCCATTAATACTTTCAATTAAGAGGCATGGCTCACAAATCCAAGTTTTATATTTGATATTTTGTGAGTGCTTGACAACTCACAAAATATCATGTCATGATGATGTCATCATTTTAGATATTTATGTGATGTAATTATGATGTCATCAATTCAAATTTATGAAATTTCAAAAATAGAAATTCACTAATTAATTAGCCCTGGGTTTTTGACCTATGCATTTAATTAGGTTTAACCAATTAAGCAATCCTAATCAAGTTAATTGCCATTTATAAATTATGAAAAGTTGTCCCTCACACACGGTCAAAGTGGGAGATGAATTAGAGGAAATTGATGATTGCTTACAGTGCATTACCCCAGTTAGGGATATATTGATGTGAATTAGAAGATGTATGTGGTGTGCAGTGATGAATCAGAGCATCCTAGTGATTCCTAAGCTTAACTTTAAATATTTATAATAAGTCACTCTAGTGTCCATTTAGATGCAAAAGTGGCCAAAAAGGAGTGTCTCTAGTTTGCCCCTATTTGAGAAGGCATTGCAAGACATAGGCACAATAACATATTCTTAAAGAATGAGAAAGTTGTTAAGAATAAAAAGAAGATAATGATTGATAAATGATACTCCAAAAAAAATTTGGTAAGCCTATGATGCCCCTTCGAAGGAGTGGATAACACATACGATTGATGGACAATCCCTTGAAAATAAGTAAGAAGAATAATGAAATTAACTTGTGGATGAGATAAATCCACTCAAGATAATGCTTGCACACATTGATTAAAACTAATGATTTACCTAAAGGTAATTATAATCAGTAGTAGAGGTTGAGACACGTAGTTTCTCAAAGGTAGTTATAATCAGTGGCACTTGTATGTGACCCATTAGGGTGGATGGGTCAAAATAATAATTTTCCCAAAGACAATTATAGTCATTTTGATGACCTAGATTGAATAATGATTTTTGTTTATGCCCTATTAGGGTGGATTGGTAATCATAACTCAAGGATATAACCTATCACACATATTAAAGATGAGTGTGTGAAAACATAAGAGTGATGGTCTAATGAATTTTGAAATATTCATGAAGCCATAAACAACTAGGCACATGAGGATGCATAAAGTGATGAAATAAATGATTGGAATAAAAAATGGTGGCCAGGATGATGCAAGATACCTCATGTATCTAAGTGTTACCTAACTAGTATAAATATACCTTATGCTAATGTAGTTCACCTAGAAGTAGGAGAAAATGAAATGAGTAATAGAATAAAAGGATAAGAATTGATTGATCTGAATAATCTAGTTATACCTACCAATGCAAATATGCTTATCCTTATTAGCATTGATACAACCATAATGGTCAATGGGTTAATTATATCAAAGAAGGTGGGAAGATTTTGACAAGGTAAACAAAGAGAAGTTTCTATGACACCATTGCTTGAGATCTCCATTGAGCTAATTTTTATTGTAGTACATGATGGTATGCATCATGATATAAAACACCATGATGACCTAGCCTTAATGTGCATAAGGACTGACTTTTGATCTAGTAAACACCTAGAAATAATACACCAATGATAAAAACCATGATGAAAATGTTGATGTATGAATATGGATAGACTCAAGAACAATGCACAAGGAATCACCCAATGAACATAAATAGATTGAGTCAAGGCACAACAATGAAAGCAAACAAATAAGAAAACAAACAAATAAAAAAACACACACAAAGCTTGAAAATAAAAGAAATAGAAAGTATATTATCATTAGCCAAGTCAATATCTATGTGTAAAGAATAAACATAATGATAATCAGATGGTTTCCCCAAGCAATTATATATGCAAGGGAATAACATGTGGGGATAAGATATCTTGGTATAAGATGTATGCTTTGGTTATAAACAAATAGGGTGAAAGTTGTGATCTTGGCCTAAATTTGAGAGTGGAAACCTACCATGAATTTGTCCTTGTAGAGTAGATCGAGGATTGGTGATGAGGTTTAAATAGAACAAATGTTTTTGGATTTGAGGTTTTATATCTCTGTAGGAGATTGTAAGCTAGATTTATAATTTTTAGGATTTTGATTTTTTTTAATGTTTTTGAAAAATTTCAAGGTATTTTAACTCATTAGAGATTGATAAGATATTTCTCATAAAATAAAATGAGCATTGGCTAAGGTTTTTCACAAAGCATTGAGAGCATGGGTTTAGGTTGCTTATAAAATGGCAAGGGATTAGGTTGCTCACAAAATGGTGAGAACATTAGAAAAGGGGTAAATGAGTTGACCTCAATGTAAATTGAGCACTGATTACATAGTCCAAATAGACCTCAGGTCAATATAGTTTGAACGTATGAAAAAGGTATGAAAGCATGTTAAGGTGAGGTAAAGGGAAAGTCTAGGCACATGGAAAGGTATGAAATAATGGCAAGGCAAATGGAAAATGGAAAAGGCAAGGTAAATTGAAAGGTAAGACAAATGGCTAGGCAAGGTAAATGGAAAGGCAAGGCAAATGGTTCTATTATTCCTAATGATATGGAGATGCTCATCCTAATCAACATATAATACAACCAAAAGATTCAATTATGTAAATTGCTAGCTGACACCTCTTTTGAATAGTCATTTTGTCAAGAAATTGTTGCTAATTAGGATTATAATAATGTTTTTGTGATCTTCTATAGTCTTTGATTCTATTTCCCACAAAATCTGAGATAATATGTCTTCATAGTCTCTATAAAGGAAAGTGTGGCCAAGGATGGTAAATATGAATAAATAATGGATAAAAGGTCTAATTTGTCAATGGAGATATGGATCATAATGGAATGCATAATGTTTGGGCAACAAATGAAGATAAATATTTTCAAGCACACACAATGTTATTGATTCCAAATTTGACATAATTTTGGTTGTGGCAGGGTTGAATTTTTTTAAATATGCTCTCAATAGGACCACCAAATTTTTCTATTGTTTACTCCTAAGAGATGTTTCCATATGATTATGTTATAAAATGGAAGCTATATTAATATTATATTTGATAATGTCTTCATAAAGTAGTGAAGAATTATTGTACTCAGCTATTGGCACCTCGAAGAAGTTTTCACTAATAAAGTTGTCTTGATTATCCCATATTACCTCTCAAACAGTTTCACTAAGGAATGTTGACTTTTGACTTTGATTGTCTTCTCATTCCTTAAACAAGATTTCAAAATAATATGTTGAATTTGGAATTTGATTTCCCCATAGTGCCTCTAAAAAGGTTTCACTAGGATATTTTTCTTCCTTTGCATGAATGTGGTCTTGGTCTCCCTGATATTCTTCAACTGATATGTCACTATGGATGCAATTGAACAAGGTGCAATTTTATTGGTCCTAATCCACATTTTGGGAGGTGTAATGTCAATATAGTGACTATGTTGGGTAGTGTTAAGGGAATGTGGAATGGTAATGGAATGGGAAGAAGAAACATAATCCTCATATAATATACTAGGAGAACTTGTGTATATGCTAAAGTAATCATCTTTAAAAACTATAAAAGAATAAAAAATGTATTCAAATTGATCCACAAGGCATGTGTAACCAATGCTGTAACAACCATGAATTTATTTTGATTTTGAAGCTGAGTCTGACTCAAGGGACTTTGAATTTGATGTTGATACTGACATTGATTCTAATTTTGATGCTAAATCTTATATCGATTAAAGAATATAACCTAACTTCATTTTTGATTCTTCATCTAGTATTGTAGTAAATATTTTATGTTGAATGCTTGGTATTGAATGAGTAATATCTTGGGATTGAATAATGATCTCTTCATAAATAGGCTTAAATAATAAGAAATCCAAAAATATTGGCTCATCAAAGTGAGGCTTTTTAACAAAAGGGAAATGGTCAACAAGAAACTCTATAGAGATTGGCTTGTCAAAGTGAGGTTCCTTAAAAATAGCATAATGGTTGAGATAATAATTTGCCCAAAGGTAGTTATAATCATTAGGGGGTGACTCAAAAAAGATTGGTTTATCAAAGTGAGACTCTTAAACTAAAAGAAAAGGGTTAATAGGAAACTCCACAAAGACTCGCTCATCAAAGTGAGGATTCTTAAAAATAAGGCAATGATTAAAGGATGATTCAACATAGGTTAACTCATCATAAGAAGGTGTTTTAAAAAAAAAATCATGGATTGGTTGGTTATTTTGGCCTTAAATTACACTTGGTTGTAAAATCTCAGATTTAGACTCATCTTGTCTTTGAATGATGGATCTTAGACAGGTAATTATTGGCTATGTTATGGTTTGAATACTAGATTAGATTTTCTAAAGTGGGAGAAGGTTGACACTGGATGAAGGATGACCCATGGTTTGATAATTATTTATTTGAAAATAGGTTCATCTATGATGGGCTCAATAAAGATTAATTAGGGGTCTAGGATGGTAATTGGGACCCATATAGTTGAAGTTACACAACCTTGTTGGGATAATGAGCTACTAGATTTAGAAGGGTTTGGAATGGTAATGAATGAGCAATGCAAAGCTTGGTTACTAAAGTAAGCCAAAAGAAGAGGGATTGGAATGGTAATGAATGGAAAATACAGAGCTTGGTTGCTAACATAGGCTGAAGGATGAGGGTTTGAAATGGTAATGAAAGGGTGCTATGAATTTTGGATACTAATGCATACCAAATGATGAGGGATTGAAATGGTAATGAATGGGAATTATGAAGCTTGGTTAATAACATAAACCAAAGGAGGGTTACTGGCATAGATATGGATCAGGTACCATTATCATTGAAAGGGTGAAATTGGTATGTTAATTGGCCCAAATAAGGATGATTGTGGTATATGATAATCAACATGGATGGGTTTGGCAATTATCCCAAAGAGGGTGGTCTTGGTCTATGCAAATGGTCTGGGTCTAGGTCTAGGTTTGAAAGTGGCAATGGTATAGGAATAGGTACATGGTCTATTGATGTAAATGATTTAAACTTGGCCTAGAATGGAGATCTTCTCTAAAATAATCAATGATAAGCTTCCTCTCAATATCTCTGAGGTCTAATGTCTTTCACACAAATGATCAAATGAAAGGTAAGTTTTGAATCCTAATTTTTTGCAAAGTGTTTCGAACAAATGTAATCTAGGTCTAAACATGAAAAATGGTGCTATGTATTTGGTAACAAGGCACAAATCTAGGATTAAAAGGTATGAATCAAATCTAAAAACTAAGGCAAATACTAGGTCTTTGGGAACAAGGCACAAAGCTGGACTTAAAATTGCATGAATGAAATCTAAAACTATGAAAAATGATAGGCCTTTGGAAACATGTCATCAAGCTAGACTTGAAAACAAACATGGTCTAAAATGAGGGGGGAATACTAGGTCTTTGTAAATAAGGCACAAAGCTAGACTTGAAAAAAACTAGGTCTAAGATGAAAGGGAAATGCTAGGTCTTTGGAAACAAGGAACAAAGATAGACTTGAAACAAAATTTATCAAGATAAAAATGGCAAGGCAATTAATTTAACAATTTGAAACACTTGGACTCAAACTAGGAACATGGATTCAAACAAAGAATTGACCATTGGTAAAAGACATTGTTACTTGGACACATGCCTAAAACTAAATAGGTAAATCAATCCCAAGTAAGCAAAAATAAGAATGAGGAGTAAAAACATTCAAGCCCAAGTGATGAGAAAGACTCAAATGTAAACTATATGTGCTTAAGGTTGTACTTGGAGAGAGAGTTTTGACCTTAGTTCAAGGAAACAATATAGATGTGAGGTACACATAAAAGATCACTTTGATGCAAAATATGCAAAAAGATATTCAAATAAAACAAGGCATTATTCCAAGTTTCATAATTCAAAATTAAGAGGTAAACACCTAAGCCAAAATCAAGTGAGGCATAGTCATAAACCACTCAACATTTGAATCTGAACTTCATAAGATAAATTTAAAACTTGTTTTAGAAGACTTGGTTTCTCAAATAGACAATAATCTACCAAAATTGATGGCATAATGATACCGATTATAGACCAAAAGGCATACATGGTTTTGAAATTAGTTTAACACACGTCAAAGTTTTTGAAACAATACAAGCAACATAACGATTCTATCTCACTTAAAAGGTATAAAAATGGTTTTTGTTTTAAAACTCTAAGGAACAAACTTCGAATGAAATAGGTAACATAATGATTCCATTTTTAAATAAGTAACACACACCCAAAAATGTTTTGATAAAGTTTGAGGCAAAGTGTGGTATCAAATGGGAAAAATAACACCTCTTTAGGCTAAAAGTGGTGTAAAAACATGTGATTGACTCATGACCTATTTTGACGTGTTTTTGATAAACAAAATAGTTTTAGACTCAAAACAATGTAAGTAAAATAAATAGACATAAAAACATATAAGTGTATTATCCTGTCCCTAAAAATCAATAGGCTTGCTTCGTATTATCAAATTCCATTAACATAATCTTTCTTGAGAGGAAATAATTTTCTAATCTAATAAATTTAGATGTACATGAAAAGTAGGGTTTTTAAGGGCCCCCTATTCTCTCAAGAATTTGTATGATAACATGAAACTTTAGGCTACTCACCCTACATTGACAATATTTCTATAGCAAGTAGGGTTTGTCTAAAAACTATAAGTTTTGTGGGTTCTAGTTGGTCCCATATGTGTGGTTAACACTAGGGCATAACACATCATTTTGATCCAAGTTGATCGAATTGTTGTAAAAAGGTCTTGTCTTTTTTACAACCACTACATCCATCAAATTACTTAGTGTAGTGTGATGTCTAGATTATGCCATTTTTTTGAGGTCAATTATTTCTAACAGAATGAATTTAACTACTCAAACTAATGTCCCAATGAGTCACCCTCAATTTATATACCCCACCATGGAGTGGGGTTAAAACGATGTTGGGAGATGAAATCCCAGGTCAAGGCTTCCATAAAGAACTTATGGGGAGGTGATAAAATCCCACCCATAAGCCAAGTGTATAAAATATATAAAATAAAATTAGGACTTCAAGGTTCATTTTTTGAATCACCCAAGTTATATGAACTTGAGGAGAGCATAAACGACATTCCTTCTAGGATTTGGACTAAGTGATAAGATAATGAATGAAGTGATTTTGGTCACTTGGGTTCCCTAAAGGGGATGGGGGGAGAGCATATGCATAAATTCAAATTTTCAATAATACATTAAAAAAAAAATAATGAACAAAAATAAATGCTCTTAAGAGCTCTTAGTCTAAAATTCATGTTCATTTTAAAGCACTAAGTGAAGTGTGAAATGAAACTTAGCCCCTTGGAATTGTTTGCATTTGTAAAATTTGAAAAATGAAAACAAAGTTAATTGATGATTTTTAAGCACTAAATGTAAGTTTGAATTGAAAATTTAAAGTGCTAAAAACCCCTTTTCTTGGCCTTAGGTCCTATAAAAATTGTTATGGGGTTTTCTTGTTTCTTGGCAAAAGTGCTAATCATCAAGAAAACTTTTATTTTGAGCTATCAAGTTCTCTTTATTTTTTACATAGTCCAATACCATCGATTACATTATAGTACCACTGATTTTCAAATTTTCACTTGTTAGTTTAAAATCACACTTTAGCAGGCAAGACAAATTGTTAATTTAAAACCATTGTTAAGGCAAAACATATTATTAATGTAAAATCATACTTTATTAGTAAAATAACACCTTTTGTGAGTGAAAAACCACATTTACCTTGAAAATTTACATATGTTAGTGTAAAATTGCATCTATAAGGTGTAATACCAACTATGATAGGCAAAATCAACTTTTATGAGTAGGTGCAATATCACACTTCTTAATGCAATACCAACAAGTGTGAATGCAATATTGCATTTACAAGACAAAATAGAATATTACAATGTAAAATCTCACTTTGTCAATGCAAAACCAACTATTGAAAATTAAATACTACACCTACTAATCATAAAACTACATCTCACAAGTTAAACACAATCTAGTGATGCAAAACTGCACTTTTGTAGTGCAAAACCGCATGTCTCATGTAATACCACACTTGAAATATTGCATCTATATAGTACAATAATGCATCTCACAGGTTCAAAATTTCATGTCCGTATGTCTCGACCAAGAACTTCACTTTTTAACTTTTTTGGTTATGAAATCAAAAATTTAGCATGAAAAATGTTAGCAAGAGGTTCTAAAAGGCCATATGAAGAGCTTTGTGGGGTATATATCCCACTAGGTGTACCATTATGTGAAGAATAGGAATATGTAGATCAGATATTAGTATGGTGTTAGTATGAAATAAAATAAAACAAAACACACTAATAAAAGATTACACATCTAGCCTAGACACTCAAAGCGCTAGTGAACTACACAAGTAACTAACAAATGAAAGCAAAATAAGCAAGTTTACCTTCCATGAGAGCAAGAGTTGTGTGTTGGAAGTGAGTTGATATGCTCAGTTGTGTGATAAAGAATTATTTGGTAATGGAAATCCTTGCACCACCTCTCCTTGTCACCTTGGTAATATTGAATTTGGCTTTGGCTTAGCTTGGCTTAGTAAATGGGCATGGTAACATTATAATAATGGAAGCTTTGCATGCATTTTTTCATGATAACTTTAAACCAAGAGATATTGATTATCAATGGGTGAGGCATTGTATTTATAACCTTCCAAACTAATTCTAACCTAATTTTATTTAGGTTAGATTTAATTATGGTTGAGTTTGGGAGGGGCCAATCCATTAATATTTTCAATTAATAGGCTTGGCTCATAAATCTAAATATTTATTTGATAGTTAATGAGTGATTGACAACTCATAAAAGATGATGCTATTATGATGTCATCATTTTAGATATTTGTGTTATGTCATGATGATGTCATCAATCTAGATTTATGAAATTTCAAAAATAAAAATTCATCAATTAATTATCCATAGGATTTTCACATATGCATTTAATTGGGTTTAACCAATTAATCAATCCTAATCAAGTTAATTATCATTTTTTAATTTTGACAAGTTGTCCCTCACACATAGTTGAAAAAGTCAATTTTCTAGGTTGAAATTTGATGGGAGATGAATTAAAGGAAGATGATGATTACATATAGTGCATTGAAAAATATAGTTACATATAATGATACAAAACATGATGTTGGGATGAGTGGATTTCCCTCAACTCTATTTCTAAGGACCCACCATATATTTATAAATCTATAGTTTGTTTTTTAATGTGAAATATTTATTCTAATTTAATTTTTTTAATACAACTTGATTATGATAGGTACACTTATCATATATACCTAGGAACGATGAGGGCATTTGGATGAGTAGACATTCTTCATCTATTGATATGGACTCACCATAGACGTATACATTTTTATTTTTTATTTAAATTAATTGAGTTATAATGTCCTATAATTTTATTGCAGGTCCATGCCAGATGCAAAAGCCTCTCATCCTTCTCTTTCTAGACGTTGTGTAAGACCAAAATGGCAAGATCCCCCAATCTAGCCTCAATGACATATTCCCTAGAATATTAATGGGAGTGGGTGTAGGGTCCTTGCCAATATTTGATGATGATAAACTTTTATGTTTTAATCATGAAGAGTAAAACACCAAGTAAAAGGTGCACCTCAAAATAGACCTCTATTTAAATAATAACATGAAAATATTAATAGATGATTTGATAAAGTAAATATTTTAATTTGTTTTATTTTTTGTTTTTCATTTTATGAGTGTTTACATTTTTTAATAAATTTATTTGCTAATTTATATTGTTAAATTAAAGTACAATATATTTGGAACTCAATATTTTTTTGTTTCAATTATTTTAAGTAAAGAATATTTGACCAAATCAAATAATTATATTATAATTATTTCCATCTAGAATGTTATAAAACACTAGTTGATCATCACACATTGTTTTCACTATAATTCGGGTAGAGTTTGGAAAATACCATTACAAGCCAAGTTTAATAGAGGAACATGTATCGTAAGGGATTTAGAGAATGAAGAGGATACAAGGTTAATTATTTTTCATAAATATAACATTTTTTTTAATAATTTTTATAATATTTCATTACTATAATTTTTAGTTCAATATTGGGAAACACTAGAGGAGAAATATTCGACCTCTTAGAGTATATATAAATTATTGGAATAAGTTGTGTGACAATGGCTACAAGAGGAAAATAATAACGCTGAAAGCTAGTTAACCAAATTAATAAGATATTAAAAATGGTGTTGTTTATTAATTAAATAGTTCAATTAATATATGGGGAGAGAGTAACTAGGTAAAGGATTACAAAGAAAAAGTGCAAAAAGGGATGATGGTGACTTTTTTCATGGGGAAACTAAATGATAAAGAGTCTGCTATTAAAAAAAATTTATATAAGTTATTGTAAATTATTTTGTACATTTATATAAGTTATTTTATATATTTTTAATACACATAATTTTATCATGTAACTATTTTTTAGGAGTGTAAGGACATGAAAGAAACAAAAGAAGTGTGCATTAGATTAAAATTCATGGGATGGGACACCCCTGCCTTCAAAAAATAGGCCCACTAAAGTGGCTATGTGTTGGTAAGACAATTATTTATTAATTAGTTGTGAATTATGTAAAACACATATAATTTTATCATTATGTATTTTCATGTAGAAAGACCATTTATCATAGTTGAGGGTCCTACTATTAGGGGAGGAGGATGAAGATGATTAAGATCATGATTATATTGATGTGAAGGTAGATGCATCCATGGTAGAGGATTATGATGAGAATAATGATGATGACATGTATATTTTATTTTTTGATAATTTGAAAGGGAAATTATATTACTCCCTCAGTTTTGTAATTTTTAATGGACCTTATTTTACTACCTCAACATTAAACTATTATAATTTTTCTAATTAGGGTAAATAATAGGTTTTTAAAGGAACCCAAAATCTCTAAAAATAATTTTAAGATACATCATGAAATCAATATAAACAACAAGTTTGAAACCAAACTACTCAGCAGTAGTCCAACTAAAATAAAATAGTTTTTTTAGCTACATTAATAAAAAATACCTCCATATAGTAGCTAAAATGCAGAAGATAAATCAAACTATTTATTAATTTTCCTCCCTCTTAGTCTTCCAACCAAGTTCTACTATAACTCCTTAGCCTTAATGTATTTTGAGGCTTCCTTTCCTTCTTTTTCTAAGGACAATAATTAGTTTTTAAATTTTGAAGAAATATTACTTACCTCTAATATTTTCTAGGTTCCATTTTCCACTTCTTTGGTAGTTTATTTAATTCTAACTTCTCTCAAATTGAATTTGACTACTTTGTTATCCATCCCTACATTAACTTTCTTCTTGGAAATTCTAGTGTTTTTACAACTAAAGTTTTAAACTGCACTGGGATATTTTACTTGCTAGTTTAGTGGCACATATGGGACCTTTTTCATCCTCATAAAGTTCCCTCTCCTTTGATTTAGCTTCTCCTTAGCCATATTTTCCTCTCATATAGTCATTTCTCCCTTCTGAACCTATTTCTTCCATGTTGGCTCTTTCTTTTCTTGCCTCTATCTGTGGGTTTATCGATATTGATCTACGTTGGGTTAGATTTCCTTCTAGATTATTAACTTAATTTAAATGGGCCAATGAAATAACATTGGCCTTTCCCTCATTTTTACCTTCAATGACTTCTTCCCCCAATTGTCCCCTGAGTACTTAACTACACTCAAAATTTTCCTTTCCCTATCGGCATTTTCACTAGCTTATAAATTAGTCATATTTAGATTCTCACTATTATTATTTGTATCTTTGGCCTCTTTGTTGGTTTTATGATGTTCCACTCCTTCCTCTTTTATTATCCAAACTTGATTTTATTTTTTGATTTTTGGGTAGTTTTTGATTTCATAAGCCAACATATTACACTTAGAATAGATATCCATTATTCTCTCATATTTGATCTCATAATACCTTTCTCCATACTTATATTTTAACTTTATATATGTTGAGAGAATTTTATCATAAGTAACATTAACATAAAATCTAATAAAAATCAATATTTTCTTAGACTTAGTTATCATGTCAATAACTATGATTTTCCATATAACTCTATCCATAACTATTATGATTTCATATTCCAAAAACTCCATGGGGATACCAGGTAATCTAACCCACAAGGGGCCTTTTTGAAGGATTCCTTTGGTGGATCAAATCCCTGTTTCTACTTATTGAGAACCAAATTGGCCTTCCCCAAAAACTAGAGTCTCCTTCAATGATATTGGAACAATCTCTTGGTTTGTAAGGGTAATTAATAAAAATTGATTGGCCATGGCAAAAATTTCTAGTTGACCCTTTCTCCATTTTCTATTATCCCACTCTCTAGATACATCAATTTTAGGTATAATTCTCATAAATTTACCAATCTACGTATTTTCCATCTTGAAACTGGTATGATCTTATATAGAATATTAAGACAAATCCACTCATTTTATAAATTAGGGTTAAGAACTAAAGACTCGTGAAATAGGGGATTCAAATGAAAATATCCTACTAAATTGTCAACCTAGGATCTATTATCTTGCCTATCCCTACCCCATGGCTCATATGGGTCCTTCAATTGGTTTTGATTACCTAACATTTTATCACTCTTGTCCACCTTCGATTCCTAAACACTTGTATGGCCTTCCTTATATCCACCATGATTATTATGGAATCCATTACCTTAGTCCTCACTAAGGTCATCCTACCCAAAAATAGTTTTGAAATTTTGAATCCTCTCTCCTCCACTCATCCTCTATAGTTTTGAACTATTATACATTATTGTATAAATAATTTTCTAATTTAAATCTTGTCTTGTTTGATTATTCAATTATAACTTTTAATTTTTAAATTTCATTTTACTATATATTCAAAATATAAAATATTATATATAAATAATATAATAAAATTATATATAATAATATAATAATTATAAATTTTAGTCACAAAGTAGGTAACATCCCCCCTAAGGTGAATGATGTCATCTATGTGGAAGGTACTAATTCATCCTAAGACTATCATCCCTTCCCACGTGTAACCCCTCAACTCTATAGGGTGAATCTTGATTCATTTGATTCACATTCATTTCAAAAGAAGGGGGACTAATTATTTTATTGTGACTTCAAAGGGCATTCCTTCCCATTTTAGCTTTGATTTTTTTGGATGTATCCAAAACTTTCATCCCTCCCATTCCATCCCTATGACTCTAACACCCATGGGTGGAGATAGAGACTGCTTAGAACCCACCTCATGTAAAGAGGTTTGAGAACAAAATAAGGTCTAGAAAAAACTCAAGAATGGGGGCCCTACTAAGTTTATAGAATGCATTACTAAACATAATGCCATGGTTTTTTGAGACTTCATCATGGGATGTACAAAATGCAAAGTCACTATGAGAGGCATCTACATAAATGTCTCAAAGGAATTCATTTGTGATGCTACAGGCATGCCCTATGCTAGAACCAAAGAATACAAAGATTAGTCCAAGAAGTAAGAATCCCTATATTTATTATTCATAATGAATGAATTTATGTAAATAAATGAGAAGGGTTTCCCCCATGCCAACCTCCCACATCACTAGCCATATATCTAGCTTCATGTTATGAGGTACATGACTTTGGAAGTTAAGTATACCTTTATTTTTTCACATCATTTCCTACTCCTGATTCCCTTCATTCATTTTAAAATTAGTTTTCCTTATTTCATTATCAAATCCTTTGAAATTACTATTTTACTCCACTAAGTTAATGATACAAACCCTATCCTCCATTAGGGTCTAATCCCCCTACTCGTCAAGCATGATCAAATTATCTTAGGTCAGAAGGTCCCCTCGAGGGTTCCTCCTCTGAAGAGGACTCCTTAGAGGAGGACCCTCCCAAGGGATCCCACCAACATCTCAAATATTCCCCCTAGAATAGTTTATCCTAGTCCCCCTTGATTACCTACCCCTCAATTTGCTATTTATTCCTAAGCCAAAACCCATTGAAATTGGTTCTCCCATGCATTTAGGCTAGAAGGGTAAGGCCATAATGATGGAGGATTTGGAAAAAAATAAAATTTTGCTATAAAGTTAAACCCCCCCAATCCCCTATTATGAAATCCCCCAAGGTCCAAAAATTCCCCCCTCTAGGATCCCCCAGGGGGTCCCCCCTAAATAGACTCTTCTATAGGTGAAA
This sequence comes from Torreya grandis, assembly GCA_037957365.1. Lineage (NCBI taxonomy): Eukaryota > Viridiplantae > Streptophyta > Pinopsida > Cupressales > Taxaceae > Torreya > Torreya grandis. The sequence continues at coordinate 361,083 of JARHVA010000319.1, read as the reverse complement.
GGCAGGAAGCAGCCCATGATGATCTTCCTCAAGAGGCAATTGAAGGCCCTAAGAACAATACTCATGATAAGTTTTCAAAAGACAAACCAACCATCTAGGAAAAGGATACTACTATTGTTGAAGATACTCATGAAGGACTTTCTCCCTAGAACAGTGTTTGTTTTTATTTCCTGCTTTCATTTATAAGTACTTATTTTGTTGTTTTTATATTCTCAGCCTTGGTTGGCCTATTTAAATAGATGTAATTCACTCTCATGATTCTAGGTCCCTATAAAAATTGGTTATTTACCATATCAAATAAAAAATGATATAATATATATGATTATTTAGGATAACATAAACAAATACTATAATATAATTTATTTTAAAAATATAGAAATTTTATATATATATATATATATAATTATTTTTAATTAAAAATAATTATATTGTATTTATTTTTTATTATTTTTAAAATTTATTTGCACCACATTTGCATCTCTTTTTTTAAAATAAAATGTATTTTTTAACAACAAAAAATAGTGCAAAGGTGACATAAACACAAAATGTAATGTATTGTTTGTGGCAAAAAACTAGCACAAAAGTGGTGTAAAGGTGGAAATAGTAAAAATGTTTAATTTAATCAACTTTATGTCATTTTTGTGTCACAAAAATTGATGTAAAATCTTAGGATTTTGCCTCCCAAAACCATTAAAAAGTGTTAATTTGGGACACAAAGCCAACCTTACTTATGATACAAATTTCACTTCATGTAGTAATGATTTAATTCATTCACAAAAATAGACTCAATATATCAAGAATTTAACCTCCCTAAACATCAAAAAAATTGATTTAGAATGAAAATCTAACCTTATTTAAGGTATAATTTACACTTCATGTAGTAGTGATGTAATTCCTTGCGTATGGATCAATTGGCCCTAATTTGTTTTATTAGATTGAATTAAATACTAGATTAGTTAAATATGGCATGCAATCAAGGAAAAAAGAGTCCAAATTGACATTAAAATATGCAATTCCTTGTACAGGGCCAATATAACCCTAATTAACATTAGATGAATGTAATTTCTTATATGGGGCCAATAGACCCTATATGCCCCCAAAATTTGCATGGTGAAACAATTTTAAATTTTGATGATGATGCAAAATCCTTTGAATAAAAATGTGACATGCTCAAATCCTTTTTATTTCCCATTCACCCTTGGCTACTTTAAAACATTCCCTAAGTGTCAAATTTGCAAAAATGATGGGGTTTCAAACCTCACAAACTTTGAATTTGATATTAGAACTACCATAGCTATTTTGGTAACTAGCTTGGAAGTTTCAAAAATACTACTCTTATTAAAGTAGAGGTTTCATGACTATTATTTAAACAACTAATTCAATCCATAGGATGCATGTTTTCTAACATTTTCACTCATTTTCCTCTCCACTTGTGATCGCACCTCCCAAGTTAAATCCTCAATGCCCCAATTAAATCCTCACCACTCCAATCAATTCTTCAGTACTCTAATTAATTTACCACTACTCCAACCAATTCCCCATTATCCTAATTAACTCCCAATACTCTTATTTTACAAATATACTTATTTTCATTGAAATTGAAAATAATAAATTCAAGAATATACAACTAACATTGCCATTTTTGAAAGCTAACCATAAATAAATTCATTTTACCTTTACATTATTTATTTAAATCCCAACTCCCATTATTGTACATCCCTTGTTTATAAGACAAACTTCCCTAGATCAAGATGAAAAACTACATGGAGGTGTATCATGAGAATTAAAGTTTCATAAACAACAACAAACTCTAAATTTTTCATATGCACTTGACAGGATAGAGGTGTCTTTGTTTTATTTTTCTTATCATTTTTCATATTATAATTTATTTTATTTTAATTTTTTTAGTAGATTAAATTAAAAAAAAAACATTCCATGTGCATTTTAGTAATTGTCAAAATTTTGCATTGTCTCACTATCTACAACAATAATGGACTATAGAAGTCTTAGGGAATATTCCTCCATATCTTCATCCCTGATTCTTCACATCCTACATTAGATTTTATATTGTTGATAAATTCTTTTCTAGGTACATGTTTATCATTTTCATTCTTGCAAACTTCCACAACTTCTATGTTTTTCGTGATCTTCATTTCTTCACCACTTCTTACATGTGGAAATTTATTTGAAGATTTTTCCTTGATAATTCTTGTGCAAAGGTGATATTACTAAAACTATATTTGTTTTTTCTTCATATATGTAATCTTATTTTAATAAATATGTACTACTTGTTTTTTGTTATTAAAAAAATGAAATAAATTGTCTGTGTAATCCCTTGCATGTAATTTAAAAATCTTCTTTAGTGTTATTTCTTTTTTAATTCTTATTACAGGAAATTAATTTATTTGTATTTAGCTATCCATAGGCATGAATATCATTTTTTTTAATACACACATATTATATTTACCTATAGAAAACCATACTTGTATGTCATTTTTTTGAGTGATCTTTTCTCTATTCATTGTTCACTACAACACTCATTGGTGTATCTTGTTTATTTCTAGCAATATACTATTAATCATTGTGTAAAAAACTTGGCATAATTTTATATACCAATCCAAATTCAAAATAATAATGCTAATTCAAATCATCATATCAACCATTAAATTTCATTTACGTTCAACAATCACTTTTTCTTGTCTAATTAAATAGTTCATTTTCAGCTCTACATTCCACATTCATAAATCTGAAAAAGAAAATATAAAAGCATTCAAATAATTTCATTCTCAGATTTGCGTTATGAATTTATAAATATAAAATTACAAAAATAAAAAATTATTTAATTAGTTCACTTTTAGATTTACAGTCTATATCTCAAAATCTAAAAATATGAAAAAAAGAAATTCAAATTAGTTCATTTTGAGCTTTATATTTTGCATTCATAAATCTAAAAATACAAAAATAGAAAAATATTTAATTAGCTAAGTTTTAGTTGTGTATTATTAATTAATAAAAGTAAAAAAATATTAGTTAATCATTATTTTCAAGCATTATATTTATCAAATCAATCACTTTTATTTTTGCACACATAAATACTAAAAAGATAAATATTTAAAGATAGTTTTTCTTCCATTATTTTGCATATGACTAGGTAATTAAGGAACCAAGAAGTATTTTGAATGGATATAAACATCAATTTATTTTTGTTTTTATTACATATGAATTATTATTTAAATTTTAATATGAATATGTTTTAGTTTTTTAATTTAATTTAATCTTTCATTTCTCAAAACATTAGCTAGAAAACCATACAAACATTTAAAATTTATTTTTAATATTTTAATTTGATCGTCATTTAACACATATGTTACCACATCCTTTTATGACACTTATAGAACAACCACATCCATATATGATAGGATATTTTCCATGAGTGATTACCCTCATTCAAATAGAAAACACACAAAGTAATATTGACTCTGAATTTAGCTAGAGGTATTTCTCTCAACCCCATTCCCCCCATCTAATAATTAGTAAATTTGAATATTTAGATGAATAAAATAGATTAGTAGAAGACTAATTAGTTAGGATATATATATATATATATATATATATATATATATATATATATATATATCTTGTCAATTATTTAATGCACAAAACTATCTAGCAATGAGGGTTCCATAATGGACAAACTCTAGGAGGAGTATATGGCATAGCTTTTGGTTAATATTGATTTATTTGAATGGATAAAAATTAGGTTGAATTAATCTTGGTATTTTTATGACTAAATTGGTTTGGTCTCATTAAGACAATGTCATCAACAAAAATGAATAAATGGGACAAGGCTAAACCTGAAGATGAAGAGTCAAATCAGATGTGAAGGTTAAATAATTGACAAGATATATATATATATATATATATATATATATATATATATATATATATATATATATATATATATATATATATATATAACCTTCAATTATTTAACCTTCACATCTGATTTGACTCTTCATCTTCAGGTTTAGCCTTGTCCCATTTATTCATTTTTGTTGATGACATTGTCTTAATGAGACCAAACCAATTTAGTCATAAAAATACCAAGATTAATTCAACCTAATTTTTATCCATTCAAATAAATCAATATTAACCAAAAGCTATGCCATATACTCCTCCTAGAGTTTGTCCATTATGGAACCCTCATTGCTAGATAGTTTTGTGCATTAAATAAACATTGTGAAACAACATAAGAGTATGGTATAGAAGAGAAAAACCTTTAGTATGTATATTCCATGATCTTGAAAGGAATATCAACCTATCAAACAAGTTCATCTAGTTAAATAAGCCCAAACTATTCATGCCATTAAACCCATTCAACTAGAATATTAGTTGCATTGACCCATTTTTCTTTTTATTATCTTTGTCTGACCCTCAGAATTCGAGTGTGTATGGTTAGTGTGTTTTTTTCCATATGTAAAAATCCCCATTTGATATTAGATTGACATAATTACTTGTTTGGAATAATCATATGTAATAATAATTAATGTAGAGGAGGGTTATTTTATTCAAACCTTAAACATAAAAATATAAATAAAAACATACATATACACATGATTTCAAATGGTAAAATACTTTTGGATAAACATACAACACAATAAACTTCTTGAATTTAACCTAAATTGAACCATTTTGTAATTATGTACCAAGCCTCAATATTATGTGACCTTCAGACAACACTTTATATTATATATTATAATGCACACACTTGACTATGTGCATTCAAAATTCATGTATTTAACCAAAACATTATTCCAAAACTATTTTTCTTAATAATAACCATGGCTTTATCTAGCACTCACTTTCTAATGCCCATATAGTAGGGGAAAATACATTCACCAACTACTAAGCCATGCAATCAACATTTAATTATCCTCAAAAAATCCATGTTAGAGTGAAACTAAGATATTGTTACTCTTCTTCAATCTGATAGATAAAATCATACAAATGTATCAAATGCCTAAAGATATCCTCTATTGCTTAAGATTTTGCATAGCTCCTCACAACACCTTACTATGACTTAACCACCATGCTCCACTTTATAACCTTCCATAATTTAATGAAACTATGTAAATAGCCATGTGTATCTTTACCATCATTATTTCATGTTGAGTACCATGCACAAATGTCATAGGTAGTCTCCATGTGAGACTGTCTAAACATCTTTTATTGCACAATTAATTTTCACAACATCTTACAAAACTAATGATTTTTAAAACACCTTAGATAAAATAAAACTTACACATAATTAATGTTTCATAAATCCAATAAATTTTGATAAATTTCACAATGATATCACTTTTTAAACACTTTATATAAGGGAATATGTATCCATATTTTAATATATTTTGGTAGCCAAACCCCTTTCCTTTCAAAACCAAAATAAATTCTTAGTACTCACTACCTTAGCCAATGAGTTGACAACATTTTTCTTTGTCTCCACCTTCTATAGATGTATCTTTATGTAATTCACCATTTATGTAACAAAATGATATGACCCATCAATGTGATTTGTCGGAAATTGATACTCAAGGATCTTTTCTAGATAGATTGTGCTTTGTCTCTACCAATATATTATTACATCCTTTTATGAGAATATAACCATAGAACATAAAATTTTAAGCCACATTAATTCCTTTATGGCATGAGTAGGTTTGATATGTTCAAATTATTTTATGGATATCAAAACATTAACTTATCATTTTCTCATCTAGCCTATAAGTCCACCAAATAAGTTAAACACATACACATTGGTAGATCTACAGAAATTAAGATATCCAACCCAAGTTACCTCTTAGAATAAAACTTGGACATTGACTTCCTATGGATGGATAATTATCCCTTTGAATTTGAATTTGTTCATCATCCAGGGTTCTTCACCATGAGTCACTAATATCATGGATGCAAATGAAAATCTAGTGTATTATACCTTTAAGGAATTATACAAACCCATTATGATCTCATAAAAGTAGGAATTGTAGGCTCCTCCTCTTCTTGTGACTCTTGAAAATATTCATCTATGACACCATAATATAATACAATATATTAATATTTAGTCTAAGAATGATTGATAAACATTGAAATCAAAACCAAAAGAGTGAGAAAAAGAACAAGATTTCGTGAATGGAGAGAAAATCACAAATGAGATAAGAGATTTTATAAGTGTAGGAAATTGTCAAATGGTGAAAAAAACCCACAATATAGTATTAAGAATCTTACAAGAATGGAATCCAAGTACAATTACATATAGAATCTTAGGAGAAGAATGGCATTAGGACAAGTGAGCATCAATAATGAAAGAGTAAGACTTAGAACCAAAAAAATGAGTTGTGTGTTGAGAGTGTGAGGAATAAAGAGAGGAAAGATATTTTATAGAGTAACAAGAAAAGAATGGGAGTTACAAGGAATCCCATGATTACCTTACAAGCCTCTTTTGTGTGTTTGATTTGTGGTCTATTCCATTAGAGAGTGAAGGGAAGTGTGTGCCAAGTGGGGGAGGGAGAGTTACATGAAAGCAACTCTAAATCCAATAAGTGGATTAGCGAGGTTAGTGACACCTCATAAAGATAGGAATAAAGTACATTAATAAAAACAATAAATGCACATATAAACAAGACTTAGGATAAGTATACAAATAATAAGGACCTAAATTAAGGTTAATTCTCCAACACTCCCCTTTAAATTTAAATTATGGTTACAAAACCTAAGAGAACCTCTTACTAAAAAGAAGGGAGTCAAAATTACATAATTATCTCCCTTAATAGAAACTTCATTCAAGAGGAATTACAAATGTGTAAAGAGAAGAAAGAATATAAAGTGTCACCAAAATTTTCAAGGATGAAAGTGTGATCACAAACAATCTCCAAGAATCCTCTTTGGATAATATGATCAATCTAAAATGGAACAAAAACCATCAAGAAAGAGCAATGATCCACAAACTTGCAAGACAAATAAGCTAACACCAATATTTTAAGTTAAGTAACCATTATACCAAAAATATAATCTACATACATAATATGATAAAAGTAGATGTATAAGAAAGGTAAATGGAGTAATGACAACTTCCATCATAAAGTGTGTAAACTTGCATGAAAAAAAGTTAGTCAAAATAATCAAAGCATATATCTTATGCAATAAAAATCAAAGAATGTATAAAAGAGATGTAGTTAATCAAAAAGGATACAAAGAAAATGTGTCACTTGCAAAAAAAATTCTGCATGAATCATTATAAGAATTATTTTAAGAAGACATCAAAATCTCTAGAAGATTCATTTTTAGGAATCTAAATAGTTTTGCCTTTAGAGGTAGGAGATTTCATCATTTTCTAATAATGTAAATTATCATTCATGGATTTACCATAAGATTTTTATGGGTGCAATTTCAAACATTTAGATATTTGATGCCCATGTTTTCCACAATGCACACAAGGTTTAACAATTTTAACTAAAACATGAGCATTAGAAATAATATAATCAAAATAAGTTGCATGATAAGTCCTTCGATGAGGAGGATAATATGATGTTGAATTTATATTAGAATTATTTGAATCAGTAAAACCAAGACATGTAGAATTTGTATTATATTCAAGCAAAAGAGATTCAAGAATACCAGTTTCAGTTTTACCAAGCCCACCACTAACATACCCCATATATTGCATAATTTTTAAACCATGGTTAGAACCTTCATGTGATGGAGTAATATGATCTTTAAGAGGTGAAACAACAATATTAGAAGTTTTTTAATGTTCAAAAAAATCTAATTGAGTGGTTAGAGAGTCAACAAGTGTTTACATTTCGCTTAATTTTTTATTGTGTGAAGTTTCTAAAAGATGAATAGTTTTACTCTGACATTCAAATTGAGAATTAAGAGCACCAATTTCATTATCCTTTTATTAAATTTTGTACTTAAGATTATGAATTAAATCCTCATTTTATTTATGAAACCACATTATGACCAAAAAGGATTTAATAAAGTAAGATATAACTTACAATTGCAAAGAAGGTTATGAATTAAAAAATCCAATATACCAAATGTCAAAAGATATCTTACCAAAACAAAAGCAATAATAGTTATGTGAATGTTATTAGCAATTTATATAAAAAAATTATATTTAAATTAAAGATTTAAATGAATGCTAATTAGAAAAAATTGAAATTAAAGCATTTAAAAAAAATTAAATGCTATTTTGATGGGAGAATTGAATTGAATTTTGATATTATGCCACTTGTTAAGGTATATATAAATTTGAGTTTGATTTTTTTAATATTTATTTTTGCTTATATTAAAAAAATGGTGGATAAAGATTCTAAAAAATTTATGAAAAAAAAACTACCACTTGATAGAGACGTATTACCTCCTCATTTTCAACGCCACATGTATTATTAAAAATAATTAAAAGCCATTCTAAGATGCTAAATGTCACTTATCAGTTTTGAAAAAGAGATGATGCATAAAAAGACATTAAAGAGTAAGAGGGAAATGCCAAACATGTGGTTGAAGTGTTATGTGGAAAAGGAAGGCATTACATGGTAAAAGGAAGGCATTTTACATGCAGCCAATGTGGAAAGTAAAATAATAAAAAAATGTTAAGCATAAAATAAAGTAGACATTATGTCATAAAAGACAGATAAGCCTAGGTTATTACAATATGCATAAGCAATATGAAATATAGAAAGGGTGGACCATTCCATATTTCTCAAAAGCACAATAAAGTTATAAAGGCTAAGTAATTTTAAATATAGAAGGGAACTAAAATTAAATTGCAGTAAGGAATAGAAATAGAAATCAAACATACATCAAAGAACAAATAAAGCGTGATGCCTCACAAATAAGGGGCAAAAGAGTAAAATAAAACTCAGAGATTAAATGCTTGTAGATAATGGATTTAAATTAAAAAAATACAAAATTGAATACAAAAATAGAACTAGAATAAAAAATCAGAATCTCCAATGCAAAGGATTTAAACTAGCATAGAGATTTTTTTTTTTAAACATTTTTTTTCAAAAACACAGCCATACTTTTGAGGATTTCTCTTAAACCATGATCTAAGTTTTCATCAAATTTTGACACACTAATATTAAATATTAAATAAATAAACCCATTAAATTTTAGAGAATAATATTTTTTCAATAAAAATATAGTCACTTAAATATGACAGGTTTGTAAAAAATTGGTTTATTTAAAACCAAAAAACCTACAACATAAAGTTAGGAGACTAAAAAGTATGAGATTTATCCAAGAGACGCATGAAAAAAACTCATGAATCAATGTTAAAATACTAATGGCTATGATACCATATTAATATTTAGTCCAAAAATGATTGATAAATATTGAAAGCAAAACCAAAAGAGTGCAAAAATGAACAAGATTACCTCAATGAAGAGCAAACCAAACATGAGATAAGAGATTATATAAATAGGGAAAACCATTGAATGGTGAAAAAAACTCATACTATATTATTAATAAGCTTGTAATAATGAAATCTAAGTACAATAGCATATATAATCTTAGGATAAAAATTGCCTAGGTCAAGAGAGCATTAATGATGCAAGAGCAAGACATAGAACAACAAGAATGAGTTGTGTGTTGAGAGTTTGAGGAATGAAGAGAAGAAAGCTCTTTTATAGATCAAAAAGAAAAGAATGAGAGTTAAAAGGAATCCCATGATTACCTTATAAGCCTCCTTGGTGTGTGACACTTGTAGCCTATTCCCTTAGAGAGTGGAGGGAAGTGTGTGCCAAGTGGGGGAGGGAGAGTTGCATGCAACTAACTCTAAATACAACTAGTGGATTATGGATGTGAGTGACACCTCATAAAGGTAAAAATAAAGTGTATTAAAAAAATAATAAATTTACATATAAACAAGAATTAGGGTAAGGGCCTATAAACCTATAAGAAGGACTCAAATTAAGGTCAATTATCCAACACAATCCATTCAACATATACATCAACATGCACCTTTTATGTTTCTTATTTTATGTACTTATATTGATCTTCTTGCACAACAACATTACATACCTCCTTAAATAATACATTATGGATATATATTGATTTCTACATCTTGTGATTCCAATTATTATACCATTTGAAACCACTCATATACCCAATAAATATGTACTTTTTAGATTTAGATTAAATTTTTGATCCTTTATATTTTGGAATGCAAGAATAATATTCACAACCAAAAATTCATAGGTGTCATAATAATTAATTATGATCAGTCCATGATTCTTTCATAATCTTGTCAAATAATAATTATTCTTGTGATTTGTTCACAAGGTAATAAAAAATAGTGAATTATTTAACCCAAAAATTATGCTATAAGTGTGCACCACTTAGCATACTCTAAGTTATTCCCATCAACATCATGTTCATCCACTCTACAAATCCATTCTTATGTAATGTGTATGGAGTTTTAATTTTCCTTTAAATATTTATGTAGATATAAAATTCATCAAAATATTTGGAGAAAAACTCACCCTCATTTTGCATGCACAACATTGTGATCCTCTTCTCTATTTGGTTCTCCATAAGGGCTTTGAACTCCTTGAATTTATTTAGAACTTCATATTTCTTCAAGATGATGTGTGTGTGTGTGCGCGCGCGCGTGTGTGTGTGTCTATGTGTGTGTGTGTGTGTGTGTGTGTGTGTGTGTGTGTGTGTGTGTGTGTGTGTGTGTGTGTGTGTATTGATAGTAGTTTTCTATGAAATAAATAAATAAAATAAGCCTATTTAGGTATGGGATATCTACTATTTTGAAAACATCAATATGGATCACTTAAAATATTCCACTTATTACACAACATTTGTGGGGAATTTCAATTGACTCTATTTGACATAGATGTAATGTTTACAAAAGTCAAAATCAAATGGATAATTATCCATCCATTTTTCCATATATTTAGTGTGCAATATGTGAAAACCTTTTTCACTAATATAGCTTAGCTTGTGATGCCACATCATTGACTTCTCTGCATAAAGCAATGTGCAAGCTCCTTATTCAGCCTTGGCCTTAAGAAAAATAGTGTTTTTATATGTGTTACTACAATTACATCAATATTAAACATAATAAATGTGTTCATGCATCTTGTTAATACCATGTTTCGATGCACTATTTTCACCCATCTATTGAGTGAGACTTGGACTCCAGACTTTGAAAGAATGTGAAAAACACTAGGGATATTATTTATCCTCTCATCTCTAAAATTTATCTTCACCCTTTCTCTACCCATGATCATTTAATTTGAGTTAACTCCCATAAATACATCACTACCACCATAATATTCATATTTGTATAGCCATTCCTTCACCAGATTCATATGATAGGAGGCATCAGAGGTAATCAACAATGCACATTTTATGACTGTGAGCTTGAGGATGCAAACATATACATATCCATATCCATCACTAGAGATATTATCACTTGAGGATTTCACACCATCTAATGTTTAAAACCTTTCCACATTTTTCACTTTACAATCCTTGAAATGTCTTATCTTGTCACACTTCTATCACTTATTTAAGGATCTATCCATATTATTAAATATACCTATAGACATCAATTGTCTAACCCAAATATTTTACTTTTATTTTTCTTATGAACAACCATGCATGGATAGGGTATTGTTTTTCTGATAGCTTTCCATAAACTTGCACCTTTTCTCATCTAATAACAAATTTGTAACTACATATTCCAATTTTAGATCTGATGTATGACTATTAATATCTTTCACTATATTATCCCACAAGTATTAAAAATAACACAAAAACATGATAAAACTTTTTCATCATCCATTTTGATATCCAAAAATGGTAACTAACTTAGCATAGTGTTGGAGTAATTTAGGTGCTTAAAAATTGAGTCATCATCATTTATTCAAAGTGAGTACAACTTATTTCAATTTTTTAATTAGTGACTTGGCTTGGTATAATGTTCCCAACTTATCCTAAAGAAAATTTATTGTCTTTTCATTTAAAACATTTAGTAGCATTAAACATGTCAAACATAACTGGATAGAGCTTCTATATATCCTTTCATTTTTTCCCATTCTTTTGAGATCATTTGCTTGGGTGTTGCATCTACTACAACAATAAACTGATCGCCATCTACCAATAGATATTCCATATTGAAATTCCATTACTCAAAATTTTGAACATAGAATTTATAAATCTCTATCCTTGTGACTCCAGTCATTTTATTCACAACAGATTCTTCCACAAAACTCCTACATCAAAGAAACCATTTATTGCAAGTTATTCCAAATTATACAAATCTTAAAACCAATCTTTGATACTAAATATTATAATAAGCCTACGTTCCATGAACAAATAAAAAGGAGAGTTATGCTATGTGAAACTTAAACATAAAAAGATAAAGAAAAACACATAAACATGCATAATTTTGTCTATAAAAACCCTATGAGATTAAAAAAAAACCCTAACACACTAACCTTCTTTATTATAACATAAAATAACCAATTTTTTAAAAAATTACCAAGTTGAAAGGTTATATAACCTTCATACAATAGTTTATATAATATAATGTACACCCTAAATTAACCTTCTTATTGTGTATTCAATATTTACACATTTATCCAATGAATTATTCTAAACTCTTGTTCCTAGAAATAACCATGACTTTATCTGGCACTCACTTTGTAACACACACTCATAGGGGAATATGCAATCACCAAATATTGATCTAAGTGATCAACATGTAATTATCCTTGTTAGCTCTATGTCAAAGTTCCACCAATACATTTCTATCATTTATTCAGTCCAATGGATACAATAAATAAAGTGTATAAAATGCCTTAAAATATCCTCCACTATGTGACATGTTTTATGGCTCCTTGAAACACCTTATTTTTAATCAATAATTATACTCCACTTTGTAATAATATGTAGTGTAATAAAACTACAAAAAAATATCTACACAACTCCACCATCATTCCCACACATTAACAAACTTACATAACTATCATAGGTGGTATCCATGTAAGACTTTTCAACCATCTATAATTGTGCATCCAATTTTCACAACATATAAAAAACCCTTTAGGATGCACTTGGAAATGGTAATTTTTTTCTTTTAAATAACTTTACTTAAGGTTTTATTACTAATATAGATCCTAACATGCACCCTTAATTTTTTTTTTAAAATAAGAATTAATTTCAATAATACAATGCAATGCATTTCACAAATTTTCATAACTTATAACATTAATTAATATGATTTATTTTAATTACAATTTCATATAGCATGCATTATGGTATATCAATTATCCATTTATTCAATAAAAAAATATAAATACTCATAAATCACATTTCAAAAATAAAATAATTGCTTGATTCTAGTAATAGATTTTAATATCAGCATAATTACATATTTGAAATTCTTACATCATTTGAATACATATTTTTTCAAAATAAATAAACATAATACAGATAAAAACAAAAAATTGTTTCCTTCACATGAACATGGAGAAAAAGGAGAACATCATTGTAGCCAACATAATATTGTGTAATATATATAGAGGGAGAGTATCATAAATGGATTTACCTCCAAGCATATAACCTTTTAGATCCCCTAAACACCTTTCATCCACTGAGAGTGGCCCTACCCTTCACGAGAAAGATAGATATGAATCTAACAATAAGAAAGAAGTCATTGTCTAAGAGAGTATACACCATAGCTACTCCATGTAACATGATGTGAATGTGATAGTGAATAGATACATGATTTAATACATTAATAATGTATACTTCTTGTAGACATTTCTTATGGCCATATATATATATATATATATATATATATATATATATATATATATTGATAAGTTCACTTTGTCACATTCAAACTCAATAAATGTTGAGTCATATAGAGACTAACTAGAATATATCTCATTGCTTAGTGCTCACATCCCAAATTTTGTGACTATGTCTAGGTCTCCTCAACATACCAATCCTAATGATTTTATGGTCTTGGGTGTATCCTTGGAATTATGACTATGATCTTTACAAAGCATTTATGGGACAACACCTTGTACAAGTGTGTCATACCACCAACATAATTCAAGATTTTATTTTTACTTCAATGAAGGATCATAAACAATATTTTATTGTATATTTATTTGGGTTTAATTGATATATCAGGTAAATTCCTATCACTGGAAATAATTTTAAACCTCTAGTGATATAGCATTGAATAAATATAAACCTAATATTGCAATCTTATAGTTTAATATGACAGAGATGTTTGATGACCAAATGTTCTTAGAAATATTTTTCTTATTTCAATTTACCTATAAATAGAGATTTAGTAATGCATATTAACCACCATTTGTGCATTATGAATGCTTATTTCCAATTATTTTGGTATAAGGGAATATTCAAGAAAAGAGACAATATCAAACTGATCATTGATGTGATTTTTTTATAATCAAAATAATTTTTAAATATATATATAGATATACAATCAATAATCAATCCAATTCAATTAATAATGTATTTTTAAATGTAATTATCCTATCTTCTACTTTTTGAGTTAAATATCCTTGTTGAATTGCTTTATTAGACCTTAACTCGTAATGTATCCACTGCTAATGTTGTTAATCTAATTACTAGTAATATGTTATTGTTAAGAGGGTCATTCATAATTAGACAGTTGTACATGATATATCTTGATGCTATTTGAAATATTTTATTATAATTGTTATGTTATAAGGTAAGAGGAAGATGTATATATTTTCAACAATGAGGATAAGAGTGGTATTGGGGAATAATAATCAAAAATAATAATGGTGGTGATATAGGTGTTATTTGTGTTCCTCTTCTTGTATAAATTCATTAACCAAGATTTTTTCCTTGTTTTAGAATAAGAAAATATGAAACTTAATAGTGAGTGGTAAACCTAATTGAATATTTGAATGATGCAAGATGTCATAGTATTTTTCACATTTCCTTATTTCTAACTAATATATATTAAGGGAATGGTTTCCATTATCATATTGGGTACAAGATTTAATCTTGCTATTCAAAAAGTTATTTAATGTAATTTAAAAAATAATCACTATATTATAAATTATTTAATAACATGCTTAGACTATTTCAAGACCAGCCTTAGTTCTATACATTAGTCTAGTTTTAATATTTTCTTTTTTTAATGTTGAGTTTAACCAATAAAAATGCATTGTAAGAAGCTACCAAAATAATAAAAACATAGTCAATTAAACTTAGTTTATATAGTCTATAATATAGGTACATGGTGACAAAGAGTAAGGCTCCATCATAAACCATTAGATGTAACCATAAATAGGTATACATAAGAAAGACATATCTTATAAAAGTAAAGCATAATTCGTCTACCAAATCACAATTTTTGTAATTCAAAATACATTCGAAAGACATATCTTATAAAGGTAAAGCATAATTTGTATACCAAATCATAGTTTTTGTAATTTAGAATACATTCCTATAAATATCAAAGCATAGTTTTCACATCAAAAAATATAGTTCTAAAAATTACATTTCAACCTAGACAAGCTAAGCATAGCTCAAGAAGGTAAAAAAATAGACCAAACAAATTAAAACATAGTTACTTAAAGGTATGGAATAGGTTTAACGATTAAATTCAATCCATTAAGATCAAAACATAGTGAAAATAGTTCATAAATATAAAAACACAATATAGGAAATTAAAACATAGTTTATAATATAAATTTCAAGCCTAAAGAAGAAAGACATGAGTAGCTTGAAACAAACAACTTCATGTTAGGTGTACTTAGATTAAATTCAAGTTATTTTTTAGCATTTTTATATAATATTAATCCTCATAAAAGGAATCATTCTACATCATGGGAATTCTTAGTTTAGTGACAAGTCTATTGTTTCTAAATAATGCATCTTATAGTTACTCATCCTAATTTTAAAAAAAGTTATGTAGTTTTTAAGACTAAAAAAACATACTCTTCAAAGGAAGGCATCCTAATTAAATAGTTTAATCTTTAGCTAACATTATTTAATGCCTAAAATTATCCTACTATTCCCATGGAAGGTGAACTTGGTGGAGTATAATGCTTATTGGTGAAAGCATTTAATGCCTAGAAAAGTTTCATTTTCCTTCAACCTTGTTTGTCTCCCATGGTGAAACCCATGTGAAAAACAATCCAAAAATATCAACCCGATTAGATAATAACCCATAAAACCACTTTTAAAATAGATACCTATGCTTTTAAAGCTATTTTATAATATTTTTAAACATATAACATTTGAGAATTACAATGTATAAAGTGCATAAATTATTACAACAAACAGGTGCTCAACTGAAGTTGTTTAATCACTTGCTATTATGTGTTTATGTGAACACAAAATTTATTTAAAAATATTTTAAAAATTTGAGGAATTTTAATAGATATTATGTTAAAATAATTTGTATTGTGATGAAATCCTTGATAGGTATGTAATCAAGATCTCATTAATGATGATTATTTAAAATTTATCATCAAAATAGTGTTCCTTATGATGTATTAAGACTTTTCAAATATCATAATGTGTGTGCATGTGTGTGTGTGTGTGCACACGCATGCATGTGTGTGCATGCGTGTGTGTGCGTGTGTGCATGTGTGTGTGTGTGCACACGCATGCATGTGTGTGCATGCGTGTGTGTGCGTGTGTGCATGTGTGTGTGCACGTGCATGCGCGAGCGCGTACACGCATGCATGCACGCACACGCACGTGTGTGTGTGTGTGTGTGTGTGTGTGTGTGTGTGTGTGTGTGTGTGTGTGTGTGTGTGTGTGTGTGTGTGTGTGTGTGTGTGTGTGTGTGTGTGTGTGTGTGTGTGTGTGTGTGTGTGTGTGTGAACCAGTTAAAGATATACGGGTTTCATTGTTATAAAGCCTAATAAAAGAATATGGATTATAGTGTCTAACACTTAATGAGTCATATTTAAATAGGATGCATCCCATCAATTATTTGTTAGTAGGAAGTCCACTTCCATTGGCATAAGGATTTTATTAGTGTGTGTGTGTGTGTGAACTAGTTAAAGACGTACGGTTTGCATTGTTATAAAGACTAATAAAAGAATATAGATTTTTTTTTTTTGTGTGTGTGTATGTGTGTGAGTGAACCAGTTAAAGACATACGGTTTTCATTATTATAAAGACTAATAAAAGAATACGGATTATTGTGTGTGTGTGTGTGTGTGTGTGTGTGTGTGTGTGTGTGTGTGTGTGTGAACCAGTTAAAGATATACGGGTTTCATTGTTATAAAGCCTAATAAAAGAATATGGATTATAGTGTCTAACACTTAATGAGTCATATTTAAATAGGATGCATCCCATCAATTATTTGTTAGTAGGAAGTCCACTTCCATTGGCATAAGGATTTTATTAGTGTGTGTGTGTGTGAACTAGTTAAAGACGTACGGTTTTCATTGTTATAAAGACTAATAAAAGAATATAGATTTTTTTTTTTGTGTGTGTGTATGTGTGTGAGTGAACCAGTTAAAGACATACGGTTTTCATTATTATAAAGACTAATAAAAGAATACGGATTATTGTGTGTGTGTGTGTGTGTGTGTGTGTGTGTGTGTGTGTGTGTGTGTGTGTGAACTAGTTAAAGACATATGATTTTAATTGTTATAAAGACTAATAAAATAATATGGATTATAGTGTCTGACACTTAATGAGTCATATTTAAATAGGATGCATCCCATCGATTATTTGTTAGTAGGAAGTCCACTTCCATTGGCATAAGGATTTTAGTATATTTGGTCAATTTACTAAGTATGACCTTTTTAAAACATTGAACAACATATCTCTTTTCAATATTTACCAAAATAAACATAGGTTTGAAAAATAAGAAATAAAAAAATTACTAGAGTTATCCATTAGCCATTCATGATTTAATAAAACTTGTTGATCACCAATATTATCACACAACACTAGTGATAAATAATGGTAAATACTCAATTAGATTATCTACCCATCCATAAGGATATGCATATTTCAGTATCTACATTCAACACACCCTCTTTTTTTCACTCTAATAATCCATCTATCTATCTCTCCTCAATGATACCCTCCCTCTCTATAGAGACATAAAAACTATGATACAATCATGCACTCAATAGAATCTATCTATCTCTCCTCAATGATACCCTCCCTCTCTATAGAGACATAAAACCTATGATACAATCATGCACTCAATAGAACCCATAAAGTGTTAAAAAAATCATAGTGTATTAAATATTTTTTTAAAATATGAAAATAAAAAGTATTACATTTACTTGAGCCAATGAAAATCATTTCCATAAACATGTTATCCAATATCACATCAATTTCAAATGATTTAATAATCCATTTTAGTCCAAAATAACATAATATAATAGGACACATTTAACTAAGCATTCATCTTGTTAAAAATAGGCAAATAATCATATAATTAATTATTAAAACATTTTAGACTTTAATACCCACATCAACACAAAATAAGTAAATAATAAATTTAAAAGCAAAATGTGACATCCTCCCCACTTGGGAGAAGCATCAACCCAATGGATAATGAAATAAAATATAAATAAATAAATGTGTAAAAGATTTAAATAATTCATCATAGTCCTCCATGCCATGCTCTCCTTAAAGTACAGGGCCCATTGGGCCTTACACTAGGAGATTTCCCTATTTTATAAAGTTAGCTTGTAATTTTCAATAATTCATAAGAGTTATACCATAACCACTCTCAGATCTTGGTCCTGTAAAGTTTTAAAATAAATTACATCAGAAACATATGCATGATAACATTTAGACAATGAAACATGGAATACATTATGTAGTTGAGAAAGTTATGAAAGGAGCACAAGTTTATAGGCAACTAGGTTTATAACTTCAAATATATCAAAAAGTCCCACCTATCTTTGAGCTAGTTTGGATGAATTTACAAACTTGATGGAAATCTTCTTGAGTTTTACCCTAAAAAATACTTTATCTGTAACTTCAAATAATCTAGGAGTCCTTTTTCTATCTACATAAATCTTTTTCCTATCATAATCCTTGGAACAATCTCTTTCAAATGAGCTTTACCTGTTATTCCATATCCTAAATCATTTCAAGACCAAAAACAACTCTACTTTTTAAATTATCCCAATTAAGATAGGTATGAAATTTCCTACCAAAGAGTTCCTCAAATGGATCCATGCTAAGATTTGAATAATGTAAATTATTATATGAGAACTCTACCAGAGTCAAGAACTTCTTCCAATTGTACCATTGATCCATATAGTACATACAAATCATGTAATCCAAGACTTTGTTCACCCTTTAAGTTTGCCCATCAATCTCAAGGTGATAGGTTGAACTTTAATTTAGTCTCGTTCCCAAATCTATATGTAAGGTTTACCATAACTTTGAATTTATGTGAGTATCCCAATCTAGAATGATCTTCTCAGGCACTCTATGTAATCAAAAAATATCTTATACAACCTTATTGCTAAAAATACCAAACCATATATCATAATCCCTAGAATGAAGTGTGTAATCTTGGTGATTTTTTATACTACAACCAAGATCACATCATGTTTTTTATTAGACAAGGGAAGTCCATGAATAAAATCCATACTAGTTACTTTCAATTTCCATTCAAGAGGCTTGTGGGGGTATATAAAATAGGTTGGATGTATGTTTTTAGCCGTGACCTATTGACACTCCAAACATCTTATCATAAAATTAGTAACAACCCTCTTGAGACCTAGCTAGAAGTATAGTTGTTTGACATCTTCCATCATCTTAGTCACCCTTGAGTGACCTGAATAAAGATAACTTTGTTCCTCCTCCAATCTGTGTTCCAAAAAACATCAAGGTTTGGTACATAAATTATACCTTTGAATCTAAAGATTCCCCCTCATTCAATATGATAATCCTCATATCTATGGTCCTGACTATTAGTCTTTAGGGTAGTCTTGACCTGATTGTAAAAATCCTCTAAAGGTAGATAACTCAAGAAATATTGCCATAAAGTATTTCTCATTGTCACCATTATAACTATATATCTTCTTTGACTAAGGGAATCTATAACTCTATCTCCCTTGCCCTTAATGTATTCAATGTTGAAATCATACTCACTCATGAACTCTAACTAACACCTTTGTTACTCATCGAGGTTGGGTTGAGTAAATATGTATTTCAATCCAAATTTATCTATATTGAGACCAAAGGATTTCCTAATATGATTTTTTTCTAAATAAACAAAACACAAACAATAAATATAAGTTAAAGGTCATAAATATTATAGTTAAACTCATAGTATATGAGTTTTTTGGATTTATAGGTCACTACATGATCATATTGAAATAATACACTACCAAGTCCTACCTCAGATGCATTTATAATAACTATGAAATTATCATTCTGTTTGGAACCTTCAACACGAGCTTAGATGTTATATTCTCTTTAAAAAGTTGAGAATCTTGTTCACACTTATTTATCCAAATGGATTTCCATTTATGCTTTTTCAAATAATTTATTGGATTCCCTATCTTGGAAAATTCCTCAATAATGGTTTTAAAATATCCAGCTAATCCCATGAATATATGGACTTTGTGGACATTTATAGGTGATGGTCAATCATGATATCTTGTATCTTTGTAGAATCAACTAGAATTTCATCAGCTAAAATCATATGTCATAGCTAATGTAAGATTTTATGGAATAAAGTGCATTTGGACAATTTCCCATAAAATTTATGTTTCCTCAAACATTACATTACTAGCCTCAAATGTTTGACATATTCTTCAAATTTTGAGTATATTGAAATGTCGTCTATAAATACTAAATTTTTTATCCAATTAATATTTTAACACATTATTCAATAGGTTTATAATTGTTTCTAGAGAATTAGTGATTCTAAAGGGAATTATTGTAAACTTTTAATTCTTATAACAAGTTTTGATAGTCATTTTGGCAACGTCTTCCTCTTAGATTCTCAACTGGTGATAACATGGTCTTAGGTCATTTTTTTAAAACACAATTTCCCCTCAAGTTTGATCAAAGAGATCATTGACGCATGAAAATGCATATCTATTTTTCACTATTGCTTTATTAAGAATATTGTACTTAATGCATGTCCTAAGGTTTTCATCCTTATTTTTGACAAAAAACCACTAGTGCACCCTAAAGATATACACTTAGATGGACAAGAACCTTAGATAATAGTTCCTATAATTATGCCTTCAATTCAAACAACTAAATTATTGTCATTTGATAAGGGAATTTTGAATTATGTTTAAAACCAAGTATTATGTCAATAGATAAATGAAATTATTTTATAGGCAATAGTCTTGGTAATTCAACAAGAAAAACATCACTAAAATCATGAAGGGGTAATATTTTATTTTAGGCATCATTTCTTCTTCTATTTCATCAATGTGTACTATATACATGATACACCATTTCCTTTTGACATTTTTCACCTGCATTGTAGAAATATTCCTAGGGTAATGTCTCTCTTAACTCCTTACACTAATATAGAGTAGCCTTTGTCAGCCAGACATGAAATAGTTTTGGCAAAACAATAGACTTAATATTGATGTTTATATAGCCAGTTTACCTAACATATAACATCATAAGATTCTACTAGTACCACATAGATATTTACTATAGTAGTGAAAACTTGAAGTTATAATTCAACTTCAAATAGACATTGCTTTACCCTTTCCACTATTTGGTTTCCAGATTAGAAAAACTAGTAACTTGACATAAAACTAGCATTTTATTTTATTTTCTTGAGAATATTAGGAACTATAAAGAATTTAGATGCTCCTATATCAATAAATATAGAAACTAGGCAACCAAAGAGTTTATTTAGTACCTCTATTGGTGTCACTTGAAAGTATACATAGTAGTTATCCACTACTACATGTATCCTCTATTTTAAAACTCATTATTGACTTGATATGGGTGTTTTTGACTGGACACCATTTGGTTTATTAGGGCAATTATTTCTATAATTATTGCTACCACATTTAAAGTACCCTCCTACTGGGACTTTCTTATCTTGGGGCTTCCCCCCATTTTAAAAATTTACATTGTTGTTTTTATTTACACTCTGAACTTTATGTCCATTTTTGGGTTTACTTGAGTTTTCAATCCTAAAATTAATCCTCTAACTTTTTTTTTTTACCTTTGAAATTTTATTTCAAGAGGGAGTTAGATTTTTTTGATGAGGTTGCTTCCCCTTGTTATTGAATTTCATCCTAGTTTTCATAAGGGTTTTCATTTTTTCTCTTGTTTCATACATTTCTTAAAAACCTGGTCCATGGATGTAGGTACATGGAGGTCTATCTTAGTCTTGATTTGAGGGTTCAAACCCAAAATGAACTTTCAGATTCTAAACATCTAATCCCCTTGGTATTGTGGCACATATTTTAGAATTTGGGTGAACTCTCATAATAGGTAGTAACTAACATATCCCCTCATTAGAGATTCTATAAATCTATAATATTTCCATCAAAATATAATTATGGCAACCATCTCCTCTTGAAATAGACACAAATTGTTCCCAGGTGGTGTTTTCTAGAGATAGTTTTATTTTTTATTTTATAATCTCCCACCAAGATGAGGCTTGTATAGAGAGTTGGTAAGCTCCCCCAAAAACCTTGGTTTCTTTAAAAAAATTGAAGTTTAAATCACTTCTCCATTTATATTAATCAAGTTTTTTCACCATCCCCAAGTATTTACCCATTATAATTAGGTGGGATTATCCTTTTTAGGTCTCTTGCTAACTCAATTTAAAATTGAGCCCTTTTTGGTGGGGGTTAATTGTTATGTTCCTATCAAGATTATCCTAGTTTTTACTATCAATTTATGGTTATATCCTCCATCACTTTTATCTCCCATGTTTTATGCATCTCTATGACCCTCTTCAAGAGTAAGGTCATGTACTTTTTTCCATAATGCCTATCCTATCTTGGGTAGTGGTTGCCATGGCTAGGATTTGGTTGAGCTTAACCTATAGTTCATCCCCATTTTGATCACCCTCATCATTGTTATTATTTAGGCCATACTAACTTGGAAGGCTCAGAGAGGTAAAATTTAGAAATGTAATAATCCCATTAGGATCGAGGGTTAAAACTAAGCTATGATACCACAATGTAAGAACATTTTTGGGGCACACTTGAAAATGGTAATTTTTTTCTTTTAAATAACTTTCTCAAATATTTTATTACTAATCCAAATAATAACATAGATTCTTAATTAAAAATAATAAGAAGTAATTGATGTAATACAATGCATCACATTTTACAAATTTTAATAACTTCTAACATTAATTCATACATTTTATTTCAAGTAAAATTTCATATTGTTTAAACCATATGTGAGATCTAAGGTTAAGAAATATAGAAGTAGTTCTAATGTAAGGGTGACAAACTAATCTATAGTAGGCCAATTAATATAAAAAATTAGATAAATAGTATTATGAATTTATACAAATGAAATTGTTAAAAATAGTAAAGTAAAACTATTGAAAGATATCACAATAAATATAAAATAATGTACTTAGTTGGTTTACTGTGTGTAGATAGATATGGACTAGAAACATTTGTAAAATAAATAGGATCAATGATATCGATCAATCTTTAGATTATGTAAAATGTATTTTTATGACTATTAATACTATTGTCGATACTTTAACTATCACGCAAGTGTCTAGTAAAGAATAATTACAGGATATGGATGTGACTAACTTTTCTATTCTAGGTTTTTTATCACATTTATCTTATTTTATTTAGATCTAGTATCTAGGTTACCACTCTTCAATAATTGATAAAACCCTATTTATTCACCCTTCTTCACCTTTGGAATGAGTTTGTTGAAAAATGGGTAAAAAAGATCATAGTGTCAAGCTATTCCAAAGACCCCTCTATCAATGGGTGCCTCCTACATGCCAATACTCCAAGGAGGGCCTCAGACTTATGTAATTCTCCCCTATGTATGGTAAAGTGTGTGTACAAGGGTGAAATATACTCTATGAATATGCATGTAGTGATCTGGCTTGTAGTTTTAAAAATATTACTCATGGGTTGTTCTTTGAATGCTTCTTTCTTGTGATATGACTACTCCTATGCTTTATATGAAAATAGGGATGAATAGGACAAAGTTGAGTGCTTGTGTAGTTGATTTATTTAGATTTAGTAGGTGTTTTATTAGTGTTTTATAGATGATGAATGAGAAGGTTTATACTTGTATTTATATCACAACCTTTGAAAATATCTCATAGTAGGGTTCAATAAGACAATCAAGCTGACCCATAGGGTTTGATAGTTTTTTAATTTGGATGAATTTTGGATACTAGATACTAGATAAGGATCTGAACACTATCATGGATGGTAGTTTCCATCTATAACTATTAGTATCCAAAGGGATAGATAATTGGCAATGTTCTGAAACTTATAATGAAGGATTTTTTATTAGGTTTTAAACTTAATGTGCAATTCTAGAGACTTGGTTCATCATAATAATGTGCATTAGACTAAAAGATAAGAGTTTAGAGATAATGATATGGAAAATGTGACCCTTTCAACATCAAGGATGTCTATAACTGAAAGGTATATTCCAGATTGATATTTTTCAAGTGTATAAGACTAATATGTTATAAATATTTAGTTTTAGTATCTACATCCCCCATTTAATCTATTAATCCATAAGGATGAAATTACTAGGTTAAAGGAAAGAAATGAATACTTGGGTATGTATAACATAAGTTGCATTTTCTTGAGCCCACTTTGAGTGCTTTTTTAGTGTATGACTTGTAACCAAAATCATGTTAAAGTGTCAATTAGTGTATACAATATAAAATTTAAAATAATTAAAATTATTGAAAAGAAAGAGAGCAAGGAAGGAGTACACCTATGTGTCAATGCAACCATGTTTCCTAATGATGTTTTATTATGAAGTATTAGATTTGGAAAAGGTTCTGACCTAAGACTTGCAGATTTGAAAAAATTGAAATTCTTGAAAAGAAAGAGAGAAAGGAAGGAGTACACCTATGTGTCAATGCAACCATGTTTCATAATGATGTTTTATTATGGAGCATTGGAGTTGGAAAAGGTTCTAACCTAAACCTTATAGATTTGAATTTAGATATTGGAAGGTATTATGCTCCCAATCCAGTGCAAGGTTGAGTTGTGACAAGGCCATCAAGATCATTATATCTCAATCACATAAATTAGGTGTGAATATATATAATCTAGTGAGGGTGACTGATTTAATCAACTCATCCTATAAATCTAGTGAGATTGGATGATTTAATCACTCTAATATATAAATTTGTGATGTTAAATGATTTAATCACTTTAACCTATAAAATGAACCCAATGTTATAACAAAAAAGGCTCGATAACAACACATCCTAATATAATCAGTGCATCTTGATGAATAGTATAATTAGTAAATTTTTAAAAAAATTGGTAAAATAACATGGCATATGTACCTCTAATATATCTGAGATTAAGTATATGTGTCATAGATATAAAAAAATATGTTTCAAATCTATGTAAAATTGGTGTAACATATAGTATTATGACCCAAGTGTATATTTGAATCATGAAACTAAACTAGAGTTTGTTCAAATTTGGAGGTCATGTGTTTGTGACATGCCCCGACTAAAATATGGATATATTGAGTAAGTCTATTAGTGTGGAGGTCATGTTCTTCTGACATGCCCCCACTACAATCTATAAATGGTGAAAATGTGTAAGTGTTTAGGTCATGCTCTTATGACATGCCCCCACTATAATCTAAAAATTGTGAAAATATGGTCATGAATTCTATGACATGCCCCCACTAAAATTATGCCCCTTTTGAGGTGATGGAAATAGAAACTAGTAGTTACCTTACCTAAAAAGGATAAAGTATCTCTATGTCTTGTGTATGAATCATTTATCATATATGGATAACATGTCGAAGTAGATATATCAATTAGGATCATAGTATGTGATCACATCAAGTCCTAAGATGCATGATATAGATTATGATAGTGTCTAGAGGATAATAGTATAATTTTATCAAATAATAAATAACACACATAATATCCCTCAATGTAATTCAAATTAATGGTCCAAGGAGACCTCACACAAGGGGAATGTTCAAATGTTGCATAATCAAAATGAATGACATATTTAATTATCCAATAAACATAGAATGACATATTCAAATTTCCAATCAACATACAATGGCATAGAGGCCAATAGGAAAATAATGTATTCAAATGTTCCATAATAAAAAAATAGTAAGTAATTTATTACATTCAAAGAATTGATAAATAAATGAAACATAAGGATATTATACTAGTCCCTGCATATATGTGTTAGCAAAAAATGTTATGTAGCATAGCATATCAAGTACACTGTGAAGGATATGAGCATGGATATAGACATGTGTAAGTGTTAGTATATAAGCTCAAACATGATAGTGTATAATTATCATAAAGGATATGTAACCAATATCAATTGTGATCAAAGAAGTAGATTCCTCCAATGTACAATATGATGTAAGTAGAAAAAAGGTAAAACATCTGAAAATGCATAGACTATGTGTTTGGGTATGCCTATATCACAATCAAAAATGAATGAAAGATATATTTATATATGAATGAAATTATATGCTATATAATAACATAAATAAAATAACATAGATATCAAGGAGATAGTAAATTTTGTAAATGCTAAATATTTTTGTATTTTTGGAACATTTGAATTTTTTTGTAATTTTGGAATATTTAATAGGAAGAAGTATATCATATTACCCATATAAGGGATGTTCATAGGTAGTTTCAAGCTTAGAATATCGTATATCAAACTGGTGATTCTGCCAAAGAGAATGTATAGGTGTCATATTTGGAATTGTAAAATCTATGGTACTCTACATATGTCTCAAAAGGCTCTATGGTCATGAAGATGTAGTATAATTAGAAAGTGTATCATGTTATTGTATCAATGAGATACAATTATTAATATATTATGCCTCTTGCTCTTTGGTGATACTAAATTTAATACAAATGTTATTCCGAGATGCCTTTGATTTCTCTTTTACAATATATTTTATGTCAATTGCCTTTAATGATATGTCATTAATTGTATTTTTTTGTATGTATTTAAATATATCTTCATTTATATTTATTTTTATCTAAATATCTTCATTATTTGTAAAAGGATGTAAGCTTGCCTTGATGATCAAATGATATGCAACCTTTATTTTTCCATTGCTCCTATTGAGTGTAACCATGATTTTCCAAGAACAACATTGTAAACATTTAGATTATAAGTTACCTAAAAATTTAGAGAACATTATTTTGAAGAAAATGAAAATATTAATTGAATTGATCCCATACTTGTTGCAATTGCATTAGTTTCTTCCACATGTTGAAATTTATTTTCAAGAGAGCTGAAAAAAGACATAGAACAAACATTTATAAATTGATAGTCCATAACCTTGATATTTGTAAATTAACTTCCATCTACATGAGTAGTGTGTTGGAAATATTGTCATTGATGTCAAAGGTCTAGCATTATTGGTGATAAAGGCCCCATTGTATTTAATGATTTTTTTAATAGTCATATCTTGGCTAATGTGTGTTGATATTTATTTAATATTAATAAATATATTTTTGGTTGCATATAAGTCAAAAGAGGGCCCATGGATAAGTCAAAGAGTCATGGGGTAAAAGAGAAAATAGGAATGGGATGCATTTTCTCATGAAGAGTCATCTTGAGAACTTCCAAAAGTCACCATGTGAAGACGAAAGAGGGTATGACACATTTTTCTATGAAGGGACACTTTGAGGAATATGAAAATTCACCAAGATAAAGACAAAAGAGGAAAGGATGCATTTGCTTATGAAGGGTCACTATATGACTTTTCAAATGCAAGGATATGAAGGGTCATGCAATTTTGGCACCATTTTTCATGAGGATTTAAGGGTCACAAAGGGTGAATGCCAAAGGTCATTTGGAAAGCTATAAATAGAGGCTTGAAAAGCCATTTGTAATATGCAAGAGAGTGCATGGTTTATATTTGTTTTCCAAGAGATAAAAGTAAGAGATATTGTAGAGTTCTATCATTTGTTGAGTAATCAACATTAAGAGATAGTTGTGTTCTATATACAAGAGAAGTTGGTGTTCTTGTAAGTTGGTGCTCACAAATATTTGCAAGGGGTTGGTGATCCTATGGATTGGTGCTCACAATTAGTTGTTGTGTTGGTGCTTAGTAAAGGGGTTGGTGATCTTGAAAGTTGGTGCTTTCAAAATTTATAATTTTATTTGGTGCTTATTCATATACTTGAGATTATTCTCCATGGTTTTTTCCACTTTGGGTTTCTATGTAAAAATTTGGTCTCTCTCTCTCTCTCTCTCTCTCTCTCTCTCTCTCTCTCTCTCTTGTGGTGCATATTATTATTTTAGTTTTATTGCATATTTTGAATGTGTGATTAAGTGGTTAAAGAAAATAAATTAGATTAAGTAAAAGATATATAATATATTGATTCACCCCCCTCTCAATATATTTTGTTCTTAACAATTGGTATCAGAGGATGTTCTTTTTGAAAAAGTCTTACATCTTGAAGGTAGATTAGGAAAGCATGAAGGCTAGATCACATGAAGGTTTTTATACAGCTAAGGTACCTTTGTTTGATGGGACAAATTATGATTTTTAGAGCATAAGGATGAAGAATTATTTGATGGCTTTTAGATTCAACATTTGGCAAGTAGTGGTGGAGGAATATGAAGAGCTACAAACACTTGTAACTACTTCGACATAAAATAAGGTAAGTGAAAATAATGCTAAAGCTTTAAATGATATTTTATATGGTTTATGTGAATCATAATTTTTTAAAGTTATGCAATGTGAATCTGCTCATGAAACTTGAGTAAAACTTGAGAATATTTACAAAGGTGATGAAAAGGTTCAGCAAGCTAAGCTTCAAACTTTCAGAAGATAATTTGAGAGTTTGAAGATGGAAGAGGAAGAAAATATAGAAAGTTATATTTTGTAGGTTGATCAAAAAGTTAATCAGATTCAAGGTCTTAGAGAAAAGTTAGAAGAATCAATGATGGTTCAAAATTTTTTGAGATCTCTACCATTGAGATATGATGCAAAAGTTTTGGCAATTGAAGAGATGAAGAATTTAGCCAAGCTAAATATTGATGAACTACATGGTATTCTTATGGCATATGAGATGCGAACCAAACTAGAGAAACCCTAAAAAAAAGTTGGTTTCAAGACATTAAAGAAAGAGAAGGCTAAGATTCAAGAATCAAGCGATGGTTCTAGTAATGATGAAGATGACAACGGAGATCTATTCATTTACATGTTAAAAAAGGGCACAAGTCAATATCATGGTAAATTACCATTTAAATGTTTTAATTTTAGAAAGATTGGACATTTTGCAGCTAAGTGCCCAAATAAGGGTAATGGTGACAATGAAAAAAGAAATTCTACATACAAGAAGAATTTCAAAGGAAAATTCAAGAAGGGATTCAAGAAGAGTTTGTATTCTAAAGATCTTAGCTCAGTTGAAAATAGTAGAGTCAGTGATTCAAAAGAAGAAGATATTCTATTCATGGCCATACATGATGATGCCTCTACAAGTAAAAGTACATATGATCAATAAGAAGAACAAGATGAAGCCAAAGTGAATTTGGAAGGAGAACTCATTTGTGCCTTAAAAGAGTTAAAAGCTCTTGAGAAGAAGATTTAAAGATTAAAGCTCCAAATCGATAAAAATGAAAAGGAGTCAAAGGAAATAATTAAAGATCTACAAGCACACTTTGAAGAAGCCAAGAATAATGAATAATATCTAATATCATAGTTACAAAAAGTAAGTAAAGACTCTAAAAGTTATTTTATTGAAATTACTTTTTTAAAAGCAGATCTTGAGAAAAAAAATAAAGCAATCAATGATAGAGCATTCAATGATTCAAAATTTGAGAATAACACTAATATTTTAAAAAAGATATTAATAAGTCAAATATCAATGTCAGATAAGATAGGTATCAAATTTGAAAAAAATAAAGGGGAGGCCACTACTTTCATAGACAAGGAAAAAGAAAAGAGCTATGTTAAAGATCTTACAAAAGAAGAAATAAAAAAGGAAGAAATTAAGAATATAAAGGACATCTCAAACAAAGAAGGCTAGAAAGAACAAAGCTACAAAAGGCAATTAGGTTAGAGTGGTAGAAATAAAATTAAAAATATTTTGTATGTAGAAGGTATTAATCATAATCTTTTGAGTGTAAGTCGAATGTGTGATCAGGGGCACACACTAAATTTTTATGTAGAAGGTTTTGAAATTAAGAGAAAATATTCAGATGTATTGGTTAGAGATGCTCAGAGAATATGTAATAATTTGTATATGCTATCAAACATCAAAGGTCAAAGATGTTATTTGAGTCAGATTGAAGAAAGTTGGCTATGGCACAAGAGAATGGGACACATAAATTTTGACATTTTTGTCAACATTAGTAAGAAGAAAGTAGTCATAAATCTTCCAAAGATTATAAAGCTATCTGACATGTTTTGTGAACCTTGTCAGCATGAGAAGCAGGCTAGAAGGCAGTTCAATACAAAAGAGTACTCAACCACTCAGATGTTAGAGCTTGTTCACACTATCTATGTGGACCTATGAGAACTCAAAGTACTCAAAGTGAGAAATATTTCATGTTGTTTATTGATAATTTTTTACATATGACTTGGGTAATGTTTTTAAATTAAAAATTAGAAGCTTTTAGATATTTCAAAGCATTAGATGAGAATGAAACTAGTTTGAAGATTAAGTTTTTAAGATTAGATCAAGGAGGAGAATTCATGTTAGATCAATTTATTGAGTTTTGTGAAGACCATGGAATAAAGAGATATTAATTAGCAGCCAAAACTCCATAGCAAAATGAAGTAGTTGAGTAGAGAAATAGAACAGTTTAGGAGATGGTGGGGATAATGATAAATGAATCTAAGATACTAGATAAATATTGGAGAGAGGTAGTTACTATAGTTGTGCATATTCATAATAGATCATTATTGAGAGTTAATAGTGACAAGACTCCTTATGAGCTATGGAAAGACAAACCAGCAACAATTGATTATTTTTGAGTTTTTGGTAGCAAATGCTTCATAAAAAGAACTGATGAAAAACTAGGTAAGTTTAAATCTAGAGTAGATGAAGGTATATTTCTTGGTTATTGTTGAAAAAGTAAATCTTATAAATGTTATAATAAAAGAACCAAGAAAATTGTTGAAAGTGCAAGTGTTAGGATAAAAGAAAATAGAACACAAAGAATCATTGATCCAGAAGACATTCCTGAAATCATTGAAGAGGAAGATTTTGAAGAATCAGATGAAGATGAGAAGAAGGAGAAAAAAGACACCAAAACTCCATCCAAATATGTTCAAAAAAATCATAATGAAAGTGACATCATCGAGGACATAAATAAAAGAATTTGCACTAGAAGAATAATGCTAAGTGAATCTAAGCAAGTTAATTTCTCTTTATTATCCAAAATTTAGCCTAATTTTTTTTGAAGCTAGACATGATAAGCAATGGATAAATAATTAAATCAGATAGAAAAGAATGATACTTAGGAATTAGTGTCTAGACCAAAAGATCATAATGTGATAGGAAAAACATGGGTTTATAGATATAAGTTGAATGAAAATAGAGAAGTGACCAGGAATAAAGTAAGATTATTATGTAAAGGATATTCTCAAATTGAGGGAATATATTTTAAAAAAACTTTTGCACTAGTGGCTAGGCTAGAGGCTATTAGAATGTTTCTTGAATATGCAGTGTTTAAAAACTTCAAAGTGTTTTAGATGGATGTCAAATCTACCTTCCTAAATGGCCATCTAGAAGAAGAGGTCTACATTGAGTAGTCTGATGGATTTATTTTCTCAAATATTAGTAGCTATGTATGTATATTGAAGAAAGAACTGTATGGATTGAAATAAGATCCCAAAGCTTGGTATGCAAGACTTGATAAGTACCTATAGGATCAAGGTTTCAAGAAAGGATTTATTGACAGTAATCTTTACATCAAAACAAAAGGTAAACATCAATTGATTGTTGTGGTATATGTTGATGACATAATTTTTGGAGGAAACATTGAAAAGATGACAAAATAATTTTTTGATAATATGCAAAAAGAATTTGAGATATCTATGCTTGGAGAATTGTCATTTTTATTAGGATTGAAAATATTTCAGTCAGATAAAGGGACTTTCATATCTCAAAGTAAATATGCTAAGAAAATGTTGAATAAATCTGGTTTTGAGGATTGTGCACCAATTGGAACAACAATGTGTACAGAAAATAAAGTGAGCAAGGATGAAGATTCACCTATTATAGATCAATCTTTGTATAGATCTATGATTAGTCTTTTATATTTGATAACATTGAGGCTAGACATCATGCATGTAGTAAGTATGGTTTAGTCAGCTCTAAAAGATAGTTGTTTTCATTTGGTGAAGAGAATATTTAGATATATCAAGGGGACATTGGATTATGGATTGTGGTATCTCACAAGAAAAGATTTCATTTTAATTGATTATATAGATTTAGATTGGGTAGGTTGTTTGGATGATAAAAATATACAAGCGAATGATCTTTCTTCCTTGGTGATAGCTTAGTATCATGGCTAAGTAAAAAATAGAATTTAGTATCACTTTTTACAGCTAAAGCATAATATATTGCAGTGGTATTGTGTTGTACTCAAGTGCTCTAGATGAAGAAAACTTTGGAAGATATCAAGGTAAAATATAATGAACCTATTTCTATTTTTTATGACAACACAAGAGCTATTAATATTTCAAAAAATCTAGTGATGCATTCAAGAACAAAATATATTCTCATTAGATATCACTTTTTGAGAGAGTAGGTTGTAGATCAATAGGTTAAGATGGAATATATCAGTACTATAGAGCAAATTATAGATTTTTTCACAAAGGAACTACCAAAAGACATATTTGAATATCTATAAGAGAAGTTTCAGTTTGAGGTTGACATCAATGACAAAGGGGGAGATTGTTGAAAATATTATCATTGATGTCAAAGGTCTAGTATTATTGGTGATAAAGGCCCCATTGCATTTAATGGTGTTTTTAATACTTATATCTTGGCTAATGTGTGTTATTATTTATTTAATATTAATGAATATATTTTTGGTTTCATATAAGTCAAAAGAGGGTCAATGGAGAAGTCAAAGAGTCACAGGGTAAAAGACAAAATAAGAATGGGACGCATTTTCTCATGAAGAGTCATCTTGAGAAATTTCAAGAGTCACTATGTGAAGATAAAAGAGGGTGTGGTTCATTTTTTCATGAAGAGAAAATTTGAGGAATATGAAAAGTCACCAAGATAAAGACAAAATAGAAAATGATTTATTTACTTATGAAGGGTCACCATATGACCTTTCAAATGTGAGGATATGTAGGGTCATGCAAGTTTGGCACCTTTTTCCATGAGGATTAAAGGGTCACAAAGGGTGAATGCCAAAGGTCATTTGGAAAGTTATTAATAAAGGCTTGATAATCCATTTGTAATATGCAAGAGAGTGCATGGTTTGTATTTTTTTTTGAAGAGAGAAAACTAAAAGATATTGTAGCGTTCTATAATTTGTTGAGTAAGCAACATTGAGAAATAGTTGTGTTTTATACATAAGAGGGGTTGGTGCTCCTGTAGGTTAGTGCTGATAAATATTTTCAAGGGGTCAGTGCTCTTGTGGGTTGGTGTTCACAAATAGTTGTTGTGTTGGTGTTCGGCAAAGGGGTTGGTGCTCTTATAAGTTGGTTCTTGTGAACTTTATAATTTGAGTTGGTGTTCATTCATATACTTGAGATTGTTCTCTATGGTTTTTTCCACTATGGGTTTTCACGTAAAAATATTCTCTCTCTCTCTCTCTCTCTCTCTCTCTCTCTCTCTCTCTCTCTCTCTCTCTCTCTCTCTCTCTCTCTCTCTCATGTGGTGCATATTATTATTTCAATTTTATTGCATATCTTGAATGTGTGATTAAATGGTTAAAGAAAAGAAATAAAATTAAGTAAAAGATATATAATATACTAATTCACCCCCCCCCCCGCTCTAAGTATATTTTATGCTTAACAATTAGTGTCAGAGAAGGTTCTTTTTGAAAAAGTTTTATAGCTTGAAGGTAGATCGAGAAACCACAATGGCTAGATCACATGAAGTTTTTTCGACAAATAAGGTACCTTTGTTTAATGGGAAAAATTATGATTTTTGGAGCATAAGGATGAAGATTTATTTGATGGCCCTTGGATTCAACATTTGGCAAGCAGTGGTGGAGGAATATGAAGAGCCATAAACACTTGTAATTACTCCAATAGAATAAAAGGCAAGTAAAATAATGCTAAAGATTTAAATATTATTTTATGTGGTTTATGTGAATTAATTTTTTTTAAAGTTATCCAATGTAAATCTACTCATGAAACTTGTGTAAAACTTGAGAATATTTACAAAGGTGATGGAAAGGTTCAGTAAGCTAAGCTTCAAACTTTTAGAAGATAGTTTAAGAGTTTGAAGATGGAAGAGGAAGAAAATATAGCAAGTTATCTTTTTGTGGGTTGATCAAATAATTAATCAAATTCAAGGTCTTGGAGAAAAGTTAGAAAAATCAATTGTGATTCAAAAAGTTTTGAGATATCTACCATTGAAATATGATGCAAAAGTTTTGACAATTGAAGAGATGAAGAATTTAACCAAGCTAAAGATGGATGAACTACATGGTATTCTTATGGCATATGAGATGTGGACCGAACAAGAGAAACCCTCAAAAAGAGAAGCTACTTCCAAGACATCAAAGAAAGAGAAGGTTAAGATTCAAGAATCAAGTGATAATTCTAGTGATGATGAAGATGACAATGAAGCTCTATTCATTCACAAGCTGAAAAAGGGCAAAGGTAAATATCAAGGTAAATTATTATTTAAATGTTTTAATTATGGGAAGATTGGACATTTTATAGCTAAGTGCCTAGATAAGGGTAATGGTGATAATGAAGAAGAAAAGTCTACATACAAGAATAATTTCAAAGTACAATTAAAGCAGGGATTCAAGGAGAAGAGTTTGTATTATAAAGATCTTAGCTCAATCGAAGATAGTGGTGTCAGTGATTCAAAAGAAGAAGATATTATATTCATGGTCATACATGAAGATGCCTTTGTAAACAAAAATATAGATGATCAAGAAGAAGAACAGGATGAGGCCAAAGTGAATCTGGAAGGAGAACTCATTTGTGCCTTACAAGAGTTGAAAGCTCTTGAGAACAAGAATCAAAGATTAAAGCTCTAGATTGAGAAAAATGAAAAGAAGTCAAAGGAAACAATTGAAGATCTACAAGCACACTTTGAATAATCCAAGAAGAATGAAGAAGATCTAATGGCATAGTTGTAAAAATTAAGTAAAAAATGTGAAAGGTATGTTATTGAAATTGCTTCTTTAAAAGTAGATCTTGAGAAAACAAATAAATCAATTAATGATAGAGTAGCCAATGATTCAAAATTTAAGAATAACACTAATATGTTGAAAAAGATATTAAAAATTCAAAGATCAATGTCACATAAGATAGGTATCAAATTTGAAAAAGAGAAAGGAGAGGCCACTAATTTTATAGACAAGGAAAAAGGAAAGAGCTATGTTGAAGCTATTAAAAAGAGGAACAAAAAAGAAGTTAAGAATATAGAGGACATCTCAAACAAAGAAGGCTAGAAAGAACAGAGATACAAAAGGTAATTAGATCAGAGATATGTAAACAAGTGCTATTTTTATGGTTACTATTTTTATTATAATGAATATGGTCATAATAAAATAGAATTTCAAAAAAGGGATAACAATTTCAAAAATAAGGAGAAGGAAAGTCATACAGAGTCAAGCAAAAACTACAACTCTTTTGCTCCTCTATCAGGGTTTAATGAAGAGGCCATAATATGTTATAATTGTAATAACTTTGGACACATAACTTGATATTGTAGAAGCATGTTCGAGTCAGTCAAAAAGGACCAGAGTTTCAAGGCTCCATTCATCAATAAAAAAGTTCAGATAGGTTCATGGCAGAAGAAACAACCTAAAAAATCTATGTTGGTACAGACAGATTTGTATACAAGAAATGAAGAAAATCCATGGTTCATTAATAGTGGATGTTCAAGGCACATGATATGAAACAAAATCAAGTTCATAATCTTGAAGAAGATCAATGGTGGCATAGTGAAATTCAAAAATAATACTACTACCAGAATTTTCATAAAAGGTACACTAAGTTTGGATAATGATAGAACTAAAATTAAAAATGTTTTGTATGTAGAAGGTCTTAAACATAATATTTTGAGTGTAAGTCAAATGTGTGATCAAGGGCACACAGTAAAGTTTTATGTAGAAGGTTGTGAAATTAGGATAAAATATTTAGATGTATTGGTTGTAGATGCTCAAAAAATAGGGAATAATTTGCATATACTATCAAACATCAAAGGTCAAAGATATTTTTTGAGTCAGGTTGAAGAAAGTTGGCTATGGCATAGGAGAATGAGACATAAATTTTGACAATATTGTCAACATCAGCAAGAAGAAAGTAGTTAAAAATCTTCCAAAGATTACAAAGCCATTCGACACGCTTTGTGGACCTTGTCAGCATGCGAAGCATGCTAGAAGGTGGTTTAAAATAAAAGAGTACTCGACCATTTAGATGTTAAATCTTGTTCACAATGATCTATGTGGACCTATGAGAACTCAAAGTACTCAAGGTGAGAAATATTTCATGTTACTTATGATGATTTTTTATGTATGACTTGGGTAATGTTTTTTAAAAAAATATTAGAAGCTTTCAGACATTTCAAAGCATTAAAAGCATTAGTTGAGAATGAAACCAATTTAAAGATTAAGTGTCTAAGATCAGATTGAGGAGGAGAATTCATGTCAGATCAATTTATTGAGATTTATGAATACCATGGAATAAAAAGACATTATTCAGTAACCAGAACTCTACAACAAAATGGAGTAGTTGAGCAGAGAAACAAAATAGTTCAAGAGATGGTGAGGACAATGCTAAATAAATCCAAGATACTAGATAAATATTAGAGAGAGGTAGTGGCTACAATAGTGCAAATTTAGAATAGAGCATTATTGAGAGTTGATAATGACAAGACTCCTTATGAGCTATGGAAAGACAAACCAATAACAATTGATTATTTCAAAGTTTTAGAAACATATGCTTCATAAAAAGAACTGATGAAAAACTTGGTACATTTGAATTCAGAGTAGATGAAGGTATAATTTTTAGTTATTCTTGAAAAATTAAAGATTATAAATGTTATAACAAAATAACCAAGAAAATTATTGAAAGTGCAAGTGTCAGGATAGAAGAAGATGAAACATAAAAAATCAGTGATCTAGTAGACATTCCTGAAATCATTAAAGAGGAAGATTTTGAAGAATTAGATGAAGATGAGAAGGAGAAAAAGGACACCAAAACTCCATCTAAATATGTTTAGAGAAATCATAATAAAAGTGACATCATCAGAGACATAAATGAAAGAATGCACACTAGAAGAATGATGGTAAGTGAATCTGAGCAAGTTATTTTCTCTTTGTTATCTAAAATTAAACCTAAAACATTTTTTGAAGCTAGACATGATAAGCATTGGGTTAATGTAATGGATGAAGAATTAAATCAGATAGAAAAGAATGATACTTGGGAATTAGTGCCTAGACCAAAAGATCACAATGTGATAGGAATAACATGGGTTTATAGAAAAAAGTTGAATGAAAATGGATAAGTGACTAGGAATAAAGCAATATTAGTATGTAAAGGATATGCTCAGATTGAGAGAATAGATTTTGAAGAAACTTTTACATCAGTGGTAAGGCTAGAGGCTATTAAAATGTTTCTTGAATATGCAGTGTTTAAAAATTTCAAAGTGTTTCAGATGGATGTCAAATTTGCCTTCCTAAATGAGAATCTAGAAGAAGAGGTCTACATTGAGTATCCTGAGGGATTTATTCTTTCAAATATTAGTAGCCATGTATATAGATTGAAGAAAGCATTGTATGGATTGAAACAAGCTCTCAAAGCTTGGTATGCAAGACTTGATAAGTACCTATATGATCAAGATTTCAAGAGAGGATTTGCTGACATTAATCTCTACATAAAAATAGAAGGTGATAATCAATTTATTGTTGTGATATATGCTGATGACATCATTTTAGAGGAAACATTGAATAGATGACAAAAGAATTTGAGATGTTTATGCTTAGAGAATTGTCATTTTTCTTAGGATTGTAAATATTTCTGTCAAATAAAAGGATTTTCATATCTCAAAGTATATATGCCAAGGACATGTTGAAAATTTTTGGTTTTGAGGATTGTGCACTAGTTGGCACATCAATGTGTACATAAAATAAGGTGAGCAAGGATGAAGATTCACCTATTACAAATCAATCTTTATATAGATCTATGATTAGTAGTATTTTATATTTGATAGCATCGAGGCCAGACATCATGCATGTAGTAGGTATGGTTGCAAGCTATCAGTCAGCTTTAAAAGATAGTCATGTTCAGTTGGTGAAGAGAAAATTTAGATATATCAAGGGGACATTGGATTATGGATTATGGTATCCCATAGGTAGATATTTCACTTTAGTTGCTTATACAGATTTAGATTGGATAGGTTGCTTGGATGATAGAAAATATACAAGTGGAGGAGCTTTCTTCCTTGGTGATAGCTTAGTATCATGGTTAAGCAAAAAGTAGAATTTAGTATCACTTTCAATAGCAAAAGCAAAATATATTGAAGTGTTATTGTGTTTTACTCAAGTGCTTTGGATGAAGCAAATGGAAGATATCAAGGTACAATATGATGAACCTATTTCTAGTTTTTGTGACAACACAAGTGTTATTAATATTTCAAAGAATCTAGTGATGCATTCAAGAACAAAACATATTCCCATTAGATATCACTTTTTGAGAGAGCAGGTTGTAGATCAATAGGTTAAGATGGAATATATCAGTACTACAAAGCAGATTCTAGATATTTTTACAAAGGCACTACCAAAAGACACATTTGAGTATATGTAGGAGAAGTTGGGAGTAATTTCTTTTACTTCCTATTATTGAGGTTCAGCATCAGTTGAGGGGGAGATAAGTGTTAGCTCTAGGTAGGCCCTTTGCCATTGATGTCAAAGGGGGAGAAGAACCGAAATAGGTATAGGTATAGGTATAAGGAATAGGTACAAGTTTATACAATAAGGGGGGTTTACCATATATTTTTTAGATGGTAGTATGTGTAGGTTTTAGGATATGACAGTTTCAATTTGAGGTTGCCATCAATGACAAAGGGGGAGATTGTTGGAAATATTATCATTGATGTCAAAGGTCTAGCATTATTGGTGAAAAAGGCCCCATTGTATTTAATGTTTTTTTTAATATTAATATCTCAGCTAATGTTTGTTAATGTTTATTTAATATTAATGAATATATTTTTGGTTGCATATAAGTCAAAAGAGGGCCCATGGAGAAGTCAAAGAGTCATGGGGTAAAATACAAAATAGGAATGGGATTCATTTTCTCATGAAGATTCATTTAGATGAATTCTAAGAGTCACCATGTGAAGACAAAAGAGGGTATGGCACATTTTTCCATGAAGGGACACTTTGAGGAATATAAAAAGTCACCAAGATAAAGACAAAAGAGGAAAAGACGTATTTGCTTATAAAGGGTCACCATATGACTTTTAAAATGCAAGGATATGAAGGGTCATGTAAGTTTGGTGCCATTTTCCATGAGGATTGAAGGGTCATAAAGGGTGAATTCCAAAGGTCATTTGAAAAGCTATAAATGAAGGCTTGAGAAGCCATTTGTAATATGCAAGAGAGTGCATGGTTTGTATTTTTTTAGAAGAGAGAAAAGTAAGAGATATTGTAGAGTTCTATCATTTGTTTAGTAAACAACATTGAGAGATAATTGTGTTTTATACACAAGAGGGGTTTCTGATCCTATAGGTTAGTGCTCACAAATCTTTGCAAGGGGCTGGTGCTCCTGTGGTTTGGTGCTCATAAATAGTTGTGTTGGTTTTTGACAAAGGGGTTGGTGCTCCTAAAATTTGGTTCTTGTGAACTTTGTAATTTTATTTGGTGTTCATTCATATACTTGAGATTGTTCTCTATGGTTTTTTCCACTTTGGGTTTCCACGTAAAAATTTAGTGTCTCTCTCTCTTATGTGGTGTATATTATTGTTTCAATTTTATTACATATCTTGAATGTGTGATTAAGTGGTTAAAGAAAAGAAATTAGATTAAGTAAAATATATATAATATATTGATTCACCCCCCTCAGTATATTTTGTGCTTAACATAGTGATGGTAAAATGGTATTGATATGAGGAAAGGCTTATGATGGCCCCTTTTGTAACTAGATTTAGAACTCTAGCTTTTTCATCTTGATCTTTTTGTAACATTGCTTGATCTAGATTTACCTTTTGAATATTTTCTTA
Organism: Torreya grandis; assembly: GCA_037957365.1. NCBI lineage: Eukaryota > Viridiplantae > Streptophyta > Pinopsida > Cupressales > Taxaceae > Torreya > Torreya grandis. The sequence goes on along the minus strand of JARHVA010000319.1, from coordinate 320,492 downwards.
TTCTAATTTGTTCATTTGAAATTGTTTTTGATTTGAATTGTCCTTTGGTAATTATATTTTTTGTTTTGGCACTTGTGTTTTAGGAGAGGTACTCATATTGAGAGTGGATTGTTTGACTGATGTATTTATTAGAGGATCACCACTATCTTTGAGACTTGTATTTTATTTTTTAGTAAAAAATAATAATCCATATGATGCACATGCATTCTATGATGTGTAAAATAGTTTTGTGTCTCTTTATAGGATGTAGAGGAGGTAGTTAAATCACTTTATTTTGAAGCATTTCTCCTAGGATTTCACTTAGAATATTATTATTATTTTTTCACTTTTTTAATCATTATTTATAGATGAATTATTTATTAGTTTCTTATTTTGATATGATACCTTAACAAGTATGACATTACTATATGAATATGAAAACACATGATTAACATTAACACATTCTAGATTTTTTGCATATGTGATCTGGTTTTCTAATAATGTAATATTTAAACTAAAATAATGAATTTGATTTTGTAAGTCTTCTATTAACTTGATCATAAGGATGATTTGATATTTTAGGGATTCAATATCACAAACCTTAGGTTCCTCAAATTAAATGTCCATACAAACACCATCTAGAGGATATGTGGGAGGTGAAGGGGTTTGAGAAAGGATAGGTACAGTTGGATGGGTCATCTTACACCTTGGAATAGTGATAGTATGGTCCTAGTTAGAGGGATGGTAGCTATCACCCTCCTTAGGGTTAGGATGAGGAATAGGTTCCTTTTTATCCATTTTAAATGTTATAAAAACATATATGAGAACATGATAAGAGAGATAAAAAAATATAGGGGACTATCCAACATTATAGGAAATAAGAATTGAATAATTACTAAAATTTGAAACCCTAGAAGGATGAAAACCCTATGGTAAGATAGGTTTAAAAAATAAGACTTAGAGGTTGGGTTCCCAAAATGTTTAATCCTATATTTAGATATGTGGGATCTAGGTTTAAGAAATATATAATTAGTTATAACACAAGAGTGATCAACTGATTCATAGCAGACCAATTAGTAGAAAAATTCATATAAGTAATATTTTGAATTTATACAACTGAGATTGATAAAAATAGTAAAGTAAAACTATTGAAAGATATATTAATAAGTATGAATCAATATTACTTAGTTGGTTTACTATGTGTAGACATATATAAACTATAAATAGGTGTAAAACACATAGGATTAGTGACCTGGATCAGTCATCAAATTCTATAAATTATATTTCTAAGGTTATAGACACTACCATTGAATCTAGACAATATCATTGACACTATTGTTTGACTATGACATAGGTATCTAGTGTAGAATAATGACTGAATATGGGTGCAACCATATTCACTATTCTAGGTTTTATATCACCTTTCTATTGTTATATTCATATATGGGATACATGATGTATCTCTTTTTTAATTGATCAAACCCTACCTCTTCACCCTTCTTTAACCTTGGAATGAGTTTACTGAAAAATGGGTTAGTGGGCTCATGATGTCACATTGATCCACAAACCCCTCTATAAATGGGTGTTTCTTACATAGATAATACTCCAATGAGGGTCTCGTAATTATGTATATCTCCCATATGTGTGGGAAAGTGTGTGAACAAAGGTGCAATGTACTATATGAAGATGCATGTAGTGATCTATCTTGTAATTTAATAAATATCACTCATGGGATAATTTTTAAATGATTTAGACATGTGGTATGACTAATCCTATGCTTGATATGAAAATAAGGATGAATATGGTAGAGTAGAGTGCTTGTGCATTCAATTGATTTATATCTAGTATGTGCTTATTTGGTATTTGCTAGATGAGGAATGATAAGGTTTATACTTGTATTTGTACCACACCTTTTGAAAATATCTCATGGTAATGTTTAATAAGACAATTAGGCTGACCCATATGTTTATATCACTTTCTAATTTGGATGAATTTTTTCTACTTGACACTAAATAAGGATCTGGATACTACCATTGATGGCAGTGTCCCTCTATGGTCGATAATGTCTAAAGGGATAGAAAATAGGTATTGATATGAAACTAACCATGAAGGATGTTAATCAAGATTTAAAATTTTTGTGATGTATAGGAGACCAAGGTCATTAAAATAATTTGTATAAAACTAAGAGATAAAAAATTATGCATAGTGAGATGGTGAATTCAAACCTTTTGGCAATAGGTAGGTCTAGAACTAAAGGGTAGATCCTTAATTGATATTTTTCAAGTGTTCAATATGGAGATGCTATAAATATTATTTTTTAGCATCTACACATATAACATGTATTGTGGTATATAAATTATCTATTTGATCAAGCAATATATATAAATACTCATAAATTACATTTCAAAAATACAATAATGGCTTGGTTTTGGTTACATCATTCACTATCCTCATAATTGAATCTTTGATAGTATTACATCATTTGAATATATATTTTCTAAAATAAATAAATGCATTATAAATAAAACTAATATTTTTTTTCCTTCACATGAACATGGAGAAACAAGAGAACATCACTTTAGTTAGTAGTATACTATGTAAGATGTAGAGAAGAAGAGCATCATAAAGGTATTTACATCCAACCATAGAGTATTTTGGATTTCCACACATGCCTCTCATCCACTAAGAGTGGACCTACCATTAATGAGAAGGAAAAATATGAATTTGATGACAAAAAAGAGGCTATTGTATAAGTGAGTATACACTACAACTACTCGATGTATCATAATACGAGTGTGATAGTTAACTAAAATAGGATTTAGTGCATTCCTAATGTATGATTCATGTATACATTACTTATGTCCATAATTATGTATTTGATAAATCCACCTTGTCACATATGAATTTAGTATAATGTTGATTCATAGTGAGACTAACAAGGATTTCTCTTATCACTTAGTGCTTACATCTAAAATTACATGACTTTATCCCTAGGTCTCCATGATCTACGCATCTTAACAATTTCTTGGCCTTGAATGTTTCTTGGAAATTAACACTATGAGGTTTAAAAAGAGTTTAGGGAAAATGTATTTTATGTGTGTCTCATACCACCCACACAAGCTGAGATATTGTTTGCACTTTGATGAAGGATCATACAACAATATTTTGGTGTATATTAATTTAATTTTAAGTTTATAGATCAGGTACATTCCTATCACTAGGGATAATTTCAAAATCTTAGTGATGAATTATTGAGCAAATAATAAACCTAAGATGAAATCTTATATAAATATGACCAAGGTGATTGATGACCAAAACTTATTAACAAGATTTTTCATGTTTTGAGTTTCCCATTTGTAGGGTTTTATTAATGCATATTAGCCATTATTTTTGAAGTATGAACTTATTTCTAATCATTTTGGTATATGGAAATTGTAGACACCGAAATTGTGTCTACTCCTTAGTCGACTCTCCCCCTTGGTCCCCTTGGTCCACTTCTAACACATTCCTAACCCACACACTTATTAATTTAAAATAATAACTTATTTTAAATTAATAACACCTCCCTTGACACCTCACCCATGACACATCACCCTTGACACCTCACCCTTGGATTCCTCACCCTTAGATACCCTCATTCATTACCCTATGACTAATCATTCCAACTCTCTCACTAATCCCCATGCCTATTAAACCCACCTTTGACCATTTTCCAATGATAATTAAACTCGGCAGACGGAGGAATGGGTAGAAGGATAAAAATAGCCTTTTTCCCATTTTCTAGCCGCCAACGTCGGTTACCCGTCGGCCGACGCCAGCGGGATCACCGACGTTAGTTGCTTAAAACAACCCGAAGGGAAATTCTCTGCCCCCCTTGGACACTAAAATCACAGCACTGGACACTGAATCATAGACCTGAATGCTAACTCTCTTCCTTTGAATCCAACTTCTCTCTCTCTCCCAGACACACACCAAGCATCACAGGCTACAGGCACTCTTCAGGAATAGCTCCAGACTTTGGGTTAAAAACATTGCAAAAAGTCTTCTACATCAGCTACATTAGCAACAAGTCTCCTACACTCCTTCTTCAGCATATCAAAGCTAAGTATTTCTTCTGCCCTTTCATTTCAGTAGTTTAGAAAGCATCAGTAATTAGTTCTCTTTTTACTAGTTCTAAGCACTGTAGACCAGACCAAGCCTGACTTTCTTCTCAGAGAGGCTGAGAGGCCTTCCCCATATCCCTACTCCCTTTTGACATCCTATCCTCTACCCCTTGTCCCTCCTAAGACCCTATCTATTGCTCTGTAAACCTGCACAAGCTCCCACAGACATCCCAGTCCATTTTGTTGATCAAAGGTAGACCAGAAACTCATCCAAGGCCATTGCCCTGACTGATATCGACCATTTCCCATATGAACATCGGCAGACTAATCGATGTCGGCAACTTAACAAACTGATGCTGGCAGAACAACTGACATCGACGACTGTGGCAGACTGACTACAAACAAACAAGTACACATTATCTAATTTCCTCTTTGCTAGTCATTTGTCATTTCTTTATTTCTAACACTTTTACTTATAAATAGTGGACTATCATCCCTCAAGGAAGTCTCTGCGCTTCTGGGACTGAGCTTTGCTTGGCAGTCCACCTTATCTCTATCTAAAAATCTCTGTGTTTGAGTCTCTTTCTTCTATAGGTGTCATCCTCCACAGCCAAAGAGGAGCTCTTTTAGTCGTCTGGATACGGTGCACAAACTTCATCCGGGTACGTACAAACCCCTGACCATTATCTTTAGTTTCTTTCATCTTTTGAATGTGGAAAAGCGAAAAAAGTTAGAAACATTCTGGCACGCCCGGTGGGACCCCTGAAATTTTCCTTGGGTTCATCATTCTTTTTCTTCTGAAACAAACTTTCATATAGGTGCATTAGGAAAATTTATTTTCTTGTATCCTTCTTCTTTCTTCCTCTTTCAAAAATACACCATAAGCAAAGTTAAAAAGGAACCATATTCTTTTTCTTCTTGTCACCTTTCCTCTTGCATCTTAGAGTAGTGAAGATCATGCTCTTAACTTTTTCTCAACTTGTTTGTATCCGAACACACAATTCAATTTGGGCTTAAAATCTATTGCATTTCATCCCTGCTTGAATGCATTTTTAGCTCATCTAGTAATTAAAACCGCATTATGAATAAATCATATCACACTTAAGTTACACGACCAGACCACATTCACAACTAAACATCTAAACATACCTGAGACAAGGTCCGACTAGGATTTCATCACTTAGCGGATACCTTACCCTTCTTGGTAATCCCACTTGGACTTCACTACCAAGGGGAGAACCCACTCTGTTCTCTGGCAGAGTATAAACTCTAGGGGAAGTATATACTGGCTAAGTGACCTAGCTTATCTCTAGGCTCATGAAGTGAGGGGAGCTTGCTCCTTAGCACCAGGCCACATACAAAACCTAATACAGACTTTGAGCACCAAAACTAACCCAAAACCAACCTTAGACTGCTTCTTCTAGGACCCGTTCTAAAAGCCAACTTCCCAAACACACTCATATAAGGCATAAGCCAACAAGACTCTAAAACTTATTCTTATGAATTAACGTTTAGAGTTTGCTTGTCTTCATCTATTTTTCTGTTTTCATCTGGTTTTTTGAGCTGGTGAGGATGCATTATTCTGAGCTCCAAAAACAACTCAGAACTTTCTTCTATTTTCCAAGAACTTTTAGTTTCTAGAAATACATAGTAACCAACATCAATTTTTCTACTGACATCGGCAACTTATCTTCACTGACAACAGTTATCTGACTGACATCGGCAATTTTCTTCACCGACATTAGTTTTTACACCGACGTCGGTCACTGTCAAAATCTTTCTTCTCAAACAGCAAGCTAAAAACTTGACTCTTTTGCTGTCAAAAACACACTCTAGTTTTCTGAGGCTGAAACATACAATATTCAAAACCTAAACCCCCATTTTTGCCTTGGATGGTTTTGACACGTAGTCAAACCAAAACTCTTGTTGACCGTGTAAGGCAACAACCACTACCGCCTTCGCCCTCCATAACAAGTCCTCTAATGGAGTATCATTCAGAGATTGAATGAACTCCTACCCAACAAACCCTGACTCAACCCCCTATTGTCCCCGAAGGGGACCAAGACTTTGAAAGGTTCCTTAACCTCAATGTCAAGGCCCTTCAGCACTATCTCGCGAGAAGTCAAACGCGAGACTCTTTAGGCAACCCAATTTATGGGATGCCAACTTCTTTAGTTGAGATGACAGTCATATCAACAGCATCTGTAATTCAACCCATAGACACCCAGGCCATCGCCTCAACTAATAACCCGACCATGACTAACCTTCAAAGTGTGGCTTCTCCTTCTATGTCTAGACCTACTTCCATTGGGCTTTCGGTGCCCCATCAACTGCAAACTATTCAACAAAGTTATACACCATTCCAAAACCTAGTTGTCTCCATCCCACCTACTCTTGTACCCATCAACACAAAAGTGACTACCTACCCTTCAACAAGTGTTGCCACCACTCAACCACCTTTGGCGGCACCTAGTCAATTTGTGCCCTCTAGCTTTATGGCACAAGCCCCCTCGACCTCAACATCAATCCCTATGACTAGTTACCAATATGTTGCACCTATACAAGCGCAACCAACTATGTCATACACCCCTCCTAACACCTTCCAAGTGCCCTACAACCTAGGGGGTGCCCCACCTGCAAATCTGTCAACCGATCTAATCAAGATGTTGATGGACAAGATGTCTAATCTTGAGACATCCATTTTCAGTTCAAGCAATGTTCTTTCATATGAACAAATTTGTAATGAACCCATTCATCCTTCAGTACCAATTTGATCGTATCCCAGTCAGTGGGAACTTCCCAAGTTTACTCGTTTCTAGAGTAAGGAAGACCCACAACAATATTTACGAGTATTTAGACATGTTTGTTACCTTATAGCCCATGATGATGCGTTATTGCTATGCACATTTCCCATGTCACTTTCTGGTGCTACCCTCAACTGGTATAGCTCCCTTACTAGTCACTCTATCTTTTCTTTCACCCAACTAGCTCAACTTTTCTTTGACCACTTTTCTATCAACATCACTAAGAAGGTCTCCATCACGGACCTATATTCTATCAAACAATTTGACGATGAATCAATAGCCGATTTTGTTGCTCGTTGGAGAGGCTTAATCAACCAACTCTCCTTTTCTTTACCTCAACCCAAGCTCATTGAGCTCTTTTCACAAGCGTGTGCCAAACATATTTCCTCTACTTTGTGGGTTCAAACATTTCGTACATTTGATGAAGCTTTCACCATGGCCAGGAAGCTTGAACTCTACCCGATCAAAGAAAACAAGGTCAGATTGCATAGTAAAAACCCCAACACAAAATCAAATGACTTTTCCTCCAAACCTTCTTCATATTCCAAGTCCAAGGGATCGATAAATCTGTGGTCCTTAGGCCATCATCTTCGACAATAACTAACCAATCTGAACCTTCCACATCATAAAGCATCATAAAACAATTTCAACAATGGTACATACAATGTCAATACACTCCAATAAGAGAGTCATACACGTCCGTGTTGGATAAATTTGTTAAACAAGGGGTCCTCAATCTCCCTCAAATTTGACCACCTCAATTTGACCCCTCAAAGGCCATCCCTACATGGTATAGGGAAAATGACTTTTGTCATTATCACCGTGTCAAAGGCCATGACATAAACAACTGCAAGACCTTCAAAAACATTGTCCAAGACATGATAGATAAAGGTGATCTTGTCTTGGATAACCCAAATGTGCCACCCAATCAAAACATCGACATCTTTAGACAACCATTCCCTAATCATCCCCCTAGTCAAAATAACATTTAGACCATGGCCGATGACCCCCAAGAGCGTAATAAATGCACAGTCAACAAAGTCTTGCCTCTTATGCCTAGCCAACCTCTCTCATAGTCTGAAGAGGTTAGCCCACCCATTGGTCCCTCACAGGTAGAAGAGCCTTCTTCTCCTATTAGTTCTCCATCGACCTCTCTTATATTGGAGGATGCTTTGATGATATCAGCGCTTGTAGCCTCACCCTCATCCTTCCTATCATCAATGGGGGATCATACTTTCCCCGCTCTTCGACCACATGCCGAAGCCATCACCATCCCTACGCTCTGCCCTCTTAAAGAGCCAAACTCTCCAATCCCTTCTCTATCGAGAGAGGAACTAGCCGCCTCACCCACTTCGATTGAAGAAGATTTGATGAAGGTTGATTTGAACCTCGCCCCTCACAATAGTAGTCCTCACATTAAACCAAAGAAGGCTACTAAACCACATTGGAGAACTCCTCTCCCACCATCACCATTGCCATCTATTTTGGACCCACACCCATCCACCTTAATAGGAGTGCTTCCTACTCTGAAACCTAACAAAAACAAATCACCTTCATTACTACCAACACCTAACAAAAACTTACCTCCTCCAAAACATCCAACACCTCACAGAGGCAAATTGCCTCCATTACTCTCTCAACCTAACACAAACATATCTCCTCTGAAACATCCAACACCTCTCACCACGAAAGTGCCATCTACACGTGCGACCACACCGCCAAACAAAAAGATGGTACGAAACACTCCCTCAATAGCTTCTAAATAGAAGTTGCCAACTTTTATTGCAACAAAATGCGTAGACCCATTAGCGGGGTCCTATGCTTTGCTGTTATGTCAGTTGTTGCAGTCTTCTAGCATTAGCCTCCCACCTATCAAAGCATTTCAACCTCTCAGACCAAAACCGTCTTGGTTCGATGACACTAAAATTTGCCTATATCATCACACACCTGGGCATGACACTGAAAATTGTTGTGCCCTTAAGGTTGCCATCTGCCAATTCATGGAGAAAAACACCCCTATTATTGAGGATATTGTTAGTAAATCTTTGACACCGTCTCATGTCTCCTAGACCTCTTTGCCATCACACTCATCAACTCTTGGATCAAAACCATCTTGGTTCGATGACATTAAATTTTGTGTGTATCATCGCACACCTAGACATGACACTGAGCGTTGTTATGCTCTTAAAGCTATCATTCGTCAACACTTCAAAAAGGACACCCTTCTCACTAAGGATCCTCTTGAGCACCCTTTCAACAAGCCATCGACACCATCACATACCTCTCAAACATCTTCACCTAAATCGGGATCCCCATACAAGACTATGGTCCCTTTACCACCTTCAACCCCATTATTCAAAATTAAGATAATCAATGTGGCCACTAGGTCACAAACTTTAAAGGATAAAGCAAAAGAGAAAGCTGCTATTCCTTGGACCTATCCATTCATCAAGTCTCCTTAACCAACAAAACCCAAGATCTCAATCTTGGGCACATCCCGACCCACTTATTCAAACCCAATTTATGACCCCATGGTGAAACAACTTCACCAAACCCCTGTGAAGACATCTTTGTATGACCTCATTCAAAGCTCTCCACAACATCGACAAGCCTTAACCAAAGCCTTACAGGCAGTGGAGATTCAACCTGAAGACTCCCAACCACTAGTTACCTTAGTCCAATCATTACCAACCATTGCCTCCATCACCATTTCTAATTCTAAGATTCCAAACTCTGACCTGGAAGATCAAGATCTCACCCTCTTAAACTAAGCCTATCAGGGAAAAGCTTCACAGGATTCATCCTCACATCACACTCCTTGACAAAGAGGAGCTTCATCATCTTCTCTTCATCCTATTTATCCAGCTCATTGATTATCCACAATGGGTGCCAAACCTTGTCCCTGTCACAAATAACTAGGGGAATTTGACTCTATCCTGACTATCACGACCTTGACCAAATATCAACCAACCAAGCCTCGACCAAAACATGCCAACCAACTTCATCAACCAACATATGACCAATATGGAAAGAAGTAAATGAGGCAAGTTTGCTCCTAATTGTCTCGGACCTTACATCATAATACACAAGTATGGATCAGGGACTTATCATCTGTCTTCTCTTGAAGGCCGACCAAAACCTGAGCCCCTTAATGCCTTGCATCTGCGACCATTTTATTATCAGTCGAGTCCTCACTCACTTAATATTTAACTTGAGCTCATCCCTTGAGCAATCCCTATCATTTTAATCCTCATTCCTTTTAACCCTATTCCCCTACACAAACACTATGTGACCCTTTTATAAAGTATGGATACTCTGTCCTAATAAAAGGGAGCCCTTAAGCTTCTATAGTCTTTTACATGACTACAAATCCTATCAAAAATAAATGGAGATGTTAAACAAAATATCAAAAGGTCATAAAACTCTAAATGCAAACTGCTCCCTCGAAGGACAACTATATCATCATTGTTGTAGCTAATAGACTGCTCCCTCGAAGGACAGCTATTTAAAGCCCTCAAAAATATATAAAGCAAAATATAGACAACTCCCTCAAAGGATGGCTATGCCTAAAAATCTTGCTACAAACATCACTCTCTTAGAAGCTTCCTACATCGATTAGCTTCACAAATGACCACAAAACAAAATGACATCCCTATATAGACTTCCCGCATCGATCAGTCTACCAAAAAAAAAAGGTCATGGACTTGACTTATAATCGTTCTCAGGGTCTCCTATAAAAAGGGGCAAAGTTATCCCTACTAAAAAGGGTTACCCTATCCTAACATATCACATCACCTACTCAAGGGATTTTGAGCTCATTTTAATGTCAAAGTGATTCGATTACTTCTCTAACACAACCAATGGTCAATGACGTAATGCATGAATGGGGCTTTTGTTTCTAAAAACCCCCTACCTATGCTATCACTATGGTCCTTGTCAATGAAAGAGCAACATGCCTTTCACTTCTTACACATCTTGCTCACATACAACCCAATTATTTGCTAACCAAAACCAACCAAACCTTTTTCAGACCACTCACGTTCTCACAACCTATTCACACTAGTTTCTATGGAAACCAATACACATGGAAACTATCAACCACATAATTTATGTCAAGCATAAACCATTACTTGCTAAAGAATAAAAATACTCATTTCATTTTTTAGCATACATCCATCACTAATATGGAAAATTGCTAGGGATGAAAGACCACTCAACCAATGTTACAGAATACACCATCACATAATATGGAAAAGGCTGTAACATCATCATACCCTCATCATTTATAACCTGACCAAACCAACCTATCAACCAGTCTGAACTACATTGGTCTAAGGCCCTTCCAATAGGGGCTATGTAGGCAGCACTCAGATGACATGACATCTTTTGGGGTTAGCTCGGCCACATTTGTTTGTTCATCTACTTGATGGACAAACCATTTAACCTTTAACCATGACTTAACCTAGTTCGACCCCATCCACAATCGACCCTCTTCCTCCCTTTCAGGGAGAACTACATTGGCCCGAGCCCCTTCAAATAGGGGCTATGTAGGTAACACTCAAATGACATGACATCTTCTGGGGTTAGCTCAGCCACATCCATTTGTTCATCTACTTGATGGACAAACCATTTCACCTTTAACCATGACTTAACCTAGTCTAACCCCATCCACAACCGACCCTCTTCCTCCCTTTTTAGGGAGAACTACATCAGCCGGAGGCCCTTCAAACAGGGGCTATGTAGGCAGCACTTAGTTGACATGGGGTCTTCTGAGGTTAGCTCGGCCATTCCTTCATCCGTCCATCTAATGGACCAACTATCTCAACTCGACTCGACCAATGACCTTGGAGATCGTGACTATCTCCTCCGACCATGACCTTTTTTGAGACAACTTTGCCTTAGTTGTTTTGATTGTATGTAGGCTACTTCACGAATAATTAGCCAAATTGTCTGCAACCCATTTTGACCCTCATAAGTATTGGATTGCGAGCAAGTTGATCCCCACTACTTGTGACATTTTCATGTTTTCTAAGAGCACTTCTTGAGCCTGGGATACTTGGAACATGATGACCATTGGAGCTACAGCTTGGATCATTTAACCCAATCAGCTATGACTAAATGCTAGGGACCGATTATTTTGATTTTAGCACTCGACCTTTGACTGCAACAATTTGACCTGACCATCACGTGAAGTGGTATACGCACAATCTCAACTTTTGTAGTGTTCACACTCAAACTTCACCATATTCCATCCACTATCTATCAAATCGGCACCTAATATCAAGTTACCTTCCCTCGACTCCCGCTTTGAGGGGGAATACCTCATCCCTCATTTGGGGCAACCATCTCCTATTTTTGTCTTGCAGTTCATTAGAACAACCAACAGGATAAAAGCTACCTCATCCCATACCTAGGGCAACTTACTCCTATTTTTGTCTTGCAGTTCATCAAAACAACCAACAAGACAAAAAGGGGCAAATATAGACACCGAAATTGTGTCTACTCCTTAGTCGACTCTCCCCCTTGGTCCCCTTGGTCCACTTCTAACACATTCCTAACCCACACACTTATTAATTTAAAATAATAACTTATTTTAAATTAATAACACCTCCCTTGACACCTCACCCATGACACCTCACCCTTGACACCTCACCCTTGGATACCCTCATTCATTACCCTATGAATAATCATTCCAACTCTCTCACTAATCCCCACGCCTATTAAACCCACCTTTGACCATTTTCCAATGATAATTAAACTCGGCAGATGGAGGAATGGGCAGAAGGCTAAAAATAGCCTTTTTTCTATTTTTTAAGCACCAACGTCGGTTACCCGTCGGCCGACGCCAGTGGGATCACCAACATCGGTTGCTTAAAACAACCCAAAGGGAAATTCTCTGACCCCTTGGGACACTAAAATCATAGCACTGGATGCTGAATCACAGACCCAAATGCTAACTCTCTTCCTTTGAATCCAACTTCTCTCTCTCTCTCTCTCTCTCTCTCTCTCTCTCTCTCTCTCTCTCTCTCTCTCTCTCTCTCTCTCTCTCTCTCTCTCTCTCTCTCTCTCTCTCTCTCTCTCTCTCTCTCTCTCTCTCTCCCAAACACACACCAAGAATCATAGGCTATAGGCACTCTGCAGGAATAACTCCAGACTTTGGGTTAAAAACATTGCAGGATGTCTTCTACATCAGTTGCATCAACAACATGTCTCCTACACTCCTTCAGCATATCAAAGCTAAGTATTTCTTCTACCCTTTCATTTCAGTAGTTTAGACAGCATCAGTAATTATTTCTCTTTTTACTAGTTCTAAGCATTATAGACCAGACCAAGCCTGACTTTCTTCTTGGAGAGGCTAAGAGGCCTTCCCCATATCCCTACTCCCTTTTGACAACCTATCCTCTACCCCTTGTCCCTCCTAAGACCCTATCTATTGCTCTGCAAACCTGCACAAGCTCCCATAGACATCCCAGTCCATTCTATTGATCACAGGCAAACCAAAAACTCATCCAAGGCCATTGCCCTGACCGACATCAACCATTTCCCATACCAATGTTGGCAGACTAACCGACGTTGGCAACTTGACAAACCGATGCTGGCAAAACAACCGACATCAGTGACTATGGTAGACCGACTGCAAACAAATAGGTACGCATTATCTAATTTCCTCTTTGCTAGTCATTTGTCATTTCTTTATTTTTGACACTTTTACTTATAAACAGTGGACTGTCATCCCTCAAGGAAGTCTCTGCGCTTCTGTGACCAGGCTTTGCTTGGCAGTCCACCTTATCTCTATCTAACAATCTCTGTGTTTGAGTCTCTTTCTTCTACAGGTGTCATCCTCCACATCCAAAGAGGAGCTCCTTCAGTCGTCTGGATATGGTGCGCAAACTTCATCCAGGTACGTACAAACCCTTGACCATTATCTTTAGTTTCTTTCATCTTTTGAATGTGGAAAAGCGAACACAGTTAGAAACAGAAATATTAAACAAAAGAGACAATATCAAATTGATCATCCATATGTTGTTTTTTATAATCAAAATACATATTTTAAAAAATATAAATATGACATTCAATCATGAAGCCAATTTAATTAATGATGTATTCTAAAATGTAATTATCTTATCTTCTACTATTTGACTTAAATATCCCTGTTGAAATGATTTATGATGTATTTTTCATGTTTTGAGTTTCCTATATGTAGGCATTATAAATGTTTTTAAGGTAATTACTAATAACATATTATTAATTAAATAAGAGTGTTCATAATTAGATATTTGTACACATTATATCTTAAAACTATTTGAGATACTTTATTATATTTATTCTTAAAATTCAAGTAGAATATGTGTATATTTTCAATGATGATAGTAAGAATGGTATTGGGTAAAAATAATTAAAAATAACAATGGTGTAGGTATAGGTGGTATTTTCATAATGTTCCTCTTCTTGTATAAGTTAAATAACCATAAAAAACTTGTCCTTATTTGGAACAATAAAATATGAAACTTAATATAGATCAGTGAACCTAATTGAATATTTGAATAATATAAGATGTCACAATATTTTTACATTTTAGTTCTTCTAATTGACCTCTATAGTAAGGGAATGGCTTGCATTATCAATTTGTGTACAAGATTTTATTTTATTATTCAACACATTATTAAATGTAATTTAGATAATAATAACTATATTATCAATTATTTAATAACATACTTAGACTATTTCAAGAAAAGCCTTGGATCCATATATTAGTTTAGTTTTAATTTCTTCTTTTAAGTGTTGATTTTAACCAAAATAAACACATTATAAGAAGCTACCAGAATAATAAAAACATAATTATTCATGATTACAACCTAATTTTTGTAACATATAAGATAGGTACGATTTTCAAAATATCAAGGCACCATCATTAACAATCAGATGCAACCATACATAGGTATACAGTGGCAAGTCATAACTTATAAAGGGAAATCACGATATCTAAACCAAAGAACAATTTTTATAATTCAAAATATAGTTCTATAAATATCAAATAAAAGTTTTCATATGAAAAAATGTAGTTCTATAAGCTACAATGTAGCCTAGACAAGTTAAACATAATTCAAGAAGGTCAAAAAGCATACGAAACTAGTTAAAATAGAGTTACTTAAAAGTATGATGTAGTCTTTAGGATTAAATTCAATCTATTAAGATTAAAATTTAGTGCAATTAGTCCATAAATAGAAAACATAGTATATGAAATTAAGATGCAATTTAAATAGATATTTCAAGCCTGAAGATGAAAGATGAGTAGTTTGAAACATAAAAATACATGTCACGCATACTGAGATTAAATTCAACTTATAGTTTGGTATTTTTACAAAAACTTACTCCTCCTAGAAGGCATCCCTATAAAACTTGGGCATCCTTATCCTAGTGACAAATCTATTTTTTCTAAATAATGTGTCCAATGATTGCTAGTGGTGTCCTCCAAATTTGATAATAGTTATGTAGTTTTTTAGAGTGAAAAAAATAATCTCAGATGAATGCATCCTAATTACATAGTTTAATCTTCATCTAACATTATTTAATGCCCAAAACTATCTTATTATTCCCATGGAGGGTGTGCTTAGTGGAGTTTAATGTTTATTAGTGAAAGCACATAATACCTAGCAAAGTTTCATTTTCCTTCAACTTCTTTGGTCTCCCATGGCATAAGCCCATGTGTAAAAATATCCAAATATCACAACCTCCTTCTTTAATAACCCATAAAGTCACTTATAAAATAGCTACATAGGCTTTTAAGGTTGTTCTATAACCTTTTCAAACATATAAATGATGATAATTACAATGTAGAAAGTGCAAAAATTCATAAAAAAAGGTAGGTGCTCAACTAGATTTATTTAATAACTTGTTAACATGCCTTTGTGTGACAACACAACATTTATTTAAATGCATTTTTCAATTTCTTGGAATGTTATTAGATACAACTTTCAAATTAATATTATTGTGATGAACACCTTTATAGGCACGTAATGATAGTCTCATTGATGGTGATTACTTAAATGACATCATTAAAATAGTGTTCCTTATGACATATTAAAACTTTTTCCCATTAGAAAGACTAAGAAAATAATAAGAATTCTAATATCTAAAACTTGATCAGCAATATTTAAATAGGATTCAATTTAAATTTTTTGGGAATAATGGATTTTTATTCCTATTTTAGCTAAAGGTTTAGATTAATAAATCAGTAAAGAATATTACAATAATTAAAATATTGATTTGTATAATTTTTTTGTCTTTCTTTACCTTTCTAAAAATAGTAACAAATAAGGAGAAACATGACTTAGCTGGAAATAGGTTGAGATAGATGCTAAAACTAGATGTGCAAGACTAGAATAGTGTCATGAATCTAAATTTGGATTTCATTTAGTGAAAGGACATGAGTGCTTAAAAAAAGATATCTTGGTGTCTAACATTGTTGTCCACTCCTGTTGTTATTGTCCAAACTAGTCATAGAGACCTAAAACTTTCTAGGTTTTTGCATTATTCTTGTGTGAGCCTACCTATGAAATCTTGAGTGCTGATTGTTGACAAAACTCATTGTAGATCTAATTTAATATTCAAACCCTAAACTTACATCATGATTGATAAAAAAATATTCAAATTACTTGAGAAAGGGGGGTTAGTGTGTAATATACACTAAACGTGTAATCCACACCCCTTGTGTGGGCACACTTCCTACATATCAATACTCCAACGAGGGATCAAGACATATTTAGTTCTCCCACCTAATGTGCTTTGTGTAATAGTGTGATGTAGATGCAAAAATGTAAAATTGAGAGTGTTTGAGGTGGTTGGGACTGGTATGAGGTTTTGAGTGTGTTTGTAGCTATGTTGGGTGATTGTATGTAGAGAATAGGGAAGTTTGCCTTAGTGATTTGTTTGTATTTTGGCTTGCTTTGTAAGATTTGTCACCTCCCTTGTAAATTAAATTTGTATGGGATTTTATAGAAAAAAATTGGTTATGTTGGGATAAATACAAATGGATAAGAGCATAAAAAATGGGACACCTTAAGGTCTGATGCTATAGTCCAAGTATGTCACTCATATCATATAAGCTTAAGACCTGGGGGAATAGGATTGGCCTAGAAAAAGTAGCATGTTTGAGGTAGAATTCATTTAGAAGGTTTTGGATGACTAGTAATGAGTGAAAATGTGTCTATAAAGGTCACAGAAGCATGCAAAAAGGAGCTATGGATAGGGTGTCATAAGCCACACTCAAACTACCAATTTGGACATTTTATATGACTACATTTCCCCCCCCCACTTTATTCTAGTGATGCAACAAAGTGAAATACTAGGATAAAGGAAAAATTGAAAGCATACATAAACTTACCTGCAAGGGTGAAGTCCATGAATATGTGTGATGTCGAGTATGTGTCATACCAAGAATAATATCATGAATGGAGTTGAGTGTTCAATTCCCTAAGAGTGGCTAAAGAATTCAAAGGCTATCCCTTTGGCTCTATCATCACTCACTAAGTAAAGCTATGTGATCATGTGTGTGTTAATCTATGTTTGGATTATGTGTCTAATCCCTCTGAGTAGGTGGCTCAAGAATACAAAGGCAAGCTAGTCCTTTAGATCTATCATTTCCCCCAAAGTGTGAAGCTATGAACTAATACCACTATGAATGTGTGTCATATGAGATGGCTCTTAAAGCTTATGAATGCTATATAATTTGATAATGTGACATGGATAGTCAAATGTGTATTGATAACTAGGCCAATTTTGGCCACTCTGAAAGGTGGAGATTAGGATTGTATGAAATCAACTTTGAAATTGAGAACTAAGATTCTATGAAAGCCACTCTGAAATGATGCCAACCACCTGTAAATGGAATAAGGTATGCAACTAATGAGAATACTTGGGTAATAAAATGAATTAGAAATAAAAGAATTCAAATGTGCCATGTACATTTACCCCAATCACTAGTGTCTGTAACATGGATTCTGATCTAGAAGTTGTACCAACTACCCAATCTAAAACTAGAAGTGAGAGCCATCATGCCACACATGATGCCCCTTATATCTAGGGTCTATAAGAAAAATTCTATTGAATCTACCTTATCTAAACTAAATTATAGCTAAAAAAATATATAGTTGAACTTACCTTTCTGTTCATTTTTAGAAATTTTGAGTTTTTTTTGGATAAAAGCACTAAAAATAGGACACTTTATTATCTCGTGCTATAGTCCAAATATGGTGCTCTTGTCCTTTACTATTTTTAATCATCATTCTATATTCATCACTATTTTTTTGATCTATTTTGCCTAATTTGAATTATGAATGTTGTTTTGAGTGTTATGAAAATTGGTTTTTGACTAGTAGAAGGCTTTGATCTCTGTGACAAAACTCTTGTTTATTGCCCCCTCTTCTAAGGGTAGGAATGAAGACCCTACAATGATTATCCTCAGAAGAAAGAGATATAAAAGTGTGTTATGCTATGAAATACATGATATATCAATGATAATAAAAAATTTGTCTCAAGATATAGCATAGGTTGTATTGGAGATTGTTAGATCAATAGGGGTATGCCTAGATAGATGTAACAATGTAATAACATGTGAAATATACTGACTTGAAACTAGAAATATTAGTTTTTAGTTTTCAAGGAGGGATGGAGTATGATGTCTATCATGGCATCCAAGAAGGCAAGATAATGCATGATGTGGATCATGGCATTAAAAATAATTGAGAATCAAACAAGCACACAAGTCAAGAAGCAAAAAAGCATACAAAAGAGGCCAAGGGGCTAAGCAAACAAGGGACATGGGCACATGTCACTCAAACTAGAAAGGCAATCATACAAGGCATATTTAAATGTCCTAAGGCACACACATGAATAAAAAATAGGAATTGAGAAATGCAATCACACCTAGCTACTCAAACCAAGAAAGAAAAGCATGTAAATGTTGGAAATACTATCGCATCTAAGTAATCAAAGAAAGAAGTGAAAATATGAAAAACATGTATTAAAATACTAGGTAGATGCTAAGAAATATACAAGTGATATATACTAGTGAGTGTTGATAGAATAGTATATGTAAGCAAGCAAGTAATGTACATAAACATGATAACTAGAGTGTATGGTGTAGGAATGACATAACTTGGATGGTGTTGTCATGTAAAATATGCCCTCGATGGGTAGATATGTTGATGTATATCTCAAATTTAGAATTATGATGCCCCCTCAATAGGTATAGTGAAGCAATCAAGGATTTGGGTATCACTTCACACATTCAAAGAAGATCAAGTGAAGCATGGTAATGTAGATAAATCCACAAACAATAGCATAGAACAATAAAATGTAAGTCTGACATGGTAGTATAAATGTAAATCATGGATAATGTATATAGTTGAATTTTTTATGATTTATTTAAATGTTTTTTTTATTTTGAAATGTTGTACTATTTTTGGTATTTTTAAAATAAGCTATGTACAAGAAATCATAAGAAAAATATGTATAATAAATTGAAAAGAAGCTATTTAGAAGAAAGACTAAGAAGAAATGATACTAACCGATGAGTCTCATGAGAGAATCCATGTCATGGTGTCTTGTATCAAGGAGAGGGATCATGCATGATCATGAAGCACAATGGAAGGGCTAATACTGTGACTCTAAAAGATGTGTATGATGTAAGTGATCTAAAATCTCTATAGTGTAAACCGACTATGGGGTTCCCCTATAACTCTGAGAAGTGGATGCAACTATTGGGCTCTTAGGGACCCATCTAATAGTAGAAGAAGCTCTCTAAAGATGTGCTCTATGTGTAGAGGCATGTGACCCTCAATGATACTACCGTAGGTGTGAATACTATAGCTAAAAACTATCTAGATTCTTGAAATTGTTGTTGATGTAGTTGTTTCTCTAAAATAGGCCTCTATAGAAGTGTATGAACTCTTTGTGTTGGTGAGGGAGGCCTCGACTATGTATGAATCTCAATTAGAGGAAGTAGATATATAACTGGTGGAGGAGCTAAAACTAGTGACTATGGAGTAAGAGATGGCTCTAAAGTAGGGAGTGGTAACTCATACAGAACTCTACCAACTGTAATAACCTAATTAACATGAATGAATTTCATGTATATGTGAACTGTAGAAGGTACTACTAAATTGTTTTAGATCCATGGTCAACCAAAAAACATGTCAAAGACCCCTACATTGGGAAAAATAGTAAATAGTGTGGCCACATGTGTAGGTATAACCTATAGAAGAAGTAAAATCTCACCCAATGAACTCTATATATGTCTATTGAATCTATCGATAACTATGTCCATCAGGGTAATAATATGCTCTGAATATCCCAAATATTGAAGTAATGTCATAATACACATGTTCACACTAGATCCATTATTGATGAGAAAACTACGAATGGGATGATTATTAATGTAGGCTCTGATAAAGAGTGCATGGTAATCTGAATCATCCTCAATTATCTCTTACTCTAAAAAGGAGATCAAAGGTCTAGCTAGAACTTTGGAATTATACACACCAATCATGTTGCTCAAAGGATGTGACTCAATTGAAGGTGCCTAGTATGTAACTGATGGAGGATGTACATGATATTCATGGTGAACACCTGATGTGTCCCATGTTTCTTGTTTAGAATTATATGGGAAAGGATCTAAGAAAACTTTCAGAGCCTTGTCCTATGTTTTCTTTGCCTAAAGAGGCTCAATTGGAGTGTCAAGATCAATAAGGTTTCCATCTATCAAGTCTTGTATTTTATGTCAAAAACTAACACATATATTTATTATATGTCCTAGTGCCATATGGAAATCATAAAATGCATTCTGATCATATCCATGTGGAAGAGGCTTCGTTATGTCAACTTCCTGAATAGGAGGGAGAGATATGACATTGCATTCTAATAGTTGTTGTAAGACTTTAGCTGGAGATACTTGTGGATTGGTAAAGGCTCACCGAGGAGGTGTTGATAAAACTACTCATTGAGGGGGATTTGAAGCCACATTAATTGTAGGTTCATTTTAATTTTTGTTATCATTAATCTTTACTTTATATGTGAATTTATTGTTACTCTTGTTTATTATTTCTAACATGCTTGTGTACTTGAGTTTTCCCATTGAAATTAATTTGAATTCCTTTTCCTTTAGTGTATGACATAACTTAGTAAAGGAAAAGAACCTTTTGAACATTATTTAATCATGTAAAGATGGTAGAATACTCTATTTAAAAATATTTTGTAATTCTTAATCAGCCATGGAGCTAGTCATTTTAGCCAAGATAGTCTTATATCGAAGAACATAATATGTGAGATGCTCATTTGACCTTTGTTTTTATTGTGTAATTTTTGCATAATAAACCTTGTCACCTATGTCAATGCTAAAATGAGCTAAGAACATGTTGTCTAAAGCATTGAATGTGTTGACTGACTGATTTGGTAGACTATAAAACCATTGTAAAGCATAATCCTTTAAACTTTATGGAAATATATTGGTTAGTAACTAGTCATTTGGCACTTAGTCCAAGAATGCTACATTAAAGGATCTCAAGTGTGTCTCTGGATCACCCTTTCCATCATATAAAATGAGCTTGGGTTGAAAAAAACTTGGTGGTAAGAGTGTAAAAGTAATATGGCGTGCCAATGGTGTATGAAGTAGAGAAAAAGAATCCAAAGCCTATATTGGTCTAGAAGCACCTTGTTCAAGATGTAGCACCTTGGATTGAAGAGATTTTATCTCTTTCACAAGGGTGGCCACTACCGCCCACTAAGGGCACACTTGATTACCTTTGTATTAGCAACTAAACACGAAATTTAACCAGAATGATAAGTAACTAAAAATATGAAACAACATAGGATATGAGAGACAATACCCAATTGTATTAATACTCATTTAGAAGAAAATACAATAAAGAAGATGCCACACTTCTTCTTCTCACACCTCTAGAGCTCCCACACTTCTAGGGTTCACCTGTAATTCTCCTTCAACAGTTCACTCTCTCAATTACGGTCACAACAATCAACTCCAATACAGAGTTGTTTTTCACCTCCACCAGTCAGTAACAATGCTGCCAGTACACCAAGTACACAACCGTACTCCAAGTAGATCTTCCCTTCTCTTGCTGCCACCTGAAAGTCAACAAACCTTACTTACCATGTAGATATCTCTACACCCTGAAGAACCCTTGTCCTTGCCTCTCCAAGTCCTCATGATTCTTCAACCAGTACCTCGGTGGATCTCCTAGTAGAACTTGCACAACCTGCAACTCTCCCTAATCATACACACTCAGCACCCCTTTGGAACTAGGAGGAGCTACTATTGCTCTCTCTTTCAAGCACAATGGCTTTCTAGCACACTTTTACAATACAGCCCATGAGTCTATTATATAGATCTCATGCATACAATAATTAGACTTTCTTAATTACAATAATTAGACTCGCAACTCTAAGACCAAAAATAGTCTTTACATGCAAACTCCCTGTCCAAAAATAGACCAGTCCAAAACCTGCATGCAAACTGCATGCACACACGGGTTGCTGACATTGGCTCCTTCCTGATCGATGTCAGCCGACTTATAACCTTCTGCAACTTAGCAATCTCCCAGCAACCTCCTTCCCTGTTTGCATCAGTGAAGCTTTTAGCTCCACAACCTAACAATCTCCCACTTGGAGATAAACAGTTGCACTATACCTATACCTATACACCATCTAATTTGTTTCTTGGCTTGTATCCCTCTTTAATCTCAATCTTGAAGACCAACCACCACACAACCTATGGTGCACCTCCTGTCATCCAAGTAACCTGCCACATCTAAACCTACATATCCATGTAGTGAAGTCCTTGACCCTACATAACATGTTAACCTGCTGGTGGTCCCTCTCAAATACCTGAGAATCCACCTTCCCTGAATTGGCTCCAAACTCTCTGACAACTCCCACTGCTTGGGAAAACTCAGGTCTACACTCGACCTCATGTGATTTCGAACACTATTCTAAGCTCAGCTTGAACTGTCTAGCCCTTGGTGTGCTTACTGGTTCTGCAACCTGCGTATTGAACGCCACCAACACCTTCTTCACATCAGCTCCCACTGGAGACAAAATCAACCTGTGATCTTCGATGTCTCTTATGCCAAAGAATTTCGTTGCTCCTAAATTCTTCATGACATACCTCTGAACTAACTTTACCTTTATCTCAGAAACTCCCTGCATGTGTAACCCTGCAATAAGCAACCACACCACATATAGTAACAAGATAATGTTGCGACCATTATCCAACCTGGTAAAGACAACACAATGGTTACACTGACATTGACTGAAGCCCTACTTTGTCATCCACTTGTCGAACCTGTACCACTATCCTGCAGCTTCCTCAAGACCATATACCTTGGCCTTCCATCTCACGTGTCCATCCAATCTCTTCTTTAACCTGGGAATCCATCCGTCTGTCTGTGATGGCAACTCTACCAAATCTCCTACTTGGTTCTCTTCCAAAGAATTCATGCCATGCTCCCACTATTTCCTGGATTCTACTTGCATTGCCTCTTCATATCTTTCAGGTTCTTGACCATCAGTAAGCAACAAGTAATATAAAGAAGGTGAACAATGAATATGAGGCTCACTTACACTTTCAGTCCTCCACATGGGTGTTTGAGACTCCTTAACAGCTTGCTGTCTACCCAACATCTATTTCCAGTGACTAATCTCAGCCATCTCCCAATCTGCACTCAACTGACATCGGTTTCCTACGACTAACCCTGTCTACCGACGTCAGTTCCCTGACTGACACCGGTGTCCCTTCTGCCGATGTTAGTTCCTATCTAACCAACGTCAGTTCCTGCTGCTCGACACCATCAACTCTGCTAATCTACACATGACCAATGTCGGTGCCTATCTATTCAACATTATTTCCTCCTAACTGATGTTGGTACCTGTGTTTGCCTGTGAGTGATGACTTTTTACCTGCGAGCTCCTTTTAGATCAAACCCTTGTCCATATTAACATAGCCCTACTCAGAATAATTGAATCCCCTCAACTGATCTATGTCCATCATCTCCTCCATGAACACCAAGGCTTTCCAGTTCTTAAGTTTGTCAAAAACATCTGTCTTTCACTTAAGAACATGCATTCCCTTCTTACATATGTGACCAAGCCTACAAAGCCACATCTCTACAACAGAAGGTGAATCAGTAATATATGTAGATAGATAAAGGATACCTACTTTCTTACCACCGTCTAATTCAAGTGCATCTGCTGTGAGAGTTACTGTGCATCTCTCATCACCCAACTTTCCTAAAGAAATTAGACTCATCTCCAAGACTAGAACCTGCATGACCTTCTTCTACACCTGTGTGTTACCCGTCTACAATTTCAGCTTCACTTCCCCTTTTCCAACCATTTGACAAGGCTCACCAGCTCCTAAATAAATCTCTCCAAAGTCTCTAAAGACATACCCATGAAAAGATGCTCTATTTCGGGCTACATGGAAAGAGGTAAAAAAATCTATAGACCAAGATTCTACTTTATCCAGAGCAACTTGTGCAACAACACCTGCAACATCTGCTTTTACATGTTGATCTTCTATCAACCAACAATCTTCCTTTACCTGCTCTTTCTTTCCATCAATCTGACCATTCGTGCTATTCAGTTTCTCCATTCATAGCTTACTTTCTTCTACCATTGCTATACTCCCACTCAATCTGAAAGCCCTGAGAGTGACCTATAATCAAACACAAACCTACTCCCTGCAACCTTAGCTCTGATACCAACTATTAGTGGTATCAAGCTATGAGCCAACAACCTTGCTCTGATACCAACTATTAGGATCCTACTGCCGCCCACTAAGGGCACACTTGATTACCTTTGTATTAGCAACTAAACACGAAATTTAACCATAATGAATAAGTAACTAGAAATATGAAACAACACAGGATATGAGAGACAATACACAATTGTATTAATACTCATTCAGAAGAAAATACAATAAAGAAGATTCCACACTTCTTCTTCCCACACCTCTAGAGCTCCCACACTTCTAGGGTTCACCTATAATTCTCCTTCATCAGTTTACTCTCTCATCATGGTCACAACAATCAACTCCAATACAGAGTTGTTGTTCACCTCCACCAGTCAGTAACAATGCTACCAGTACACCAAGTACACAACTGTACTCCAAGTAGATCTCCCTTTCCTTGCTGCCACCTGCAAGTCAACAAACCTTACTTACCATGTAGATATCTCTACAACCTGAAGAACCCTTGTCCTTGCCTCACCAAGTCCTCATGATTCTTCAACCAGTAACCTGGTGGATCTCCTAGTAGAACTTGCACAACCTGCAATTCTCCCTAATCATACACACTCAGCACCCCTTTGGAACTAGGAGGAGCTACTCTTGCTCTCTCTTCAAGCATAATGGCTTTCTATCACACTTTTACAATACAGCCCATGAGTCTATTATATAGATCTCATACATACAATAATTAGACTTTCTTAATTACAATGATTAGACACACAAATCAAGACCAAAAATAGTCTTTACATGCAAACTCTCTGTCCAAAAATAGACCAGTCTGGAACTTACATGCAAACTGCATGCACACACAGGTTGCCGACGTTGGCTCCTTCCAGACCGATGTCGGTCGACTTATAACTGACGTCGGTTGCTTATGCACTATAATATGACCGATGTCGGTTGATTAGACTGACATCGGTTTCCCTACAACTTATTTTGCAACTCAGCAACCTCCCAACAACCTCCTTCCCTGTTTGCATCAGTGAAGCTTTTAGCTCCACAACCTAACATATAGTTTCATTTAAAACTAGTTACTCTGAAGGAATGGAAGACTCAAATTACTTCACCTTTTTAATTTCCATGATAGATTGTAAGATAAGGGCATGATCTCAGGTATATTCCTAAATTATCTCTCTAAAACTTTGTAGAATCAAATCTTTATTGATGACAACATCATTAGCAACAATAGGTGGAATTAGATCAAGAGCCCAATGCGGTGGGTGATGAACATCAGTGTGTGTATCATCATTGTTATTCTCATAATGCTCATTATCAAAATCATCTTCATGGAAAGTGTAATTTGGATGTGTAGGAACCATAGTAGGAAGCTGAACTAGTTGTTTATGCATGGTATATGGATGGGTTGGAGGAATTTGGGTGAATTCAGGAGGGTTGCCACTAAGTCTTGCACTTCATCTGAAAGGAAAATATGCAAGGAGCTTAGGTGGAATAAGGAAAACAAATTGAATAATGAATGATAATATTAAAAAATACATCTAAATAATGAACTATAATATTCATTAAACGGATACAAAGCTCACAAACATATAGGGTGATACCTCAAAAAGCAAAGGGACCTAGTAAATTTAACTAGGGTTTGAAAGAAATGATTTTTAAAATTACTATGGTGAATTTTAATTCTTAAATGTGAAATTTTGATTTAAATATGTAGGAAAAACTAGAAAAATCAGCAAGGAAATTTTCCCAAGGGTTTCTAGAGTATTTGTGTGCAAACAAAGTAAGTCAGGTTCACCAAATGATTTAAATTTTTTGGGAATAATGGATTTTTATTCCTATTTTAGATAAAGGTATGGATTAATAAAATAGCAAAGAATATTTCAATAATTACAATCCTATTTTATATAATTTTTTGTCTTTCTTTACCTTTCTAAAAATAACAATAAATAAGGAGAAATATGACTTAGCTAAAAATAAGTTGAGATGGCTAAGACAAAGGTTGAAATTAGTTGTGCAAGACTGGGACAGTGTCATGAATCTAAATCTATATTTCATTTGATGAAAGGATAAAAGTGCCAAAAATAAGACGTCTTGGTGTCTGTCACTATTTTCCACTCCTGTTGCTATTGTCCAAACTGGTCACAATGACCTAAAACTTTTTGGTTTTTTCCTTGTTCTTATGTGAGCTTGCCTATGAAATCTCAAGTGTTGATTGTCGATGGAACTCATTTTAGAGTTGATTTAATCTTTAAACCCTAACCCTCCATCATGCTTGATAAAACAATATTAGAATCACTTGAGAAAGGGGGGTTAGCGTGTAATATTCACTGAACGTGTAATCCACACACCTTATGTAGGTACTCTCCCTACATACCAATACTCCAAAGAGGGATCAATCCATATGTAGTTCTCCCACCTAATGTGCTTTGTGCAATAGTATGATGCAGATGCAAAAATGCCAAATTGAGAGTTCTTGAGGATGCTAGGGACTGGTATGAGGGTTTTAGTATGTTTGCATCTATGTTGGGTGATTTTATGCAAATAATAGGGAAGTTTTCCTTAGTGTTTTTTTGTATTCTTTCTTGATTTGTAAGATTTATCACCTCCCTTATAAATGAGATTTGGATAGAATTTTATAGAGAAAAATTGGTTATGGTTTAGATGTATTCACACTATGCTGACATAATGAAGGATAGGAATCGAATGAAAATGACCATTTGGGATCAAAATAAAAATGGTTAAGAGCATTGAAAATAGGACACCCTAGGTTCCAACACTATACTCCAAGTATGGTGCTCCTATCGACAAGCTTGAGACCTAGGGGAATAAGATTGGCCTAGGAAAATCAGCTTGTCTGAGGTGGAATGATCATTCATAAGGTTTTAGATGACCAATAATGAGTGAAAAAGTGTCTAAAAAGGTCACAAGAGCATGTAAAAAAGATCTATGGATAGGGTATCACAAGACACACTCAAACTACCAATTTGGACATTTTATATGACTATAGGATTCAACCCATCAATTATTTATTACTATGAAGGCCACTTCCATTGGCATAAGGATTATGATAGATTTGGTTAATTTACTGAGATGGTATGACCTTTTTGAAATGATGAACAACGTATCTCTTTTTAATTTTTACCAAACTAAATACAAACCAAAAAGAAGAACTAAAACAATTACTAGAGTTAGCTATTAGCAATTTGTGATTTATTAAACCCTTCTAATTATCAATAATATCACATAACATAAGTGACAGAGAATGGTAAAGAATCAATTGGATTGTCTACCCATCCATAAGGGTACACATAGTTCATTGTCTACATTTAACACATCTTCTTTCTTTCCCTTTAATAATCCATCTATCCATCTCTCCTTGATGATACCCTCCCTCTTTGTATGGAGTAAAATATAGGCTACAATCATATACTCAACAATCATACACTCAATAAAACCCATAAATTGGTCAATCAAATCCTAATGTATTAATTTTTCTTATAGAATATGAAAAAAAAAATCAATGTTGAATATCATGCCATTACTTCAAAATGAATCAATATATTCCCCTTATCATTAGTATCACATTTTATTGATCTACGTAAAATGATTTTCATAAGCATGTTATCCAATATCCCATCAATTTAAAAAGTTTGAATTTTCCATGTTAGTCCAAAATAACATAATGTAAGATTATACATTTAAATAATCATTCATCTTTTTCAAAATAGGAAAACAATCTTATAAGAAATTATTGAAACATTTTAGAGTCCAACTGGATAAGTCTACATGGCACACCACATCAACACAAAATAAGTAAATAATACATTCATAAAAATAGGATGTGATACAACATCATGTGCAACTAGTGCTTATGAAAACACCTTACACACAATTACCATTCTATAGATTTGATGTATGGATCTTCACCAACTTGACTATTATTAATGGAAACATGAATTGTGTACACATTTACCTCTACCTTCAATCACCTAGCTTTGATCTTGTCTTGTCTTCCTTTATCCCTAACCTCTGTCTCTTAACTATGACTCTCTTTGATCTCTTAACAATCTTGTCTACTAGGATATCAATCCTCTATTTGAGTTTCCAAACCTCTCCTCCTTATTTAAGATACCTCTCATAATTTTATACTCTAAAATTTATTTTCCTTGATGTCACTATCTTATTCACTTTCTACAATCTTCCTCATTCTTCTTGGTTCTAAATTATTTTCTCACACTTGGTCCATAATCCCTAACACCTAAATTATTAATATAAATTCCTTAACTACATTTAAATTCTTTCATTACCATTTCCCTATCTATTTATATTCCTTTCAACATTCCAACTCATCTTCATGACCCTCAAGTCTCAACTTGCCATCATTCACTATTACCTTCTCTTGTTTAGGCTTATTTGTAGCCTTTTTTAGACTAATTTTTGTTATATGGTCAGGTACTATTTGAATTTGGAAATATAAATTTATTTTTGGTCACCCTCTATCATCTATTATCTTTCCACAAAGTTTATTGGCTCAACTCAATTGTTAGACCACTTTCCTAAGCCTATTTTAGGCTCTGTTTAGGCCTATTATGTCTCTAACCCCTATTTTACACACAGTCTCTAGATTTCATACATACACACTTCATACCAAGATAACAAATTTAAAATATATTATCTTCAATTTTTCCCAAGATATTCACCAAATTTTATGAGTTTTCACTAGTGACAACTCCCACAAATCAAAATTTTGTTTTGAAACTCTAGAATAGGGTTTGCATTGACTGTCACTAATCGAGAAAGAACAAAATTAGATTTTAATCTCTCTATAGGGTTTTAAATGACTATATATATTACAAAAGGTTTGTACTAATTTTATACTCCTCTTCTAATCAAAATTTTTCCATCTTGTTCCCTTTGTTCAACATTTATTTCAAATTCTTGATCTGACTATAGGTTTTCAACACAGTCCTTGTAGAGTTTGAATGGCATGCGTAACAAAATGTATTGAAAAATGAATTGAAAGTGAAAAAATAACCTTATGATCACTATAAAAAATAATTTATCAATTAATTTTTTTATCAATGCACTTCCACAATGAATTCTCTCACCTTGATACAAACTTTGTTGGTGTTCACATGGTATATAGAGAATACAGTCTTTGCAAGTTAGATCCTCACACAATAATTTTTAGGTAGTAAACAAATACTTTATAAATATTCAAAAACATGTAACCAACTTACTAAACTCACAATAATTTACCAAATCATATCAATATTGTACCTTTCTCCATTATTCAATTATACACAACCAATTTCTTTGCATATGCACAAGAACAGGGTCTGTAACTTAAAGATACTTCTCACAATCAAATAAAATGTTCTTAATTATTCCACATCAATAAACTAATTAATTCTTCAATTTTACAAAATACCATCTTAATCATCCACATTCAATATCTTGACAAGTTCATACAAAACCGAGTATGTAGAAAGAGTTTTTTCGTTTCTTGAGTTTCCTCTCTTCTCCATTCAAATTCCTCTGCCACCTTTCCTATTCTCCACACACTCTAACTTTTTATCCAAATAAATATCTATTCAAAAATACTCCTACAACTACTCTAACTAACTTTTGATTCCTCCAACATAACAAAGTAATGCACATCATTAGTATACTTAGATATAGTTAAGATTTAAACTCAACGCTAATTCTAACAAGTACTAAATCACCATAAAAACTCTTAACACCCTTAACACACAAGGTCACAATAATTTGACCTTTCACAGCATCAATAAACAATACAAAGATTTTCAAATATTTGAAATGATCATTTAGGAGGTAAAATGCCTAAGTGAGTCAAATTAAAATTTGACAAAGTTATAGAACCTATGATTGACTCCTAAAAACCTCAAATGACTACAATGACCCTCTAAAGACTCAATACCATGGAAATATACCAAAATTTACAAATGGTAGTGATGCTCCTACATCAAGATCCATCCAAACTCGAGACATTTCCCAAAACTTACATGGACTAGAGGAACCCAATTGACATTATATTGATGAAAATACTTATATAGGGTTTGATCAACCCTAATTACATATCAAATTAGACTAAATATCATATGGTTAAATATGGTGAAAATTAGGGCTAATAGTGCCATAATTGACATTATATGGATGTATTTACTTGAATGGGGTAAACTAAGCTCCTATGGACATTAGATAGACAAAATTTATTGCATAGGGCAAATTAATACTAGTTTAAATTTGATGGATAGTCCTAATTGACATAGTCCTAAGTGAGTTTTTTGAAATAAATGATTAAAATAGAATCACCCATGTTAAGAGGTGTTCAACTTGAAGAAGAAATGGTGTACCCAATAGTAAAATAAAATTATCTTTTAGATTTAGCTTTACTTTATAGTGTTAAGTATTATTAAGAAAAATAAGGCATAGGTTTTATATTTTATAATATATATCCTTTATTGTTGGAAAAAAAATATATAGTGAAAAATATAGGCAAAAAATATATATTTCCCTAGACTTAGCTTGCAACTAAATTTATTTAGTAACTCTTAAACTACGAGGTTCCTGTCAATTAAATTTTTTCATGTTGTGATAAATACCCTTTTAATCCTTCACCTAAAATTATTTCGCTCCACACTAAATAGATTTATATATTCAATTGTTTTAGTTATTTTATAGGCATAAAAACTTGCTTGGAGAATTATGGTACATTGCATAAATTCTAAACTAGAAGATAACTTCGAGTAAAACTATGAAAGAATGTATAAATGCTATTGTAAAACTACCCAAATTTTATTTTTCCTTTATTTCTTATAATTCATAAGAAACATTTTTAAAATAAAAGTATAAAAAAATACCTATTTATACATAGTGCATTGTCCATAATACCTAACACATTTACAAGTGTTTTTATTGAGGTCAAAAAATTTATGGAAGAGATAAAAAAAATGTTGAAACTATTTGAATGACTCATGGAGTGATATGTGGATCACATGGTCATAGGCTTCAATCTAGATAAGTGAACAAATAATAGAGAAGGTTGGAGGACCACATGAGGTTGGAGGCTACTTATTGATATTGAGTTTGTCACTAACTCCAATATTTATTTATTACTTTAGTGGCATTATAGAATAAAAAATATTAAATATAAATATGGTGATTAGTGGAAGTGATGGCCATACTCTAACTATTTATTAATGGTAGTGAATGCAAATGAGACATTTAGTGAGGTTAGTTCCCACTAGTAAATATGTAGTGAGGACCTAGGCCCACTCATATTAGTTATTAACTACTAAGTGAGGACCCATCCAACTAAAGGAGAAACTGTTGAAGTGTGGCCAATCCAAACCAAGGGTGTAGTGTATTCAATCACATTATATATTTTTTTAATTTTGAAATCAATGTGTGTCCCTATCCAAACATGTATAAGAGTATGGAATAGATTTTAAATTCTAGTCCATTAATTATTGGTGTTTATCATTGAAAAAAGCTTTCTTATTCATTCAAAAATTATTTGTATAGATCGGTGAGGTTATTTCCAATAGATTAGATGTAGTGTGGTCCTTCTAACTATGAGTGTATTTATAAGTATGTTGAATTACAAGTGTGTCTGAGTTCACATACAAGAGTGTATTCTCTCTCATATTTTTATTAAATGTGGTAGGGGATATGTTTGTAATTTTAGATAGTTTTTTTCATATATTAGGGTAGGATTAAATACATACTATTTAATCATATTAAGTAGTTACTAGTAGAGGTTTTTAGAATATTTATGGTTGGTTTTTTAGAACACCCATAGATAGATGAATTATTTATATATAATAAATAATAGATAGGAGTCACATCATAGAATGTAGGATATGAAACATTGTATATAAATGTGTGTGTGTGTGTGTGCGCGCGTGTGCGTGCTGTTAGGTTGTGGAGCTAAAAGCTTCACTGATGCAAACAAGGGAGGAGGTTGCTGAAGGTTGCTAAGTTGCAGAGCAACCGGCGTCAATCTGATCAGCTGACGTTGGTCAAGTTAGTGAATAGAAGCAACCGACGTCGGTCAGGGATCGGCCGATGTCGATCACCTCTAGGTAGACAGGGACCGACATCGGTCGCCTGTGCAGTTTAGAATTGCAAGTTTTACGGGCAGTTAGTTAACGAACCAAGTGTTTGCATGTCAAGAGCCAAATTTAGACTAGAAGCGGTGGATCTAATTATTGTAATTGGATGTCTAATTATTGTTTGCATGAGATCTATTTAAGAGACTCATGGGCTGTATTATAAAGCATTATAGTTTGAGTTGAGAAAAGTTAGCTCCTTTTGTGTGTGAGGTGAGCAAGGGTGTTCCTCCTAGTTCCACAGTAGTGCTGAGTGTGGGTGTTGGTTTTGGAGAATCAAAAGGGTTCTTCAGGTGTGTAGGATCTTGGTCAGTAGGTGTGCATGGCTACGTTAGGAGATCTGCATGGGTAAGTAAGATCATTGATCTGCAGGTGTATGTGTGTGCACGATCTAGGTTTGTAGGTGTGTAGAACCAGATTGATTTGCAGGTGTGCAAGATCAGGGAGGATAGAAACACAATAGGGAGCAGGATCAGGGGGGATCTACTTGGAGTACAGTGTGTACTCGGTCTAGAGCAAGAGAGGAAGGCAAGGCAGTTCCTTCCATAAGTGAGATCATTTGGGTTGCAAGTTGTTGTAGTTCAGGGGAGATCTACTTGAAGTACATTTGTGTACTTGGAGTGCATGGAGCACTTGTCGAGTGCATGGAGCACTAGTGTACTGGCAGTAGTGGATACTGACTGGTTGGAGGTGAACACCAACTCTGTGTTTGAGTTATGTGTTGGGACCGTAAGAGAGAGAGCTTTGAGGAAAGAAGTATTGTACACTTGAGGTGTGGGAAGCCTCGGAGAGGTGTGGAGAAGAAGTGGCATCTTCTTTATTGTATTCTTTTTTGGATGAGTATTAATACAAGTTGTGTATTGTCTCTCATATTCTGTGTTGTTTCTGATTTCTAGTCACTTGTTACTTCTGGTTAATTCCGCATCTTAAGTTGCTTGTATATGGTAATCAATTATGTGCTTCCATATTTCCCAACAAGTGGTATCAAAGCTAAGGTTGTAGGGAGCAGGGTTTGTGTTTGGTTACAGGTCACTCTCAGGGGTTTCTGATTGAGTGGGAGTATAGCAACAACAGAAGAAAGTAAGCTACGAATGGAGAAACTAAATAGCATGAATGGTCACTTACGGTGTTATGGAAAGAAAGAGTAGGTAAAGAAATATTGTTGGTTGATAGCAGATCAGCATGAAGAAGTAGATGTTGCAGGTGTTGTTGCATAGGATGCTCTGGATAAATTTGAATGTTGGTTAATAGATTTGGTTGCCTCTTTCCATGCAGCCCCAAGTAGAGGGGTTGGTGAGCCTTGTCAGATTGTTGGCAAAGGGGAAGTGTTGCTGAAATTGCAGGCGGCCAACACATGGGTGTTGAAGAAGGTCATGCAGTCCCAGTCTTGGAGATGCGGCTAATTGCTTTAGGAAAGTTGGGTGATGAGAGATGCACAATAACTCTCATAGCGGATGCACTTGAATTAGCATGTAGTAAGAAAGCAGGTACTCTTTATCTACTTGCTTGTATTACTGATTCCACTTCTGTTACACAGGTGTGGCTTTGTAGGCTTGGTCACATAAGTGAGAAGGGAATGGATGTTCTTAAGATAGATGGTAAGAGATCAGCTTTGGAGAGCATAGACTGAGATTTTTGTGAGTAGTGGGATGCTACAGGAAAGGATTAGATTTATTGCAGGAAAAGGAAGACTGATGTATTTGATAAACTTAAGAACTGGAAAGCCTTGGTGTTCTTGGAGGAGATGACGGATAGAGGCCAGTGGATGGGGCTGGATACTTCTGAGCAGGGTAGTTTGGACATGGGATTGATTTAAAGGAGCTCACAGGTAAAAAGTTATCACTCACAGGCGAACATAGTTACCGATGTTGGTTAAGGGGAACCAGCATCGAATAGATAGGTGCCGATGTCAGTCATGTGCAGACCAGATCTGGTGGTGTCGAGTAGTGTGGCTACTAGCGTCAGTTAGGGAACTGATGTCAGTGACTAGGTAAGATCGATGTCGATCAAAAAATTGGTGTTGACAGAAAGGACAGTTGCATGGGAACCGATGTCGGTCGGATGTAGATTGTGTGGTGATCGAGGTTGGTTACTGAGACAGATTTTGGGCAGACAGCAAGCTATCAAGGAGTCTTAAACACCCATGGGGAGGACTGAAAGTGTAAGTAAGCCTCAAATTCATTATTCCTCTTCTTTATACTAGTTGCTAACTGTAGAGCAGGAAGGATCCAGGAAACAGTGAGAGCTTGGCATGAAAAGGATGCAGGACCAAACGAGAGATTTGGTAGGGTTGCCAGCCGGTATGAAAGCACTGAGATGAATGGATACCTTGGTTAAAGAATAGAGAGAATGGACACATGAGACAGAAGGCCATGTCGTATGGTCTTGAGGAAGTTGGAGGATAGTGGTATAGGTTTTGACAGGTGGATGACAAAGCAGGGCTTTAGTCAATGTCAGTGTAACCATTGTGTTTTTTTGACCAGGTGGATGATGGTCGTAACATTATCCTGTTACTTTATGTGGATGGTTTGCTAGCAAGTTTGTACATATAGGGTTTTGTTGAGCTAAGGGTAAGATTAGTTCAGTGGTTTGCCATGAAGGATTTGGAGCAGCAAAATTCTTTGGCATGGGAGACATGGAAGATCACAAGTTGATTTTGTCTCCAGTGGGAGCTGATGTGAATCAGGTGTTGGTGAGGTTCAAGATGCAGAACCAGAGCACACTAAGGGCTAGACAGTTCAATGTCTAAAATCACATGAGGTCTGGTATAGACCTGAGCTTGCCCAAGCAGTGGGTGCTGTCAAAAAGTTTGGAGCCGATCCGGGAAAGAAGCACTGGAGGGCAGTTTAGTGGATTCTCAGGTATTTGAGAGGGACCAGTAGCAGGTCGACATGTTATGCAGGGTTAGGTTCTTTTCTACATGGGTTTGTAGATGCGAATGTGGTAAGTTACTTGGATGACATGAGGTGCACCACAGGTTGTGTGGTGGGTGGTCTTTAGGATTGATCTTGAAGAGGGATACAAGCTAGGAAACAGATTAGATGGGGTACAGGTATAGGTACAGTGCAGTTGTTTATCTCCAAGTGGAAGATTATTAGGTTGTGAGGCTAAAAGCTTCACTGATGCAAATAGGGGAGGATGTTGCTGAAGGTTGCTGAGTTGTAGAGCAACTGGCGTCGGTCTGATCAGCTGATGTCAGTCAGGTTAGTGAAGAGAAGCAACTGACATCAGTCAGGGATCAGCTGACATCGGTCACCTCCAGGCAGATAGGGACCGACGTCGATCACCTGTGTGGTTTAAAACTGCAAGTTTTACGGGCAGTTAGTTAACGAACCAAGTGTTTGCATGTCAAGAGCCAAATTTAGACTAGAAGCTGCAGATCTAATTATTGTAATTGGATGTCTAATTATTGTTTGGATGAGATCTATTTAAGAGACTCATGGGTTGTATTATAAAGCATTCTAGTTTGAGTTGAGCAAAGTTAGCTCCTTCTATGTGTGAGGTGAGCAAGGGTGTTCCTCCTAGTTCTATAGCAGTGCCGAGTGTGGGTGCTGGTTTTGGAGAATCAAAAGGGTTCTTCAGGTGTGTAGGATCTTGGTCAGTAGGTGTGCATGGCTACGTTAGGAGATCTGCATGGGTAAGTAAGATCATTGATCTACAGGTGTATGTGTGTGCATGATCCAAGTTTACAAGTGTGCAGAACTAGATTGATTTGTAGGTGTGCAAGATCAGGGAGGATAGCAACACAACAGGGAGTAGGATCAGGGGGGATCTACTTGGAGTACAATGTGTACTCAGTTTAGAGCAAGAGAGGAAGCCAAGGTAGTTCCTTCCATAAGTGAGATCATTTGGGTTGTAGGTTGTTGCAATTTAGGGGAGATCTACTTGAAGTACATTTGTGTACTTGGAGTGTGTGGAGCACTTGTGGAGTGCATGGAGCACTGGTGTACTGGCAGTAGTGGATACTGACTAGTTGGAGGTGAACACCAACTCTGTGTTTGAGTTGTGTGTTGGGACCGTAAGAGAGAGAGCTTTGAGGAAAGAAGTACTGTACACTTGAGGTGTGGGAAGCCTCTGAGAGGTGTGGAGAAGAAGTGGCATCTTCTTTATTGTATTCTTTTCTGGATGAGTATTAATACAAGTTGTGTATTGTCTCTCATATTTTGTGTTGTTTCTGATTTCTAGTCACTTGTTACTTCTGGTTAATTTCGCATCTTAAGTTGCTTGTATATGGTAATCAATTGTGTGCTTCCGTATTTCCCAACACGTGCACATTTAATGTTAATATTATCATGATATAAGTATATTATAATAATTTTAGACTTTATATGGACATAGTTACTTGCATAATTTCATATGATTGATACAAAACTTTTTTCATGGGGTCTATTTAGCCCTAATTTCATATTATTTATTTTTTTGAATATAAGAATTGTTATTTTAATTTAAAATGTATTCATTGTAATGTTTTAATTATTATAATGGTTTTCTAATGTAAAGTACTATTAATT
Organism: Torreya grandis; assembly: GCA_037957365.1. NCBI lineage: Eukaryota > Viridiplantae > Streptophyta > Pinopsida > Cupressales > Taxaceae > Torreya > Torreya grandis. The sequence continues at coordinate 283,202 of JARHVA010000319.1, read as the reverse complement.
ATTATTATGTTCTTTTTTTTAAACGTAATGAATGAACAAGATGAAAATTTTAAAAAAATGAAGAAATGTTTAGCTTATAGTGTATCATCCCTTTCTCTTCATGAAAACTATGACCCTATTAAGACAATTATTTCACCACTAACACCATCACCTCTATCATCATCGCCATGTATACCACATGTTTACAACTCACAACCTCATGTATGCTAACAACCACATGTAAGATCCACTGGAAAAACATATGAACTTGATGACATGTCTAGTTTCACTCCTCTAAGACATTTTTTTCTATGGACATCGACATCATGTTCCAAATTTGTTTATATCAAATATCCTATTATTAAACTTTGTTAATTCAAGAGTATTCAAGGTGTATGAAAATCTTGCATCACAAAAAACATGCATGATTTTGAGATAATTTTCAATAAAGAGTCTCAAGGCTAATTTTTTAGTTCACATAGGTCAAAAGATCACATGGATCATATTCAAGGTCAAATGGTCACATTCCCATGTCACAACTATAAGTTTATTTGTATTAGTGGTCACACATTTCTACTCAAAACCCTAAGTTTCATGTGTTAGAGGCCACTTCAATATTCCTAAGTCTATCGACACACACACAATAAAAATATATTTAGAATCATAATTACATGGAGGCCACTTTATAATTCCAAAAATATTAAGTTTTTATGACTAAAGTATGAAATTATAAAACATATTAACCAAAATTGATGAGTTCTACATTAATTTTTAAAGTGAAAGCATTTGTATAAAGTTAACAAAGTTCATAGGGACCAAAATCAACTACATGAGTCTAGGAACATACAATTATGACTAGTGTCAAAATCACAGGGAGTCATAATAAATAAAGTGGCCATAGTGTAATGTGGACATGTTACAAACCTTAAATAGAATCAGTTTGAGCCACATATTATTAGACATTAATAAATTACATAGTGAAAAGTGAAAAATGTATGAGGGACCAAAAATTTGATTTGATAATCCACAAGTCCACGAATACCTTGGACATCATGGGGAAGAATTTTGAGCCCATTAAGTAGATACCTAGGGATCATATTACATGGCACAATAATATGCATCTATCATCATAACTCATAGATTGTTAACAATAATGGGAGCGACACAAAGATATGCATGCAACCACAACTTTTGTGTTAAAGCACTAATTTAATAATTTAAGATCTCATTAGAACTTTGGAAGATAAATTTTAGCTAGTGGTCACCATGTAGTATTTAAACCAACCATGAAGTCATTGTTACAAAGGGATGTTCTGAGAATAATTAATAATTTGAGAAGACTGAAAAAGTGGGAAAAATAATGAAAGGGATCTCATGCCTTGGATTTAGATGGAATTTTCATAAATCAAAATTAGGATGGAATGCAAGCATAATATGGGATTTTTCATTTGAAAGGAATGGGTTTAGTAGTAAGGATAAAATAGATCGATGGGAAGATTTGATGGAATAGAAGAAAAAAAAATTAGTAGATCAAGAGAAGGCAGCAATAACATGAAGAAGAGGTCAACAACATGCATGAGAGAGTTGAATTTAAAAAGAGAGGACCCTTAATGGATGAGTTTCTCATTGGAATAATGAAGACAACCATAGATTAGGCCATAATAGATACCACAAAGAAATATAGAGAGGTCTTAGAAAGAGATGAAGTGAAGTTGTAGATTTTGAAATAGGGAGTGAATGCAAAGCCCATATAGGCTTAGAGTTAGAGAGAGATAGAGTAAAGTAGAGAGTGTACATGTTGTAAAGGATTATTTTAATTTAATAAATAAATAATGAATGTATTTTTTCACCATGTGACTTTTTTTTTATGGCCAAAGTCATCCCTTCATTGGGACCCCCCTTCCATGAACTATACCAAATGATATTAGGTCATGCTAAAATATTATTGATAATTATTTTCCATATTTTTATGGGTGGAAAACAAAAGAGGGAATATTTTAATAGAGAATAGTTGTTTGGTATAAGGTGTAAAAAGTTAAAATGTAGTCCATTCGAGTTTTTTAGGTGTGAGAAAACCCTACAAGTGAATAAGATCCATGTGACAAGTTGTGAGACTTTTTTTGAGTCAGACACAAGTTGTGAAAAAGAAGCTTACATTTGATGCAGGTAAGATAAATTTATAAAATGGGTGAAATTTATGTGAAAAAGAGAGATAATCTTGTTTAATTTTAATGTATATTGTGAAATATAAAGCTTCTTAAATCACTTACACTTTATGAAATATAAGCATCAATATGGAAAAAATATGGAATACAAAGGAGGAAGAGCAAAATGAGAAGAAGACATATCATATGTTTGAAATGAAATCAAAGTGACATTTAAAATTATGGATAATGCACAAAATGGAGAATATATTTCACCCATTAGTGAAGATTAAGGAGAAAACACAATGAAGGAATTTAAGTCCCTATAAGCAAGGTTAGATGATTTGGAGATAGACTAAGCAAGAAAAAGAGAAGATCCTAGCAAAGGAAAGAGAATTATAGAGGGAAGGGTGGAAGAAAGAGGTAATCCAACTTGTAATGTTATTTCATTTTGTGATAAGAAGATTTGAGAGAAGCTCAAGAAATGGGTAGTTGAGTTAGTGAATTTATTTGATGAGGAGAGTTTATAAGACCCCATTAGGGTACATATTAAAAATAAATGATTATGTGAAAGTGCAGATATGTATTAGATGTATCTCCAAAGTAAGAGATAAGAAATAAAATAATAAGGTGAATAGTTAGGGGTATATGGTTTCCAAATTTATGGGTCATGTTGTGCACCAAAAATTACATAGAGAGTGGTGGAAGAAGTTCAAATCATTGATACTTGAGAGAGAAGAATAAGTTTTCCTTGAAGTATAATGGGAAGGTGAAGTTTCCATGTGATAATTCCAAGGTTGTTTTCAAGAAAAAAAGATAAATAAATTTGTCAATAGCCCATTGAAGAAGATAAATTCATAAAAGAGGATGTGAAGGTGATATCTTATTCATCAAAAAAAGGGGACCCATTACTTGGTGATGTGAAAGAATTTATAGAGTATCACAAGTGGGAAGAGTACAAATTATCATTAAGGGATACAAGTAATGCATTTTTTATTTCTCTTTTGTAGGGAAGAAAGGTTGAGGACAAAAAAAAATAAAGTTCATGTTTTCATGAAAGAGACAATGGAGGTGATTGACATGCATAATAATTCACTTGAGGTGAGTGTGGTTAAATACCATGAATATGAAGGGGAATAAAATCAAGTGAAGAATGATGTGAAAACAACCATGGATATTGTTGAGAATTTAGTTTTGAGAGTCCATCATGCAAGTAAAAGTTGTGAGAGAAATGTGAAAAATAGAGAAGAGTTAGACAATGTGTCTTTGAGGGATGAAAAAAGAGTTTGAAAATGTGTTTTTGGGAGATATTGATGTCCTTAATGTGGATGATTTATGTGTAGGTCAAAAATTGAAGGATATGGAAAAGAAGAGGATAAATTTTGATTTGGTTCAGTGTGATCATGTGTATGAGGAATAGAAACATGAAATGGAACAAGAGATATTTCACTTACAATGCTTTGATGTGGGAGATAATACTATCACATGAGAGATGAGAAGACAATGATGCCACTCACTTGGCATATACATGAAATAGGAGGAGAAATAAGAATAATGCAATAAACCTAGTGTTGATGTAAAGAAGATGAGAGATGAAAAGGAGGAAGAGGGGTTTACACAAGAACTGAGCACTATTCTAAGGAGTTTGAAGAATGCTAAATAATTTGAGAATCCCAAGCTTGGTAAAGATCAAGATAATCATCTGAATATGGAGGAATCACTTATGGGAACTATAAATTATCATGTTTTAAAACTAATTTGTGACTATAATCAATGTGTTGGTGTAAATATGAAGAGAAAGGAAGTATTAAAAGAGAAATTTAAAAGTGAAAAAGATAAGATAAAAGTGCAAAATTATGCACTCAAATAAGAAAGTGAGGAGGATCAATCAATTCATACATCAACCAAGACATGTGGAGAATAATAGAGAGAAAAATGTTATTTTAAAAATCTTGGGAGAGAATACAACACAAAAGAAATGGTGGTGGCATATAGAAAATCATAGTAAGAGATGGAATACATGATGAAAGAAGAGTTGTAATTGTTTTATTATTTTTGTGGAAATTTGTGTTTAATCCAAAATAATAAAAGGGTCTGAGTAGGATAAAATCAGTAAATAATGTTCCAAATTAAAGATACTAATTTGTGAAATTTATTTGTAAATAGAGCTCTTCTAAAAATAGTAGTGAGAGAGAGAGAAAATTAAACTTATCTTATTCTATGTTGATCTGACTAAGATAGAGTCTAGAAATTTGTCTGCAGGCCTAGGACACTATATAAATAAGTTTATGGCTTTCATTTTCTGATTGCATAAGAACACTGAAAGTAGATAGGAATGGCACTAATGTTATAGTCCTTGTCTAGTGTTATTGTCTTCAGGATCTAAACTTTCTGGGTTTTGTTTGATAGGTCTGTGAGACTCTAATTCTAAATTTGTGAAGCTTCACTATCAGAAGTGCTCCCTATAGAGATGATTTTCTTAATCTATGTATTCTATGCACCTGAATGGAAACTTTGACATGTGGGAAAAATGGGTTAGTGTGTGTAAGATGAATTGGATGTGCTTCACACCCCATGTTTGGGAACACTGCCTACATACCAATACTTTGAGGAGGGATCAAACCATATATAGTTCTCCCTTTAAGAGTGATTGGTGAAATAGTGAATGGAAATACAAGAAATGCTAAAATTAGGTGTGATTAAGATGACTAGGGATTGGTGTAAGGACTTGGATTGGATTGAAAGTGTATATCCTAGTTATATGTAGAGAATAGGGAAGATTGCTCGAGTGGTCTTGCTTGTATTCTTGATTTCTTGAATGATATTTGCCAACCCTTTCCAAATGATCTTTGAATGGGATTATATATGGATCTATTGATCATGTGTTAAATGAAATCACATTAGGTAAACATGATTGAAGACAAAGATCCAAAATAAAATGACCATTAGGGCCTAAGATGTAATTAGACAATAGCATCGAAAGCTAGATACCCTAGGGTCTGGTGCTAGTGTCCAAGTTGAGTGCTATTGTCCTGAGTTGATGGAGCTTGGGGGGATGGATTAGTCATGAAGAGAGGGTCCTAACTTCACTGGGATCAAGTCTAGAAGGCCAAAGATGACTAAGAATTAGTGAAATTAAGACTAAGAGGATCATGAGAGCAAGCAAGAGGGATATAAGGATTGGGTGTCATTAGCCATGCTCAAGTTACCAATTTTTGCATTTTATATGACTACATTTCCCCCCCCCCCCCCACCTTTATTCTAGTGATGTAGTAAAGTGAAATAATAGGATAAAGAAAAATATAAAGTTTACCTAAACTTACCTGTAAAGGTGAAGCCCATGAATCTTGTGTGATGATGGGTAATGCTAGATAGTGCATAGAGAGCACATTGTGTAAGTGTGAATCTATGAAAGAAAAACAAAGAGTAGATCAGTTATTATTATATGCAATATAAAACAAGAACGTACAAATCTAGGTAAGAGAGAGAGAGGATGAGAAAGGAATGAATACACCTCACCTAGTATGCGAACCAATACAAAACCTGTTGTGATGCTAAGTAAGGCTAAGTGTGTTGGGTATATGTTGAATGATGATATATTGTGAACATAGTTAAGTGTTTAATTCCCTAGAAAGTGGTTTAAGAATACAAAGGTTGGCCCTTTAGATTCATCATCTCCCATTGAGTGAAGCTAAATAATCATGCATGTGTTAATTGATGTTTGGATTATGTGTCCAATCCCTCTGAATAGGTGGTTCAAGAATACAAAGGTTATCCCTTTGGGTCCATCATTGCCCATTGAGTGAAGCTAGATAGTCATATGTGTGTTTATTGGTGTTTGGAATATGTGTTCAATCCGTTTAAATAGGTGGTTCAAGAATACAAAGGCTGACCCTTTGGCTCCATCATTGGCCCATGAAGTGAAGCTATAAACTGATATTGGTGTGAAGAAGTATGTCATATGAGATGGCTCTTGAAGCTCATGAATGCTCTATAAATCTAAAAATGTGGTGTGGATAGTCGAATGTGTACCACAATATAGGCTAATGTTGGCCAACTCAGAAAAGATGGAGATTAGGATTGATGAAAGCCACTCTAAAATTGAAAATTTGGCTTATGTGGAAGTCATTCAAGAACTCAGGAACTTAGGAAATGTAGAGGTTAGGATTGTATGAAAGCTAAACCAAAATGATACCAACCACCTGTAGGTGGACTAAAGCATGTAAATACTGAGAATGTTTGGGTAATATTGAACTCGAAAAGAAAGAAAAAAATATGTTGCGCACATTACCCCCAATCATTGGAGTCTAAAACATGGATTATGATCTAGAAGTTGTAACAAATGCCCTATCTAAAAATAGAAGTGAGATCTGTCATGCCACATATGATGCCCCCTATGTATAGATTCTCTAAAGAAAATTGTATTGAAATTACTAATTCTGGTCTAAATTGTAGCTAAAAAAATTGTAATTGATCTTACCATTTTGTCTATTTTTGGAAAATCTAGTTTTTTTGATATTTGGATATGAGTGATAGAAATGAATAGTAGCACCACCAATGATGTAATCCAACCTTGGCACTATTGTCTTGGGTTTAAAATGATCACTATTTTGGAATCTTGACTATCTGCCTAGTCTACTCTAAGTGGTTTGATGACTGGTTATTATTCTAAAACTAGAATTTTTGAACGATAGGAGCTCTGATCTTTATAGCAAAAACCCATGTTTGTTTCCCCCTCTTCTAAGGTTAGGAATAGGTACCCTACCATGATTTATCTCAAAATAAGAAGCCCTACAAGTGTGTTATACTAGAAACATGCATGATATAGCAATGTTAATCAAGAAGATATCTCAAGATATAACATGATTTAAATTGAGAGTTTGTTAGATCAATAGGGGTATGTCTAGACAAATATAATAATGTAATAGTATGTGTGATTTACTAAACTAGAATTTAAAGATAAACATTTTAGTTGTTAGTTACTTAGTTGGTTAGTTGTTAGGGAGGGATGAAGCATGATGTCCATCATGGCATCCAAGAAAATAGAAAAATGCATGATGTGGATCATGGTATTGTAAAAGTCAAGAATCAATCATACAAAGCAAGAATCAAGAAGCATACAAGGGTGGCCAAGGTTCCAAATAAACAAGGGACATGGGCACATGTCACTCAAATTAGAAATAAAGCATACAAGACATGTTTAAATGCCACATACACATACAATTGAAACAAGAAAATTGGCGTGAAAGCCACAATCATATAGAGGAGTACAAGAAAAGGACATTGGCAAATGTTTTAAGGCACACACATGAATAAAATCAAAGAACTTTGGTAAATGTCCTAAGGCACATACATGAGATAAGCAGGAACTAGAAATGTAATCACATCAAGCTATGCTAAGCAAGAAAAGAAAGCATGAAAAGGTTGGGACTACAATCATATCTAACTAATCAATACAAAAGATGAATGTATGCAAGACATGTGTCGTAAAAGACTAGGTATATACTAAGAAATACACAAGTGCTAGATAATAGTGAAATGTTGATCAAGTAATCTATGTAAGATAGTAAGTAATATAAGTCAACATGATAACTAGAGTGTGTAATGTAGGAATGACATAACCTAGATGGTGTAGTCATGTTGAAAATTCCCCTAATGGGTATGTATATCGATGTGTGTCTCAAATGTAAAAGTAGGATTCCCCCTCAATGGGTAGAATGAAGCAATCAAGTAGCTGGATATCACTACACACACTCAAAGAAGATCAAGTGAAGCATGGTAATGTAGATAAATTGACATACAATATCATGGAATAGAAAATGTAAGTCCTAGCATAGTAGTAGCAATGTAAAGCATGGATGATGCATACAATCGAAATGTTTTTGTTGTTTTTGACATATTTGAATGTTTTTGGATTTTTTAAAATGTTATATTGTTTTTGTAGTTTGAAATTTTGAACTATGTATAATCAATCATAATAAACTATGTACAAGTATTATTGAGGCAAAATGATACTAACCAATGAGTCCCATATGAGACTCCCTATCATGGTTTCCTATATAAAGGAGTGGAATCATTCATGATCATGAAATACAATGGAAATGTTAAGGTTGTGGCTTTGAAAGCTATATATGTTATAGATGCTCTGGAATATCTAAAGTAGAAACTAATGATGGGTTCCCTTTGTAACTTTGAGAAGTGGATGCAATTATATGGATTAGGGACCCATATAGAAGTAGGAGATGATCTTTGAATATGTGCTCTATGTGTAGATGCATGAGATCTCAATGAGACTAACCTGGGTGTGAATATTGTAGCTAGAAGCTATCTAGAATCCTGAAGTTGTATAGGTGTATGAACCCTCTATACTAGCATTGGATGCCTCATTATGTCTAAATTAGAAGTGGGAGAAGAAATGAAACTAGAGGAGAAACTACTGGTGGCAAAACTACAACTGGTGATTGCAAAGTAGATAATGGCTCTGAAGTGGGGAATGGTAACTCATATGGAACTTTGTCGACTGTAATAACCTGATTAGAGTGAATGAATTTCATGAATTTATGAAATATAGAAGGTACTTATTGAAGTTTTTGAATCCATAGTTGACCAAGTAAAATATCAAAAACTCATACGTTGGGAACTATAGTGAATGGTGTGGCTACATGTGTAGGACCAACCTGTAAAGGAAGTACTATCTCACCCAATGAACTCCATATATGCCCACTGAAACCACTAATAATTATGTCTATTGGAGTTATATCCTAATCTGAATAACCCAAGTGTTGTTGTAGTGTCATGGTGCACATGTTAAGACTAGGACCATTGTCAATAAACACACTGTGAATAGGTTGATTATGAATGTGAGCTCTGATAAAGAGTGCATGATAATCTGAATCATCTTCGATGATCTCCTACTCTAAAAAAGAGATAGAAGGTCTAAATGGAACTCTAGAATTGTATGCACCAATCATGTTGCTCAAAGGATATAACTCAACTGAAGGTGTCCTATATGTATCTAGTGGTGGATGTGCATGATATGCATGGTGAACCCTTGATGTGTCCCCTGTATCCTATTTTGAATGTTATGAAAATGGATCTGAGAATATTTTCAATGATTTATCCTATGTTTGATTTGTCTATGGAGGCTCAACTGAAGTACCAAGATCAATAGCATTTGAATCTATTAGTTCATGTATCTTGTGCTTTAAATTGATGCATCTATTTGTCATGTGGCCTGGTGCCTTGTGGAAGTTGAAAAATGCATGCTAATCACATCTCCATGAAAGAGCCTTTGTTGGGTCAAACTCTTGAATAGGAGGGAGAGATATGATGTTACCATCCAATAGTTGTTGTAAAACTCTGGCTAGAGAAATTGGAAGATTGGTAAATGTATGTTGAGGAGGTTTTGATAAAACCACTCACTGAGGGGGCTCTAAATCCGCATTAACTATAGGTTGATTTTGACTCTTCTTATCATTGAACTTGACCTTATAAGGGACTTTTCTATTACTCTTATTAGTTGTGTCTGATGTATTAGTGTACTTTAGTTTGCCCATTAAAATTGGTTTGAATTTTCTTTCCTTTAATGTGTGACATAATTCAGTGAAGCAAGAGAATCTTTTGAACATTACTGATTCATGCAGTGCTAGTAGAAGACTTTGTTTGAAGAGGTCCTATAACTCTTGATCTTCTATGGGGCTAGTCATCTTAGCCAAGATGGTTTTATACTAAAGAACATAATTTGTGAGATGCTCATTTGGTCATTGTTTCTACTGAGCAATTTGAGCATATGAAACCTCATCACCAATGTTGATACTGAAGTGTGTTAGAAACATGTTAGCTAAAGGATTGAATGCATTGACCGACTGATTCGGTAGACTATAGAACCATTGTAAAGCATAATCCTTTATACTCTGTGGAAATAGCTTGGTAAGTAGCCAATCATTTGGTACATAATCCAAGCATGCTACATGAAAATATTTCAAATGTGTCTCTAGATCACCCTTACCATCATATAGAGTAAATCTTGTGTTGAACAAAACCTTGTGGTAAGGGTGTATAGGAAATGTGATGTGCCAATGGTGTACATAGAAGAGCAAAAGAATCTAAAGCTTGTGTAGGTCTAGTGGCACCTTGCTCAATATGTAGCACCTAGGATTGAAGAGATCTTATCTCTTGCACAAGGGATATCACATTAGGAGATAGGGATGTACTAGCTTTAACTAGTGGCCTAGAGGTAGGTTAGGCTGCTATAGGGGGTTGTTGAGACATAGTTACCCTCGTAGTGTCATTTGTAACTTGTTGCTCTATAGTTTGAGAAGATTCAACTTGTTTATCCTTTTTAATTAAAATGATAGATTATAAAATAAGAGTAAGATCTCAGGGCTGGTCCCAGAGTCTTTCTCAAAAACTTTTTAGGATCAAATATTTGTTGAGGACAACTTCATTATTTACAATGGATGGAAGTTGATAAAGAGTTTGATTTGGTGGGGCATGAATATTGGTATTTGTATCATCATTATTATTATTCTCATATTGCTCTTTGTTAAAATTATCCTCATTAAAATTGGTGTAATTTGGATGAGTAGAATCTATAACAAGAACCCTAGTTGGTTGTCTATCCATGGTATATAGTCGAGTTGAAAGGATCTGGCTGAATTGAGGAGGGTTGCCACTAAGTCTTGCACTTTGTCTTAAAGGAAGAGATGCAAGGAACTTAGGTGGCATAAGGAAAACAACTTGGATAATAGTAGAAAAGATTAAACTAATATAATCTAAACAAAGAACTGGAATATGCATAGAAAGGATACAGAGCTCCTAAACATGTAAGGTGATACCTCAAGATGCAAAAAAGAGCTAGTACATGCAACTAGGATTTTGACAATAATATTTTAACAAAATACTTTGAATTTTTTAAATTGAAATATAATTCTTGAGTTAAGTATGCAAGTAAAAATTTAGAAATTATGGGAAAGTGTTTGATTTAATGGGACCTAGTAGATGCAACTAGGGTTTTGAGGAAAATAATTTTTTTTGAAATTACTATGAATTTTAAATGGATTGTTTGATTTAATATGCAACTAAAAATTAAGAAAATGATTGTAAAATTACTAGAACCTAGTTGATGCAACTAGGGTTTGAAATGAAATTATTTTTGAAATTACTATTGAATTTGAAAATTTTAATCAAATTTTTGATTTATATATGCAAGTAAAAAATTAGGAAATTATTGGAATAATGCTAGAAAATTACTGGAACCTAGTTGATGCAACTAGGGTTTGAAAAATAAATTATTTTAAAATTTACTACTAAATTTTAAATTTTGAATAATTTAGAAATTTATTGGAAAATAAAAGCAAGGAATTTACCCTAGGTTTCTAGGGTTTTTATGTGTAATTTGAAGTTAGGTTCACCAAATGTTTTATTATTTTTGGGGAAATTAGTGTTTAATCCCTAAATAATAAAAAGGTATGAGTAGGAGAAAATTAGTAAATAATATTACAAATTAAAGCTACTAATTTGTGAAATTTATTTGTAAATAGAGCTTTTCTAAAAATAGTAGTGAGATAGAGAAAATTAAACTTATCTTATTTTGTGTTGATTTGACTGAGATAGGGTCTAGAAATTTGTGTGTAGGCCTGAGACGCTATCATAAACATGTTTCTATCTTTCATATTTTGATTGGATATGAATGCCAAAAGTGGATAGGAGTGGAATCGATGCTATAATCCTTATTCAATGCTATTATCTTGAGGATTTGAGCTTCATAGGTTTTATTCAGTAGGTCTATGAGACTTTGTTTTTGAATTTGTGAAGCCTCATTAATATTAGTGCTCCCTGTAGAGCTCATTTTCTTCATCTATGCCTTCTATGCACTTGAATAGAAACTTTGACAAGTGAGTAAAAGGGGTTAGTGTGTGTAAGATGTATTGGATGTGCTTCACACCTTGTGTGTGGAAACGATGCCTACATACCAATACTTTGAGGAGGGATCAAGCCATATGTAGTTCTCCCTTAAGAGTATTTGGTGCAATAGTGAATGAAAATGTAAGAAATGCTAAAGCTGGGTATGCTTGAGATGACTAGGGATCAGTACAAGGACTTGGATTGGCTTGAAAGTGTATAGGCTAGCTATATACAAAAAATAGGGAAGATTGCTTGAGTGGTCTTTCTTATATTCTTGCTTGCTTGAATGATATTTGCCAAACCTTTCCAAGTGATCTTTGAATGGACTTATATATGGATCTATTGGTCATGGGTTAAATGAATTCACATTAGGCTGACATGATTAAAGATAAGGATCCAAATGGAAATGATCATTGGGACCTAAGATGCACTTGGACAATAGCACCAAAAGTTGGACACCCTGGGGTTTGATGCTAGTGTCCAAGTTGGGCATTATTATCCTAAGTTGACGAGACCTGAGGGGGTGGATTAGTCATGAAGAAAGGGTCTAGCTCAGCTGGGATAAAGTCTAGAAGGCCATGGATGACTGGGAATTAGTGAAAGTAAGCCTAAGAGGGTCATGGGAGCAAGTAAGAGGGACCTATGGATTGGGTGTCATTAGCCATGCTCAAGTTACCAATTTTTACATTTTATATGACTATAGTAATAGAGAATATGAGAATGTGTAAGAATTCAACAGCGAGTTGGATAGTGAATGAACAAATCCAAGAACGATTTTGAGGAGGTGATCATAAGTAGTGCATATAATTTCACAAGATAAATTAAGATGTCAGAAAGAGCATCTTGGTGGAGGAGGTTATATGAAGGTGGGATTAATCCCACATGAAGATTGAAAAATAAGAAAAACATAACCATCTAGTGGAAGTTGATGGAATATTCCCAAATAGTGGGTAAAACTAAGAGAAGCCTTTGGCAATGGTGGATAGAATATGGTGATTTGATCCCATAAAATAGAATATAGTAAGTAAATGTAAACTAAAGAAGAAGGATTTGAAATCAAACATACGTTGGATATAGAAGAAAAAATGTGATACTTAGTTGAGGTGTTTGGTGTGCTAAAAGCAAATGCCATGGTCATCAATCTCAATGGCCAAAAGACTGTGTTTCCCACTTATTCCATATATGTGAATAGGATCTCATATTTTAATTACCATGTTTGTCTAATACAAGAAAACTCAGGTTGTACAAGTAATCTTGCATTGCCAGAAATATGTTAGAGTTTGGGTTAATTTATAATAAAGAGTCTCAGGGATAATTTATCAATTCATAGAGGTTTCATGATCACATGGATCATATTTTGGGTCATGTGGTCACATTCACATGTCACAACTCTAAGTTTTTTTTTGTTGGTGGTCACACAATTCTAGTCGTAACCCTAAGTTGCATGTCTTGACAAATAGTAGATACAATTAAAATATATTTGGGACCATAGTTTCATGGTGGTCACTTTATAATATCCCAATTATTAAATGTTCATAACTACATTTAATATTCTATAACATCTCAACCAGACCTAATGAGCTTTACATTAATTTTAAAGTTCAACAGGTTTTTAGTAAGGTAATTATAGAGTTCACAAAAACCAAAATCAACTCTGAGTTTTAGAACCCAAGATTATGACAAATGTCAAAATCATGGGGGGTCACACAATATAAAGCAACCATAGTGTGACACAGGCATGCTACAAGGCTTAAATATAATTACTTTGACCCACATGTCCATAAACATTAAGAGAGGCCATCGTGAAAGGGGTGAACATATGAGGGACCAAAAGTGTATTTAATAAATCCATGAGTCCAAAGATACCTTGATAATCATATGGAAGGCTTTAGAGAACTCAGGATCATGCCATGTGGCACAATCATGTGAAACATGTGTTCGTAGTTCATGGATTGTTCATAATAATGGAGTTGACATAAAGATATTCGTATGACCACATATTTCATTTTAAAGCCCAAATTTAGGCATTTAAGGACTTGTTGCAATGTTTTAGAAGAGAAATTTTAGCTATTGGTCACCATGCAATAGTTAACCTAATTATGTAGTAACTATTACAAAAATATCTTTTGAGAATCATAGAAAGTTAGAGGAAAGAATTCAAGAAGGCCAAAAGAGGGAAAAATAAGGAAAGGTATCTCATGCCTTGAATTTAGAGGGAAATTTCTTTAAAGAAAAATCATGGTAGTTGCAAAGAATTAAATGGGATTTTTCATCTGAAAGGAAGGGGGTTTACAGTGAGGATAAAAGATATCAAGGGGAAAAGTTAACAAAATGGAAAAAAATAGATCAAGAGTTATAAAATTAAGAGAAGGGGTTAATAGAATGAATAAGAGGAAAACAACAAAAAGGATCATTCAAAATTGACCAGAGAGGGATAATAAGGGAAGAAGTTCCCATTTTAAGAAGGAATACAACCACAAATCAAGGCAAAATAGAGACCACAAAGAAATAGAGAGACGTCTCAGAGAGAGGCGAAGCTGCAAAGTCTACAATAGGGAGTGAAATCAAATCCGATAGAGACTTAGAGTTAGACAGAGATGGAGTAGAATAGAGAGTCACCCCAAATGTAGATGTCATTAAGGTTTGTTTTCATTTAATAAATAAATAATGAATGTTTTTTTTCCATTATATGACTCTGGGTATATGACCAAGGACATCCCTTCACTGAGCCCTTGCCGTGAATTGCATTAGTTGCCTTAGAAGAGGACAATCATGGAGACAACTATCTCCACTTCAATTGGATGAAAATTTTAGTTATTCTTATTATATAAAAAGATTATAAATAACGACATAAGTCAATAAAATAATTACATAAAGATGTGACATTTAAAATTTTCTCATTTAATACTTATTCACATAAATCATATTTTATCATTATATTTAAAGTTCATATTATAAAATATTTTATTTTAGATTCATAATAAATACTTACTCTCTCTCTCTCTCATATAAAAAATAATTTACAATCATATTTATATACTTTAATTGATACTCTTTGTTACTTAAAAACACTATATTAATAAAGAGTTCAAAAAAAAAAAACCTTATAAAATATCACTTCAATTTTAGATTTGAATTTAGTATAAATAATTAATTCATAAGATTCATATTTACAATTGGCCTTAGACTATCCATATGTGGGAAGGAAGGTGCATATATCTTTGTTACCCTCTATAACTCACATGAGTTGGGAAGCTTATTAAATAAGAAAATTGGTGTATAGGAACAATGTTAATCTAAATTCCATGAGTTGCACTTAGGATTTATTGCTTTTTATTACGATTCCTTTAATGTTTCTATTTTGGATTATAATTTTCTATTAACTAATATACCGAGGCTCAATGTTCCATTCTAGGATGGGCGTTATTGTGGGAAACTTTTTGGTCGTGTAATTTAATTAATTCCTTTTGAAGTTTAATTCAATAACATACAAAATTTTAAATAATAAAATATTAATGATGTGAAGATTAATTCCTTTTGAAGTTTGAAAGTTCTTTCTATGGTTGAAAAAACTGTCCATAAATTTGAAGCTTCATAGTTTTTAATGTTAACATAATGTAATTACAGATGAAGAATTTAATGTAATTTGATTTCTACATGTTACAATATTTAGAATTTTAGGTATTAGTTATATTTTAAGGTTCCTCAAAGAAGTAGGGAAATTATAAACATCACGTTCTATTAGATGGTGAAGCAATATCAATTGTTGTTAGTTTCTATTTATGTAAATATTTATTTCAGTACTATATTTAACACTTAATTAAATTGTCAATTGATATTTAGTGTTAATTATTTTTAATTAATTATTCATGAGGTTTCTTCTACATATTACATATGTGAAAACAAAATTAAACGTTGGATCCCTTTGCAATGTGGTTTGTAATCCACTTTCCAATAAAGGGGTGTTTGGGGGCAACACTCCCTACGTTATCGCTACCCCCCAATAAAAATCAAAGAATTAAATCCTTGTTTCTAAAAAGACAAATTCTACTGAATTATATTTTTAAAAAGGAAAGTCCTAATAACATTTTTTAATTGAAAATAAATTAAAAATATAATTACATCAACTTTTTCTTTTCTTGTCAATAAAAATTAAAATATATATATTAAAAATTTTATTAATTTATGAAATGTTATTTCAAATATTTTCCAATTAATAGACACAAAGTTTTATACAAATTATTTACTTTAAACCAAAACAATAATACTATTGGCTATTGATAGGGACTAATAATTATTAAAGAAAATTAGTTATTCATATATTTAATATTTTATCATATAAAGTGCCCTTAAATTCAATGCCTAGTAAAATAGATCATGGAGAGACATGAATAGATGACATGTATCCTTTTAAATGAAATTTGGATGTTACCATCTCCACTATGGGATTCATTCTCTTATTAGTCTCGGAGGGTGTACTAAAGCCTTCAATATGCTTTAACATTTTATTAAACTTTACTTTCTAAACCAATCAAAATTCATTATTTTTTATGTATGAAAAAAATTTACAATTTTACTAAAGTCAAGTTATGCATTTTTTAATAAAAACCAATAAAAAATACATTTATTGGTATTGTGATTGGTCATAATTGTTTACATGTTATTTAAGGAAGGAGTGTTGACATCATCAATAATAACTACAATAAATTTAGTCCTTGAATTTTTTATGTGGAAGCTAAAAATAAGATAGGTTCTTAATGGGGACAAGGCCTTTTCCACACAGTGAAGGGTCCACATCGGCAAGGATGGAGGGAGTACCACATGCTTACCCTTTCTCTTCAGGCCAAGCTTCAACAAGAGTTGGAGAAATCTAGAGATGATTATGGCATCCTAGTTTGTGCACTGGATGATATAAAAATTGGTCTTAGGCAAAGAGAAGGAGAATTTTTTAGTGCCCAACAGGCCTTAGAATCCAAAGAGAGGGAGTTGGAAATGCTAAGCTGGGAGTTATAGAAAAAATATGAGCAACTAGCATAGGTGGATTTGGATTTTAGGTTTAAAGATCATTTTTTGAATGAAGCAGATCTTGTTATTCAAAGACAAAAGGGCGAGATCACAGAGATGTAGAGGATATTACGAGAGCAGGAGAATGATCTGTTAACATACTAGAAGAAGAGGGAGGAAGAAGAGGAGAAAATTAAGGTTGCATAGAATATTATTAAGGAATGGTGGGTGGCATGGCTAATTACCCAACAAACAATGAAAGAACTTGTCCATGAAATATTTAAATATCAAGGAATAGCCTTAGTTGTTGATGAAGACATGTAGCGAGTAAGAGGTAGTATCTCTATTGTGAAACAGGAGTTAGGTCATTCTCAAAGGTCACTAACAAAATATTGTAACAGACTCGCTGCCTAACAAACCCAAATTGAAGAGCAGTAGTAGGAGATATTTATGTAGAGAAATGTGATACTTGATTACCAGCAAAAGTTGAGAGACACCCATTTAGATATTGAGAATGAAAGGGAAAAACTCATGGTTGCAAGGGAAAAACTCATGGTTGTAGAGCAATAAAATAATGTGCGGCAATATGATTTGTGTTATGAGAGATCAGCAGTGGAGGAATTGACTATAGCACTAGAAATAGACAGAACCCATTTGCAGGAGAGCATTTAGAGAGTAGTCTCTTGAAAGCCAACTAGAGAAAAAATTTGGTGTTCTCTCAGAGATTAAGACATTGGTAGCACTTAAAGAGTCTGAATTGGTTGCAATTAGTCTGGAAATATAGAAACTAAAGTTAACATTCAGAAAGTAAGTAGCCACAACTAGCGAATTTGTTCTATGAAATTCAATACATTTTATATTTAGATTCCCTAACTCATATCCCAAATGTCTATTCCCTAGTTTTACAAGTGTAGCTGTAAAGGATTGATCTTCATGACAATTTTACTTGTGACACTATTATTCCATTATCTACTTTTTCTTATTCACGTGGGTGAAATTAACATGGAATATGACATTTTTCAAGCCCCAAATACTGCAGACTTTGTTCTCCTTTCAAGGAGGCATAAAACAACCTTTGCTAATACATTGTTGGGCATATACAAATGGCAAAGATGGGAGAAGCATCAGTAGTGATCTACCTATTGGCTCTATTGGGCATGGCTTAGGTAAGCAATAAGTTCTCGGTGATGGGCATGGTGTACTATGACAACTATGTTATTGGTTTTCCCACCAAGCTCTCAAGCCCTCTTCTTGGTATGCATTTCACACCTAGCTTACATGATTTATGTATTTTGACCTTCCAAAATACTAGGTCTAGAATATAATGATGTGATGGGTATATCTCTTACCTTGCTCTATGACCCATTTTTGGTTTGGGCATTTTAGATTGGCTATTCCAAGTAGTTTATGTTTAGGCTTCCCCGTGTGCTTAGTTTTTTTTTTTATGATCAATGTATTTTCATAGATCTGTTGTATTGTGCATATGTTTTCCATGTGAGTATGATGTTTTTTGAAAAGATTTTGAAAATATAACCTCTTTTAATTCTAAGCTTAAAATGAAAGTTTTTCTCCATGTATGATGACTCCCATGTAGTGTTAACTCTGATTCTCCACTATAAGATCAATGTTTGTTTCTCTGTTATTTTTTGTGGAGTATAGTGTATGAGATCTGCTTCTAATACATTACATATATTATTAGATGTAAAAGTAGCAGTCTAGTGCAATGATAAGGTTGGAACACGAACCTTCTATGCTAAAGGAGTGACTGATAGTGATGGGAAATTCAACATCCCTGCAATGGGTGAGTGTAGCCAAGAACTGTGCAAGGCAAAAGCCCTGAGTAGTCCTCTACCAAAATGCAACATTCAACCAAAGGGGATAAAGGTCTAGTCTACTTAACCCATAACAATATAATAATTCATAAAAAAAATATAAATTATTTAACATTTTAATAGTTAGGAAGATTGGCTACAAGAAGGAAGTTCATAACTACCAAATTAATGTTAATTTTTAGATTGAATCTTTCAAATCGAAGTGTAATCTATAGGCATATATTAGCAATTAGAAGAAACAATAATAATTTTTTTTCTAACATGGGATTTTTGAAACATTATGATGATGGTGATTTTTAACATCCTTTGGTCCAAATTGGTCTGCAAGCTTGTTAAAGTGTATTTTTAAACATACTTTAAATCCAATTACTTTGTAGGATCTATCAAGTTATACAGACAATACAATTAATATTTTTCCTCATTGGGAAGTGTATATTTGGAGTCATTTGCATTGTTGCAATCTTTTATTATTTTTTTCTCTTCATAAGACTTGTGTTAATTATAGAAAATGTTGTGGTGTAATGGTAATGGGTGCATTTTTTTTCTAATAGGATGAAGCTTCAAAACCTCACACCATAATAAAGGATATCTTATAAAAATTTTGGATTATTGAAATATTTTTGAGTTAAATTGTGGAGTGCTCAAAATAGAGGGGCATTCTCAATTGTTAGACCACTTTCCTAAGCCCTTTTTAGGCTCTATTTAGGCCTATTAGGTCTCTGACCCCTATTTTACACACAATCTCTAGATTTTGTACATACACACTTCATACCAGGATAAAATATTGAAAATATCTTATATTATGTTATTCCACATCTATTCACCAAATTTTGTGAGTTTTCACCAATGACAACTCCTAGAAATCAATTTTTTTTAAAACTCTAGAACAGGGTTTTGCATTAACTGTCACTAGTTGATAAAGAACAAAATTAGGTTTTAATCTCCCTACAAGGTTTTAAATGAATATAACTATTGTAAAATGTTTTTATTAATGTTATAATCCTCTTCCAATCAAAATGTTTCCATCTTCTTCCCTCTGTTCAACATTTATTTCAAATTCTTGATCTGATTGTAGGTTTTCAACATAGTACTTATAGGGTTTGAATGTCATGTGTAACAAAATGTATTAAAAAATGAATTTAAAGTGAACAAATAACCTTATTAAAACTATAAAAAATACTTTATAAATTCACTTATGTATCAATTCACTTCCACAATGACTACTCTCACCTTGATACAAACTTTGTCAGTGTTCACACAATAGAATACGGTATTTACAAGATAGATCCTCACATAGGACTTTGTAGACAATAAAAAAATAATTTATAAATATTCAAAAACATGTAACCAAATTAATAACCTCACAATAATCTAACAACACATATCAATATTGTACCTTTCTCCATTACTCAGTTATACACAATCAATTTCTTTGCATATGCACAAGAACATGGTCTACAACTTAAAGCTACTTCTCACATTCAAAGAAAATGTTATAATTTCATCCACATAAAGGTATGAAAAATTAATACATTACCAATATAAATTACAAACAATAAATTATTCAAGTTTACAAAATACTCTCTTAATCATCCATATTCAATATCTTGACAAGTTCATATAAAACTGGGTATGTAAATAGAGTTTTTCAGTTTCTTGAGTTTCCTCTCTTCTCCATTAAAAATCCTTTTCCACATTTCTTATTCTCCACACACTCTAACTTTATATCCAAACAAATTTCTATTCAAAAATACTCCTACAATTGCCCTAACTAAATTTTGATTCCTCCAACATAGCAAAGTAATGCATATCATTAGTATGATTAAATATAGTTAGGATTTAAACTCAACACTAACTCTAACAAGTAATAAACCACCATAAAAAATATTAAGACCCATAACACACAAGTTCACAATAGTTTGACCCTTCACAACATCAAGAAATAATACAAAGATTTTCAAATATTTAAAATGATCATTTAGGCCATAAAATGCCTAAGTGATTCAAATTCAAATTTGAAAAATTTATAGCACCTATGATTGACTCATACAAACCTAATATGACTAAAATTACCCTCTAAATACTTAAGACCATGGAAATAGACCAAATTTTACAAATGGTAGTGATGTTCCTGCATCAAGATCCATCCAAACCTGATACATTTCTTAAAACTTGCATGGGTCAGAGGAACCCAATTGAAATTAGATTGATGAAAATAGTTTTATAAGGTTTGATCAACCCAAATTACATATTATAATAAACTAAATATCACTTGGTAAAATATGGTGACAATCAGAGCCAATAGTGCCATAATTGACATTATATGGATGTATTTACTTGAACAAGGTAAATTAAGCCCTTATGGACATTAGATAGACAAAATTTATTACATGGGGGTAAAATAATACTAATTTACATTTTATAGATAGTCCTAAGTGATTTTTTTGAGATAAATGATTAAAATAGAATCACCCATGTAAGGAAGTGTTCAACTTGAAGAAAAAATGGTA
This sequence comes from Torreya grandis, assembly GCA_037957365.1. Taxonomy (NCBI): domain Eukaryota; kingdom Viridiplantae; phylum Streptophyta; class Pinopsida; order Cupressales; family Taxaceae; genus Torreya; species Torreya grandis. The sequence continues at coordinate 261,827 of JARHVA010000319.1, read as the reverse complement.
TACCCAATAGTAAAATAAAATTATCTTTTAGCTTTAGCTTTACTTTATAGTGTTAAGTATTGTTAAAAACTATAAGGCATAGGTTTGATATTTTATATTTTATATCTTTTATTCTTGAAAAAAATAACTATAGTGAAAAATATTTCCCTAGACTTAGCTTGAAACTAAATTTATTGAGTAAATCTTAAACAAGGAGGTTCCTGTCAATTAATTTTTTTATTGTTGTGATAAATACCCTTTTTATCCTTCATCTAAAATTATTTAGCTCCTCATTAAATATATTTATAGATTCAATTGTTTTAGTTATTTTTTTAGGCATACAAACTTGCTTGGAGATTTATGGTGCATTACATAACTTCTAAACTAGAAGACAACTTCTAGTAAAACTATGAAAGCATGTATAAATGCTATTGTAAAACTACTGAAGTTTTATTTTTTATTTTTTGCTTGTGATTCATAAGAAACTTTTTTTTAAATAAAAATTTTAAAAAATACTTATCTATACATAGTGCATTGTTCATAATACCTGACACACATACAAGTGTTTTTATTGAGGTCAAAAAATTTGTGGAAGAGATAAACAAAATTTTGAAACTATTGGAATGACTCATGGAGTGATATGTGGTTCACACGACCATAGGCTTCAATCTGGATAAGTGAACGAAGACTAGAGAAGGTTGGAGGACCACATGAGGTTGGAGGCCACTTACTGATATTGAGTTTGTCACTAACTCCAAGATTGGTTTATTACTTTAGTGGCATTATAGAATAAAACTACTAAATATAAATATGGTGATTAGTGGAAGTGGTGGACATACTCTAACTAGTGATTAGTGGTAGTGGATACAAATGAGACATTTAGTGAGGTTAGTTCCCATTAGTAAAACTGTAGTGAGGACCTAGGCCCAATAGTATTAGTTAGTAACTACTAAGTGAGGGCCCATCCAACTAAAGGAGAAATTGTTGAAGTGTGACCAATCCAAACTAATGATTTAGTGTATTCAATGACATTATATATTTTATTGATTTGGACATCAATGTGTGTCCCTATTCAAACATGTTAATAGTATGGACCAGAGTGTGCATTCTAGTCCACTAATTATCAGTGTTTATATTGAAAAAAGTTTTTTTATTCATTCAAAAATTATTTGTATAGATCGGTGAGGTTATTTCCAATAGATTAGATGTAGTGTGTCCCTTATAACTATGAGTGTATTTATAAGTATGTTTAACTACAAGTGTGTTTGAATTCACATAAAAGAGTGTATTCTCTCTTGTATTTTTATTAAATTTAGTAGGGGGTATGTTTGTAATTTTAGATAGTTTATTTCATATATTAGGGTAGGATTAATTACTCATTATTTAATCATATTAAGTAGTTACTATAAGAGGTTTTTATAATATTTATGGTTGGTTTTTTAGAACACCCATAGTTAGATGAATTATATATATATATATATATATATATATATATATATATATATATATATATATATATAACTATGGGTGTTCTAAAAAACCACCCATAAATATTATAAAAACCTATATAAATAATAGATAGGAGTTATATGTAATAAATAATAGATAGGAGTCACATCCTAGAATGTAGGATATGAAACATTGTATATAAATGTGTGTGTGGGTGTGTGTGTGTGTTTAATGTTAATAATATAACGATACGATTATATTATAATAATTATAGAATTTAGATGGACATAATTCCTTACATAATGCTAACAAAGCACCAACTGAAATTGGATTGACACAAAAAAATTTGCATGGGGTTCATTTAGCCCTAATTTCATATTATTTATTTTTTTGAATATAAGTATGGTTAGTTTAATTTACATTATAGTCATTATAATTTTGTAATTATTATAATGGTTTTATAATGTAAATTACTATTAATTATTATTATTGTGTTCTATTTTTTTATACATAATGGATGAACAAGATGAAAATTTTAAAAAAATTGAAGAAATGTTTTGCTTATAGTGTATCATCCCTTTCTCTTCATCAAAACTATGACCCCAGTAAGATAATTATTTCACCACTAACACCATCACCTCAATAATCATCACCATGTATACCACATGTTTACAACTCACAACCTCATGTATGCTAACAACTGCATGTAAGGTCCATTGGAAAAACATATGAACTTGATGACATGTCCAGTTTCACTCCTATAAGACATTTGTTTCCATGGACATCAACATCATGTTCCAATTTTATTTTTTTATCAAAGATCCTATTATCATTTTTTTTCAAAATCAAGAGCATTCAAGGTGTATGGAAATCTTGCATCACAAAAAACATGTATGACTTTGAGATAGTTTTCAATAAAGAGTCTCAGGGCTAATTTATTAGTTCACATAGGTCAAAAGATCACATGGATCATATTCAAGGTCACATGGTCACATTCCCATGTCACATCTATAAATTTATTTGTATTGGTGGTCACATAGTTCTACTCAAAACCCTAAGTTGCATGTGTTAGAGGCCACTTCAATATTCCTAATTCTACCAACAGACACAATAAAAATATATTTGGGATCATAATTTCATGGAGACCACTTTATAATTCCAAAAGTATTAAGTTTTATGACTAAAGTATAAAATTCCACAACATATTCAACAAACTTAAGGAGTTATACATTAATTTTTAAAGTGAAAGCATTTGCAAAAAGTTAACAAAGTTCATAGGGACCAAAATCAATCACATGAGTCTAGGAAATTATGATTGTGACAAGTGTCAAAATCACAGGAAGTCACAATACATAAAGTGGCTACAGTGTAATGTGGACATGTTAAAAGCCTTATATAGAATCAGTTTGAGCCACATATTCTTAGACATTAATAAATTCCATAGTGAAAAGTGATACATGTATGAGGGATCACAAAGTTGATTTGATAAATCCATAAGTCCACAAATACCTTGGACATCACGGGGAAGGATTTGGAGCCCATTAAGTAGAGACCTAGGGATCATATCACGTGCCACAATAATATGCATCCTATCATCATAACTCATAAATTATTCACAATAATGGGAGTGACATAAAGATATTCATGCAACCATAACTTTTGTGTTATTAAGCATTTAAGGTCTCATTGGAACTCTGGAAGATAAATTTTAGCTATTGATCACCATGTAGTAGTTAAACCAACCATGAAGTCATTGTTACAAAGGGATGTTCTGGGAATCATTTAAAATTAGAGGAAACAATTTGAGAAGGCCAAAAAAGTGGGTAAAATAATGAAATCGATCTCGTGCCTTGGATTTAGATGGAAAATTCATAAATAAAAATTAGGATATAATCCAAGCATAATATGGGATTTTATATTTGAAAGGAATGGGTTTAGTAGTAAATATAAAATAGATCAATGGGAAGAGTCGATGGAATAGATTAAAAAATATCAAAAATTAGTAGATCAAGAGAATGGGACAATAACATGAAGAAGAGGTCAACAACATGCACAAGGAGTCAACATTAAAGAGAGAGGACTGTTAATGGATGAGGTTCCCATTGGAATAATGAAGACAACCATAGATTAGGCCATAATAGAGACCACAAAGAAATATAGAGAGGTCTCAGAAAGAGAGGAAGTTATAGAGTTTGAAATAAGAAGTGAATGCAAAGCCCATATAGGCTTAGAGTTAGAGAGAGATAGAGTAAATTAGAGAGTATAAATGTTGTAAAGGCTTATTTTTATTTAATAAATAAATAATGAATGTTATTTTTTACCATGTGACTCTAGTTGCATGGCTAAGGGTACCCCTTCATTGGGACCCCCTACCATGAATTGCATCAAATGGTATAAGATCATGTTAAAATCTTATTGATAATTATTTTCCATATTCTTGTGGGTAGAAAACAAAAGAAGGAATATTTTAATAGAGAATAGTTTTTAGTTATAATGTGTAAAAAGTTAAAATTTAGTCCATTTGAATTTTTCAAGTGTGAGAAAACCCTACAAGTGAATAAGATCCATGTGACAAGTTGTGAGACTTTTTTCGAGTCAAATGCAAGTTGTGAAAAAGAAGCTTGCATTTGTTGCAGGTAAGATAAATTTATACAATGGGTGAAATTTGTGTGAAAGAGAGAGATACTCTTGTTTCATTCCAAGATAGGTTGTGAAAGATAAAGCTTCTTAAATCAACTACACTTTATGAAATATAAGCATGAATATAGGCAAGATATGGAATACAGAGGAGGAAGAGCAACATGAGTAGAAGACCTAGCATATGTGTGAAATGAAATCAAAGTGAAGTTTAAAATTATAGATAATGCACAAAATGGATAATATGTTTCACCCATTAGTGAAGATTAAGGAGAAAACATGATGAAGGAATTTAAATCCCTATAAGCAAGGTTAGATGATTTGGAGATGGACCAAGCAAGCAAAAGAGAAGATCCTAGAAAAGGAAAGAGACTTACAAAGGGAAGGGTGGAAGAAAGAGGTAATCTAACTTGTAATCTTATTTTGTTTTGTGTTAAGGAGATCTGAGAGAAGCTCAATAAATGGGTAGTTAAGTTAGCAAATTTATTTGATGAGGAGAGCGTAGAATACCCCATTAGGGTACATATTACAAGAAAATGACTATGTGAAAGTGTAACTATGTATTAGAGGTATCTCCAAAGTAAGAGATGAGAGAAATAAAATAAGAAGGTGAGTAGTTGGGGGTATATGGTTTCCAAATTGATGGGTCATGTTGTGCACCAAAAATTATATAGAGAGTGGTGGAAGAAGCTCAAAACATTGAGACTTGAGAGAGAAGAAGAAGTTTTCCTGAAGTATAATGAGAAGGTGAAGTTTCTATGTGAGAATTCTAAGTTTGTTTTCAAGAAAAAAAGATAAATAAAATTTTCAATAGCCCATAGAAGAAGATATATTCATAAAATAGGATGTGAAGGTGATAGCTTATTCACCAAAAAAAGGGGACCCATTATTTGGTGATATGAAAGAATTTATAGAGTATCATAAGTGGGAAGGGTTTGAATTATCATTAAGGGATACAAGTAATGCATTTTTTGTATCTCTTTTGTAGGGAAGAAAGGCTGAGGACAAAAAATAATAAAGTTCATGTTTTCATGAAAGAAACAATGGAGGTGGTTGAATTGCATAATAATTCACTTTAGGTGAGTGTGGTTAAATACCATGCATATGAAGAGGAAGAAAATCAAGTGAAGAATGATGTGAAAATAACCATGGATATTGTTGAGAATTTGGTTTTGAGAGTCTATCATGTGAGTGAAAATTATGAGAAAAATGTGAAAAACAGAGAAGAGTTAGATAATGTGTCTTTGAGGGATGAAAAAGAGTTTGAAAATGTGTTTTTGTTATATTTTTATGCCCTTAATGTGGATGATTTAGGTGTAGGTCAAGAAATGAAGGAGATGGAAAAGAAGAGGATACATTTTGATTCAGTCCAGCATGATCATGTGTATAAGGAATAGAAACATGAAGTGGAATAAGAGATATTTCAGTTAAAATGCTTTGATGTGGGAGAGAATAATCTCACATGAGAGATGAGAAAATATTTGAGAAGATAATAATGCCACTCACTTGGCATAAACATGAAAGAGGAGGAGAAACAAGAATAATGTAATAAACCTAGTGTTGATGTAAAGAAAGTGAGAGATGAAAAGGAGGAAGAGGGATTTACACAAGAACCAAGAACTATTCTAAGGAGAATTAAGAATGATGAATACTTTGAGAATCCCAAACTTAGTGAAGATCAAGATAATCATGTGAATATGGAGGAAGCACTTATGTGAACTATAAATTAACATGTCTTAAAACTAGTTTGTGACTATAGTCTATGTGTTGGTGTAAATATGAAGAGAAATGAAGTATTAAAAGAGGGATTTCAAAGTGAAGAGGAGAAGACACAAGTGAAAAATTATACACTCAAACAAGAAATTGCGGAGGATAAATCGATTCATACATCAACCAAGACGTGTGAAGAATAATAAAGAGAAAAATGTTATTTTAAAACTCTTGGGAGGGAATACAACATAAAATAAATGGTGGTGGCATATAAAAATTCATAGTAAGAGATGGAATACATGAGAAAAGAAGAGTTGTAATAGAGAATATCATAATGTGTAAGAATTCAACATCAGGTTGGATAGTGAATGAACAAATCCAAGAAGGAATTGGCGGACGTAGTCAGATAGTAGTGCATATAATTTCACAAGATAAAGTAAGATGCAAGAAACATCATCTTGGTGGAGGAGGTTATATGAAGGTGGGATTAATCCCACATGAATATGGAAAAATAAGAAAAACATAACCATTTGGTGGAAGTCAATGGAATATGCCCAAATAGTGGGTAAAAATAAGATAATCCTTTGGCAATGGTGGATAGAATATGGTGGTTTGATCCCATAAAATAGAATATAGTAAGTAAATGTAAACTAAAGAGGAAGGATTTGAAATCAAACATGCATTGGAAATAGAAGAAAAAATGTGATACTTAGTTGAGGTATTTGGTGTGCTAGAAACAAATGCCATGGTCATCAATCTCAATGGCCAAAAGAGTGTGTTTTCCACCTATCCCATATATGTGAGTAGGATCTCATATTTTAATTACCATGTTTGTCTAATATAGGAAAACTCAAGTTGTACGAGCAATCTTGTATTGCCAAAAATAGGTTAGAGTTTAAGTTAGTTTACAATAAAGAGTCTCAAGGATAATTTCTCAATTCACAGGGGTTGCATGATCACATGGATTACATTTGGGGTCATGTGGTTACATTCACATGTCACAACTCTAAGTTTCTTTTAAATATTTATACAACATCTCAACCAAGCCTGATGAGCTATACATTAATTTTTAAAGTCCAATAGGTTTTCAATAAGGTAATTATAGAGTTCGCAAAGACCAAAATCAACTTTGAGTTTTGGAACCCAAGATTATGACAAATGTCAAAATCATGGGGGGTCATAAAATATAAAGTAGCCACAGTGTGACACAGACATGGCTTAAACATAATTACTTTGAGCCACATGTCCACAAACATTAAGAGAGACCACTGTGAAAGGGGTGAACACACGAGGGACCAAAAGTGCATTTAATAAATCCATGAGTCCAAAGATACCTTAGAGATCATGTGGAAGGCTTTAGAGTACTTGGGATCATGCCATGTGGCACGATCATGTGAAACATTTGTTCATAGTTCATAGATTGTTCATAATAATGGAGGCAACATAAAGATATTCATATGACCACATATTTCACAATAAAGCCCAAATTTAGGCATTTAAGGACTTGTTGCAATGCTTTAGAAGAGAAATTTTAGCTATTAGTCACCATGCAATAGTTAACCCAACTATGCAGTAACTGTTACAAAAATATCTTTTGAGAATCATAGAAAGTTAGAGGAAAGAATTCAAGAAGGCCAAAAGAGTGGGAAAAAAAGGGAAAGGGATTTCATGCCTCGAATTTAGAGGGAACTTTCTTTAAATAAAAATCATGATAAATGCAAAGCATTAAATGGGATTTTTCGTCTGAAAGGAAGGGGGTTTGCAGTGAGGATAAAAGAGATCAAGGGGAAAAGTTAATGAAATGGAAAAAAATAGATCATGAGTTATAAAATTAAGAGAAGGGATTAATAGAATGAACAAGAGGAAAACAACAAAAAGGACCATTCAAAATTGACAAGAGAGGGATAATAAGGGAAGAAGTTCCCATTTTAAGAAGGAATACAACCACATATCAGGGCAAAATAGAGACCACGAATAAATAGAGAGACATCTCAGAGAGAGGGGAAGCTGCAAAGTCTATAGTAGGGAGTGAAAGTAAATCCCATAAATGCTTAGAGTTAGACAAAGATGGAGTATAATAGAGAGTCACCCTGAATGTAGATGCCATTAAGGTTTGTTTTCATTTAATAAATAAATAATTAATGTTTTTTTCCACTATATGACTCTGGTTATATGACCAAGGACATCCCTTCACTGAGCCCTTGCCATGAATTGCATTAGTTGCCTTAGAAGAGGACAATCATGGATTGAATTCTTTAAAGACTAGTGACATGGGAGACAACTACCTACCTCCACCTCAATCAGATGAAAAATTTAGTTATTCTTATTGTATAAAAAAATTGTAAATAGTGACATAAATCAACAAAATAATTACATAAAATGTAACATTTAAATTTTTTTCATTTAATACTTATTCACATAAATCATACTTTATCACTATATTTGACCGTTAATATTATAAAATATTTTCTTTTAAATTCATAATAAATAATATTATTCCCACACACACACACACACACACACACACACACATATATATTTTAATTGTTAGTAAATTAATATTCAATAATTTACAATAATATTTATTTACTTTAATTCACACTCTCATTTACTTAAAAACACTATATTAATATAGATTTTTTTTTAAAAAACTTAGAAAATATGTCACTTCAATTTTAGATTTGAATTTAGTATAAATAATAGGGTGTTAGGTTGTGGAGCTAAAAGCTTCACTGATGCAGACATGGAGGAGGTTGCAGGAGAGTTGCAGAAGTGTCACGGAGACTGGCGTTTGGTCTGGCCAACCGACGTCGGCAGTATTAGACAAGGAAGCAACCGACGTCGGTCATGGATCGGCCGGCGTCGGCGACCCCCAGGCGGACAGGGACCGACGTCGGTCGCCTGTGTGGTTCGACTGCGAGCTAATTACGGGCAGTTAGCTAACGAACCAAGTGTTTGCATGAAGAGAGCTATTTTTAGACTGAGAGCTGCGGATCTAATTATTGTAATTAGATGTCTAATCATTGTTTGGATGAGATCTATATAATAGACTCATGGTTGTATTGGAAAAGTTGTTCTAGTTTGAGTTGAGCAAAGTTTGCTCCTTCTGTGTGTGAAGTGAGTAAGGGTGTTCCTCCTAGTTCCCTATCAGTGCCAAGCTTGGTACTGGTTGGAGAATCATAAGGACTTGGTGAGGCAAGGACAAGGGTTCTTCAGGGTGTAGAGTGATCTACATGGTAAGTAAGATCGTTGATCTGCAGGTGTATGTGTGTGCAAGGTCAAGGTTCACAGGGGAGCAAAACCGTGTTTGATTTGCAGGTGTGCAGGATCATATAGACAGCAACACAACAGGGAGCAGTATCAGGCAGGATCTACTTGGAGTACAGGTGTGTACTCGGATAGAGCAGAGAGGAAGGCAAGGGAGTTCCTTCCATAAGTATGGTCTGTTGAATTGCAGGTTGTTGCAGGTTCATGGGAGATCTACTTGAAGTACGTGGAGTACTTGTTTGAGTGTGTGGAGCACTTGTGGTGTGCGTGGAGCACGGGAGGTGAACACCAACTCTGTATTTGAGTTGGGTGTTGGGACCTGAGAGGGAGAGCTTTGGGGAGAAGAATTACTGTTCACTTGAGGTGTGGGAAACCTCTGTAAGGTGGTGGAGAAGAAGTGGCATCTTCTTTATTGTATTCTTTTCTGTATAAAGTGTTAATACAAGTTGTGTATTGTCTCTCATATCTTGTGTTATTCTGAATTCTAGTTACTTGGTGAATCTGGTTAATTTCCGCATATTAAGTTGCTTGGTTTGGTAATCATATTGTGCTCTTTTGGTGGAGCAAGATCCTGACATAGGGGACATTGCCAAATCAATGCAAAATGCATAACGCAAATACCCAAGGAAATTAATGTAAGTTTAGAGCAAAATTAGGGCACCCATTGGCTTGTTAAAAGTTTCCAAGGTTGGATAATTGCAAGAGGCGGGTGAATCAAAATTTGAAAATAAAAGCATTATTTGTGTCTGATTTTTAATATGGTTTTTAGGTTTTCACAAGGTCCTAATTTAATGGCTATGAAAGTGATGTTAATTTAATAAAAAATGTTATTAGGAGTTAAATATCTAAATTTTGAGTGAAGTGTTTGTTGATTGAGAATGTGGTGTTAGTATGATAGTATGGTGTTTTATTTATAATTTGCAGTTGATCTATTTTTTTTTTATATATTTATTGTTTTAAACAAATTTTATTAATTTGACGAATTTTTTTCAAAGGTTATTATAATTTACAATTTATGGATTATGAATAAATATTATAATATTAGGAAACTTAATTACATAGTATGATTCAAACAGTTATTATGGTTTGTTTATAGGTCACAAAAAAATATTACAAATTTTAGGTAACTTAATCATGTAATTTTGTTGAGACAACTATCGTAGAGCCATGAAAAGGATACGTGCCCTATTAAATATATGTCTACAAATAAAATTTAATTAATTCAACTCACAATCATTTTTATAGTTGCATCTATTTCAATTCTCTAATTACAATATTAAAATATGAACTAACTATTACATACCTTTATTAATACTATATAATTAATATTCATACCACTTAAAATTAATTTTATTTTCCATTTAAAAAATAACTTAACAATTTCTTACATGATTCAAAATATTAACCTTTTAGATTTAGTACACATGTTATTGCAACAAAAGAATGTATTTGTGTTAGCACAACATGCATGCTTTCTCCTAATAACTGTGTTAAAAAAATCCATAGAAACAGTGTCTCAAAGGCTTCACCAACTCCGTGAATAGGGACAAATCACTTGGTAATTTTCTAATATTCTAGTATATTCTTTACAAAATTTGTACTCAGTTGGCTTCATTTTCTTCTTGTATCTTATTTAATTAATTCATAAGATTCATATTTACAGTAGGCTTTAGAGCTTGGGTTCATGATATTGTAATTGTAAAAATAATTGTAGGTATTGCAGAGATTTTTTAGGAGTAGATATGCAATGAAATAGTCTCGTGAATTTCAAAAACTGCAAAATTTACATTTACAAAGGAAATCTAAGAAATTTGAATGTAAAACCAAATTAAAAAAATTATTTATACAATAAATTTTATTGATTGTAAAGTGCCTAAAAAATCTCTGTAGTTGCTACAACTTCTTGCTCCTAGCTATTACTCATCCTTAAAAATATTTCTTCTATGTAACCATTACTCCTATTTTTTAAAACTACCTGCCACATAATTATAATTATTCCCTTACATAAAACTATTTGCAATTGCAAAATAATTACACTTACTCCTTCCATAAAATCACGCTCTTAAACTATCCATATCTAGAAAGGAGGTGCATACATATTGTTACACTCAATAAGTGACATCTAAGTCGAGAAGCTTCTTACTAAATAAGAACATTGGTGTATAGGACCAATGTTTAAAACACAAATAGTTTGGCATCTAAATTTGAATTGTTCTTGGGATTTATTGCTTTTTATTTCCATTCCTTTCATGTTTCTGTTTTGGATTATGTTTTTTTATTAACTAATATACCAAGGCTCAACGTTCCATTGTAGGAACGCTGGGATGGATGTTAATGTGGGAAACCAGAAACTTTTTGGTCTTGCCACTTATATGTTTCACGGCGTAAGTGTAATTTAATTAATTTATGGCTCATTCAATAACGTACTAAATTTTAAATAAGCAAATACGAATGATGTAACGATTAATCCATTTGGAGTTTGACAAAACTGTTCACAAATTTGAAGTTTTAGAGCTTTAAATTTTAACATAATGTAATTATAGATGAGAAAGTTAATTTAATTTGATTTTTTTACATGTTAAGATTTTTGGATTTTTTAAATTTTAGGTATTAATTATATTTTAAGGTTCTTTAAAAAAGCAGGGAAATTATAAACAGTATGTTGTATTAGATGGTGAAGTAACATCAATTATTGTTAGTTTTTATTTATGTAAATATTTATCTCAGTATTATATTTAACACCTAATTAAGTTGTAAATTGATGTTTAGTGTTAATTATAAATTCATGGAGTTTCTTCTACATGTTAGATATGTGACAACAAAGTTAAACATTGAATCCCTTACGGTGTAGTTTGTAATCCACTTTCCGATAAGAGAGTATTTGGGGATAAGGCCCCCTATATTATCACCACCGCCAATCAAAAAATCAAAAAATCAAACCCTTATTTCTCAGAAAATAAATTCCACTGAATTATATTTTTAAAAAAGAAAAGCCTAATAACAATTTTTAATTGAAAATAAATTAAAAATATAAATACATCAAACTTTTTTTTCTTTGTCAATAATTTTTCTTTTTAAAAATTAAAATTTTTATTAATTTATAAAATGTTGTTTTAAACATTTTCCAATCAAATAGACACAAAGTTTTATACAAATTATTGACTTTAAACCAAAACAATAGTACTATTGGCTATTGACAGGGACTGATAATTATTGAAGAAAATCAGATATTCATATATTTAATATTTTATCGTACAAAGTGCCCTTAAATTCAATGCCTGGTAAAATGGAGCGTGGAGAGACATGAATAGATGATATGTATCCTTTTAAATGGAATTTGGACGTTACCTTCTGCACTCAGGGATTCATTCTCTTATTGAGTGTATCAATCCAAGAAGCACTGTCATTGTCCTATCCACAATATGTGGGGATAAGCACTGTCATTGTCATTATAATGGGGATTGCTGTTTTTCTTGATGAGGTGACCTCCATCATTATTGTATGTTACTACATAATATCGCTGTTTTTCTTCCTATCATTCGAACTCAATTATTATTGTACATTAGTGCACAACTTTCTTTTTTTGAACTACGAATTGTATTTAAAGTATATTTTTTATTGTGACATATTAATATATCAATTAATAATAAAATGTGATTGATTGGGATTTATAGTTTAAAGTTTATATCGACTTTAAAAAAAAAAAAAGTTAAAATCATAAAATGATGAAGATGATTATTATAAAATATAATCAAACATTTAGAGTATATAAAACATTAAAATGTGAACATGTATAAGCAGCAGTAGAAATATATGATTAGATGCATATTATAATACTTCACCTTATAATACTTTTTGATGACTTTTAAGAATGTTCAATATGGATTGATCCTTCTTTAATAGTCTTTTTCTTAATTGTTTTTGTAAAGAATAATAATTTATCTTTTTAACAATCAACATACATTAAATTAATGCACAGTTTATGAATCAAGTTATTTTTGTTAGTATATTTTAAGCTTGTGTTAAAATAAGAGCTTTAAAATTGGATATGAATATTCATCAAAATATAATGAAAAAGATATTTTTGTTACACGATATATTTATTATTTTTTCGTTAATCTTTTGAAATTCTGATTTGAAGATGGCTTCTATTGAAATTAAAGTTTTGTTTAGGCCATTGAGGATAGCAATCTTCACAACACTTATAGCGCTTTTAGTTTGAGATCTTAGTCTTGGGAAATGGTGATTCAAATTATATTTGTGTTTTAATACTAGATTTTTTTGCTTGATTTTTAGCAAACATGAAATTTGCTGTAATGGATGTATGCTTGGGTTTTACTATGTTATGAGGATATTTTTCTATTTTTACATTGAGGTTTTTATTTGTGTACATCGTAAGTGATAGTGAAATTAAAAGGTCACATGGATTTGGATTTAAGACCATGAATGACAAAGATTTAAACAACAAAAGAAATATTATCATGGTTCAGGGTAAACACAAAACTAATGGTGGCGCCAACGGTGGTGGCTACAAGATATCTAACCATGGTAATGTTGGTCATGGCAGCAGAAGTGGTGGTGGGTCACATTAAAATTGTGTAGGAAATGTATATAACAAAGATAGTGGAGTTTTGAAAGGAAGCTAGAGGAAACTAATATGAGGTTTTTATGGGGATGTGGTTTTCATTATTATGAGATGGTAATATAATTAATAATTATTTTTTTGGATTTAGTGGTTGGGTTTAAGTTATGCATAATGTTATGATTAAGGTTTTAATATTCTATAAAGTAAAGATCTATTTATTTTTTTAATTTAAATATTGTAGTTTTAAATTATTATTATTTTTTAATTGATATTCTCTTTCAACTAGAGCTACAAACCGGTTTTGGGGTGCAAATCGGGGGTCTAGTTCCTGAAAATTGTTAAACTTATATAAATTGCTACTACTTGATCACTTGAAACTATTAAGTAAAATCAAATGGCCATATCCGGCCTATTAAACCAAAATAAATTGCTACCACTTAATCATTTGAAACCACTGAGTAAACTCAAACAACCACATCCGGCCTATAAATGCCTTGTGACATTCAAACTTGGGTGAAGTTGGGCACAACCAACCCACTTTATCAACCCTTCTACATCTCATTGGCAGCTCTAAATTAATATTATACAAATGAAATATTTAATTAATAGTGTCTATAATATCATCAATAACAAATAGAGGGATTTTATTGTCATAGTCAATTTGCAATATTAAATTAAAAGTTATTTGTTTGAATCCATTTGTTAAAATAATAATGGAAAAGATCCCAAACAATTTATCTTATTTTACTTCTTAAGTAATTCAAATTTAATTTTGCCTAATATTTGGGCTTGTTAACAATATCTAAATACAATTTCATGATTCTTTGATATAGTTGAAATCTTATGTTTTCTTTGAACTTTTTAATTAATATTTTTTTAATGTCTAGTCAATAGGTTATTAATAAAAATAGAATCAAATAATATGCTCATTGGTTATAATTAAAATTAAAAAATATTTATTTGAATCCATTTGTTAAAATAATAATGGAAAAGATCCCAAACAATTTATCTCATTTTGCATTTTATTTTACTTCTTAAGTAATTCAAATTTAATCGTGCCTAATATTTGAGCTTGTTAATAATATCTAAATACAATTTCATGATTTTTTTTTGATATAGTTGAAATATTATATTTTCTCTGAACTTTTCAATTTATAATTCTTATGTCTAATCAGCACATTATTAATAAAAATAGAATCAAAAAATATACTCATTGATTGTAGTTATTGAATTAATTTTGAGTTAAATAATTTATTTAATTATAAAAAAATATTGGTATAAAAAGGTTAGCATTGAAGTTTTGAAGATTCCATTTTTCCTTTTTCAAATTATTTGTACGTTTATTTTGTTTTATTTTTTTATGTTGATTTTTTTCAAATTTTTCCCAATTTACAATTTTATTTGTTCGAATTTGATGTTTTTTTCCCATTATGCTCGCTAATAGAACAATTTTCAATATGGTTTTGAAAGTTTAGTTTCAAAATGTGAGATTTCTCATTATCTATTATCTTTTATATTTAAATGTAATATATGTTGTTTATATTTTAAAAATAATAATAATTATTATTATTTAATATGATCTGTGCCAAATGTATTTAGAAAATTTCCAGTAACAAATAGAACAACATATAGGTTTGCATACTATTCATAGATTGGGTCAAAGTTGAATGTGATAACTATATTATGAGAAATTAATATTCCGAATATGTAACATTTATTTGCTAGTATGTGTGTTTGGGTTTTTAAATGAAAAATAATTTAAATTTCATTATGTTAAGTGATTTTGATAAGATATTATTGATTGCTATTCTTATTAGTCCATGTTAAGGTAGGAATTATAGGTATCATTTTTCGATTATTTATATAGTTTTCGGTTAATCAGAGAGTTCGAAATATATATCACAATAATATTATAAAATTTTGGGTGAAGTCTAGAACATAAATATTGACATATTCCTTTGGGCCTTATTTAGATATATTTTATAGAAATTAATGCAGCTACGTGGTGGCCATTACGGATTGTAGTAATTTATGGGTTACCGAAGCTAACAATATACAATTCTATATGAGCATTGTAGATTTTATAGTTGGCAGGGTTAAAAATGTGAGGCAATATTTATGCGTGAAAAATAATCTTAAGAGGTTATATGTCGTGTATAGATTTTGTTAGCTCTCATAGTTTGTCTAGAGTTTCGTAGGCATCTGAGTGATCAAGATGCTACCACGTGGTAACATCCCAAACACCCGAGGGTTTGGGCACAACTGAGCCACCCCAAGCCCTAGGTGCCTAAAATGATACCACGTGGTGGTGTCTCGAATGATCGAGGGTCTATGTGCAATCGAGACCTCTAGGCGATAGAGTGTTCGAGATGCTACCATATGGCAACATCTTGAGCACCTGGGGCTCAGGGCACAAATGAGCCCCCAGGCCACAACTGCATGTAATTCTATCATGTGGCAACATCTTAAGCACTTGGGGGTATTCATATAGTCGATTCCTCTAGGCACCTGAGTACTCAGGATGCTACCACGTGGCAACATCCTAAAACCCAACCCAATGGAGAGTCAATGGGTGATGTAAAGCCCTGAACCCAGAGGCCCTGAGATTGTGCCACTTGGTGCCATCTCGACAACCTAGGATTGTGTCATTTGGTGTCATCATGAGATCTTGAAATCCCAGAGTAATGGCAATATTAGCTCAGACATAAGGAATCAATGATAAAGTTGTGTGCCCCAAAGGCCTAAGATTACACCACATGGCACCATCCCTGGAGTTGAGGAGAACAAAAATTTATTAGTGACTCGTTAGGTCTAGTGGAAGAAAGAAAGCTCAGGACCATGTGGCGATGATGATGAAAGCCCAGAGAATAAATCTAAATACTAGGAAGGTTGAAGAACTACCACATCATAGGAAAGTGATACCCGACAAATAAAACCAAAGACCTAGAGAGGGGAATAGAATGAAAAGCCAACTGGAATCATGATAACTGGTAGCAAAGCAGACATGAAAGCATTCCCCTTAGCATACAACTAACGCAAATTTAATGTTTAGGGCAAAGAATAAGTGGTAGTCAAGTAATGGTTTGTCATTTGATTATAGGCAAAGGTTACAGGTAGGGGAGATCTGACAACTACAAGACATAGATCTGAGCATTTTAGATCATCAAGAACACAGAGTATGTTGAAAAGAACATGTAATTCAAATGTCTCATAAACTAATGAAAAGAAGGGAATGATCAAAAGGTGTTGTGGACATTTGCAATAAGTTGATTGCATGTCATCTATAGAAATGTGTTACAAAACAAGGAAGAGTTAATGGTCATGATCTTCAAACTCAAACACATAGTAGCACTGAAAAGATTAGGTAAAAGTTAGAATGAAATGAAACATCTATTTATAGAATTGAAACAATCCATTGTTCTAATATTGCTACCACGTAGTAACATCCCGAGCACCTAGGGATCTTAGAATGGTCAAGTCCTCAGGGTTGCATTGGTTTCCCAGGGGCCCCATGTTATGTGGGATAAAGTTCGATTTATGAAAATCTTAAGTTATCCCAGTTCTCGTAGACCTAAGAACATGCCACGTGTTATAACCTTGTGCACTTGTAACCATGGAAGGTCAAAGCAAAGTTAATAGTCTAATGTACTCGTAGTATCACAGTCTAATTTCCCCTAGGTTCTAAACTCTGAGGGTTTGATAGTTGGAAAAATTCCATTAACCTAGAGATTCTAAGGGGAAACATCAAGTTAATGGTCCTAAGATTCTGAGGTTCTGAGCCTTTGAGTATCCACAATACTAAGAGCATGCCACATGTCAACATCTTGTTACCTAGCAACATCCTAGATGCCTAGGGGTCTATGAATGACCCAATCCTTCAAGCATATGAGTGCTCAAAATGCTTCCACATGGTAGCATCTCAGGTACCTAGCGTAATAAAAAGTTTGTGTGTGATGTAAAACCATGAGCCACCAAGGCCTTGAGATTGCACCACTTGGCACTTTCCCAATGGTTCACAAATGAATCGATAGTGATAAATCTCTGTGCCCCTAAGTGCCTGGGATTGTGCCATGTGGCACCATCCTAGAAGCTCGAAGTGATGGTGGTATTATCCTAGCCTTGAATAATCGGTGACAAAGTTATGTGCTCTGAGGCCTGAGATTACACCACATGGTGCCATCCTTAGAGCTTGGATGGACTAGTAGAAGAAAGAAAGCCTAGGACCATGTGGCGATGATGATGAAACCCCAAGGAATAAAGCTAAAGCAAAGATAGTAGACATTCAAACAAAGAAATGGGTATAAAGTTAAAGTGGACACAATAAACATATTAGACAACTAAATAAATTGTATATATGTGTTAAATGATTTTTTGTGCAAGTTTATTGTAAATGCATGTGATTGATACTCTGGCCATTATGCTAGGTAACCCCTAAAATAGTTTTGAAGAATACCATATCCTCTAACAGATATCAACACAGATTAATTGACCCTTGTTCTTATGCCTTTGCATGTACGAGGTTGTTGTTGGTGACAACACTGCTCTACCCTAAATAATATATTAACTATTTTGACCAGTCAAAACAAAGATAAATGACCTTTTTCCTATTTTTTATTAGAAAATGCACAACTTAACTATTGTAAAATTGTAAATTTTTATCTGCACGAAAAAATAATAAATTTTGATTGACTAAAAGACATAGTTTGATCAACAATTAAAGCAAATTGATCCATTTAGTAGACCATAATGGCTATATTATTATGACTTTATATAGCATGTATCTCAATCGAAAGTGCAATTTTACTATAATGAGGTTGTCAGTGCATTTCAAGTATTAATTAAAATCTCCCACATAACTTATATAAAATTTTAAAGCCCATAATCAAGTAACTTATACTATGTTTCATTATTTATGATACACATGTCAATTTATTGTTTACTTATTTATGATGTACATCTTAAATACTTAAATCTAAATTTCTAGGTTAAATATGGTAGATATTCTATCCACTAATTAGATTGTTTTTCCAAATTAGTTATGTAATTTATTTTTTAAAATTTATTAAAAAATATATTATTGATTCACTTTTAACTAATTATTTAACTAGTTTAACTAAGTTTAGAATTAGTTTATGTTAAAATATGATCATATTTAAGCCCACGTTAGGTCGAAAAGATAGCCATTCCTTATACTCATTTACTCCTCAAGTTAGGATATGTTTAAATTGTAGGTACAAGTTATCTCTAAAAGGTTCCTTGCTAAAAATAAAAATATATATATATTGTTTTTAGTCTCTGTCAAGATAGGGTACAATATTTGAATGTTGTATTTATTTTATTTTTACATATAAAACACAACTAAAATTTTATACTTTTATAAATTATGTTTCAACAAAATTAATTTAATAATTTGTGCACTTATAAACATGATTGAATGTCAATCTACTACATTAACTAGATGTCAAAGCAAACAAGTAATATAAATATCTAGTTAACATTACCTGCATCCCTATCATGTAATGATTGTCTAATACTTTTGAATGTATCTTCTCTATGTTTAAACAATTATTAAAACCACTTATATACTAATTATTATTATCACGTTTAATCTAGTACATATATAATTGCATCTACTTTATTAATTGGTATAAAACTAATAATATAAGTGGTAATCACATGAAATCTATTATTATGTGCTAACTGTACAAAAAATTAAATACAATTTCAAGTTAAAAATTATGTTTGATATCATTGAGACATCATCATAATAACCTTGTACATAAAACAAATTAGTGCATCTACACCTTTTTTCTCTTGCATCGTAAATAAATCCATGTACTTAAGACACTATTTTACAATTCGTTTTGTTACTATTTAACTATGTTCAATTCATATCTTTGTATATTGTTTTGTGAACTTCACTTTCAGCTCTCTATGTGAAAGTAATCTCTTTGTCAAATTTATTTTCACCTCATTAATATTTTGAATAATTTGGCCTACATATAACAAGTGCAAAGAGGTCAGCAATTATAACTAGTTCCATATAATGTCTGGTAAATTTTTCTAGATATAGTGAATCAAGTATAGTCTCAATTATTGAACAAATATATAACTATGTTTTATGTTAATATCCATAGCACATGTGAATATTGAAAAATAAATAAAAATAGTGTGATGTTATTGGATACATAACTTTACAATAGGCTTCTATAGCCAATTATTCTAAAAACCAGCACATTGTATCGGTAAAATGAAGGTATGTACATTGTCGTATATCTATAGTTTTTTTTGTCCATAAAACCAATGGACTTGAATCTTAAAAAAAAAAGAGGAAAAATAATGAAAGATCAAAGAAATTGATAATTGTATAGAGCTATGAACCAAAAAAACACAATACAATAACATTGACCATGCTTTGGCCGAACAACATATTTTCTATGGTGTAGTATTTAACTAAAATGTTGGTGATTGTTTATTCGATACATTCCATGTACTATTATATTTTCAATATACACCCTTATAACTAAAAAATGGGATCATCAACCATTTATTAAATCAATTGCATATATGTGATCCAATTGCAATTAAATCGTATGAACTAGAATTATATCCTTGTGAACCATACATATTGCATGGAATACATGACATTGAAATATATTTCTGTAAAATGTAATTATCAGCATCCCCTGCTTACCCTGGTGATAAGTTGGTTTATGGGAAACATCTTCTATATACATTAGCTATCTAGATGACTCAACATACAAATATGCATATGGTCCTATACAAGTAAAAACAATTACCTTCAATTCAATGAAGAATGTCAAAAACTTACATACTTGATATTATTTTATGATACAAATCCTATCTATGGCCATTATGAGCCGCTATATTACCAAAAAAAATAGTCAATACGTTATGTCACCACCACAAATTTAATTTTCTGATATGTGCAAATAGCTAGAACCATATTGCATAACCATTTCACTGAAACTAGAAATCAATAACTTGTATAGGCTTGCTTTGTGTAGTTATAATTGTGGGGAGAGCTTGTTCAATTCAATTTGACAATTGACAGATTTATATTTAGACATAGAATATCTATGTTGCTATCTTGCATATTCATTTTACAATGCAATATTGTGTAAAAATAAAAAATCATTATGCTGCATAGAAAAAAAATTAAGACACAACTTATTACAAAACATGAGTAGAATTTCAAGCTGGGAGATATATATTTTAAAATTTGTAAATCCCTTCAATGAAAGCAAAATTGAAGGAGGTGGTTTTTTGTTTGAATGGATATCCATAGTTCTAAATGCAAAGATTCATCTTTGGTCACCTCCTAGTATATGTATAGTGAAGATATATAACAACTCTTTACAACCAACAAATAATTATAACATATTCTTATTAGAAACAAATACAAACCATATTCACTATGAGACATTGACCAAAAATTTTCATAATGTAATAGTTGATCTTAATTGCAATAATAAATAAATAACATTGAAAAACACATGTACAACACCTTATGTCACTTTTGAACAAATTGAACAAAAATATGGGAAACAATACAAGAAGAGAATCCATACAAGACATTCAAGACAACACTAGCAATGCATTGAGTAAGACATTAGTAACATATTTTTATGTCTAGAAACTAATTGCATGAAATAAATAAAGTAACACAATAAATAAGTTCATAATATACATAGGAGACACACCAAAACATGTATTTTTGATGTGCAACCAATTGCAGTTCAACTATAACATTATAGAATTTAAGAAATTAGAAAAATAAATATATATGAGATTGACAAAGACAAATGAAACCTTGATAGAAAAAATATGCATTAGATGCAATACTTAATTGAAAAATGGGATTTTTCCAAAATTTTCATCTCTTTCACACATCTGGTTAAACATGTCTTTGGCATATGTTAAAATGCTAATATATCTTGAAGAGCCTCTTGTTTTCTTGGAAGGCCCTAATCATGCTTTCAATATATTTGAATAGAAAATAAGGGAGGCTAATTTTGTGTCCCCTAAATTTATTTAACAAGAGGAAGTGATGAGAAAAGATGAGCATGAAATTACCTCTTAAAGTAATATATTTAATTATCTAAAGACACATGTTGGGCCATTGCTTTGACAGGTTCAACCTTAGATATCCTTTTTAATCTATTTTTATGACATCCTTTTTGAAGAATGTCTAAAATAGCTCTTGTTTTCTATGTTTATCCTTAAAGGCTTTTGTTCCTTCACATATCATGCCCATCACTTCCTCAATAAACTATTCTATGATATCAATATTCAACCCTTATATATGGACTATGTGTTGATTCCAACTAAGGGTGAAGTCCTTGGACACCTTATCATTGTGCCCTATTATTCACTGTATGAATGCAGATATACCTCATGTTTACAATATTTACCATACCCTGGGGTTACTTTGAGCTTTAACACATGAGATGGGATCCATCCTATCTTTGTCCCCACCCATGGTTGCTTCTTTTTCCTTCAATAGGTTATAGAGTAGATTGTAGAGTTTCAAATTTCTCACAAATAATGTTTGATCTTTGAAGTTGATAATGCTATAGATAAAGGCATGTTTCATTTTGATGGCACAAGATGTAAAGTCCTCTTGGATTGTGTAGTCATTATGAAAAGTGGGATATAAATCCTACTTATTCAAAATGAAATCTCTTGTATGTGGCACAGTCCTATGCAACATAAATGATGGTAGTTGAATCATTACAAATCAATCAGTTATGGTGGGAAGCTGACGGTCTCATGCCAAATGACAAATGAGAGATTCATAACTCTTAAGTTTGCAAACCCATCCATGATCATGTTTCCCTCCCTAAATATATGACCAATGGTGACTTCACTGAAAAGGTTGAGGATACCTTTGGCCCTTACACCCCCTACATTGCCTACGTTACCCTTAGATGCCCCATATAAATTTAGCTTCATCCAAACCCTTAGGAGTTTAGACCATTTGGTCTCTCTCCTATTAGCTTTCAGCCCTATTTTAATAACCTCTTGTTTAATGTTCCAATTAAGGAAGATAGAGAGGTATCATTTAAAACCAACAATAATGTCTTTAGGGGTGAAGGCCTTCTAATTATTCATGATTATTGCACATAATATATGAATGGAAGAATTAAAGTTCCACCTTTTTATTTTTGAAGATACATTCATTCCTAGCTTTTCATACTTCCTAAAACCAATGTGGGAGAACAAGGTACCACAAGAAGGAAAGGGAACGTAGTTTCCAAGGTGGATTCCATTGAGTGATAATATGGAGTTGGGTTTAAACCATGCCACATTGAACTTCAGAAGGAGAAGGTCCAAAAAAATTGATCCAAATGGACAAGTTAGAAAAAGGTGCTAAACCAATTCCTTGGAAGATTTATAAAGGGAACACCTGTTTGGGATTGTCAATCCATGCTTAACCAGGTTGTCAGTAGTTAGAATTTTATCTTGAATAACCAACTAGAAAAATATGTTGAATTTTAGAGTGAGGAATTTAATCCAAAGTGGTCTCCAATAGTCTCAATCTTTGTCTAAATCTAGATCTATAAAGTACCCTGATTTGATTGAAAAATCCCTGTTATCATTTGCAGGCTAAAGAAGGAGGTATTTTTTGGGGAATATGGGAATGTAAAAATGTTGAAGATTAGAATTAAGGAAATGTAACTCCTAAAGGACTTCCACATTAGCTGACTCTAGGTGTAGAATTTTCCCTTTTCTAATGCCATTCACACATGACCAGTAGTCTTTGACCTTTGTTACCATAGAGACTTTAAAAGTTGAGTTGAGGATGTTCCATAGGGCCTTAGCAACTAGAGGAGATTAGGAGAGCAAAGGATCATCCTATAACTCAACCTTCTCACCATTCCTAACCTACCATCTGTTACCTTTCAATAAAAGACTTCTGTAGCTAGAGATAACTTTCTAGAAAGTCAAAGCATCACAAGTCCTTCCTTCTAGAGAAAATTGTCTTCATTTTTGCCTTTAAGATACTTAGCCTTAATGATCAAGGTCCACTAATTTTACTCCATGAATTTTTAACCCAATTTTCCAATGAGGGAATTTTTCATACTTTTAACCTACTAAAGTCGAGACCCCACTGGCCTTAGGGAGGCAAGTTTTGATCCAAGGAACAAGAGAAATTTTGAATCTATCTTTTGATCCTCTCCAAAAAAAGTTACATTAGATTTGTTCTACTTTATCCAAAAAATTAATAGGAATGTGAAAGAGGGACATGAAAAATATCAGGATACTTTGGATATAACTTTTGAGTAGTTGAAGTTTCCTGCCTGAGTCAATAATTGAGCCTTCCATCCTAAAAGC
Source organism: Torreya grandis (assembly GCA_037957365.1). Lineage (NCBI taxonomy): Eukaryota > Viridiplantae > Streptophyta > Pinopsida > Cupressales > Taxaceae > Torreya > Torreya grandis. The sequence goes on along the minus strand of JARHVA010000319.1, from coordinate 237,841 downwards.
TTCTTTTGAATTCTTTCCACTAACAGGTTCCAAAGCTCATACAACATTCTACCATTAACAAGTGGTAATCCTAAGGGTTGAAATAGATGTTAACCACAAAATAGAAAAAAATAAATTCACTCAGCTTTCATCACTTCAAGTTGTTAGGCTAGGTAAATGGACTACAAAAATAAATTATATTTAGCACAATCCAAACTTGCATTTAATTCATTGAAAGAGAAGAAATATTACATATATATAACCATAGATTGGATATTTAGTTCATCTTCTAAGATGGTTGGTCATATGACACTAAAATACAAAAACATATACACCTTGGATTATTATATTATTATGTAAAATAATATTACATCTCCCTTGATCCATATGTGTTATAGTGAGATCAGACATGTGTATAAAATTTTCAAAATTATATCTGCAAAATGCTTTGTCAAGATATTTTTTAGTTGCTTTATAGTTAGTTAATGTATCAATTTTACACTGATTTCTTTCACATAATGCCAAAACAAGTGGATTTTTGTGTTGATGTGCTTGGTTTAGTTGTGAAAAATTGGATTTTTTTCCATTTGATTTGTATAAGTATTATTGACCATGAGTTGGGTTGATGAAACCTATGTTACCTATGAATCTGTAAGAATCCTTTGGATCAATATTATTTCTATTATTACCTTTGAAGTTTCTATATATTATTATTATAATAAATAAATGATAGGCACTGACTACTTCTTTAACTTCTAAGAGATGATTGTTGTTCCTAAATTCATTAGCAAACTTGAATTGGACTTCCCATATTTAAAATCACATGCATAGTTGGAATATGAATATCTAACTCAATAGAAGTCCATTGCCCTAGAGTATTTAAACTCATTTTTTTATTCACTTCAAATACTAAATAAATCTCTTTGCTTCTTCCAAGAAACTTTCTCTATATAGTTGCATGAATATGAAAATAATACCAATAACTATTTTATTATTTTTGGGAATCTAGTGTTTAGATCCTAAATAATGAGGGTCTGGAATAATAGGAAAAATCTAGTTTAATGGGGAAAATATAGATTTTATATAGGCAATTTTATAAGAGGAAGAATAATAAACTTATCTTAAATCGGGTTAAAATGAATGATTCCAAAGCTAGTAATTGAAAAGTAGGACTAAGACACTATTAGGAATATGAACCTAGATTTCATTTTTTAATTGGATAAGAGTGCCAAAACAAAACACCCCAGTGTCCAGTGTTATAGTCCCTCCCAAGTGCTATTGTCCTTAAAATTTAAGCTTTTTGGGTTTTGTTCACTAGGTCAGTTGAGCTTGTGTACCAAATTTCAAGGGCTGAAAGTTAACAAAGCTCATTGTAGGTTCATTATAGTCTTCAATACTTGTATCCATCTACACACATGCAAACAATGAATACATAAAAAACAAAAGGGGGAAAATTGGGTTAGGGGAAGATTGATCGCACAATCTAGAAACCATACTATCCTGACCATTGCCTACATTGACCCTTAAGCTAGGGTCTCAGATCAAATGTAATTCTCCCTTAGGGAATGTGCATAATCAATGTACATAATAGATACAAGAATTAATTTCACCTAAGCCCTTCCTTGATTAAGAATGCAAGTCTATATGTGATGCAAAGAAGTTGAGCTATACTATTGACTGATTTTTATTATGTCTAATGTGCCAAAGTAGTAAGTTCTAGTTATAAAATGACTTGTGTAGTCCTTTATGTAGGAGACTCATTATTTCAAATTTGGGAGATTTATTTGCATTTGGTTGACATTGGAAAACTTAAGAATGAAGCAAAAAAAATGGGTAAGACTCATCTTGCAAAAGAAACTGACTATTAGAGCTCAATTTAACTTTGGATAGGAGCATTGGAAATTGGATACCCTAGGTTTCAATGCTATAGTCCAATCCTAGCACTCCAGTCCTACAAGTTGGGGACTAGGGGGAATAGAACAATCATGGAAAACCTAACCTAGTTGAGGTGGAATTACCATTTGAAAGGCTCAAGATGACTAAGAATGGGTAAAAAGATGACTCAAGCTTAGAATAAGACCCAAACAAATAAAAGGAAAGACATGGCTAAATGTGTAAAAAGCTCATATTCTTTATTTGAAGTCTCCTATGAAAGGACTATGAATACACATGATATGTGTGGTTGCTTGACCAATTCAGGTGTATACATTTTCCCCCTTTTTAATTTAGTGATACAATACAATGAAGTACTAGAGTAAAAGAAAGAAAAAAGATGCACACATGAAATTACCTTCATGGAGATAAACATGCTTAAAAAATGGGTCCAACTTCCTGGCCAAGGAAGTAGATGGAGAACTGAATATGTGCTTGGAGGAAGAAGGAATCCCTAGAAAGGATTCCCCCTATACTAAATCTAAATAGTGCATAGAGAAAGAAGGAATCCATAAAATGGATACCCTTTATACTATATCTAAATAGAAATGAGAAATGCTTAGAGGCTCAAAACTAATGTCTATCCTCTGTCCCACATAAACTCATGTAATCTGGAATGTGTGTATAGAAATTGTATGTCATGAAGAGTAAGATCTGTCATGCCCCCACTCTGAATAATCTGAACTAGAACTGATAAGTGCTTGGAGGTCCAAAACTAATGTCTACCCTCTATCCCACACAAATTCCTAGGTCTAGGTGATGCTATAGACCAACCATTGTAGATTATCATATAGTCTAACTTGGTGATAACCTGGGTATGCCTAGGTGTAATCTAAAAACTCTAGTAAATGTCTAAGAAGAAAATGGCATGTCTTACCATTCCAATCTGTATAATCCTGGATGATGAAAATGAACATCTATACCATGCCCCCAAATTTGGTATGTGAGTGATGCATCTATATAGTCTGGTAATGTGTATAACCACATGTGAAATGAGTTATCGTGTCATGCCCCAGGTGCAAAATTAGAGATCAAAACAATGTTCTTTGTACTATGCCTATAATCTTTTATCTAATCTGTAATTGTGTCATGTTGTATGAATCTATATGTGTGAGACATGTAGTGATTTACATGCTCCCAAATCTGATATCTAGTCTATATCTGTATCGAAGTCACTATGAATCCATATGATTTAAACCACTATATATTTGAGTAATCTATGTATCTATAAACTAAATGTATGTCCCTCTAAATGTATTGAGTAATGTTGAATGACCCATGTAATCTAAATAACTATATATCTTAACCCATTTGAGCTAAATCTAATAATTATGACTGTTGGAGGTGTAAAAACCATTGCTAAGTGACCCATATAGTCTGAATCATTGTATATCTTGACCCATATGAGCTAAATCTAATAATATAACTGCTAGAGGTGTAATAACCATGGTGTATCCATCTATGAGAGTGGATAGGTGTGTTTGGTAGGTGTAGGAATAAGAATAGTAGGAATGATGACCCCCTTTTGAGGAGAGGGACAAAATTTGTAATAGAGGAGATTGAGACACAAGTGATGACTAGTGGTGCAATGTCAGGAACAAGGTTGGTATAGTTTTAAATTGATTTGAGAAGTTGATTGATTTTTTAGATTGAGTTATTTGAAATTTAAACAAGCTTTGATTGGTGAGGACCAAGTTATATAAAATTTAAACAAGTTGTTATTGGTGAGGATGAAGTCGTATGTATCTGGGTATAGAATAGGTATAGATATGTGTGAGTGCCATAGTAGGCAAATGATATAATAAGAGATTGAGGTTTGCTATAAATTGAAGGCATTATCTTCATGGTTCCATGGAATAAAATGGTTTGTAAAATGGAGCTACGGGGTTCAAGTTATAGGCAAAATAGTATTTTTCTTTGAATTAAAAAAAAGTTGTTTGATATAGGAAAATTGGATTGATTCTTGATTCATTTTTGCATTGACTAGTTTAAGATTTGGAGTTCTAGAGTAGGAGATTTATTGAGGAGATGAGCACCTGCTGCAACCCAATTTGACCAATTAACAACCCAAATTGAGGTTGGTGGAGAGGTTACCCTAGTAAGTTACTAAAATGTGTGATTTAGGCCTGTTTGGAAGCCTATTTTTGATGATTTTGAACTATTTTGAAGCTTTATAGGAAATTTTTACTAGATCTAGCACCCCTATCCCTCTTTCAGTGTTGTTGTCTAGGTTCCAATGCTCCTCTCCATCATTTTTGTCTTATACCCAGTGTTGTTGTCCTAGAGACTAGATTTTTTGAGCTATTGCTTAGTTTAGTTGTTGTGTTTTTGCTTGATTATTGATTTGGCATGGTTGACTGATATACATGTTATTTTTTGGTGTTTTTTAGGGTGAGATATTGATGAGGGAGTTTTGTAGAGTCCAAGTGATGGAGACTTTGAGATTGTTGCCTTTGTCAGCTGATGAGAGGGTTGTGATGGATAGGGTAGGGCTGGGTCATGTGTGTGACCTAGGCACTATGTAGTGGGATAGGCATTTGATTAACACCTTGTGTGAGAGGTGTAATGTAGACACCTATACTTTTTAGATTCTTATTGGAGAGATGAATATTACTCTAGAGGATGTTTACTATATTTTTTATTTACCAGTTAATAGATGATGTGTGACTTTACAAGATGATATGGGTGCAGATGCCATTGAACATGCAACCCTATATTTTACTAGTGTGCCCTCAAGTATACATAGGAAAAGAAATGATAGAGATGTACTATTGTCAGTTATTATTTGATCAAGTGTTCTACATGTTCAGAAGTGGTTGGTAGTGTTGTTGGCTTCTTTTGTTATAGTAGATGGGAGTGGGGTATCGATTGCATATAGGATGCATAGGATTGTACATAGTGTAGGGGTATATGGCACTATGTTCTCATGGGGTAGGACTATGCTTTCCCACTTATACATAGATCTATAAAAGTTTACTCAAGAGGAATTTAGTGGTGGTCTGAGTGTGGCTACTTTATTACATTGTTGGGCCTATGAGCACATAGCTATTGTGCAGCTACTAGGATTACCAAGAGAGAGGTGGGCACCTCCAAAACCATATGGGGAGTGGTGGACAATTTCATTGGCTATCAGGTCTCTTGGGATGGGTCACTATAGATGAGTGTTAGATAGATTGGTGGCTTAGGATATCATATGGAGGCCCTATAGAGGATTTCTTGAGTGGCTTGAGGATGGAGTGCAGTTGCATTATATTAGGGTCAGTTATTGGTTACATGATCATTGGCCTAAAGTGTATGAGCACTTTCAGTATGAGTGCATGAATAGGTAGTTTGGGGTATTACAAGATGTGCCCCTAGTAATGTGGGTGTGGGTGAGGAGTGTACAGGCACTAATAAGAGTATAAGCTCATGGAAGGCCTATTGAGGTTGAGTTAGCACCATTACCTTTAGATGCATGAGATGTAGATATAGATTTTCTTGATGTAGATGATGTTGGTTTCACATAGGCATATACCACATAGTGGGCAAGGTATAAGTGGGCCCTATTATACCCTATTAGTGTAGGGAATACCCTCAAGTATGAGGATCATACTCTGATCTAGATGATGGGAGGTAAGATTTTGATTATATTTGAGTTTTTTTATGAGTTTGAACTTGTTTTAGTTTGTTTTAAAATTTCATGTCTAACGTAGTGTTTGTATCTTTGCATGCAGGTGGAGTGGGAGGTGCTCAGGATGAAGCACCTATTGAGGCAGGTGGTAAGGATGATGGGTTATGGGAGACTATTATTGAGTGTACACTTTGTGAGCTTACAAGGCACTTTCTTGATGATGTAGTGGAGGAGGGTTTGATAGAGAGAACGACCATTATTAATGGTGTTTATGCTCATTTATTTGGTAGGGATGCTATAGTTATGGCTACATATGTTATAATAGCTGGAGAGAGAGATGAGCTGAGGGCTAAGTTGGATAGGCATAAAATGCCTCCACCTAATTATAGATCAATGAGTATGTAGATTATGGATGAGTACACATATCTTTAGAGATGGTATGTAGACTTACATGAGGAGCATGGTCGATTACTAGAGTGAGAGAATCATCACAAGAGGCATTTGGTAGGTTAAGGAGGCACGAGGCTATTGAGTACTAGACTAGATTATCTAACTAGTACTAGAGGAGAGAGTGAGGGCATGATGCCCATTCATGAGTGATTGTATTTTGATATGATGTACATGTTTTTAAAATTGCATTATATATATGGATACTGGTTTGATTTTGTATTCTTATATATTATGTTATAGATTTTGAAATATACTAGTATTTTGATTGTAGGTGGTTGGTTTAGAAATAGTTGATATGGTATTGATTTTGAATTTGCATATGCTTGGTAAAATAGTACTTGGGATATGTGGTTTAATTGTTTTGATATGTTTGGTAAGATAACATTTGGGATGTGATTCGATTGTTCATGATATGTTTGGATGTTTTATTTAGGTTTGATTTGTGATTATATGTAAGCAAAAATTTGTTGGTTTTGTAATTTATAAAATTAATTTGGTAGAGTGAACTGGTTTAGAATTAGAAAAAGTAGGATATTGGTAAGGTCTAGATTTGGATAAGTTGGTTTGGTTAGGGATGGCTCTTTGGAATTAGGAATGTTAGTTATTAGTAGGGGGATGTAAGATATCACTGTGTGCATATTACCTCCCTGAGAGTGGCTGAAGAATATAAAGGTTAGCTAGACCTTTGGCTCCATCATTGACCTGCGAAGTGAAGCTTCTGAAATAAAATTATTATGACTGTACGTTATATTATTCTATGCTATATCACTATATGAACCTTTTCAACTAACTAAACAAGTACCCATAATACTCATGTTGTCTAGGAATGTGCTCTATATCTGATACTGTCTACTATGTGTTAACTATAGCTATGTTTGAAGATTCTACAAAATTTAACTTTATTGGGCATGTAATAGAAACTATGTGCAATGAAGAAGGCTCATCTATCTATAACTGAATACCCTATGGCCTCTGTTATGACATATATAATTGAGCAATATATCGAGATGGAGCTAAAACTTGTGATGAGGGCTCATTTAATCTTAATCATAATGGGTTGTTACATGAGATAGGACACAAAAAAACTAGTTGTAATGAATATTTCTCATGAGCAATACTCTATGGTGTGGGGTCATTTAATCTTAACCATAGTGGATTGCTATGTGAGATAGGACCCATAAAATCTACCCATAGTGAATATTTCTCATGAATAGGACTATGTTGTGGTGCCTATGACTCTATTGGATATGTATATAGAACTTCACTATGTATTCCTTAGACTACAGTGATATATGTAGGTTTTTCTCATTGTACTAGTTTCTAAACCTTTTGAGGCAGTGGAATAAGAGATCTCCTATGAGATTCTGTCCTAAAACTTGCATTGCACTCATGATGAGTGCTCGATGATTCCTATAAAGGAATGTCTTGGGATGACTCAGTCATGGAAGAATGAGGTATAGGTATAGGGTTCCATGATGGAGGAGATCTTGGTTTCCCCTATATGAATACTATGATGCCATTATCAACACATCTAGTAATGCAATCCCTGAGTTCATAACAATCATTACCTCTATGTCCATAGATATGATGATAATTACAAAAGGGCCAATGTGGTTGTCTATGTAAGAGATGTGGATCTCATTGATGAGTAGAAGGCAATGTGATTAACCTTATTTATATTAGTGTTGATAATGTGGTAGATGGGCTATCTTGCTTTGAATCAAATTGTTGTGGTGCCTTGTTGTTCTCTGTAGTACATATTGTAGTTTACGCTCTAGAAACTGGCTCTTTGTTCTTGACTAGTTGTTTTTTTTATTGTGGTATCCTATCTTATTTAGGACATGATGGATGTTGAGTGTTAGGAGTTGTAGCTGAAAATGCTACTGTGAAATCTAGAGTGATCCAATCAACTGAATCTACCTCAATCAATCCCAATTATTTTTCCAAAGATAAAACTATATAACACAAGTGTCTAAAATAAGACTCTATCTAATATAGTAGATGCTCAAGGAGAGGTTGGTTGAGCCCCTTAATAAATATATGTTGACTCTCTATATCTATTGGTTTGTATATTAATATTAATATGTGAGCCTTGAATCTTAAGATATACTCACTAACTGGCTCTGAAGAATTTTGATGTAGTGCAACATGTTTCTCATATGTAACATGAGGGCCCTTGTTTATGATGTAATATACGATAAATGACTCCTCTAATTCATCATATGTGTGCAATGAACCAATGGGGAGTAGATGAAAGAACCAATTATGTGCTTCCCCCACTAATGTTTACTAGAATAGCTTGAGTAGAATCAATGGGCTCGTATGAGATGGCAAAGCCTTTTGAAAGACCTGAATGTGTACAAATATATCTCCAGTTCCATCAAAATGAGGTAATGATGGTATCTAGAAATGATTAGGTAATGAAGCTTTTATGAATGTCTTCAGAACATGGTTACCATCTAAATCATTGGCATCCATCCAAGACTTGTAAGCTTTATTTTCCAAGGTAAGGAGATGTACTTGGTGTTTTAATTCACCAAGTGCACACATAAAAGAGATGATCTCCTAGGATGTTACATTAGTATCTTGAAGTGGTTCATTTAATCATTGAATTTGATTGTTAATTTTAACCATAGGAATGTTACATTTAGCAATTAGATCATAAAGAGAGGGTGTGCTCACTTGAACCTTGGGAGTAATGGTAACTTAGACCTTATTGGAGGGATGTGGGCTACCATCCTCTTTAGGTGAAGAGTGATAAATGGGTTCTATTGTAGTGAGGGGTAGCTTGGGAGATTCATTGGTATCTTTATGTTTTAGTGAATCACATTCTAAGTGAGTAGAAGATGTGTTATTAGCATTAACATGTGCATTATTTAAAATAGAATCATTCATAAAAGTATAAACAACATTTGGAAGTGTATTATGTTTGAGAGGAGTGAGAGAAGAGTTAGAAACATGAGATGCATATTCTTCTTCACTATGTGCATAATTATCATCATCATTATCATATATGTAATATTATTCATAATCACTCTCATTTTCATATTCATTGACATGCTCACTATCATATTAACTATCACTTCCATCATCTCTAGGGAGAGGTGTAATAGAAGAATTTAATTCTTTTTGAAAATGCAATAAATTATCGTTTGAAATTGGAATATCATGTGCATCTATGTTATCCATGGATGAAAGGCATGCATTATTTTGATGGAACATTTTTTGGATAAAGCAGAGTTGAGAGAGAGAGAGAGAGAGAGAGAGAGAGAGAGAGAGAGAGAGAGAGAGAGAGAGAGAGAGAGAGATTAGGTTCACATGGAAGCATATTATCACCCATAAGAGGTTCACTTGGAAGTGCATGACTAATTTGTTCATTTGGTGCATTGTGCATAAGAGAATGAGGTGAGAAGTATCTTTCCCATTTATCAAAATTATTTTCTTTAGAAGGAATAAAAGAAATGGGTTTTAGAGAAAAAGATTCATCTATTTATGCTTCACCATCATCATTACATATATCATCATATTCTTCATTAAAATAATAGTCCTTATCTTCACTGTAAATGAAATCATTTTCTACATTTGTAGCTAATGTGCAATTTTGCAAATTTTTCCAATCATTGTCATAATTATAAGAAAATTTTAGAAATTCGTCTATGGGAGGAGAAGGAGGAATTGCCTTTGTGGCCATTTTATTTCTTTCACCAAAGAGAATTTTAAAAAGTACTATGAAGCAAATACATGCACAAAGAACTACTATCATTGAAATTTTGAAATTACTTTTGATAATCCAAATAATCTATCAAAAATTCAAATTATTTTTCTAAAAATTATAATGGAGGAAAACTTGAGGTTTGAGGACCTAGTTTGTAAATCTAGGGTTTTAAAATTTTGGAAAATTATGCAATAACTTTAAATTATAAAAATAATTTTGAATAGGAATAATGCACAAAAAATTATACAAAAATTAGAATTTGGAAATTAATTTTTTTCACAAGAAAACTACTAATTTTGAAAATTTGAAATTATTTTTGACAAAGTAGTCAATTTGCAAAAAATCCAAAATAGTTTTCTAAAATTTACAAGGAAGGCTTGAGGTTTAAGGACCTAGTTTTGAAATCTAAGGTTTTAGCTAGTGTTTTAGAATTTTTTAAAATTATGCAATAATTTTAAATTATAAAAATAAATTTAGATAGGAATAATGCACAAAAATTCATACAAAAATCAAAATTTTGAGATTAAATTTTTGCACAAAAATATGAAGGAAAAACCCTAAGTGTAGATAGGGTTTTAGGTTTGTTCAAAGTAAGTCGGGTTCACCAAAATGTTTTATTATTTTTGGGAATCTAGTGTTTAGATCCTAAATAATAAGGGTCTAGAATAATAGGAAAAATCTAATTTAATAGGGAAAAATATAGATTTTAAATAGGTAATTTTACAAGAGAAAGAATAATAAACTTATCTTAAATTGGGCTGAAATGAATGATTCCAAAGCTGGTAATTGAAAAGCAAGATTGAGACACTGCCAGGAATCTAAACCTAGATTTCATTTTTTGATTGGACAAGAGTGTTGGAATAACCTAGTGTTCGGTGCTATAGCCCCTCCCTGGCCTTACTTTTCTTAGGATCTAAGCTTTCTAGGTTTTGTTTGCTAGGTCAGTGTGAGCCTGTATACCAAATTTCAAGGGCTAAATGTTAATAGAGATCGTTGTAGGTCTATTTTAGTCTTCAATACCTATATCCATCTACACACATGAAAAAAATGAATACATCAAAATCAAAAGAGGGAAAAACTAGGTTAGGGGAAGAATGATCACATGATCTAGAACCCATACTATCCTGACCACTGCCTGCATTAACCTTCAAGCTAGGATCTTAGATCAAATGTAGTTCTCCCTAGGGAACATGCATAATAAATGTGCATGATAGATGCAATAATGACTTTCATCTAGGCCCTTTATTGATGAATAATGCAAGTCTATGTGTGATGTAGAGAAGCTAAGCTATACTATTGATTGATTTTTATTATGTCTAATGTGCCAAAGTAGCAAGTGATAGATATAAATGCCTTATGTAGTCCTTTATATAGGAGACTAATTATTTCAAATTTGGGAATTTTATTTACATTTAGTCAACATTGAAAAACTTAGGAACAAAGCAAAGAAAAGGGGTAAGAATCATCTTGCAGAAGAAATTAACCATTAGAGCTCAATTTGACTTTGGACAAGAGCGCTAGATACTAGACACCCTAGGTTCCAATCCTATAGTCCAATCTCAGTGCTCCTATCATATAGGCTGGGGACTAGGGGGATAGAAGAAGCATGGAAAACATGACCTAGCTAAGGTAGAATGATCATTTGAAAGGCTAGAGGTGATTGAGAATGGGTAAAAATATGACTCAAGCTTAGAACAAGACCCAAACAGATAAAATGAAAGACATGGATAAATGTGTAAAAAGCTCATATTCTTTAGTCAGAGTCTCATGTGAAAGGACTATGAAAAGACATGATATGTGTAATTGCTTGACCAATTTAGGGTGTATATAATAATAAGATTAATGTATATTCTAGTTATGGTTACATAGTCTAGATTTAAAATAAGTTTTCTATGCTTAGTTGCATCTGTAAATTTTATAGTATCATTTGATGTCAACTTTAAATTTTATTCCATGGACATATTGATTGGTTTATAGTCTATCATTCCAAAATTTTCAATATTTCACTAGTGTAGTTTTGTGGTGTGATGAAAATGTATTTAGATTTTTAAATTACTTCAATGCCCAAATTGTAATGCATATACCTTAAATATGTTATTTCAAAACCTTTCATCAATTCTACTTTGATTTTTGTAGTGTACATTTCATTATTTATTATAATGAGTAGATAATCCACATATGACTAGAAATACAATTGTTTTGATAAAAAAAAGGTTGCAACTTCAAATTTTAAACCCTTGAAATTCATTATCAAGAGGTGTTCCATGATATTTTCATACCATGATCCTAGGGATTGTTTCAATCTATACAATGATCTTACCAACCTGCACACTTTATACTCTTGGCCGTTAATTATAAAACCTTTTACCTAATTAATATAGACTTTTTATTTGACATCACTATTTATATATTAGTTTTCACATCCATATGGTGAAATATATAGCTATTTTGTGTTACTGAAGCCCAAAAATTATGAATAGAAGTCCATTTCGCTATTGGTGAAAATGTTTCATTATAGTCTATTCATTATTTTTTATCAAATCACTTTGTGACAAGCCTTGATTTGTGTTTGCCAAGTGAGCCATCTACTTTTTATTTTTTTGAAAGACCCACTTGAAACCAATGGGGTTACAACCAATTGGATGATCAACTAACTCTTAAGTTCCTTTCTTAACTAAAGCATCATATTCAAATTTTATTATTTCACCACACATCAAACTTTTCAACTTGATTGAAGGAAGTAGGATTTGATACGAATGTTAGGCCTGATAAATGGAATATAAAAATAATATACGTTTAATTCAAAATAAAATTTCATTCAATTGATAAAAAGAGAATAAATAAGATAAATATATAAGCATGGAGTGGTTGTTCAATTCATTTTCTAAGATGATTGTTCATATGCTGCTAATACACAAAAGTATTTTCACCTAAGATTATTATATTATTATGTATAATAATATTACATTAAATACAATGTTATTTCATATTTCCATTTTGACCTTTGAAATGAATCTATTTCATGTTTATCCAATATACAAGCTTCACACTTTTTAATATTTACAAGTAGGGTAGGCAAACCTGTAAAACCATTCTTTTACATTGTGTGAATACTCTCAAAATTGGCATGCCCAAATATTTTATGAAAAAATCCTTTTTGACATTCCATCTTTGACTAGATGAGAAAATTATCTTGAAATTGATGATACACCTCTGAGTTTCAAAACATTTCCTTCCTCAAATCCAGTCAAGATAATTGCATTTTCACAATTTATTTTGATTGTGACTTCATTGTTCGAAAAATGAGTGGCCTTGTTTTCAAATGAACATCAAGGAAAACAAGTTTTTTTTTTTTTTTTTTTCCAAACTATGAAGGTAGATGACATTTTGGAGAGATCAATTTTTAATCCATGTTGACTTGAGTCATTTTTTCCTTTTCCTACAAGTTACAAACTTATTTTATTTGCCAAATACATTGGACCACATATTTATTCATTAAAATCCTCAAACAATTACATTCATAAATTCATATGATGTGTGAAACTAGTATCTAGGAACCAAACATTAACCCATTTTGAATTAATAGAGGCATCATTGACTCAATCTAAATTATAAAACACATATTCACTTGTAAATTGAACTGAGTCTGATTTTGAGATTTTTTTGTTTTCCTTTTATTATTTTTGTTTGCAATAGGCCTCAATTTATCCCATGATGTTTTGCATTCATGAGCCTCATGAATCTAATTTTAGCCATGACATTTACAAAAAAAAATATATATCATTTTATTTTTCTTGATGCTGACCAATATTTTTATTAGTTTTGCCTCTTCATCCCTTATTTTTTACTTTGCCTTCATTTTGGAAGACAAGACCTTATTTCAAGAAGAATCCTTATAATAATTTCCCTTTTGATGAGCATATAAAATTCTTTCACATGTGATGATATTAATTTCTTCTAAAACATTTTTCTCTATCAACCATATTTGCAATCAATTTATCAAAAGTGTGAGTCTTCAAATGATTGCTTGATTTCAAAGACTATAAATAGGTTGAATACATTGGAAGAAGATATTTTATGAATGTAATCATATATATCTCAATTTTTAAACTAGTGGTGTCAACATCATGCTTCAAATCTCTAAGGCTAGACTCATCACATCATCATTTTTTAATTCAAGGTTGAACAATCTGAATTGTAAAAATATGAACTCTATTTTTTAAAGGGAATCATACAAGTTTTTCGACTTTCATTATGTTTTCTATGGAGTGTTGCACCCATGTATATGAAAAAAACTTCTCTATTAATTAAGGTTTGTATCAAGACCAATGCTTTTGAATTTTTATGATTTTATGATTGTGATTTATTTTCTTCTTTTAGTTTTGCATTCTCATTACAAATGTTGAACCAAAAATCATTAATTATGAGTTTTCTCCACTTTTCTAGACCATTATAAATAGGTGTCCTTCCTGATTAGTGTTGTGCCAAAAATTATTTTTATTAAATGTATTTTTTATATGAAGGGAGATGGATTGATTTTTTATCTCTCTAAAATATTTACTTTTACATACATGACTAGATTGATATACCAAACCTTTTGATTTTTCACCCATCCTATATGCTTGATGATACATGGAAGAAGCTTATCCATTACATATACATGGTGGTACCTGAAATAGATGTTAAAACACATGAGAACATAATGATATGTGGAACTTAGGTAGTATATTAAAAATATTTGTTCTATCTGACACTTGCTTAGTAATAAGTCTTTATACATGGGTCTAACTTCCCTATATAATTTTAATTCCTTTCTTTCAGGGTTTACGTCTAATGATAGAGATGAATAAATAATAGATGAAAATAAAAAATGAAATTTATTCTTATTTATCCTTGATTATTTATAAGGATGATGCCACAAATATCATTGTTGCAGCTATATTAAACCATAGACAAAGTAGTTAAAATGTGATGACTATTAGAGTAGGTTATTTACTTTAGCTTATATTCACCTTAGCTTATATTCACCTACGCATTTAATTAGTCCCACCCACTTATGTGGATATTTTATTTATCTCATTTTAGATATTTTGAGATATTATATATTTATTGCTTAGATATTATGGACATAATTTATAGTTGTTGCTATCCTTTAAATATAGTTATATTTTAGTCTTAGGTTTGATCTCTAGCTTCATCTCTTGGTTATTATGGACATAATTTCTATTTGTTGCTATCCTTTAAATATAGTTATATTTTAATCTTAAGTTTGATCTCTAGCTTCATCTCTTGGTTATAATTGATCACTTAGCTTGATATCTTAGTTAGAATGGATCTTTCTTATATATATATGCAAGGCTCATTCATTGTATTTGATATAGTTTTGGAGATCTATAATATTTACCATTATATGAAATATTTTTATATAATAGATTGAGATATTAATTGAGAAATGTATCAATGGATTTTATTGTGGTAATGGTTTGTATATTTAACCATTGAGTGAGAGTTTTCTAAACTCTTTCATAATATCAAAGTGGTCTCTAACAACCATTATTTAGTTCCTTATTTTCTCCTTGCACAATATCTATTATTCTTTTTTCTTACTAAGTATGTTCTTCTCTAACATCCTCTTTGAATGGTCCTAAGAATTAAAAAGGTGTGAACAAAATTTGTGTTTTTAGGGTTGACTTTCTCTTTTTGTGTTTTTTATTGCATGTAAATTTTAGATGTTGTAAGAGTAAATTAAATTTCACCTTAATACATCCATATTATCTAATAAAGGCATAATCACCTCCAATTTCATCCTAGTTGGATGTCAAACACAAGATCTGTAAGTTTTTTACAAAATTATTTTTTGATTAAAAATTATTGTTCTTTCTCCAATTATGAGAAAATTATAAATGATTACTTATAAAATTTTATGGGTTTTGTGTGCCTTATTTTCTAATTTCTAAAAAAATTTGAAACTTTTAATTTAATTAATAATTTCAAAAGCTATCATATTTTTATTGAGTAGTACTATTCTAAAAAAACACATATCTTATTTCTCTAATCGTGAGAAAATTGTAAATGATTGTTTCAAAAAATTTCTAAGTTTTGTGTGTCTTATTTTTATATTTTCATAACATTTTAAAATTTTGAATTTAATTATGAATTACAAAATTTATTATAGTTTTAATGACTCTAGTACTATTCACTAAAAATAATATTTGTGAGGATTTTTTTTAAATATTTTTTATAAAATAATATCTTTGGATGATTTTTTTATTAAAAAAAAAAAACTGTATATAAGAGACATAAAGAGATATTGTATTTCTTTATTGATTGGCCATGTACTTTTTTTCAATTTCATTTGTTGAAGACTAGAGTGTGAGGCTTGGTTTGACAAGTGGTTAAACCCCCTCACAAGAAAACAAACTTTCTCCTTCATTGATTTCACCTTCTTGATTGCACTCTATTATGGATGTATTATCAGTTGAATCTAACATCCCATTTTGTATGTGCTTTGTATTTTTTGAAGACAATAGAGTGAGGTTTGATCTAATATGTGGTTATATCCCCTCATAAAAATACTTTATTACACTTATGTTCATTTATTTGTACACTTATAGATACATTTTTTATAGAGCCCAATGTCTTGCATTGTTTGAGTATGTGTTTTTTTATGTCACTTGTGTTTTTAACCCACACTACTCTCTTGTTTTTGGAGTAACTCTCATAATTTGTGATGAATTCTTCTATAGGTTAACAATCTCCTTATTTTGAATTATTCTAGTGTATATAGTGTCTTCATTATTTTCATTTGGTATTTTTTGGGATATATTATAATCACACTAAATTATAAAGTGCCATGAAGGGTTTGCTTTTACAGCCTAATTTACCTTCATGCATGTATACCTTAGTTTGTGCACATTTTACTATTTGATTTATTAGTCTTTGCCATCACTATTAGGATCATTTTTTATAGCCATCCTTTATATATGGGTATATTATCCAAGTAATTTGTTTTCTAGAATCCGTATGAAGATTGTTATGTCTCAATGGCATTCTTGTTAAATTTTTATGTAGTGGCACCAATGTGGCATACCCACTCATCTTTTTGCTCATTTTTAACCATTTTTATTCCAATTATTTAGAGCCTTTCATTATCATAATCTCTTAATTCAGTATTGAGGGAAGGTGTTCATACAATGCTTCTTTAGGTTCATCATTTTACCCAGTATTCTAGCGTGTAGTGTTCATGTTTAGTGATCTTCATATTCAACAACATTCCTACTTCAACTTGATGGTTACAATGACTCAACATTCATGTATTTTGATAAGATGGATTGGTGTCCATAGGGACACCTATCTTTACACCACATCTTTTTTCAAGCCTTGTTGTCGATTCCAATTTCCTCTCTTTTTGGGGAGGAATTTTATTTTCCTATGGGGTTTCTCCCTTTTTATACTTTTTGAGAGATTACTTCATGGATATATTGTATATGAGTACCTGATCAGGTCTAGTTGTCAGAATTCATGTTATGGATATGTAGTGCTATTTTTTGGCCCCTAACTTCACTTAAAGGGGAGTGTTAGAGTTGGTTATTTACCTTAACTCATGTTCACTTAGGTATTTAGTTATTCCCACCCATTTATGTGTGAATATTTCATTTATCTTATTAGGTTATTTACCTTAACTCATGTTCACTTAGGTATTTATTTATTCCTACCCACTTATGTGTGAATATTTCATTTTTCTTATTTTCAATATTATGATATATTATATATTTATCTCTTAGATATTATGAGGATAATTTTTAGTTATTCCTATCCTTTAAAGATAGTTATTTGTTAGTCTTAGGTTTGATCTCTAGCTTGATCTCTTAGTTATGATTGATCAGTTAGTTTGATCTCTTAGTTAAGATTGATCTTCCTTGCATATATATACAAGACCCATTCATTATATTTGATATAACTTTATAGATACAGAAGATTTAACATTGTATGATCTATTTTTATATAATAGATTGGTATATTGTTTGAACAATGCATCAATGGTTTTTACTATGGTAATGGTTTGTAGATATTACTCGTAAATGTGAACCATAGGCATCATTAATACCGAATTATAATTTTTTATAATTTGTTTGATTAGAATAATATCAAAAAAATTCATTGATTTGAAATGGTTTGCACAATAAAGATATTTATTGATTGTTTTTAAATAAGTCAAAAATTTAAAACCCCTTTAATAGGAAAATCCACACATATTAATACAGACACACACACATACATACATATGTGCATGCTTTTATTCTCCAAATTAAAATTATAAATAAATTGCAAAAAAAATAATTGAAATTTATATTGTGTGTGATTGGAGGAGGAAGGCAATGTCATTGGTGAGTAGATGGAGAATAAATAAAAAATTAAGCCTTGAAGTTGAAACCTTAATGCCTCATTTAGTTGCCTTCAATGCCTTATTTATATAGAGCACACATCAGTTTCAAGCTACAAAAAGTTTCTTTAGGCCATAGGAAGGTGAAACATCCACACTTCAATAGAATTTTATGAGAATAGAGAGCACGTGTCTAAATTCTAGTGTTTATACAATGAGAAATGCACAGTTCCTGTCAAAATACTAAACTTATGATACCTTAAAATAATAAAAATGTATATTTATCACCAAATTCTTGATCAAATGATTTAACACAGTAGTATTTTATGGAAATTGTAGATTACATAGGCACCCATGAGAATGGTGCATATGGTGCAATTCCAATTGAAATGCCAATGGAAGAAAACATAATTCTTCTTTGAACAGATTCAAATTTCAATAAATTTAAAATGCCACCTTTGAATTATTATATTATTATTTACAATAATATTACATAAATTACTAAAGGCTCATCTAATTTCCTTCATCAATCTCATTTTAAAAATTGAACCTTCAACCATTTTAAAGATGTTTATTGCATATATCCACAAAATTTAAGAGTAAGTGATACAGTTATAAGAATTAGATTTATCCTCAAAAAAATTATTTGAAAGTAGTTTCTCTAAAAATAAACATAGGTATACACAAGAGGTTGAACAATTTTATCAATGTATATAAATACATTGAGTGTAGTTTGGAGGAAATAAAGTTATAATGTTTTTTATAATCTGATGAAGCATATATAATTTAGTGTCACCATGGAAAATAGACATGAAGTTATCTAAGATTGCCTAAATGATAAGAAAATGAGAATGAATCATCTACCACCATGCTCTCACTCCCACCCCACTACCCTTCCCCCTCCCTCCCCCCCAACAAGGAAAATATCATGTTGGCCACATATCTGTACTAAAAAATAAAGTGATTTTTAGTGAATATTAGGTTGTTCATGATCCTGTAATCATCAATTCTAAACCTAATACACTAATTTATTAATCTAGATAAAAAGCTATTAATCATGATATTTTCTTAGGTTTCAGTCTAGCATGGAAGACTTGGTAACATAATTTGTATTCTTATAAACAAATTTGGAGCCTTAGATTGTGGACACATGGAATCATGTGTTTGATTCTCATATAAGAAGTATAACTTGTGTCAATGGGTTAATAATAAAATTTGATCAAAAATATTAGAATTAGAATTAGAATTAAAAAATATCTAAGAAAATAACAATGTCATCCAAAGATACAAAATCACCTTGAAAATATCCCAACATAAGACACATTTAGGTTATGAATAAATGAACAAGATATTTTATTTCAATGATTAATTTAGATTATGAGATACTTGTTAATGTAAGTTTGTAGACATGATTCAATGGTTGATGGGATAAACCCTCTCACTTTAGAGTCACAAAGTGTAATCCATTTTACAAGTTATAGGTCTATGGTATTATGAAGAATCAAGTGATGGGATAGCATGGTTAAAGTAATGTGACTGTTACCTATCCAATAAATAATTTTATGTGATTTTTGGTAAAAAAATTAAATAAGAGTAAAGCGTAGGGAAGAAAAGAGAGTCACAATATTTGCACTAACATATTATCTACTATAGTGAACACTTTTTTAAAATTTACTACAAGTTAGCCAATGCTTAACATCTAGCATTCACTTAGATTTTAAAAAATAAGGCTAGGAGTCTAAGGATTAATTAGATGTGAATAATTTATGATAGAATAATTTGATATAAAAATTAACTATAGTGAATTTAAAAAAAAAAACAATTCATCCACAATAATTGAGATTAAAATTAGAGGTAGATATAGAAATGGTTAAATTAGTTAATCACTCAATCCAACCAATTCAAAATAAATAGATAAACCTCATGTAGTGATCACTTTAATCCAAAACACCTACTACATAAGTATGAAATTGAGAAATAAAGAACATAATCATAATCATATAAAATCCACAAAGACTTTTGAAGCATGTTAGGATTCCAAAACTCTTCCTCTTCTATAAAAGGTCTTGTAAATGTATTTACAACAAATAAATAGGTCACCACCACATCCATAAAATAAGTTGTCATGAAAAAATTAAAAATATATATCTCTAAAACTAATGCTAAGACTACTTTCATGCTTTAAAAAAATAGGTTT
This sequence comes from Torreya grandis, assembly GCA_037957365.1. Classification (NCBI taxonomy): domain Eukaryota; kingdom Viridiplantae; phylum Streptophyta; class Pinopsida; order Cupressales; family Taxaceae; genus Torreya; species Torreya grandis. Next base: position 217,575 of record JARHVA010000319.1, on the reverse strand, counting down.
AAAAATAACTTTGATTTCTTAAAGTCCATGTAGACTTATCACTTTCTAATGATCCTCAACTAGCCATTTGTTTCCCCTTGAAGGATTGTATGCATATCTAATAATCCTCATCAATCCAGGAGAAATTTATAATTAGTTTTCTAAATAAAAGTTTAGATTTAGTGATTAACAATGCATGGTGATGTAAGGGTTTTCCAAGATAGACATAATTGTAATGGCTAAATCCATCTTTTTTGATGTATATATGAAAAGTTCAATGACTTTATGACTAAATACCCTATTATCTTGGGTCACTTTTCATCCAAATGAAGCCAAGAATTCATTTAGAAAACCCACAAACTCTATGGGAGATACCAAATTATCATTCGTTATGAACAATTATGACATGTTGGCTCCCCTAAAGATATCAAGAATACCCTTTTTATAATTATTCACTGGTGACATTGCACCTTTAATTTTAATGAGTCATCTTCTAAATAACTCCTAATGTTGATCATGAAGCTCTGACATAAATTAATACTAGACATTTTTGCTTTCTTAAGATTAAAGATCACACCCTATTTGACCACATGTGTAATCACATCCACTATCTTCTCCATTCTATCAATATCTCCCAAGTAGTTCTAAATATTGTGAAACTAAATATCATTCTTTATTCTCAAATTTATCATGTGAAACTAAAGAGTGATTTTAGTGCATTCTAAAATTTATTCACTTTATTCTTAGGGACCTTTACCCTAATCTCATGTTCTGATATTTAGAATTTATTATTTATTCTCTTGACTACTTTCTATATGATATGATTTGTGGAACTCACTACTAATTTAGGGCTCTCCTTGAATTATTTTTCATTGCTAGAATAATAAATATTCCAAGCCACACTTTTACTCTATGTCTTCCTCTTCTTGGTGAAAAAGAATAATTCATTCTCTCTTTCATAACGACTAAGAGCACCATCCTAAGTGAATTTCTCATTGTTGTCCTTTTTTATTTTCTTTTATCCTTATCAAAATTCAATAGGATATTAGGTACATATTAAATCATCATTTCTCACCTTTGGGTTTTCACCAAATCCATACTTTGGATCCATCCATCCTAAGAATATTCCCCCCTATCTCATTGTATAAATGTGGGTGTTGTGGGAGATGTATAAGAAGATTGACCTATGAATGGATTGGGAGTGATCACAAGGGAAATTATGGTTAATGGTGATTAAATGATAGAGGTAGTGGAAATATGTGATGTGGTGGGAGTGGATATGATAATGAAGGATGCTTGAGTATACATAGGGACCTCCAATGGTTGTGAGATGATAAAAGTAATAGGTCATTTGGGACACAATTTTTTGGGGGCCATGACAAGTTTTACAAGATTAGGAGTAGTTATTAAAAAACCTTTCCAAGAGGTATTATGGGAACATGAGAAGGAATGGTACAATATTTGGGAACTTATGGTTGTGTCACTATAAATTTTGTTTAATTTTGACTCAAGGTCTAGTATTAGAAGTTTTTGAGACAAATGGTGGAGGTATGGTCATAGTGGCACTAAAAAAATTAAAAGTTTACTAAGATACTAATAAGAACCATGGAAACTTACTGAATTGGAGTAGATATAACAATGGCCTCTGATTTATGTGTAATTCATTTATATTTTTCTCCCATAATTTAAGAAATAGGATATGTTGATGATGGAAATTGTTCTATCAATGAATCAACCCTTTCACCTATCATCAAGGTCAAGTTGGAATCATACTAGTCTAATTGTGGGGGTTCTAAAGGCTCATTTAAGATCCTGAAGATGTGAAGGGGTTTTATTATAATTTTTGGGAAAATAATCAATAAGTTATTTCATTATCACAATCAAAAATCTATTATAGAAATAAGAATCAGTTAAAATAGAAATTTGTAATCTATTCTATCTGATAGAGAAAACTTATTAATTATACAATCTCTTGAAAAATATAAATTTGATTCTAACATATATATGTATTCAAATGAATTCTAATCTTAAATATTTTACAATGGTTTATAGATCAATCAAATAGAGAAAAAGGACACAAGAAAGAAAAACTATGCTATGTACCTAGGGATATGATATATTGATGTATATGGGTTGATGGAGATGCTGACATGTGGCACACATCCCCTTAGTTAGTTATATGGGTACCCCAATGTAGGCTGACCATTACCCAATGTACTACTTCCACAAGTTACTCTATTATCCTAATATATTGTACCCATATAACTAACTAAGGGGATGTGTGCCACATGTCGGCATCTCCATCAACCCATATACATCAATAAATCATATCCCTAGGTACATAACAAATTATAAGCAAAAACTAACAACTAAAAGGAAGGAACAAATCTAAAGATAAAAGAAATAAAACTAAAATAGAAAAGAAACTAAAACTAAGAACGAAGGAAACTAATTAAAAAAAATCTAAGAAAAGGAAAATTTAATAATAGAAACAAAAATAAAATAAAAATAAATTAATATTTAAAGCCTTTTAGAATCTAAACTATTCTAATGACAAATAATTAGGATAATACTAAAACTAAATAGTTAACTAAAGGAAAGACCTGCAATTAAGATAAAACAAAGAAACTTAAAATAATAACAGTATACTTGAACAATGAAAATTAAAACAAAACTAAAAATAATTAAAAATTAATTTTAACTAAAAGTGAAAGTAAACTATAAACTTGACAAGGAAAAAGATAGATAACAATCAAATAACAATGTAAAAACTAGGACAGATCTAAATTAAAGAGTCTATCTAAACAAATTTTACTAGTCTATAAAGTAACCAAAGTCCTTAAAAAAATAACTTAAACTATTTAAAACAAGACAATAAATTAAAATTTATATAATAAGAGAAAATATCTAAAAGAAAATTGAAAGTCTATTATATTAGAAATAGAGTTAATTATTTACAAAAGAGTTACGAGTCTCAAAATGAGAATCATCTTATCCTAACAAACAAATTTTAATGAGAAATTCAATAATCCTTCATTACAAAACTTAAAAGGATGACTTAATAACTGAATAGATCAATGAAGTGTCGTAGAAAGGTAAAATAATCATCATTTTCAAGTTGAATATTTGAATTCTGCACATATGACTATAAATAATAGTTCATCAAAAGATATTAGACTTATCAAAATTCAGATAATTAGTAATAGATGACTAATATAACTAGATATACCTGTGTTGCATAAGTGACTACTCAACTATCAGATAAAATACCATTGAGTCTATTTAAAAAAGTTGTACTATCTTAGAGAAATCTCATAGAAGAAGAGATAAGTGATTAACTTCAAAAAAATACTTAAGTACTTAATACCTATTGTGCTTCTCCCTTCAAATGAATGCTTGATCTTCTTTAATATCCTGAACTTCAGTTAGGAAATAAGTTATAACTAACTTTAGTTAGTTATTGGTCAATTTTAACTAATTGACTTTTAACAAAGTCAATTAATTAACTAAATAATAAGGATAAATTAGTTAAGACCTTGAAGTCTTAATTTGATTAAGATATTTAATAGAATAGATTGGGTATTGACCTTAATGGGTGGGGACCCATACTAATTAATAATATAGTAGAATACATAACAATAAGAAAATAATAAATAAAAAAATGATAAATTCCACTTATGTTCAAACCATAACACATTTAAAATAAACTTTAGCATATATAACTATACCAAAATTATTGTTTAAACCAAATCTCTCAAAAATTATCCAATCAGAAGTATCATACTGAAATGTCAAATTTGTATGAAAAAGTTTAATACTAAATAGAAACTATCCTTTAGATGACCAGTAATCATCTGAGTCAGATAAAATTTCAATTACTAATTTGTCTTACTGATTAAGACAAACATTACATTCCATTTCAGTAGTAGGGAAAGGTAGTAATCTAGTCCTTGTGTTAGATGTGTCATCATCAACTTCCAACTTAACCCTCTTGATCTTCCTGAGTTCAATGCATGCTTCAAGTTTAGTTCTTTCCATGGTATAATTATTTTTAGCAACATGTTCCATAAAATATATGGTTTTTCTTTTGTTAATGTATCCTTGGCCTCCCAATTTGAACCTCTCAGGCCTAAAAATAGGCTCACTATGTGCTCTCGACAAGATTAACTTTCTATATTTTCCACCAAGGTTTGTAATAGATGGAGTAGGTGTGTCTGAAAGAGTGACCACTTTCCTAAGGTCCTTGACATGAGTTATTTCTATTTTAATTTGATTATTGGTCTAATCATTGGGAAACTGATTAGTTAGAAGTGGTTCATCAACTGGTTCTCCTCTAAAAATAGGGGGTTACAGTTGTAAGTAAGGATCATTCTTAGGATGATGCTCAAGAAAATGAGAAGAATTACTTTGGGATTGAGAATGGGCTTCAAAAAATTTATCTCAAAAACCCCTATGACCTCTATAGCCTCTATAACCACCATAGCCTCTTTGGATACAAAAGGTATTCAAAAAATTCCAAATATTAGGGTCAGATGCATCAAAGTGAACATACCTTCTTGTGCCCCTAGGAAATCTAGGCCCAAAACATCTAGCACAAAACCCAATCCTATTAGAACCTCTACTATGCATTGACTAATTACCACTTCTATTAGAATTTTGTCCCCATCCTCCATCATTACTATTTTAAATTGGTTGGTCTGACCTAGACATGATAAGAGAAGTAAAATCTGAGAAAAATGTCAATCATTTAAAATCTTAAGAACATGATTCATTAATAGCATGAATCCAAAAATAAACTGCATCACTATACTCATTTAAATCATAACAATATATTTTCATGATTCAAACATAAGAAAATCTAATTCCAATTTCAAAGATTTCAACCATTCGAGCACCTATGCATACTTATCCATGAATAACTGTCATAGAATTTGTAACTGATATAAATTATCCAATATGGAGGAATGTGTTTTATACTTTTAACCACTATTTGTTTCTAAAACTTTAGATAATTCATCAAACATATTCTGCATATTTTAAGAAAAATATATATTTTGCCATTTTCAACTTATCACAACCCATTTACCATTTCACAATATACTATAATTCAAATATATTTAAAAACATTTTCATCTCGAAACACCATAAAATGATAAATTTAGACTCGTCAAAACCTACAAATTAATTCATTATAATCATCTACATAGACCCGAAAACTATTATAATTTATGCAAACTGTTAACACCTCAAACTGAACCATCATCATATATACTTTTAAAAATAACTATATATAAATATATTCCTATTTCATCTCAAAAAACCAAGTTCACAACCATTTTGGAATAAACCCTCGCAAACTCAATCATATGATAAATTGAGAATAAAACCCAAATATGAAAACAAATAATGAAATAATAAGCCATTATGAACCACTACAACTATATCTCATACTAAAATCATAAACTACCATTCAACTCAAAACCTAGGACAAAATAGCTATAAACTGAGAAACATTTTCACATAAAATCTAGATATGAATCTTAATCCAAATTTTGAGCATGATAACTCCATCTTTTAAAAACAAGTCTAGTATAAAAAAGCTTAAACCCTCAAAACATAGCTGAAATTTTTGTTGAAGCTACAACAAAAAATGAGTGCATATTAAATTTTTTAGATTCATGCACATGCAAGGACTATTCCAACTTAAAACTGAAAGTAATCACTTCCATAAAATGAATTTAAAATACCCATGATAGGAATGATAAAATTCAAAAAAAAAACTTATTCGAGTTTGAAGATAACCATTCCATGCAAATTCTTAGACTATCCAAAGATTTCCCATTCATGCAAACTTATCACTTCACAGATCAAAAATCAACCACATATTCACATAAAAGAATTTTTCAAATTCCTTCAGACTTCCAAAAATCCAACAAAGAAATCAAGATTCTAGACCAAATAAATATTTCTTTTGCTTTTACAAAACTCAATATTTCCATAGGAAAATGAAACACACATACCTAACTTTGAATCCAAATCTATTCTTCACAATTTGGACTCAAATTCCCTTTGCAACTCGAATTACATTGCACCAAAATATTGCTTCTACTCAAGGCTTGGAAAATAACACAATGAATGAAGAAAACAAAGATTTTATTTTCCACCCTTCAAGTCATAATTGTTTGATTGACGTGCTCTTTTTCCATTGGTTCATAATTACCAATTACGTATTTAGCGATCCCTTCAAATATTTTGATGACTTGCCAAACCTAGCAACATGTTAATCTTCTTACCAAATCCTTTGCCAAATTCCATGACTCGAGGTGATCAATTAGTAATCAATGTTAACATGCCACCAAATCCACCATAATCTCAAAGCATCAAGACATGCTTCTAAAGATTAATGCCTATGCCTAATCTACCAAGTTTCGATGGATCCAAGCCCATTAGATGCCAACTCAGAAACCAACCATGTTACATTAGAACCTTAAGATTTATTCATTTACCACGATCATCCATTAACTTAAGTCACCTAAAATAAAACCCTTTGAAACTATACATGCTCCTTCTATCAAGCATAAGTCACGATGAAACAAATTAGATCCTTAATACTATGTGTTAATCATCACGACCCTAGGAAATAAAGAATGTAATAAGAATAAATCCCTTTTAACATGCTTCAATAAATCTTAATCAAATGAAAGTAATAAAAATGATTCTAAAAATGATTATCATATTTTCCAAAGGACTACATGTCACTCACTTCTCATCAACCAATAAATTTGTAGACATAAGTGAAGATGTTACTCATGTGTTAATATCTGTGATCATCAACTTTGATCATTCTTTGAATCTTGAACAACTAACTTAGAATACCAATGAAATGACTATGCATTTGGAAAATTAACTAAGAAAAAAAGCTTGTAATCTTTACAAAGGAGTGCAACAAAATCATCCAATCCAGAAGAACATATCATACTTCAAATATCTCAATCATATCACCATCCTCTATTCTATTTCAAGAAACATATCAACTAAAAACAACATTATAAACCAATTGAGTTGATCAAATTCAAACTTTGAATACCAATTAAACTTTCATGAATTAACTGATACAAGAATGAAACAATCAACTAAGCACTATTGAGCCATTAAAGTCAAATTGTATCATCCATTTTATAGTTGAATTACAATACCATTTCAAATATATCATCAAATGACTAAGAACTGAGAAAAATAAGTTTACTGTAACTGTCAAATAAGTTCAATCTAATTCTATCTATAATCATATATGCATATATTATTCATTTATCCACCATGCCTTTTGAAACCACTGAAACATAAATAAAATCATCAACAAATCATTAAAATTTCATAATCAAATATGCACCTAAAAATATCAGCAATCAATAGCATCTCTAACATAGTTTTAGGCTTTATGATAGAGTCATCTCTATGACAGTAAGTATAAACCTAAAAATTTAAGAGTGTAGAAAATAGGCATAACATTAGTAACCTTGCTAGTAAATTTTGTAAAAAAAAATTGATTAGCAAAATATTTTCCTATAATATATAGCACATATTTTATCTTGAGAGTGTGATCCAGGAAAAACTAGCTAAGTGTGAACCCCTTAAATGATGAATTCAACAGGGATGGAGTGTTCGACTAGTGTGGCACAAAGAAAGGAAAAATAAATAATAAGGGAGTTTGGGTTGGATGTAGAAACCATTACAAATGCCTTAGGGACAAAATCTGAAGATGAAGTAACACTCCAATCAAATACAAATTAATTATATTATTTATTTATTATGAGTTTGAATTTGTAAGAATATTTTTAAAAATGAATGATACAAAATTCTGCACAGACTCTTATATCCTTCTTTCAAAATATGATCTTCTTCATCCCACAACCAAAAAAAAAAAAAATAGAAGAAGAAAAAGAAACAAACCAAAAGAAAAATAGAAAACAAAACAAAAAGAAAATAAATGAATAGTTAATCATGAAATAACTTTAGATGATGGCCATTAATTGAATAACATAGCCAATTTATTTCAAGATCTTTAAGATGAAAAATGTTATTACCAAGAGCTATAGCAATTTTATAAGATCCAAACCATAATGCATCTAATTTATGATGTTTTCTAGGATTTTCATGAGCTTTATCTCAATATAACACTAAATCACCAACCTTAAACTTTTTACTATACACCTTTTTATCAAAAAACTTCTTTAACTTCTGCTTATCCTTTTCTAATTTTTGTAGTGCAGCTGCTTTGGATTCATTGATTGCTATCAAATCATGTAACCTTTTTTTGATTAAATATGTATCTTTAGTTGTCTATTGTAAGGTAGTCTTTGCCGAAGAAATCTAAAGCTCTATAGGTAAAGTGGCTTCAAATCTATAAGCTAACATGAAAGGAGATTAAGTAGTTATTTTAACAATAGTTCTATTAGCCCATAAGGCTTCAAAAATCTTAATATGCCAATTCTTTTTATTGTCACAAACTAACTTTTTCATAATAGAAATCACATTTTAATTAGTAGACTCAGCTTGTCCATTTTCTCGTGGATAATATTTTGATAAATGACTGGAAATGATAGAATATTTTCCTAGAAATTCTAAAAATTCATTTGAAACAAACTGAGGTTAATTATTAGAAATAATCTCATGTGGAACTCTAAAATTTGATTTTTAAAAATGAAATTACTTCACCTATTAGTGAACTTTTAAGAGCTTTGACTTCAGGGCATTTGGTGAAATAATCTGTGGCTATCAAAATGTGTCTATGACTTGCAAATGAAGATGGAAGAATTTCTGAAATAAAGTCCATGCCCCATTTAGTAATTTTGTTTTTGGGAATGATCAGAATAAAAGGCATCATAGGTAATATATCTCTCCCAACAAAAAATTGACAAGACATACAAGAACGAACTATTTTATAAGCATCTTGAAACAAGGTGGGTCAATAATAACTAGCTCTTAAAATCTTATAAGCTATTATTTTTATAGCATAATATCCACCGTAACTTCCTTTATGACGACCCCTAAGAACTTTTTGAGTTTGATTATGGATAAGACATCTTAATAAAATACCATCATGATTATGATAAAATAAGTTCTCTAGTAAACAAAATTTTAATACTTTTAAATGTAAAGAACGTCTTTATTTATTATTTAAATTATTAAGATAAGATTGATTTTGAAAATAATAAATCAAAATCATAATACCAATCATTTTTAGTCAACAAATAGTCTCAATCATTCATTTCATGTCTAATCTTAAAATTCTTAACAAATTTAACAACTTTCATAGTTTTAAAGTATAGTTTCACATTTCACTTTTCATCAACTAAAAGAACTAAAACATTAATGTCTGATGTAACATTTTCAGCTAATTTTTTGGCTAATTCATTTCCGTTAATATTTTTTGATGTTTCAAATTCAAGGTCAAATTCTTGAATATGCAAAATCCACTTAGCAAGTTTTCCTTGAATAGCTAGCTATTTTAAAAGAATAAAATAGGTACATTAAGTCACACAAGAAACTTGTTTCCCATTAGTAAATATCAAAAATTAATTAAATAAAAAATAAGAGAGAAAACAAATTTTTTAATGAGAGGGTACCTAGTTTCTATATCTTTTAAGACTTGGCTCATGTATCCAATAGGATTTTCTTCATTATGTTCAATTCCTAAGTAATTACAACTTATATAGTCTTTTTTATAGCATTAACATAAAAAGATAAATGCTTTATTTAAATTAAGTTTGGCAAGGACAGGTGCACTTGTAATAGCATTCTTGATAGAATTAAAAAACTAAATCAACATTTTCATCCCAAACATAAATCTTATCTTTCTTTAACAATAGTTGTAATGTATTAGATTTATCAGTGAAATTAGAAATAATTTAAAAAAAAAAATTATTTTACCAAAGAAAGATCTTAAACTTGAATGATCTTTAGGAGGAGGTAATTCCTTTATTTCTTTAACACGTTCAAGATCAATAGAAATATCTTCTTTAGAAATTATATGTCCTAACAATTTTCCTTCTGTTACACAGAAAATAGATTTTTTAGGATTTAGAGAAATGCCAAACTTTCTACATCTTGTGAAAACTTCATAAAGATGATCTAAATGTTTATTTATTTTTTTGGAATGAACAGTGAGGTCATCTAAGTAAACTTGAATGAGTATGCCTATCAAAACATCAAAATCAATATGCATAACCCTTTGAAAAGTGGCTCCTACGTTTATTAAACCAAAAGACATCTGATTGTAAGCAAAAGTGCCTCTACATGTGGTGAAATTATTTTTATGCCTATCATCAGGATTTACAAATATTTGATTATAACCTGAAAAACTATCTAATAAAGCAATCATTTCAAATCTTGTAACTTATTTTAAAATCTAATATATGCTAGGTAGAGGAAAGTTATCTTTTACACTTGCTTTATTTAAATCTCTAAAATCAACATAAAGTCTAATATCACCATTCTTCTTTCTTACAAAACTAGATTAGCCACCCATTCAGAATATATTACAAGAAAAATGACACCAACATCAATCATTTTATCCAGCTCTTTGTTAATGGTGTCTTCTAATAAAAGGTTAATCCTTCATATTTTCTACCTCATAGGTTTGATACCTAGTTTAATTGAAATGTCATGTTTAATAATACCCATATCATAACCTCTAAGATCCTTGTAAGGCCATGTAAATACATCAATAAACTCTTTAAATAGTTTAATGAACTTAAATTTTTCATTTTTAGTTACATTGATCTTTAAATAGACATACTTAGGATCATCTTCAGTGCCTAAATTTATGGGATTGGCTTCACCTATTATCCTCCTTGACAACTCTTCAGCTCTAGTGATTTTTGGTTGGTCATTAGGTGAAAACATAGATTCTAAACTTACTAAACTAGTAGGCAATTTGTTGAAACTTAAATATATATAATCTCTATAATTATGTACATAATCATCATGATCAAATTAATTCCTTTTGAGAAATGAATCTATATGTTCATTACAGCTAAAAACTAGCCAATCATCCTTTAAATCAAAAATCTTGGGACATAAAAGTTCAATTAAAGAAAAATTAACAGTGGATTCAACTTCAGTCAGAGTAGGATTAGAAGCATAAACAATAAGTTTATCTATTATTATATTAAATTCTCTAAGAATATGGGTGATATTGAAGGCTTCAAAAGTCTCAATTAATTCCCAAAGTTTTTAACTGTAATGATGAAAATGGGTTTGATTAGTCTTATAGATTTTATGAATCTGTCTCACTATTAATTCTGAGTCTCCAAAAACTTCTAAATGTTTAACACTGAGTTCTATAGCTTTCTCGAATCCCAAACATAATGCTTCAAATTCTGATGTGTTATTAGTGTTTTCAAAGACAATTTGTAAGCATAATGAAATATCTTACCAATGGGAGATATGAGACAAATATCAACACCACTAACTTGTTGAGAAGAAGCTCCATCAAAGTAAAGAGACCATAAATTATTTATTTTAAATACTTCTTCATGATAATTTTCTAGTTCATCAAAATTCAAGAATTTATAAGTCCCAATACTCATTTCTATATAAGAAATACTAGATAAAGAAGGAGATTCAATCAGAGTACTAAAAAAATTCTCTCTTTTAATAAAAACAATCTCATTATTAACTAGAACTCAAGTCACATCTTTACCAACAAACATCATAGTAGCTTTTGACCAATCTCTTCTTAATAACAATGCATAATTACTAGGAATATTTAAGACCTGAATATTGGTCATACAATACGCTCATCCTATGCAATCTTAATAACTATGTCATGAAAATTACCACAACTTTTATTTTGTCTAGCATCAAAATCAGTAAGTTTTCTACTATCTGCTTCATAAGAAATACCCAATTGATCAACAATATATTTAGGCATGCTATTCTTTGAAGCACCAGTATCCAAAATACAATTATTAATTATTTTATTGCCAATCTTGACCATGACATAGAAAGGGGGAATATAATCAGTAGGGAGATCAAACTGTTGAGCATAGATATGTTTAAAATTATTTCCCTCTTATAAACTTACATCAGCTCTTGGATTTTTAATTGTCTCATTAATCTTATTTAATTATTCAAGAAGACTAGTAGCCTACACCAATGAAAATCCATCTTTGATGGTTGAAAAATCATCAATTATGTTGTAAGTCTTAGCATCTATTTTTCTAAAATTCTTAGATTTATAATTTTGATACCGTGTGTTATTATATCCAATTGCAAAAAGAATTTTTTGATCATTTTTATCATTATCATTCTGAGCTATTTTACCTAATCATCTGAATGAGGTTTATCATTTGTTGATCTATTATTGTGAGGAACTTCATAATACTTATTCCTAGTATTTATAACATGGATATTTTCTTTTTTTGAAGAATCATCAAGAGAATTTACATTATATGTTGATCTTTAGTTATCTTATCTTTTCCATGTAAAAGATATTTTTAAAACTTAATAATAGCTTGACATGTTTCAGGATTATGGTCAAGCTCACATACATTACAATAATAAGAAGTATTATCATCTTTTAAATTTTTATGTGAAGAAGAGGGCTTATCATTAAGCTGTCTCTTAACAATGACCAACTCGTTGTCTAAACTTTAAATTTCTTTTAATATTTCCACATTATTTGAATTCAAAATTGTGGTCATTCTATCTTTAAAACCTACAAGTTTCATTTTTTTCATAATCAATAAAAAATTTTATGGTTTGATCATATTCAATTGTATCTTTATCTTCTAATTCCATTTTGTATTTTAAGGGTAAAGCATTGTAAAAATAGAGTCTAGACAATTTTTTAGAAGGTCTAAGATCACTTAGAATTTTTTGACGTAACTTAATGAACCTAGAGACCAAATGATACATGGCTTCACCCAGATCTAATGAAATATTAGAAAGATCATTAATTAAATCAAAATATTCTTTGTCTTTACCAAAAGACAATTCTAACCATTCCTCTAGATCACTCCAACTATCAATTACTTTTGTAGGTAGACAAACAAACACTTGATAAGCCTTTCCTTCTAATGTTTGTGTAAAAAATCTTAAACAAATCTTCTCATTAGCTATTCCAAGAGTGGCACAAACTAATCTAAAGGCTTACAAGTGATCTTTCCAAGATTCTCTAGTAGTACTAAATTTTTTTGTTATATTTAATCCTTTAAGAGAAGGAAGCTTACCTAGACAGTTTTCGACATTAATTGGATTTATATAAATCTAAAGAAATATATCTAGCTGACATTCTTGCTGAAATTATTCTTCATCTTTACCTTCTATGAGTTCTTATATTTATCTATTATTCTACAATATGTGAAGGAGATCTTCTAATCTTCATTCTAGTATTAATTGTTCTCCCTCTAGTTGATTTCCTTCTAATTGATTCTTGGGTGGTGGGTTTCTGACAATCCGATCCACCATTAGAAATTTTAGTAGATTCTATTTGAGAGGGATGATTATTTTGTACCTAATTTTTTTGACTTAAATGTTGATTGGATAAAAGAGTTACAATAGGCTCAACAAATCATCAAAAGGAAAAGAGTAAAAAAGATAACAAATTATAGGATTAGGATTAGAAGCTAATACTCTAGCTCTATTTTATCTAATTATTCTATTTAAATTTATTATATCTTGTTGAGTTTCACATGTAAAATTAGAATACCAATCGATTTCTAACTCAATAGTTTCTAATTCTTCATTGATAACTTCAATAACTTGAAGAAGGTCTTCAAGATGATTATACCATGCAAAACATATCAAATTAAAATCAATATCAACTTGATGTTCTTCTGCATTAACAATAGGTTGGATAATAAAAAGTTGTTCACCTTTAAGAATCATTAAAAAAGAAAACATATTTTAAAAGAGTTTTTTCTTTAGTGGAGTCATCAAATTTGTTGACGACAGAAATTATTCTATCAATGAATCAACCCTTTCATCTATCACGAAGGTCAAGTTAGAATCATACCAATCTAATCATAAGGGTTCTAAAGGCTCATTTAAGATTATAAAGACATGAGGGGGTTTTTATTAGAAATTATAGGAAAATAATCAATAATTTATTTAAGTAACATATTCCATTATCACAATCAAAAATCTGTTATAGAAATAAGAATCAATTAAAATAAAAATTTGTAATTTATTATATTTGACAATGAAAAACTATTAATTAGACAACCTCTTGAAGAATAGAAATCTGATCCTAAAATATATATATGTATTTAAATGAACTCTCATCTTAATTATTTTGCAATGGTTTATAGATCAACCAAATAGAGAAAAAAGACACAAGAAAGAAAACCTATAAGCAAAAAATAATAGCTAAAAGGAAGGAACGAATCTAAAGATTTAAAAAAAAAAAAAACTAAAATAGAAAAGAAACCAAAACTAATAATGAAGGAAACTAATAAAAAAATTCTAGGAAAAGGAAAATCTAATAACAGAAATGAAACTAAATAAAAATAAACTAATATTTAAAGCCTTTTAAAACCTAAACTATTCTAATGACATATAATTAGGATAATACTAAAACTTAAGAAAAATAAAATTAGTTAACTAAAGGAAAGACTTAAAATTAAAATAAAACAAAGAAACTTAAAATAATGACAGTCTACTTGAACAATGAAAATTAAAACAAAACTAAAGATAATTAAAAACAAATTTTAACTAAAAGTGAAATTAAACTATAAACTTGACAAGGAAAAAGATAGATAATAATCAAATAATAATGAAAAAACTAAGACAAATCTAAATTAAAGAGTCTATCTAAACAACTTTTACTAGTTCTTAAGAAAAACACTTAAACTATTTAAAACAAGATAATAAATTAAAACATATCTAATAAGAGAAAAGATCTAGAAGAAAACTGAAAGTCTATTATATTATAAATAGAGTTAATTGTTTACAAAAGAGTTACAAGTTTCAAAATGAGAGTCATCTTAACATAAAGAACAAATTTTAATGAGAAATCCAACAATCCTTCATTACAAAACTTGAAAGGACAACTCAACAACTGAATAGATCAATGAAGTGTCACAGAAAGGTAAAATGATCATCATTTTCAGGTTGAATATTTGAATTTTGCACATAGGACTATAAATAACAGTTCATCAAAAGATATTAGATTTATCAAATTTTAGTTAATCAGTAATAGATGATAAATATAACTAGATATACATGTGTTACATAAGTGACTACTCAATCTTTAGATAAAGTACCATTGAGTCTATCTTCAAAATCTATACTATCTCAAAAAAATTTCATAGAAAGAAGAGATAAGTGATTGACTTCAAAAAATACTTAAGTCCTCCATACCTATATTGCTTCTCCCTTCAAATGAATGCTTGATCTCCTTTAATATCCTTAACTTTAGTTAGAAAATAAGTTATAACTAACTTTAGTTTGTTATTGATTAATGTTAACTAATTGACTTTTAACAAAGTCAATCAATTAACTAAATAGTAAAGATACATTATTTAAGACTTTGAAGTCTTAATTTGATCAAGATATTTAAGAAAATAGATCAGGTACTAACCTTAACAGGTGGGGACCCATACTAATTAATAATATAGTAAAATACATAATAATCATAAAATAATAAATCAAAAATTGATAAATTCCACTTATGTTTAAACCATAACACATTTAAAATAAAATTTAGCATATATAACTATACCAAAATTACTATTTATACCAAATCTCTCAAAAAATATCAAATCAGAAGTATCATATTGAAATGTCAAATTTGTATGAAAAAGTTTAATACTAAACATAAACTATCCTTTGGATGACAAGTAATCATCTAAGTCAGATAAAACTTCAATTACTAGTTTGTCTTACTAATTAGGACAAATACTATATTCCATTTTAGTAGCATGGAAAGGTAACAATCTGGTCCCTATATCAGATGTGTCATCATCAACTTCTAGCTTGACCCTCTTAATCTTCCTAAGTTCACTGGATGCTTCAGGTTTAGTTCTTTTCATGGCATAATTATTTTCAATAGCATGCTCCAAAACATCTATGGTTTTCCTTGTCTTAATATATCTTTAGCCTCCCAAATTGAACCTCTCAGGCCTAAAAATAGGCTCATTATGTGTTCCCAATAGGCTTAACTTTCTATATTTTCCACCAAGGTTTGTACTAGATGGAGCAGGTGTGTCTGAAAGAGTGACCACTTTTCTAAGATCCTTGGCATGATTTGTTTCTATTTCAAGCTGATTATTGCGCTGATAATTGGGAAATTGATTAGATAGAAGTGGTTCATCAACTAGTTTTCCTCTAAAAATAGGGGCTATAGTTACAAGGATCATGCTCAAGAAAATGAGAAGAACTACTTTGGGATTGAGATGGGCTCCAAACCTTTGACCTCAAAAACCCCTATGATCTCTATAGCCTCTATAACCAGCATAGACTCTTTAAATAGGAAAAGTATTTAAAAAATTCCAAAAATCAAGGTCAGATGAGTCAAAATGAACAGATCTTCTTGTGCCCCTAGGAAATCTAGGCCCAAAACGTCTAACATAGAACCCAGTCCTATTAGAACCTCTGCTATGGCTTGACTGATTACCACCTTTATTATAATTTTGTCTCCATCCTCCATCATTACTATTTTTAATTGGTTGATCCCACCCAAACATATTGAGAGAAGTAAAATATGAAAAAAAATCAATCATTTAAAACCCTGAGAACATGATTTCATTTACAACATGATTCCAAAAATAAACTACATCAATGTACTCATTTGAATCATAACAATCTTTTTTCACGATTCAAACACAAGAAAGTCTAATCCAATTTCAAATATTTGAACCATTCGAGCACCTATGCATACTTATCCACAAATAGCTATCATAGAATTTTTAAACTAATCACATACCAAACTGATATAAATTATCCAATATGGAGGAATATGTTTTATAATATTAACCACTCTTTGTTTCTGAAACTTTAGATAATTCATAAAATATATTTTGCATATTTTAAAAAATATATATATTTTTCCATTTTCAACTTATCACAACCAATTTACCATTTCATAATATACTGCAATTCTCAAATATATTTGAAAACATTCTCATCTTGAAACACCATAGAATGATAAACTTGGACTCACCAAAACCTATGAATTAATTCATGATAATCATCGGCATGGACCCAAAAATATTATAATTTATGCAAATTGATAACACCTCAAACTGAACCATCATCATATACACTTTGAAAAAACAACTATATATCAATATATTCCCATTTCATCTCAAAAAACCAAGTTCGTAACCATTTTGGAACAAACCCTCACAAACTCAATCATATGATAAACTAAGAACAAAACCCAAAATATGAAAACAAATGATGAAATAATGAGCCATTCTAAACCACTACAACTATATCTCTGATCTAGGCAACAATTCAAGAACCCTTCAGTGAGAGTAATTCCTCAAATTTTGTATTGTTTTCATTTTGTATTGTCAGTGATAGTTTTGTCCTCGAGCGATTATGTCCTCGAGCATTGTATTGTTTTAATGTTGGGACATATGTCCTCGAGCATTGTATTATTTTAATGTGAGCATTGTATGGTTTTTATGTTGGGACGGTAGATCATTGCCCATTAATTCCTCAAACCACGCAATCTCCCAAGGTTGTTTTCTAAAATATGTATAAATGCATTGTAACCCGAAAAGGGAAGGCAGACATCTCTTCTCAGAGATAATCGTATGTTTTGGCAAGACATCTCTTCCCAGAGATAAGCCTATATTTGTAATGCAATCTATAAGTAATATGATGTTTCTTCTTAGAGAATTCATTGTTATTGTGTTGTTTTTGTGTTATTACAATCTTCATCAACCAAAACTTATGAGTTTTGGATCAGTGGTATCAGAGCAGTTTGTCTTGAGAGTGTATGTTCCCAAGTCAGGATACAGGAAACTTGGGTGGGAAGTGACAGAGCTTCCAAACGCTTCACCTATGCACCCCAAATGACCTCAAATGGCAGACAACACCGAGACATCCAATCCTTTCAAGGAAATGGTGAATGAAGCCCTCCAGTGGCAACAAGCGTAGATGCTCCAAAAATTTGCTCAAATTCTTCAAACACTTCCAATGGGAATTTTTGGCTCTGCAGCTACACATCTAGGCTCCTCATCGAGGGAGCTTCCTTTTAGTGCCCCAACACCCTTCAAGGTTCAGGTAAATTTTGATATTCACACATTTGAAGGCAAAATCAATGCTAATGCAGTGGAAAATTGGCTAGATCAACTGTCATCTTACTTCTCTATAAATAAGTTCACCGATGGAGAAAAGATCACTTTTGCTCTTTTGAAATCATCATTGCCCATGAAAAACTAGTGGGAAGTGTACAAAAAGAGGTTCAAAATGGATATCATTGGCCTTGGGGTGGAACCCACCTGGGATGATTTTACAGAAGCAGTAAAAGAAGAATAATATCCCATCGGCACGTATGATGATCTGTACATACAGTGGCAACAACTTCGCCAAGGCAAGGACCAATCTATGTAAGATTACACAAACACTTTCCATTCTTTGTCTATAAGATTGGGCATTAAAGAAAGTGAGAAACATAAAACTCTCAAATATCATGGTGGACTACAATGGTACATCTGGGGGGAAATGGATCTCTTCAATTTGGAAACCATCGGTGAGGCATACAAGTTCGCAATAAAGATTGAGCAGAAGCATGGAAGAATGGATATAAAGAATCAGTCTTCATAATGGAAAAGTGATAACGAAGGTCAAACACGAGGCCAAAATTGGAAGCAAAAGGAAGGAAAGACTAGGAAGTGTGGTTATCACAAATATGGAACTCACTCCAAAGAAGAATGTCGATCTATCAAATCACTGCTTTCTGAGTCACCATCCACAACATCTATTGCTCTACCTCATACAGACCCTGCAGTCGAAGAGGTTGAAGAAGAAATTATAAATGCTGATCCTAAAGCCATTGTAGCTTCATCACAGACACATGACGAGATGCTAGATGACAAGGAAAGGTTGTTTCACTCTAAGTTATGGGTGAAAGGTAAGCCTCTGCATTTCATTCTTGATAGCGAAAGTTAAAAGAATTTAATCTCTACTAATGTTGTGAAAAGCCTAAATCTATCCATGAAGCCTCACCCAAAACTGTATAGTATTGGATGGTTGAGCCCAGGGAGAGACGTCCGTGTCACCCACCAATGTCTTCTCTCATATGCAATATAACCTTTCCAAGATGAGGTCTTATGTGATGTGGTCAATCTAGATGTTTGTGATGTACTCTTTGGTCAGCCATTCATGTATGATCGACATGGTATATACGAATCAAGAACTAGATGGATCACTCTCACTCTTGGAACATGACGCTACAAGGTACCAGAAGTACCACCTTCCACATCTGTCTCTCTGCTTAGCGCCAAGAAATTTTTTTTCATGGTGACCAAGCCACAGGAATCCAAAAGGACTGATGTTATAGCCTTGACAACACAACAACATAAGAAAATAGATACCACCCTGAAGAAGTTCACAGCCTTCCATCCATAGACTGATGGTCAAACAAAAATGGTGAACAATCAGGCCCTGCACAGTTCCATAAACCATAGTCCCTTCCAAGTGTGCATTGGGAATCAAATCAAGACACAACTACCACACCTGATGGGGAACGGTGACGCAATGGGGACCATTACTTTTCAAGGAAGGAGGAATGATTTGGGCAACAATTTGAGGACCCTTCAGTGACAGTAATTCCTCAAATTTTGTATTGTTTTCATTTTGTATTGTTGGTGATAGTTTTGTCCTCGAGCGATTATGTCCTCGAGCGTTGTATTGTTTTAATGCTAAGACGTATGTCCTTGAGTGTTGTATTGTTTTAATGCGAGCATTATATGGTTTTTATACTGGGATGGTAAATCATCACCCATTAATTCCTCGAGCCATGTAATCTCTTGAAGTTATTTTCTAAAATATGTATAAATGCATTGTAACCCAAAAAGGGAAGGTGGACATCTCTTCTCAGAGATAATCATATGTTAAGGCAAGACATCTCTTCCTCGAGATAAGCCTATATTTGTATTGTGATCTATAAGTAATACAATGTCTCTTCTCAGAGAATTCATTGTTATTGTGTTGTTTCTATGCTATTGCAATCTTCGTCAACCAAAACTTTTGAGTTTTGGATCAATCTCATACTAAAATCATAAACTACCATTCAGCTCAAAACCCAAGACAAAATAGCTTTAAACTGAGAAATGTTTTCACATAAAATCTAGATATGAAACTTAATCCAAATTTTGAGCATGATAACTCCATCTTTTAAAAACAAGTCTAGTACAAAAAATCTTAAACCCTCAAAATATAGCTGAAATTTCCCTTGAAGACTACAACTGAAAATGAGTGTATGTTAAATTTTTTAGATTCATGCACATGCAGGGACTATCCTGACTTAAAACTAAAAGTAATCACTTCCATAAAATGATTGAAAAATCCCCATGACAAGAATGATAAACTTTAAAAAAAACTTATTCAAGTTTGAAGATAACCATTCCATGCAAATTATAAAACTCTCTAGAGATTTCCCATTCATGCAAACTTGTCACTTCATAAATCAAAAAATAACCACATATTTGCATACAAGAATTTTTCAAATTCCTTTATACTTCCAAAACTCCCACAAATAAATCTAGATTTCAGACCAAATAAAGATTTCTTTTGTTTTCATGAAACTCAATATTTACACAGGAAAATGAAACACACATACATGGCTTCAAATCTAAATCTATTCTTCATAATTTGCACTCATCTTCCCTCTATAACTCGAATTACATTGCACCAAAATTTTACTTCCACTCAAACATTACAAAATGACACAATAAATGAAGAAAACAAAGCTTTTATTTGCCATCCTATGAGCCATAATTGTTTGAGTGATGTGCTCTTTTTCCATTGGTTCACAATTACCAATCATGTACTTAGCAATCCCTCTAAATATTTTGACGACTTGCCATACCTAGAAACATACTAATCTTTCTACCAAATTTTGTGACTCAAGGTGATTAGTTAGTAATCAATGTCAACATGCTTCCAAATCCACCATAATATTGAAGCATCAAGACATGCTTCTAAAGATCAATTCCTATGCCAAATCGACCAAGTTTTGATGGATCCAAGTCCATTAGATGTCAACTCAGCAACCAACCATGTTACGTTAGAACCTTAAGATTTATTCATTTACAAGGATCACATATTAACATAAGTCACCCAAAATATAACCCTTTAAAACTATGCATGCTCCTTATATCAAGCATAAGTCACGATGAAACAAATCAAATCCTTAATATTATGTGTTAATCATCATGACCTTAGGAAATAAAGATTGTAATAATCATAAATCCCCTTTAATATGCTTCAAGAAATCTTAATCAAATGAAGGTAATAAAAATGATTCTAAAAATTATTATCATGTTTTTCAAAGGACTGCATGTCACTAACTTCTCATCAACCAACAACTTTGCAGACATAAGTGAAAGGATGATACTCGTGCATTAATATTTTTGATCATCAACTTTGATCATTCTTTGAATATTGAACAACTAACTTAGAATACCAATTAAATGACTATGCATTTAGGAAATCAAGTAACAAAAATAACTTGTAAGCTATATGAAGGAGTGCGATAGAATCATCCAATATATAAGAACACATCATACTTCAAATATCTCAACCATAGCACCATCCTCTTTATGTTTAAAAAAACATATCAACTAAAAACAACATTATAAACTAACTGAATTGACCAACTTCAAACCTTGAATATCAATTAAACTTTTATGAATTAACTGATACAAGAATGAATCAATCAATTGAGCACTATTAAGCCATCAAAGTCAAATTGAATCATCCATTTTATAATTGAATTACAATACCACTTCAAATATATCATCAAATGACTAAGAACTGAGAAAAGTAAGTTTACTTTAACTATCAAATAGGTTGAATCTGATTCTATCTATAATCATATATGCATATGTTATTTATTTATCCACCATGCTTTTCAAAACTACTTAAACATAAATAAAATAATCAAATAATAATTACAATTTCATAATCAAATATACACCTACAAATATCATCAATCAATAAGGTCCTCGACATAGTTTTACGCTTTATGATAGAGTCATCTCTATGGCAGTAAGTCTGTTCACATGGATTATATAAGATGCCAAATAAAATATATTATTCATAACGATGTCTACCTTAATCACTTTTCTAAAGGTATTGATAGTAGAGGTATCAATGTCTTCCTTGTTCATCCAATGATTTGGGTCTTGTCATCCTAATATTTTTGTCCCAAAAACTCAAGTTAATTATGGTAATTTTTTTATTAATTAATTTAATTAAAATTTGGTAATTATTATTACAAAATAACATAAGTTATAAGGAAATTGTGAAACACAATATTAATTAAGTGATTAATTAATTTTTTTATTAAATAATGTTCCAACAAATTTAAGAAGGTAGTGGGATGTGAAACTAAAAAATTAATGTAACTTATAACATTATGAATAGACATTTGATTTAATTAATACCATGAAGTAATTGATCCCTATTCAAGTAGTATAAACTTAATTCATTTGTGAGTCATTTAAATTTTGGTTTTGATTCAATTTCATTATCAATTTCAATAAAATTATGTTATAAAGTATTTGTAAGTGAATATTTCAACGCCAATTCTTTTCTCATAAGGAAACACATAATTAATAATAGGTATAAGTACATTCCTTATAAAATGTTTCTTTTAATTAATTATTAGAGTCATTAATTTAAATGTGTATACATAAGTTATCATTCTCTTAATGTCAACCATCTAATAGTTGTATTTGGCACATGAGTCAATCATTAATAAACCTACTTTAAAAGCTACATTTGAAATGATTTACACAACAAGGAAATATTAGTAGGTCTTAGTTACAATTCTTTGTCTAAGATCGATTCAAGGGAACACATAACCAAGAGAGGTGTTTCTCTACTACAACTAACACATAGGCTACCTAACATCATCTTGTAATATGCATAGTAGTAAGGTTGATACTAATTAGGACTTAGATATGTTTTATTTAATATTTATATTGTTGATCCTTACAAAAAACTCTTATCCTAACTTGAAGATTGATGATAATACAACCCTAACATAGCCTCAATCCCAAGACTCAATGCCCTACTCAACTAGGACAACCTTCATATCTGCTCCTTGAAATCAGGGTCAAATGTAATTCTCCACATGAATGAGTGATTATCTCCTCCATGAGATTTCATGTCAAAATAATTAGAAATATAATCCAAAAAAGGGATAAAACTAACATAAATCAAATGAAATTTTATTATCTCTATATATGAACACAAAAACATTAACCATTGTGTTGTGCACTAACACACCCCATTTTCTAAATTTAAATAGTGAACCACCATTATTTAAAGTCTTTTTCAAGGTCCTTTGAGTCTTAGAATCCATGATACTGATTTAACATATATAAATCTAAGGTTATTTTCAAAAGTTTGAGTCCAAATTATAGAATTCTAAAGAAAGAGAATCAAATCTTGGGCATTATTCCTAAATTATTTATAACCTTGGTTTTTCATATCTTCTCCAAAGTTTAACTTACATTTTTTTTGGTTAATGGAGCTAACATGTTGTGTTCTATTTTTAATTAGTTTTACATGTGTACACAGGGCTATTTTCAAGACTTATAAATTATCCATGCCTAGAACTTTGAGGTCATTATGTTCCCTAAGATTTTGAGATCATGAAAGATGGTAGGATCATGTTTACTTTCCTATAGTTTTAGGATCAAGAAAATTGATATCATCGCATTGATCAAAGCTCACCAAAGTCAAATGAAAGTTATATACCTTTAAATCAGTCGATTTATTGTAAGTCATCTAGGTGGTAAGACCTAGTTCATTGAAGATAAAGTTGGTTTCATAAAGATCACGAGTCTTTTTAGTCTTTAAACTCTGAGGTTGTACCATGTGGCAAAATCCCATGGACTCAAAACATGAAAATTAAAAGTATGTATTACATTTATATGTTTTTGAAACTCTAAGATCATGACAGGTGGCATAATCTTGTTCACTTGGAGCCCTCCAGGAGACATACAAAGTCAATGGATAAGTATCCCCAAGATCATGCCATGTGTTGACATCCTAACCACTTAGATTCTATGTGAGTAAATACATAGTTTACATCTAATAGATATGGAACTTTGAGATTGTTCCACATGGCTCAATATCATTAATTCATAGCCCACAGAGCATGTAAAGTAAGATTATAAATCTAAGGACCTTAGGTAAATGAGATGAAGACAAGTACCAAAATTAAGGAAATACATAGACATAATTTAAATAAAGGATTCAACAAATAAGAAAAATATAAATAAGTGAGAAATCAACATCTATATTAAAGTGATGATTCAACACTCAATGTTAACGAGAAGTTGTCATGTGGTAGAAAATAGGCTGCTAAAGTTGACTAGAAAATTTAAATCAAAATGGGAACAAAATAAAAATCCATTATTCACATTAATGTCACACAAACTATGAATTAAAAATCTAGACTTTGGTGCTGTATGCTAGATATGAGCAATGTCAAGTCACTTCATCACTAACTTACAAGGTAGATATTATGATCCTAAGTTTTGAAGTAACTAAAAGACCTAGTTTGATGAAATTTTCAAAGCTGTTTGTTCTTAGGGAGGAGATAAAGCTCCTGGTCCTGATGGCTTCCCCATGTTTTTCTTCCAAAAACTTTGGAAATTTGTTGGTAAAGATGTATGTGATGCCGTGAAGGAATTCTATGGAGCTAAACAGATGCTTAAGGAAGTCAACTCCACCTTTCTGTGCTTGATTCCTAAGAAAATTGGTGCTGATTCTCCTGATCAGTTTAGACCGATCAGCCTTTGTAATTGTTTTTATAAAATTATTTCCAAAGTTCTTACTTCCAGACTTATCCAAGTGACTCCTTTGATTATTTTTGATCAACAAAATGGCTTCATCCTAGGTAGACAAATCCTTAACTCTATCATCTATGCTCATGAGAATATTCACTTCTTGTCTTGTTCTAATAATCAGGGGTTCATTATGAAAGTTGACATTGCTAAGGCTTATGACAGAGTTGATTGGTCATTCCTCTCAAACATTCTATTAGCTTTTGGATTTGACCAAAAGGTTATTGGTCTTATTCATCAATTGATTTCTACCTCCTCTACTATTGTTCTGGTTAATGGAAGCTCATCTCATTTCTTTTATCCCTCTAGGGGATTGAGACAAGGTGATCCTTTATCCCCCATCCTTTTTGTTATTATCGTTGATTGCTTGGGGAGATATATTGGGGACTTGGTCCATAGAGGTTTCTTTAAGGGATTACAACCTTCTTCCCATCCTCTAATTTGTTCTCATGGACAATTTGTTGATGACACCATCTTTATGGGTAAGGCTGAAGTCAAGGAAGCTAGAAATTTGAAGCAAGCTATTAATTTATATTCATCTACCTCTGGTCAATTGGTTAACTGGAATAAAAGTGTTGTGTTCTTTATCAACACTCCTATCTAGAGACAAAACAAAATTGCTAAAATCCTTGGATGTTCTATAGGATCTCTCCCCTCTTCTTACTTGGGTCTTCCTCTTGGCCTGAAGGTCCCTGATGCCTTCTGGGAAGATCTTATTAACAAATTCAACAAGAAAATTGTGGGATGGAAAGGAAATCTTTTAAGCCAGGCAGGTAAGTTAAATTTTCTCAAAGCTTGTCTTCAAAGCATACCTACTTATGCTTTAAGTCTCTTTAGAATTCCTATTAAATTTGTTGAGTCTATTAAAAAAATTCAAAGAAATTTTCTATGGACTGGCACTGAGGAAAAAAGGAGAATGCCTTTAATTGCTTGGGATCATGTTTGCAAACCTCTTAGTGAAGGGGGATTGGGAATCAAGAAAATCAGAAGTATGAACAAAGCTCTTTTATCCAAACTAGGTTGGAGAGTTTACCATGACAAAAAAGAGTGGAGTACCATATGGAAACATAAGTACCTCTTCAATGCTAAATCCCTTCCTGATTTCTTCTCTTCTCATGATGTTATTCATCCTTCTTCCATATGGGGGGCTGTTCAGGGGACCAAGAAAACTCTAGGAAAAGGATGTTCCTGGAAAATTGGTAATGGGCTTAAGGTGAAATTTTGGGAAGATGTTTGGTTAAAGGATCATCCCTTGATTGGACTTTTTCATGACAAGGATTTAGTTGACCGATGCAAGCAAAGATATGGCATATTAGTTAGTCATTATTGGAAGAATGATTCTTGGGTGAATTTAACTAATGTTGATCAAGGCTTCAGTAACATCCAATTATCTCTCAATGATGTCTCTCTTTATCCTTATCTTGAGGATGAGATTATTTGTCATGCTGACCCTAGTGGCCAATTTAAAGTTTCTACTATCTTCGCTTCAAAGGAAAAGGGTAATCAACCTTTTTGGTCTCATGCCTGGATTAAGGGGGTCACCCCCAAAATTAATATCTTCTTTTGGACTCTGCTTCAAAATAAAATTCTGACCCTTGACAATTTGCAAAAAAGAGGTATAAATGTGGTTAATAGGTGTACTTTATGCAAAAATGGACTTGAAGATAGAGACCATATGTTTTTGAATTGCTCTTACACCCAACAAGTTTGGACTAAGATTATTAATTTTGGGGGTATAACATGGGTCCATCAAAATAATGTGGAACTCTCTTTTAAAAGCTGGTGCTACCCCTCTAAGGATCCTGATGCTCATTTTCTTTGGAAACTAACTCTCCCTCATCTCTGGTGGGGTATCTGGAAAGAAAGAAACAATAGAATATTCAGGAGTAAAGAACTTCCAGGATGGGTGCTTGGTCAAAATATCATTAGAGCCATCAAGGAGAAATTTAAATCCTAGAGGGATTCTGATAAAACCTTCCAATTTGATAACCCTGTATGATATGAAGGGTCTAATTTGAAAACTGATAATCCAAGATCGATTATAAAATGGTATGTTCCTCCTAATGGAGGGATCAAAGGGAACTTTGATGGAGTAGCTAAGGGAAATTCGAGAAGATTGGGATGTGGAGGGGTCTTGAGAGATCATGTGGGAAATTTAATTGATGCTATCATTGTCCCAATTGGTAATTCGAATAGCCATATTGTTAAAGCTACTGCAGCCCTCTACACTATTAAATTAGCTGTTGATTTGGGGTATTCCAAATTATGGTTGAAAGGTGATTCTTTGAATATTATTAACACCCTAAATAATAAAAATTCAATCTCATGGTCTATTGAGGCTACGGTTATGGAAATCAAAGCCTTAATTTAAAAATTTGAAAAAGTGGCCATATCCCATACATATCGAGAGGCCAATGGGGTCGCTGACTGGATAGCTAATCATGTTATTCAAACAGGGCATAAGTGAGGTGGCTTGATGAATTAAATAAGCACATTGATCTTAAAGTGATTATTAATTATGATGCCATTCATTCCAAAGTGGGAAAGATCTGCTTGGATTAGCAATTTAATGATTTGGTGGGGTGGCCTTATGGCTGTCAGATTACCTTCCCTGAGGAGGTAGATTCATAAGAATGTAATGTGGTCACTACATGTATCATCAAAAAGGCAAACTCCATTTCAAGTAACAAATAACTGGTTCCATTTCAACCTTACTGCCTTCTATGTTTGGGTGCTTCTGGTTTTTCATCTACTCTGCAATATGGGGGCTGAACTGAGGAAGCAAGAGCCCAAAAAATGTGATGACTAGAAGGCTAGACAAGATGTATGGAAGATTCTTTAGAAAGGGAAGGTGGTCAGTTATCTAGAGCAGTTGAATGGATTTAAACCCCGTGTCACTACTACCTTCTTTAAAAATTGCGCTGATGACAGAGTTACTCTCTACGAAGTCATTGTGAAGCTTACTGAGGAATTCATTGCTGAGGTCACAAGGCTTCCCATGGGTGGTATTAAGCTCTCAAAATAGACCAGTATCTCCAATGTGGCCTATAAAAAAAATTTGAAGATGGATGCAGAGGAGAAGCAACTGGAAAAGAATGGAGACTTCTTTGACATGGAATAGATAAAAGGAATTTGGCGAGATGTGCTATGCTATATCCGTGAGTACTTTATCCTTGATGGTAGGAATAAAAGAGTTCACAAATTTCATTTTGTTTTTCTCAACCACTTCAGGCACAAGGATAGAATTTCTTTCCCTTTCTATTTGCATTTTTTGTTGCTTTAAAGCTTGTATGCCCATAGGAAGAAGGAGTCTCACCCCATTTTACATGAAGGTCTGATACTTCTCATAGAGGGTTTTTGTAAAAATAAATCCATAGCTTCGACTCCTTCTTCTGACAAACACAAGGGTTCTCAGTCCAAAAAGTGTAAGAAGGATGAGAATGTTAAAGGGATAGAAAAGGCAAAACCAAAACCCTCTAGTTATCAAAAACAAATTGTAGAAGAGGATTTTGAGTCGGAGAGTACTAAAAGTTCTAAGAAGGATGTCCTAGAGGAAGAGGAAGGGACGGATGTTGGGGATTTCAACTCCAATTTAGATGGATATCTAGAAACTAAAGGAAAAATTGAGAAAGGGAATGAAGAGGATACAACTGAGGGAAACTCAGAACAGAGCAATTCTGACAATGAGGGTAATCAGACTGTGTCTAGGGGAGGTGTTAAAGACAAAGATAACTTAATTGATGATCTAGTTTCTATGAGAGAGGAGGATCACATGGTTTTGGCTTCTACTCCTACTACGGAGACTGGGGGACAAGAAAAGGAGGACCATGTTCAGCATGATAACCCTATTGAGACTAGAAAGGAGGAATTAATGGATAGGGAGGAACAAATTGAAAAGGTTGATTCCCCTCCACATGAGATTGCAGAAGACATTTGTGACTCTTTGCAGAGGGAAACCAAGCTTTCTTTCTTGCATTCTGCCAAGTTCAAGGTCGACTCTATTCTCCAAGTTGATTCTTGGATTTATAATGAAATAATGGGGCTGAAGAAGAAAGTGGAAACAATGCAACACAATCAAGATGTTAATTGGGCCATAATCAACCACTTAGAGGTGCAAATGGGAGATATCCCAAAAAACTTAAAGATTATGAGCATAATCTTAGATAGCTCATTAAGGAAAGTGGAACAAAGATGGAGCAGGTAACATCAAGCATATGTGCTATTGCAGCTAGCCTTGGTAAAAGAGCAAATGAAGAAATAATATCCTCAAAGGATCTAAGTAAGAGGACAAGGCAAAGTTTGAGGAAGAAAGCCTTGCAAGCTGCTACTACTTCGGCTGCTAATTCCATCCAAGATATTGCTACGATTGGGAAGGAGGCTGTCAAGATGATCATGGAATTGCAATAGAAGCTTAGGGTCTTCTTTACTGGTTTTGTTCCTGTTCAAGTCCTTATTGCTGGTTGTTGTAACTGGTTTTTGTTTTTGGTCCTGTTTCTTGGTTTTTGGTCTTAAACTTTATTTGAGGTTCTAGGTCCTTGTAAAACCTGGGTACTTTTATTGGACTATGTTTGTGGTTTCAGGTCCCTATAAAACCTAATTTTGATGATTCTCTTCGGTAGGATTCAGGAATGCTTTTCCTAGTGGTTGTTAATGCTTTATCTTTTTTGATTCTGTTAAAGGGTTTTGGGGTCCCTTCAAAACCTGCTTTTACCATAATCTAAAACTAAAAGACTTAGTTTTCTCAATAAAAATTTAAATGCTTTTAGTCAGTCTACAAAATAACCTGCAAAGTCTAAGATTACCAAAATGGATTCTCCAAAATCAATATGTATTTAGCAAGAACCATTTATACATCAATACAAGTGTCAGTTCACACTACATTGTCTATGTCAACATGGCATCCTTAGTTATCTAGATATGTAATAATGGACACTCCAACATGACCTATATTAATTCCTCAAGGGACCACAACATCTAATACAATTAATTTAGTTTCAACATCTATTATATAACCATTTTTATCTCCTAGTGATGCCACATCACCACCACCAAA